>OX465298.1:39863727-40534501 GCA_949987735.1 Leucophora obtusa | reverse complement strand
ATGGACACAAATAGGCCTTATTCATACGAACATTTTGGTGTATCACACTTATATCCTATCAGTTTTTTGTGGACTTGCTCCATGAAAATGTGATTCACCAATGGTGGTCAGTAAACAAAATCTGAATTTCTGGAATACCTAGACTAGTCGCCGCATTTCTAATTATGGACACAAATAGGCCTTATTCATACGAACATTTTGGTGTATCACACATATATCCTATCAGTTTTTTGTGGAGTTGCTCCATGAAAATGTGATTCACCAATGGTGGTCAGTAAACAAAATCTGAATTTCTGGAATACCTAGACTAGTCGCCGCATTTCTAATTATGGACACAAATAGGCCTTATTCATACGACCATTTTGGTGTATCACACTTATATCCTATCAGTTTTTTGTGGAGTTGCTCCATGAAAATGTGATTCACCAATGGTGGTCAGTAAACAAAATCTGAATTTCTGGAATACCTAGACTAGTCGCCGCATTTCTAATTATGGACGCAAATAGGCCTTGTTCATACAAACATTTTGGTGTATCACACTTATATCCTATCAGTTTTTTGTGGAGTTGCTCCATGAAAATGTGATTCACCAATGGTGGTCAGTAAACAAAATCTGAATTTCTGGAATACCTAGACTAGTCGCCGCATTTCTAATGATGGACACAAATAGGCCTTATTCATACGAACATTTTGGTGTATCACACTTATATCCTATCAGTTTTTTGTGGAGTTGCTCCATGAAAATGTGATTCACCAATGGTGGTCAGTAAACAAAATCTGAATTTCTGGAATACCTAGACTAGTCGCCGCATTTCTAATGATGGACACAAATAGGCCTTATTCATACGAACATTTTGGTGTATCACACTTATATCCTATCAGTTTTTTGTGGAGTTGCTCCATGAAAATGTGATTCACCAATGGTGGTCAGTAAACAAAATCTGAATTTCTGGAATACCTAGACTAGTCGCCGCATTTCTAATTATGGACACAAATAGGCCTTATTCATACGAACATTTTGGTGTATCACACATATATCCTATCAGTTTTTTGTGGAGTTGCTCCATGAAAATGTGATTCACCAATGGTGGTCAGTAAACAAAATCTGAATTTCTGGAATACCTAGACTAGTCGCCGCATTTCTAATTATGGACACAAATAGGCCTTATTCATACGACCATTTTGGTGTATCACACTTATATCCTATCAGTTTTTTGTGGAGTTGCTCCATGAAAATGTGATTCACCAATGGTGGTCAGTAAACAAAATCTGAATTTCTGGAATACCTAGACTAGTCGCCGCATTTCTAATTATGGACGCAAATAGGCCTTGTTCATACAAACATTTTGGTGTATCACACTTATATCCTATCAGTTTTTTGTGGAGTTGCTCCATGAAAATGTGATTCACCAATGGTGGTCAGTAAACAAAATCTGAATTTCTGGAATACCTAGACTAGTCGCCGCATTTCTACTTATGGACACAAATAGGCCTTATTCATACGAACATTTTGGTGTATCACACTTATATCCTATCAGTTTTTTGTGGAGTTGCTCCATGAAAATGTGATTCACCAATGGTGGTCAGTAAACAAAATCTGAATTTCTGGAATACCTAGACTAGTCGCCGCATTTCTAATTATGGACACAAATAGGCCTTATTCATACGACCATTTTGGTGTATCACACTTATATCCTATCAGTTTTTTGTGGAGTTGCTCCATGAAAATGTGATTCACCAATGGTGGTCAGTAAACAAAATCTGAATTTCTGGAATACCTAGACTAGTCGCCGCATTTCTAATTATGGACGCAAATAGGCCTTGTTCATACGAACATTTTGGTGTATCACACTTATATCCTATCAGTTTTTTGTGGAGTTGCTCCATGAAAATATGATTCACCAATGGTGGTCAGTAAACAAAATCTGAATTTCTGGAATACCTAGACTAGTCGCCGCATTTCTACTTATGGACACAAATAGGCCTTATTCATACGAACATTTTGGTGTATCACACTTATATCCTATCAGTTTTTTGTGGAGTTGCTCCATGAAAATGTGATTCACCAATGGTGGTCAGTAAACAAAATCTGAATTTCTGGAATACCTAGACTAGTCGCCGCATTTCTAATTATGGACACAAATAGGCCTTATTCATACGAACATTTTGGTGTATCACACTTATATCCTATCAGTTTTTTGTGGAGTTGCTCCATGAAAATGTGATTCACCAATGGTGGTCAGAAAAGAAAATCTGAATTTCTGGAATACCTAGACTAGTCGCCGCATTTCTAATGATGGACACAAATAGGCCTTATTCATACGAACATTTTGGTGTATCACACTTATATCCTATCAGTTTTTTGTGGACTTGCTCCATGAAAATGTGATTCACCAATGGTGGTCAGTAAACAAAATCTGAATTTCTGGAATACCTAGACTAGTCGCCGCATTTCTAATTATGGACGCAAATAGGCCTTGTTCATACGAACATTTTGGTGTATCACACTTATATCCTATCAGTTTTTTGTGGAGTTGCTCCATGAAAATGTGATTCACCAATGGTGGTCAGTAAACAAAATCTGAATTTCTGGAATACCTAGACTAGTCGCCGCATTTCTAATGATGGACACAAATAGGCCTTATTCATACGAACATTTTGGTGTATCACACTTATATCCTATCAGTTTTTTGTGGAGTTGCTCCATGAAAATGTGATTCACCAATGGTGGTCAGTAAACAAAATCTGAATTTCTGGAATACCTAGACTAGTCGCCGCATTTCTAATGATGGACACAAATAGGCCTTATTCATACGAACATTTTGGTGTATCACACTTATATCCTATCAGTTTTTTGTGGACTTGCTCCATGAAAATGTGATTCACCAATGGTGGTCAGTAAACAAAATCTGAATTTCTGGAATACCTAGACTAGTCGCCGCATTTCTAATTATGGACGCAAATAGGCCTTGTTCATACGAACATTTTGGTGTATTACACTTATATCCTATCAGTTTTTTGTGGAGTTGCTCCATGAAAATGTGATTCACCAATGGTGGTCAGTAAAAAAAATCTGAATTTCTGGAATACCTAGACTAGTCGCCGCATTTCTAATTATGGACACAAATAGGCCTTATTCATACGAACATTTTGGTGTATCACACTTATATCCTATCAGTTTTTTGTGGAGTTGCTCCATGAAAATGTGATTCACCAATGGTGGTCAGTAAACAAAATCTGAATTTCTGGAATACCTAGACTAGTCGCCGCATTTCTAATGATGGACACAAATAGGCCTTATTCATACGAACATTTTGGTGTATCACACTTATATCCTATCAGTTTTTTGTGGAGTTGCTCCATGAAAATGTGATTCACCAATGGTGGTCAGTAAACAAAATCTGAATTTCTGGAATACCTAGACTAGTCGCCGCATTTCTAATTATGGACGCAAATAGGCCTTGTTCATACGAACATTTTGGTGTATCACACTTATATCCTATCAGTTTTTTGTGGAGTTGCTCCATGAAAATATGATTCACCAATGGTGGTCAGTAAACAAAATCTGAATTTCTGGAATACCTAGACTAGTCGCCGCATTTCTACTTATGGACACAAATAGGCCTTATTCATACGAACATTTTGGTGTATCACACTTATATCCTATCAGTTTTTTGTGGAGTTGCTCCATGAAAATGTGATTCACCAATGGTGGTCAGTAAACAAAATCTGAATTTCTGGAATACCTAGACTAGTCGCCGCATTTCTAATTATGGACACAAATAGGCCTTATTCATACGAACATTTTGGTGTATCACACTTATATCCTATCAGTTTTTTGTGGAGTTGCTCCATGAAAATGTGATTCACCAATGGTGGTCAGAAAAGAAAATCTGAATTTCTGGAATACCTAGACTAGTCGCCGCATTTCTAATGATGGACACAAATAGGCCTTATTCATACGAACATTTTGGTGTATCACACTTATATCCTATCAGTTTTTTGTGGACTTGCTCCATGAAAATGTGATTCACCAATGGTGGTCAGTAAACAAAATCTGAATTTCTGGAATACCTAGACTAGTCGCCGCATTTCTAATTATGGACGCAAATAGGCCTTGTTCATACGAACATTTTGGTGTATCACACTTATATCCTATCAGTTTTTTGTGGAGTTGCTCCATGAAAATGTGATTCACCAATGGTGGTCAGTAAACAAAATCTGAATTTCTGGAATACCTAGACTAGTCGCCGCATTTCTAATGATGGACACAAATAGGCCTTATTCATACGAACATTTTGGTGTATCACACTTATATCCTATCAGTTTTTTGTGGAGTTGCTCCATGAAAATGTGATTCACCAATGGTGGTCAGTAAACAAAATCTGAATTTCTGGAATACCTAGACTAGTCGCCGCATTTCTAATGATGGACACAAATAGGCCTTATTCATACGAACATTTTGGTGTATCACACTTATATCCTATCAGTTTTTTGTGGAGTTGCTCCATGAAAATGTGATTCACCAATGGTGGTCAGTAAACAAAATCTGAATTTCTGGAATACCTAGACTAGTCGCCGCATTTCTAATTATGGACACAAATAGGCCTTATTCATACGACCATTTTGGTGTATCACACTTATATCCTATCAGTTTTTTGTGGAGTTGCTCCATGAAAATGTGATTCACCAATGGTGGTCAGTAAACAAAATCTGAATTTCTGGAATACCTAGACTAGTCGCCGCATTTCTAATTATGGACGCAAATAGGCCTTGTTCATACAAACATTTTGGTGTATCACACTTATATCCTATCAGTTTTTTGTGGAGTTGCTCCATGAAAATGTGATTCACCAATGGTGGTCAGTAAACAAAATCTGAATTTCTGGAATACCTAGACTAGTCGCCGCATTTCTAATGATGGACACAAATAGGCCTTATTCATACGAACATTTTGGTGTATCACACTTATATCCTATCAGTTTTTTGTGGAGTTGCTCCATGAAAATGTGATTCACCAATGGTGGTCAGTAAACAAAATCTGAATTTCTGGAATACCTAGACTAGTCGCCGCATTTCTAATGATGGACACAAATAGGCCTTATTCATACGAACATTTTGGTGTATCACACTTATATCCTATCAGTTTTTTGTGGAGTTGCTCCATGAAAATGTGATTCACCAATGGTGGTCAGTAAACAAAATCTGAATTTCTGGAATACCTAGACTAGTCGCCGCATTTCTAATTATGGACACAAATAGGCCTTATTCATACGAACATTTTGGTGTATCACACATATATCCTATCAGTTTTTTGTGGAGTTGCTCCATGAAAATGTGATTCACCAATGGTGGTCAGTAAACAAAATCTGAATTTCTGGAATACCTAGACTAGTCGCCGCATTTCTAATTATGGACACAAATAGGCCTTATTCATACGACCATTTTGGTGTATCACACTTATATCCTATCAGTTTTTTGTGGAGTTGCTCCATGAAAATGTGATTCACCAATGGTGGTCAGTAAACAAAATCTGAATTTCTGGAATACCTAGACTAGTCGCCGCATTTCTAATTATGGACGCAAATAGGCCTTGTTCATACAAACATTTTGGTGTATCACACTTATATCCTATCAGTTTTTTGTGGAGTTGCTCCATGAAAATGTGATTCACCAATGGTGGTCAGTAAACAAAATCTGAATTTCTGGAATACCTAGACTAGTCGCCGCATTTCTACTTATGGACACAAATAGGCCTTATTCATACGAACATTTTGGTGTATCACACTTATATCCTATCAGTTTTTTGTGGAGTTGCTCCATGAAAATGTGATTCACCAATGGTGGTCAGTAAACAAAATCTGAATTTCTGGAATACCTAGACTAGTCGCCGCATTTCTAATTATGGACACAAATAGGCCTTATTCATACGACCATTTTGGTGTATCACACTTATATCCTATCAGTTTTTTGTGGAGTTGCTCCATGAAAATGTGATTCACCAATGGTGGTCAGTAAACAAAATCTGAATTTCTGGAATACCTAGACTAGTCGCCGCATTTCTAATTATGGACGCAAATAGGCCTTGTTCATACGAACATTTTGGTGTATCACACTTATATCCTATCAGTTTTTTGTGGAGTTGCTCCATGAAAATATGATTCACCAATGGTGGTCAGTAAACAAAATCTGAATTTCTGGAATACCTAGACTAGTCGCCGCATTTCTACTTATGGACACAAATAGGCCTTATTCATACGAACATTTTGGTGTATCACACTTATATCCTATCAGTTTTTTGTGGAGTTGCTCCATGAAAATGTGATTCACCAATGGTGGTCAGTAAACAAAATCTGAATTTCTGGAATACCTAGACTAGTCGCCGCATTTCTAATTATGGACACAAATAGGCCTTATTCATACGAACATTTTGGTGTATCACACTTATATCCTATCAGTTTTTTGTGGAGTTGCTCCATGAAAATGTGATTCACCAATGGTGGTCAGAAAAGAAAATCTGAATTTCTGGAATACCTAGACTAGTCGCCGCATTTCTAATGATGGACACAAATAGGCCTTATTCATACGAACATTTTGGTGTATCACACTTATATCCTATCAGTTTTTTGTGGACTTGCTCCATGAAAATGTGATTCACCAATGGTGGTCAGTAAACAAAATCTGAATTTCTGGAATACCTAGACTAGTCGCCGCATTTCTAATTATGGACGCAAATAGGCCTTGTTCATACGAACATTTTGGTGTATCACACTTATATCCTATCAGTTTTTTGTGGAGTTGCTCCATGAAAATGTGATTCACCAATGGTGGTCAGTAAACAAAATCTGAATTTCTGGAATACCTAGACTAGTCGCCGCATTTCTAATGATGGACACAAATAGGCCTTATTCATACGAACATTTTGGTGTATCACACTTATATCCTATCAGTTTTTTGTGGAGTTGCTCCATGAAAATGTGATTCACCAATGGTGGTCAGTAAACAAAATCTGAATTTCTGGAATACCTAGACTAGTCGCCGCATTTCTAATGATGGACACAAATAGGCCTTATTCATACGAACATTTTGGTGTATCACACTTATATCCTATCAGTTTTTTGTGGACTTGCTCCATGAAAATGTGATTCACCAATGGTGGTCAGTAAACAAAATCTGAATTTCTGGAATACCTAGACTAGTCGCCGCATTTCTAATTATGGACGCAAATAGGCCTTGTTCATACGAACATTTTGGTGTATTACACTTATATCCTATCAGTTTTTTGTGGAGTTGCTCCATGAAAATGTGATTCACCAATGGTGGTCAGTAAAAAAAATCTGAATTTCTGGAATACCTAGACTAGTCGCCGCATTTCTAATTATGGACACAAATAGGCCTTATTCATACGAACATTTTGGTGTATCACACTTATATCCTATCAGTTTTTTGTGGAGTTGCTCCATGAAAATGTGATTCACCAATGGTGGTCAGTAAACAAAATCTGAATTTCTGGAATACCTAGACTAGTCGCCGCATTTCTAATGATGGACACAAATAGGCCTTATTCATACGAACATTTTGGTGTATCACACTTATATCCTATCAGTTTTTTGTGGAGTTGCTCCATGAAAATGTGATTCACCAATGGTGGTCAGTAAACAAAATCTGAATTTCTGGAATACCTAGACTAGTCGCCGCATTTCTAATGATGGACACAAATAGGCCTTATTCATACGAACATTTTGGTGTATCACACTTATATCCTATCAGTTTTTTGTGGAGTTGCTCCATGAAAATGTGATTCACCAATGGTGGTCAGTAAACAAAATCTGAATTTCTGGAATACCTAGACTAGTCGCCGCATTTCTAATGATGGACACAAATAGGCCTTATTCATACGAACATTTTGGTGTATCACACTTATATCCTATCAGTTTTTTGTGGACTTGCTCCATGAAAATGTGATTCACCAATGGTGGTCAGTAAACAAAATCTGAATTTCTGGAATACCTAGACTAGTCGCCGCATTTCTAATTATGGACGCAAATAGGCCTTGTTCATACGAACATTTTGGTGTATCACACTTATATCCTATCAGTTTTTTGTGGAGTTGCTCCATGAAAATGTGATTCACCAATGGTGGTCAGTAAACAAAATCTGAATTTCTGGAATACCTAGACTAGTCGCCGCATTTCTACTTATGGACACAAATAGGCCTTATTCATACGAACATTTTGGTGTATCACACTTATATCCTATCAGTTTTTTGTGGGGTTGCTCCATGAAAATGTGATTCACCAATGGTGGTCAGTAAACAAAATCTGAATTTCTGGAATACCTAGACTAGTCGCCGCATTTCTAATTATGGACACAAATAGGCCTTATTCATACGAACATTTTGGTGTATCACACTTATATCCTATCAGTTTTTTGTGGAGTTGCTCCATGAAAATGTGATTCACCAATGGTGGTCAGAAAACAAAATCTGAATTTCTGGAATACCTAGACTAGTCGCCGCATTTCTAATGATGGACACAAATAGGCCTTATTCATACGAACATTTTGGTGTATCACACTTATATCCTATCAGTTTTTTGTGGACTTGCTCCACGAAAATGTGATTCACCAATGGTGGTCAGTAAACAAAATCTGAATTTCTGGAATACCTAGACTAGTCGCCGCATTTCTAATTATGGACACAAATAGGCCTTATTCATACGAACATTTTGGTGTATCACACTTATATCCTATCAGTTTTTTGTGGAGTTGCTCCATGAAAATGTGATTCACCAATGGTGGTCAGTAAACAAAATCTGAATTTCTGGAATACCTAGACTAGTCGCCGCATTTCTAATGATGGACACAAATAGGCCTTATTCATACGAACATTTTGGTGTATCACACTTATATCCTATCAGTTTTTTGTGGACTTGCTCCATGAAAATGTGATTCACCAATGGTGGTCAGTAAACAAAATCTGAATTTCTGGAATACCTAGACTAGTCGCCGCATTTCTACTTATGGACACAAATAGGCCTTATTCATACGAACATTTTGGTGTATCACACTTATATCCTATCAGTTTTTTGTGGGGTTGCTCCATGAAAATGTGATTCACCAATGGTGGTCAGTAAACAAAATCTGAATTTCTGGAATACCTAGACTAGTCGCCGCATTTCTAATTATGGACACAAATAGGCCTTATTCATACGAACATTTTGGTGTATCACACTTATATCCTATCAGTTTTTTGTGGAGTTGCTCCATGAAAATGTGATTCACCAATGGTGGTCAGTAAACAAAATCTGAATTTCTGGAATACCTAGACTAGTCGCCGCATTTCTAATGATGGACACAAATAGGCCTTATTCATACGAACATTTTGGTGTATCACACTTATATCCTATCAGTTTTTTGTGGACTTGCTCCATGAAAATGTGATTCACCAATGGTGGTCAGTAAACAAAATCTGAATTTCTGGAATACCTAGACTAGTCGCCGCATTTCTAATTATGGACACAAATAGGCCTTATTCATACGAACATTTTGGTGTATCACACTTATATCCTATCAGTTTTTTGTGGACTTGCTCCATGAAAATGTGATTCACCAATGGTGGTCAGTAAACAAAATCTGAATTTCTGGAATACCTAGACTAGTCGCCGCATTTCTAATTATGGACGCAAATAGGCCTTGTTCATACGAACATTTTGGTGTATCACACTTATATCCTATCAGTTTTTTGTGGAGTTGCTCCATGAAAATGTGATTCACCAATGGTGGTCAGTAAACAAAATCTGAATTTCTGGAATACCTAGACTAGTCGCCGCATTTCTAATGATGGACACAAATAGGCCTTATTCATACGAACATTTTGGTGTATCACACTTATATCCTATCAGTTTTTTGTGGAGTTGCTCCATGAAAATGTGATTCACCAATGGTGGTCAGTAAACAAAATCTGCATTTCTGGAATACCTAGACTAGTCGCCGCATTTCTAATGATGGACACAAATAGGCCTTATTCATACGAACATTTTGGTGTATCACACTTATATCCTATCAGTTTTTTGTGGACTTGCTCCATGAAAATGTGATTCACCAATGGTGGTCAGTAAACAAAATCTGAATTTCTGGAATACCTAGACTAGTCGCCGCATTTCTAATTATGGACGCAAATAGGCCTTGTTCATACGAACATTTTGGTGTATTACACTTATATCCTATCAGTTTTTTGTGGAGTTGCTCCATGAAAATGTGATTCACCAATGGTGGTCAGTAAAAAAAATCTGAATTTCTGGAATACCTAGACTAGTCGCCGCATTTCTAATTATGGACACAAATAGGCCTTATTCATACGAACATTTTGGTGTATCACACTTATATCCTATCAGTTTTTTGTGGAGTTGCTCCATGAAAATGTGATTCACCAATGGTGGTCAGTAAACAAAATCTGAATTTCTGGAATACCTAGACTAGTCGCCGCATTTCTAATGATGGACACAAATAGGCCTTATTCATACGAACATTTTGGTGTATCACACTTATATCCTATCAGTTTTTTGTGGAGTTGCTCCATGAAAATGTGATTCACCAATGGTGGTCAGTAAACAAAATCTGAATTTCTGGAATACCTAGACTAGTCGCCGCATTTCTAATTATGGACACAAATAGGCCTTATTCATACGAACATTTTGGTGTATCACACTTATATCCTATCAGTTTTTTGTGGAGTTGCTCCATGAAAATGTGATTCACCAATGGTGGTCAGTAAACAAAATCTGAATTTCTGGAATACCTAGACTAGTCGCCGCATTTCTAATTATGGACACAAATAGGCCTTATTCATACGAACATTTTGGTGTATCACACTTATATCCTATCAGTTTTTTGTGGAGTTGCTCCATGAAAATGTGATTCACCAATGGTGGTCAGTAAACAAAATCTGAATTTCTGGAATACCTAGACTAGTCGCCGCATTTCTAATTATGGACACAAATAGGCCTTATTCATACGAACATTTTGGTGTATCACACTTATATCCTATCAGTTTTTTGTGGAGTTGCTCCATGAAAATGTGATTCACCAATGGTGGTCAGTAAACAAAATCTGAATTTCTGGAATACCTAGACTAGTCGCCGCATTTCTAATTATGGACACAAATAGGCCTTATTCATACGAACATTTTGGTGTATCACACTTATATCCTATCAGTTTTTTGTGGAGTTGCTCCATGAAAATGTGATTCACCAATGGTGGTCAGTAAACAAAATCTGAATTTCTGGAATACCTAGACTAGTCGCCGCATTTCTAATTATGGACACAAATAGGCCTTATTCATACGAACATTTTGGTGTATCACACTTATATCCTATCAGTTTTTTGTGGAGTTGCTCCATGAAAATGTGATTCAGCAATGGTGGTCAGTAAACAAAATCTGAATTTCTGGAATACCTAGACTAGTCGCCGCATTTCTAATTATGGACACAAATAGGCCTTATTCATACGAAAATTTTGGTGTATCACACTTATATCCTATCAGTTTTTTGTGGAGTTGCTCCATGAAAATGTGATTCACCAATGGTGGTCAGTAAACAAAATCTGAATTTCTGGAATACCTAGACTAGTCGCCGCATTTCTAATGATGGACACAAATAGGCCTTATTCATACGAACATTTTGGTGTATCACACTTATATCCTATCAGTTTTTTGTGGACTTGCTCCATGAAAATGTGATTCACCAATGGTGGTCAGTAAACAAAATCTGAATTTCTGGAATACCTAGACTAGTCGCCGCATTTCTAATTATGGACGCAAATAGGCCTTGTTCATACGAACATTTTGGTGTATCACACTTATATCCTATCAGTTTTTTGTGGAGTTGCTCCATGAAAATGTGATTCACCAATGGTGGTCAGTAAACAAAATCTGAATTTCTGGAATACCTAGACTAGTCGCCGCATTTCTAATTATGGACACAAATAGGCCTTATTCATACGAACATTTTGGTGTATCACACTTATATCCTGTCAGTTTTTTGTGGAGTTGCTCCATGAAAATGTGATTCACCAATGGTGGTCAGTAAACAAAATCTGAATTTCTGGAATACCTAGACTAGTCGCCGCATTTCTAATTATGGACACAAATAGGCCTTATTCATACGAACATTTTGGTGTATCACACTTATATCCTATCAGTTTTTTGTGGAGTTGCTCCATGAAAATGTGATTCACCAATGGTGGTCAGTAAACAAAATCTGAATTTCTGGAATACCTAGACTAGTCGCCGCATTTCTAATTATGGACACAAATAGGCCTTATTCATACGAACATTTTGGTGTATCACACATATATCCTATCAGTTTTTTGTGGAGTTGCTCCATGAAAATGTGATTCACCAATGGTGGTCAGTAAACAAAATCTGAATTTCTGGAATACCTAGACTAGTCGCCGCATTTCTAATTATGGACACAAATAGGCCTTATTCATACGACCATTTTGGTGTATCACACTTATATCCTATCAGTTTTTTGTGGAGTTGCTCCATGAAAATGTGATTCACCAGTGGTGGTCAGTAAACAAAATCTGAATTTCTGGAATACCTAGACTAGTCGCCGCATTTCTAATGATGGACACAAATAGGCCTTATTCATACGAACATTTTGGTGTATCACACTTATATCCTATCAGTTTTTTGTGGACTTGCTCCATGAAAATGTGATTCACCAATGGTGGTCAGTAAACAAAATCTGAATTTCTGGAATACCTAGACTAGTCGCCGCATTTCTAATTATGGACGCAAATAGGCCTTGTTCATACGAACATTTTGGTGTATCACACTTATATCCTATCAGTTTTTTGTGGAGTTGCTCCATGAAAATGTGATTCACCAATGGTGGTCAGTAAACAAAATCTGAATTTTTGGAATACCTAGACTAGTCGCCGCATTTCTAATGATGGACACAAATAGGCCTTATTCATACGAACATTTTGGTGTATCACACTTATATCCTATCAGTTTTTTGTGGAGTTGCTCCATGAAAATGTGATTCACCAATGGTGGTCAGTAAACAAAATCTGAATTTCTGGAATACCTAGACTAGTCGCCGCATTTCTAATGATGGACACAAATAGGCCTTATTCATACGAACATTTTGGTGTATCACACTTATATCCTATCAGTTTTTTGTGGAGTTGCTCCATGAAAATGTGATTCACCAATGGTGGTCAGTAAACAAAATCTGAATTTCTGGAATACCTAGACTAGTCGCCGCATTTCTAATTATGGACGCAAATAGGCCTTGTTTATACGAACATTTTGGTGTATCACACTTATATCCTATCAGTTTTTTGTGGAGTTGCTCCATGAAAATGTGATTCACCAATGGTGGTCAGTAAACAAAATCTGAATTTCTGGAATACCTAGACTAGTCGCCGCATTTCTAATGATGGACAGAAATATGCCTTATTCATACGAACATTTTGGTGTATCACACTTATATCCTATCAGTTTTTTGTGGAGTTGCTCCATGAAAATGTGATTCACCAATGGTGGTCAGTAAACAAAATCTGAATTTCTGGAATACCTAGACTAGTCGCCGCATTTCTAATGATGGACACAAATATGCCTTATTCATACGAACATTTTGGTGTATCACACTTATATCCTATCAGTTTTTTGTGGAGTTGCTCCATGAAAATGTGATTCACCAATGCTGGTCAGTAAACAAAATCTGAATTTCTGGAATACCTAGACTAGTCGCCGCATTTCTAATTATGGACACAAATAGGCCTTATTCATACGAACATTTTGGTATATCACACTTATATCCTATCAGTTTTTTGTGGAGTTGCTCCATGAAAATGTGATTCACCAATGGTGGTCAGTAAACAAAATCTGAATTTCTGGAATACCTAGACTAGTCGCCGCATTTCTAATTATGGACGGAAATAGGCCTTATTCATACGAACATTTTGGTGTATCACACTTATATCCTATCAGTTTTTTGTGGAGTTGCTCCATGAAAATGTGATTCACCAATGGTGGTCAGTAAACAAAATCTGAATTTCTGGAATACCTAGACTAGTCGCCGCATTTCTAATTATGGACACAAATAGGCCTTATTCATACGAACATTTTGGTGTATCACACTTATATCCTATCAGTTTTTTGTGGAGTTGCTCCATGAAAATGTGATTCACCAATGGTGGTCAGTAAACAAAATCTGAATTTCTGGAATACCTAGACTAGTCGCCGCATTTCTAATTATGGACACAAATAGGCCTTATTCATACGAACATTTTGGTGTATCACACTTATATCCTATCAGTTTTTTGTGGAGTTGCTCCATGAAAATGTGATTCACCAATGGTGGTCAGTAAACAAAATCTGAATTTCTGGAATACCTAGACTAGTCGCCGCATTTCTAATGATGGACACAAATAGGCCTTATTCATACGAACATTTTGGTGTATCACACTTATATCCTATCAGTTTTTTGTGGACTTGCTCCATGAAAATGTGATTCACCAATGGTGGTCAGTAAACAAAATCTGAATTTCTGGAATACCTAGACTAGTCGCCGCATTTCTAATTATGGACGCAAATAGGCCTTGTTCATACGAACATTTTGGTGTATCACACTTATATCCTATCAGTTTTTTGTGGAGTTGCTCCATGAAAATGTGATTCACCAATGGTGGTCAGTAAACAAAATCTGAATTTCTGGAATACCTAGACTAGTCGCCGCATTTCTAATGATGGACACAAATAGGCCTTATTCATACGAACATTTTGGTGTATCACACTTATATCCTATCAGTTTTTTGTGGAGTTGCTCCATGAAAATGTGATTCACCAATGGTGGTCAGTAAACAAAATCTGAATTTCTGGAATACCTAGACTAGTCGCCGCATTTCTAATGATGGACACAAATAGGCCTTATTCATACGAACATTTTGGTGTATCACACTTATATCCTATCAGTTTTTTGTGGACTTGCTCCATGAAAATGTGATTCACCAATGGTGGTCAGTAAACAAAATCTGAATTTCTGGAATACCTAGACTAGTCGCCGCATTTCTAATTATGGACGCAAATAGGCCTTGTTCATACGAACATTTTGGTGTATCACACTTATATCCTATCAGTTTTTTGTGGAGTTGCTCCATGAAAATGTGATTCACCAATGGTGGTCAGTAAACAAAATCTGAATTTCTGGAATACCTAGACTAGTCGCCGCATTTCTAATGATGGACACAAATAGGCCTTATTCATACGAACATTTTGGTGTATCACACTTATATCCTATCAGTTTTTTGTGGAGTTGCTCCATGAAAATGTGATTCACCAATGGTGGTCAGTAAACAAAATCTGAATTTCTGGAATACCTAGACTAGTCGCCGCATTTCTAATGATGGACACAAATAGGCCTTATTCATACGAACATTTTGGTGTATCACACTTATATCCTATCAGTTTTTTGTGGACTTGCTCCATGAAAATGTGATTCACCAATGGTGGTCAGTAAACAAAATCTGAATTTCTGGAATACCTAGACTAGTCGCCGCATTTCTAATTATGGACACAAATAGGCCTTATTCATACGAACATTTTGGTGTATCACACTTATATCCTATCAGTTTTTTGTGGAGTTGCTCCATGAAAATGTGATTCACCAATGGTGGTCAGTAAACAAAATCTGAATTTCTGGAATACCTAGACTAGTCGCCGCATTTCTAATTATGGACACAAATAGGCCTTATTCATACGAACATTTAGGTGTATCACACTTATATCCTATCAGTTTTTTGTGGAGTTGCTCCATGAAAATGTGATTCACCAATGGTGGTCAGTAAACAAAATCTGAATTTCTGGAATACCTAGACTAGTCGCCGCATTTCTAATTATGGACACAAATAGGCCTTATTCATACGAACATTTTGGTGTATCACACTTATATCCTATCAGTTTTTTGTGGAGTTGCTCCATGAAAATGTGATTCACCAATGGTGGTCAGTAAACAAAATCTGAATTTCTGGAATACCTAGACTAGTCGCCGCATTTCTAATTATGGACGGAAATAGGCCTTATTCATACGAACATTTTGGTGTATCACACTTATATCCTATCAGTTTTTTGTGGAGTTGCTCCATGAAAATGTGATTCACCAATGGTGGTCAGTAAACAAAATCTGAATTTCTGGAATACCTAGACTAGTCGCCGCATTTCTAATTATGGACACAAATAGGCCTTATTCATACGAACATTTAGGTGTATCACACTTATATCCTATCAGTTTTTTGTGGAGTTGCTCCATGAAAATGTGATTCACCAATGGTGGTCAGTAAACAAAATCTGAATTTCTGGAATACCTAGACTAGTCGCCGCATTTCTAATTATGGACACAAATAGGCCTTATTCATACGAACATTTTGGTGTATCACACTTATATCCTATCAGTTTTTTGTGGAGTTGCTCCATGAAAATGTGATTCACCAATGGTGGTCAGTAAACAAAATCTGAATTTCTGGAATACCTAGACTAGTCGCCGCATTTCTAATGATGGACACAAATAGGCCTTATTCATACGAACATTTTGGTGTATCACACTTATATCCTATCAGTTTTTAGTGGACTTGCTCCATGAAAATGTGATTCACCAATGGTGGTCAGTAAACAAAATCTGAATTTCTGGAATACCTAGACTAGTCGCCGCATTTCTAATTATGGACGCAAATAGGCCTTGTTCATACGAACATTTTGGTGTATCACACTTATATCCTATCAGTTTTTTGTGGAGTTGCTCCATGAAAATGTGATTCACCAATGGTGGTCAGTAAACAAAATCTGAATTTCTGGAATACCTAGACTAGTCGCCGCATTTCTAATTATGGACACAAATAGGCCTTATTCATACGAACATTTTGGTGTATCACACTTATATCCTGTCAGTTTTTTGTGGAGTTGCTCCATGAAAATGTGATTCACCAATGGTGGTCAGTAAACAAAATCTGAATTTCTGGAATACCTAGACTAGTCGCCGCATTTCTAATTATGGACACAAATAGGCCTTATTCATACGAACATTTTGGTGTATCACACTTATATCCTGTCAGTTTTTTGTGGAGTTGCTCCATGAAAATGTGATTCACCAATGGTGGTCAGTAAACAAAATCTGAATTTCTGGAATACCTAGACTAGTCGCCGCATTTCTAATTATGGACACAAATAGGCCTTATTCATACGAACATTTTGGTGTATCACACTTATATCCTATCAGTTTTTTGTGGACTTGCTCCATGAAAATGTGATTCACCAATGGTGGTCAGTAAACAAAATCTGAATTTCTGGAATACCTAGACTAGTCGCCGCATTTCTAATTATGGACACAAATAGGCCTTGTTCATACGAACATTTTGGTGTATCACACTTATATCCTATCAGTTTTTTGTGGAGTTGCTCCATGAAAATGTGATTCACCAATGGTGGTCAGTAAACAAAATCTGAATTTCTGGAATACCTAGACTAGTCGCCGCATTTCTAATGATGGACACAAATAGGCCTTATTCATACGAACATTTTGGTGTATCACACTTATATCCTATCAGTTTTTTGTGGACTTGCTCCATGAAAATGTGATTCACCAATGGTGGTCAGTAAACAAAATCTGAATTTCTGGAATACCTAGACTAGTCGCCGCATTTCTAATTATGGACGCAAATAGGCCTTGTTCATACGAACATTTTGGTGTATCACACTTATATCCTATCAGTTTTTTGTGGAGTTGCTCCATGAAAATGTGATTCACCAATGGTGGTCAGTAAACAAAATCTGAATTTCTGGAATACCTAGACTAGTCGCCGCATTTCTAATGATGGACACAAATAGGCCTTATTCATACGAACATTTTGGTGTATCACACTTATATCCTATCAGTTTTTTGTGGAGTTGCTCCATGAAAATGTGATTCACCAATGGTGGTCAGTAAACAAAATCTGAATTTCTGGAATACCTAGACTAGTCGCCGCATTTCTAATGATGGACACAAATAGGCCTTATTCATACGAACATTTTGGTGTATCACACTTATATCCTATCAGTTTTTTGTGGACTTGCTCCATGAAAATGTGATTCACCAATGGTGGTCAGTAAACAAAATCTGAATTTCTGGAATACCTAGACTAGTCGCCGCATTTCTAATTATGGACGCAAATAGGCCTTGTTCATACGAACATTTTGGTGTATCACACTTATATCCTATCAGTTTTTTGTGGAGTTGCTCCATGAAAATGTGATTCACCATTGGTGGTCAGTAAACAAAATCTGAATTTCTGGAATACCTAGACTAGTCGCCGCATTTCTAATGATGGACACAAATAGACCTTATTCATACGAACATTTTGGTGTATCACACTTATATCCTATCAGTTTTTTGTGGAGTTGCTCCATGAAAATGTGATTCACCAATGGTGGTCAGTAAACAAAATCTGAATTTCTGGAATACCTAGACTAGTCGCCGCATTTCTAATTATGGACACAAATAGGCCTTATTCATACGAACATTTTGGTGTATCACACTTATATCCTATCAGTTTTTTGTGGAGTTGCTCCATGAAAATGTGATTCACCAATGGTGGTCAGTAAACAAAATCTGAATTTCTGGAATACCTAGACTAGTCGCCGCATTTCTAATTATGGACGGAAATAGTCCTTATTCATACGAACATTTTGGTGTATCACACTTATATCCTATCAGTTTTTTGTGGAGTTGCTCCATGAAAATGTGATTCACCAATGGTGGTCAGTATACAAAATCTGAATTTCTGGAATACCTAGAGAAGTCGCCGCATTTTTAATACGGGCACTAATAGATTTTATCCATACGAACATTTTGGTGTATCACACTTATATCCTATCAGTTTTTTGTGGAGTTGCTCCATGAAAATGTGATTCATCACCGGTGGTCAGTAAACAAAATCTGAATTTCTGGAATACCTGGACTAGAGTAGTCGCCGCATTTCTAAATACGGACACTTATAGATTTTATCCATACGAACATTTTGGTGTATTACACTTATATCCTGTCAGTTTTTTGTGGAGTTGCTCCATGAAAATGAGATTCACCAATGGTGGTCAGTAAACAAAATCTGAATTTCTGGAATACCTGGACTAGTCGCCGCATTTCCAATTATGGACACAAATAGGCCTTACTCATACGAACATTTTGGTGTATCACACTTATATCCTATCAGTTTTTTGTGGAGTTGCTCCATGAAAATGTGATTCACCAATGGTGGTCAGTAAACAAAATCTGAATTTTTGGAATACCTAGACTAGTCGCTGCATTTCTAATTTTGGACGCAAATAGGCCTTATTCATACGAACATTTTGGTGTATCACACTTATATCCTATCAGTTTTTTGCGGAGTTGCTCCATGAAAATGTGATTAATCACCGGTGGTCAGTAAACAAAATCTGAATTTCTGGAATACCTAAAGTAGTCGCCGCATTTCTAAATACGGACACTAGGGCGGGTCGATTTAATAATGGCTCAGTGAAAATCGTATTCTAGGGATCAAAATAAGAAACTTTGCCGAAGGAACCATACCTCTAAAGCGAATTCTACTAACCCCAACTGTTGACTTTTGTCCCGTAGGGTCAAGTTTTGAAAAATCACACTTGACCCAAATGTATGACCGACCCCCACTAACTTTGGAGGGCCGATCCACCCATGCCAGTGGCACACCCCCTGGAACTCCCCTGGGGGGTTCCCCATACAAACATTTTAAAAAATCACCATTTTTGGCACTTTATTTTATTATTTTTTATTTATTTTATTTATTTTTATTATTTTATTTATTTTTTCTCTTTAGAAATTTATTTAGTCAGAACATATGTAAATGAAAAAATTAATTTAACTTAGTAATAGAAAAGAAAATAAAAACAATTACTGTTTGAAGTCTTTTTTGCTTTCAAGTCTGGGCAATTTCGCACGGCTCTCTAATGTCGTCATATATATTTTGATTAGTTTTATATGGCTTATGTAGTTATATATGGAGTCGGATTTGGGGATATGTAATAACATCATTTACCATACAAAAAAATTCGTTGAAAAAATAATATCAGATGTAGTTGTATATAATGATATGTGTCTTAATGTCACTCCATTCATTGTCAGATATGACCCAATCACATTATATATGACAATATATAACTATTTTTACTCGGGAATTAATTTGCATTTTCCTAAGAAAGTATTACAAATGACAGTTTTAGTGAATGTTCGTAGAAAAAATTCACACATGCAGATTATGTTTAATTGCATTCCAGGAATTAGGGACATAGTTCTAGATCCAGATTTTTTTTTTTTATTATATTTTAAATATGTTCTTTTAATCAAAATCTGCATAAATAATCAAAATTTCTGAAATTAAAATTAATATGCAATTTTTAATTTTGTTTTGTGATTCTTCTAAAAAACTTGGTTTCCCATCCCCCCTCTTCCCCCCTTAATTTGTATTTACAATTGATTATTGAAGAAAATTGAAGAAAAACGAGAAAATTCAATTCAAAGATGACGCAAGTGATTCTGAATATGATAGTTTGAGTGAATAAATATTAGAGATGGACACGTGAGCAGAATTCCCGTGAATCACGCGGGATTACGCGGGAGCGAAATCTTGATTTAAAAAAAATTTGTTCGTGAGTGTGAGTGAGCGAAATTTTGACGTTAGTGAGAGTGCGCGAGTAGAATTTTATCAAATTTGTTTATCGGCGTTTACTAAATATTTCCATAAATTCCGATTTCATATAAAATAAATTACAAAACTGCATATTTATAGCAATTTTAAATTTAATATTCATAATTTACAGTAATTTTCTCATTTTATTTTTTTCGATAAAGATTTTATTTCGTGAATTTACGTGATGCACGTGAATCACGCGTAATAACGGGTGAGTGTAAGAAAACTCGCTATTTAATCACATGAACATGAGTGTGATTAAAAAAAAATATTCGTAAGTGTTTGAGGGTGTTTGGAAAGTTTCTTTCGTGAGCGTGGGTAAAAATCCACTCACGGCCCATCTCTAATAAATATGCATATTTATTCTTAAATTTTTGTTGAATATAATTGTTTTTTTTTTAATATTAAAAATAATTACTTAAAACGAATTAAAAAAATTCGTCCTCAAAATACTCATATGTGAACTATTTTTGGATGTAGTTTAAAGTTTTCCGTCACAAGGACCAATTGGAAATGGGCGTGACGTTTGTCCAAAATTTTTAAAAATCTTGTTTTGAGTCATTACATACCCAAAAAACTAATGTGCAAAATGTCATTGTTGTACGATTACTCCTTCCATTTTTATAAGATTTTGGTTAAAAAAAAACATATCGGAAGTGGGCGTGACCTTTGCACAAATTTGTTTGGAAATCATTATTGATCCAAAAAAACACGTGTGCCAAATGTCATTGTTGTATAACTAGTCCTTCTATTTTTAAACATTTCTTGGTTAAAAAAACATATAGGAGGAGGGCGCGGCTTTTGTCCAAATTTTCCCAAATTTAGTTTGCAGTCATTATTGAATACAAAGAAACATATGTGCAAAATTCCATTGTTTTACGATTACTGCTTCCATTTTTATAAATTTTTAGTTGCAAGAACATATGGGAGGTGGGAGTATCCTTTGGACAAATTTTCCAAAATTTGGCTTAGAATCATTATTTGACCAAAAAAAACACATGTGCCAAATATCATTATTCTTCGAAAACTCCTTTAATTTTTGACCGCTCGTTATATGAACTCACGACACCGTGAGTCGTTATATAAAACACAGAGTTGCGCACAATTAGTATTATGAATACAGAGTCGTTAATAAATAGTAACCTGATTAAAAGTCGGATTAACTATTAATCAAACAGATTAAAATATTGTTTAATCGACTTTCTTAGTGCCTAAGCAGTTAATCCGAATTTTATTGGACTAACTTTTCTGTGTTAATTGTGTATAAAACAGAAAGATCCTTCTATCCCATCAAACATGGCAATACAAAGACGATTCCCCAATTGTATTGCCTGAATGAAAAATGTTATTGTGGCAACAATCGTCTTCGTATTGCGGAAGATACCCCATTCGGTAGAAAACGTGTTCCGAATACAATACTTCCAAGTAGTAAGAAAAGCCATACTTTTAGAAGTTAAATTAGCGATACATTATGCTAAATTATCATCTGGAAGATAAAAAAAAAAATTTGTCGCCAAATATCGCCGATGTATAATCTGGAAGTTAAATAGAAGATATCCCCATATAACCCCACAGGAGATCAAAACAAGTTATATATATTTATACTTTTAGCTCTTTTATTTTATAAAAAAATAGACCTATGAGCGAATCATATTCGTCTTACACTTTTTTCAATTTCTATAATAAGGCTACTCCATCTATTTGCATGAGTTTGAGATACTTTTTTCGCAAGAGAACTTCTTTTATTTCCTATATATAATTATAACGATGAAGTACAATTTTATCTTACTTTAATATTTGCAATTTAATTTGCAAAATTTTTCACAAATCAAGCTATTTTTTATTTCAGGTTTTTCGTAGTTCTGCAATAATAAACATAATAAAAATTTCAAAAAAAAAATATACATATTTTTAACATTTTTTTTTTTCTCAATATCGCTGATATAACTGCCAGCTCATAAAGTGAAGATATGTTCATAATGCTACTCTGATTGTCTTCTAAATGATAAATGAGTGATATTGCCGTAATAACTTCTGGATGATATTTCTTTCAAATGCTTCTTGAGTATTGTGCTAGGACAATCAATTTACGAGTTATAATGAGTACGCTAATTATGTTGAATTCATGTATTTTATTTTGTTTTTAACAAATTAATTTTTAATTTCTAATTTTTCTTAATTTACTTAAATACATACTTTTTTAAATTTCCTGTATTTCATAGTAAGCCAAGAGGTTGATATCAAAAAATTCATTAGCTAAATTTATAAATTCCAACTGCTCTTTTTTAGGTAATCCTGTTTGTTGTAGAACAAGCGCCCGATATACCTCTGCTATTAAATATCCGTGTGTGTTGACCATACTCTGCCAAGTTCTAGTTTCCATAACTTCGATGGCGTACGCATTTATGAAATCAATTGTTTGCGCTTTCAAATAATGGCAACTATGAAGATCAGCTAATATTAATGTTTCAGCTGCTATTTCAACGGAGAGTTTTTTGCATAATGCTTCTTCACACATTACTTTTAAATCTTCCAAATTATATTTGTCAGCAGCTGCTAGGAGATCATGGGCTATTTCATCTAAATTGGGAGCTTCGCCATTATAAATAAAATGTAACATTTCCATGAAAACTTCGTGATTAATATCCGATACGACTACACGATTTGTTTTAGCTTCTATCATTTCATGTTCAAACATGGCAGCAAAGACATTACTACGAGAAACCAATATACTTTTATGGGCTCGAATATTTTTGCCACCCACGTCGAACTCAATATCAGAATATTTTGTATTATAAAATATGTTCTGAAAATCTTGGGCTAATTTAGAAATCGCATTTTTGTGTGTATAACCAATATCGAAGATAGTGATATCACATAAAACGGTTAACCTATTGCGATTTAATAGGTTATTTGCTTTATTGAAAAAAGCATCTCGCTTGATGAAGGTGTCAGAGCCATAAATATTATTTTTTCCAAAAATGTTAATAGATCTGTGGATATTTGTCCTCTTTTGCTCACCATCTGTTATGGAAAATTCATATTTAACTTCTACGTCTGGTGTATTCTCGGTTAATAATATTAAATACAAGGATAAATAATCTTTATAATTTGTATCAATACCCTTTAGAAAAGCACGTAAACACCATTCTAATGGAACATTTTTGTTAGTATTGATACAAAATGGTTTAGATATCCACTGTTCCTTAGCATTTATTCCGAAACCTTCAATTGGCCAGTAACAGCGAGCTTTAGTTGCGAAAGAATCTTTATTAGTTGCGAAAGAATCTTTATTAATTATACTCATTATGCAGCTGAAGATGAATTTTCGATGATAAAATTGAATTTATAAAAATTTATGGTTAAAATGTGTAGTGTCACTATTTTCACTTTCTATACAACGTCAGGCAGTTACACAAATTTGCATAAATTAAGAACAATTTTAGTTGTGTTTTACCAGATTAAAAAAATCAGACTGACAACTGTCTTCACAATACAATACTTTATATAGCAACATAAAGGTCAATAGAAGACTGCATAAGTGTTATTAATTTCCGCAGGTATACGACAGGAACATTGTCGAATTAAAAACAATTCGCGGAAATTTCCACGAATACGCAGCTAAAGATAAACCATATAAACCAGGTGTTTCTAATATTTTTCACGGACTACCTGTTAATTAATTAGGTTAATTACAAGTGACATGCTAAGTGTTATATTGAAATTAGAAAATTTCGGAGAAATATAAAATTTGTTATTGGATTTCAAAGATAAGTAGTTTTTGACACATTAAAAGCCGGTGGAATCTGTAATATTTTTCTTAAAACTCAATCGACCTTTTACCGATTTCATTATTAATATTTTCTTAGAATTTTTCCAAGTCGGGCTTTCAAGGTCATGTATAACTATATGTAATAAAAGATTTATTTATATATTCATTGTGTTGTATCCTAACTTGAACACTTTTCACCGATTTTTAATTTGTATACCTGAAAGGTAATTAAGTACAAATTATTAATCTGTTATCATTGGATGTAAAAAAAGATATACTTAATAACAACAATTTTTAAGAAAACTTAAAAAAGTATTTTTTCACCCTATAAATACTAACCAAATTTTCAATCGATTTCCGGCTCGACTTTTCTTTATCCAATCGCCACCATACTCTTTAGTATCCGTACACTTTAAAATAAAAAGTTTATACTCTAAAAAATTTTAAATAATACAATTCTGTTCAACAATTTTTTTTTTTAATTATCAAGTCATTTATTTGCTATTTTTAAATCACTCTAAAGTTTATTGTTTTATAAAAAAAAATAACAGAAAAATCTTTAAAAAAATCGAAAAATTCACAAGAAAAATATTCGTACACTTGAAATATTTATGTTAAAAAACTAAATAAAATATTATTATAGTTAGTATAGTGCGTTTTGGCTTGTGATCATCAACGCTCCTGCGAATGTTTTAAAAGTTGCAAGTTAAAAAAAGGCTAAAGTTTAGTCTCAAAAATCGTGTGACGAATAAAATTCAAAAACTCAAAAGATTTCATGTAGAGATTAGTAAAACTATAAAATTAAAATTAAAAAAAAAATTTGAACCCGCTCGGGGCCGCCAGCATATTAATGTTTGAACTTTAATTCCAAATATCTCCGCTAGGATATGCTGCAAAGCCATAAAAGTAATAAACAATATTTCCTGGGCATAGATCTATATTTCCACGGTATTTGGTCGGAAAATTCCCAGCCATTAAAATTCCCATATCAAAGGGCTTTTCTATCAGTAAAATTTAATTTATGTTAATAAGATTTGTTTTTAATACTGCTAATTACCTGATATCATGATCAAGTTGAATATATTTTTGTATATATTTTTCATATTTTTATGATTATTTATTTAAGAATAATTTTATATTAAGTTTAAGAATTAATTTGCATTTTCCTAAGAAAATATTACAAATGATAGTTTTAGTGAATGTTCGTAGCAAAAATTCACACATGAGTCATTCCATGTCAGACCGAACACCTTTTTCACATCACCTCTTCCGATTTACTTTAAATTTGGCAGACGTATTAAACTTTAAAAAATATTTTACACGTGTTTCCGGAAAAAAATTAAAAAAAATTTTTTGACAGAGTTTTGTGCATTTGAAAACCATCAAAATCGTTAAAAATCTTTCGACATTACAACTTTTAAACTAATGTTTCGCAAACACTTGTGGATGGATTTTAAAGATCAATACCTTATTTTGAAGGTATTTACACCTTCTTTTTAAAAATATTTTTTTTATTTTTTTTTTTTATTAATTTTTTTATTTTTAAAATTTGATTTTTTTACTTAATTTCTGTTTTCCACCATCTTCGAACAAGTCGAAAAATTAAAAAAAAATATTTTCTTAAAGCTCAATATAACCTTAATATTCTCTGCAAATTTCAGAGTGGAGTTCGAATGGATTCTATTTTTTTTCCTATTTTTGTCATTGTAGTACCACAAAAAATTACATTTTGTATGTGAACTATATTTTTTAAGCATGTTAACGAAAATGTTAATGCATGCATGTATGCAAAAACACAAGCTAACAGTGTTGCCAAGTATTTTTCAACAGATTTTTAACGAATACGTACTAAAATTTTGAAAGAAATAGGAGACATCAAAGTAAATTTTTTGCAAAAATCGTACGGACTGACATGGAATTACTCACATGTAGATTATATTTAATTGCATTCCAGGAATTAGGGACATAGTTCTAGACATCTAAGTTGGAATTCTCTAACCTTTTAACGACAAATTTCGGGGGTTAAGTTGTCAGTCTACTATGAAAACTTGGCAATTTACCTACAGAATTTGGTCTTTAAAAAGTTACAGAATTGTCCCTCTGGTGTGTGGATGTGTGAATACAGGTAAAGCATATTACTATGGGATATAGTAACCAAAAAAAGGTTATGGTTGCATATAGTTATCAATAAAAAAACCCAAATTAAGATTTAATCCCCTTCAAGGATAATAAATATCGCTTACAGGTAGTTTAGATTAGATTTAACAAATTTATGTTTAGTATTTAATAAAATATACAGTAAAACTCGCTTAAGACGAACTCCGAGGGACTAGACAAATTAGTTCTAGATCCAGATTTTGTTTTTTTATTATATTTTTAGTGTGTTCTTTTAATCAAAAGGGGGAAGAGGGGATTTCCCATCCCCCTCTTCCCCCTTTAATTTTTATTTACAATTAAAAAAAGAGAAAATTCAATTCAAAGATGACGCATGTGATTCTGAATATGATAATTTGAGTGAATAAATATTAGAGATGGACACGTGAGCAGAATTCCCGTGAATCACGCGGGATTACGCGTGAGTGAAATCTTGATTTACTCACGTAAACGTGAGTGTGAGTGGAAAAAATTTGTTCGTGAGTGTGAGTGAGCGAAATTTTGACGTGAGTGAGAGTGCGCGAGTAGAATTTTATCAAATATGTTTATCGGCGTTTAATAAATATTTACATAAATTTCTTGCCGATTTTATATAAAATAAATTACAAAACTGCATATTTATAGCAATTTTAAATTTAATATTCACAATTTACCGTAATTTTCTCATTTTATTTTTTTCGATAAAGATTTTATTTCGTGAATTTGCGTGATTCACGTGACTCACGCGTGATCACGGGTGAGTGTAAGAAAACTCGCTATTTAATCGCATGAGCATGAGTGTGATTAGAAAAAAAATATTCGTGAGTGTTTGTGCGTGATTGGGAAATTTCTTTCGTGAGCGTGGGTAGAAATCCACTCACGGGCCTATCTCTAATAAATATGTGTATTTATTCTTTAATTTTTGTTGAAAATAATTGAACCGTTTATTTTGAAACAAGTCCACTTGTTTTTAAAATGAGATATAAAAGGTTTTGCATTTTAACGAGTTTAAAATATGAGTGGTTTTGTGCAAGAAATTTTACACGTATTTGTAATAACCAGAGAATACAAAATTGCTATTTTTGCTTTTTATGCTTTTATTGCTTGTTTTACTCATATTTGCTTCTTTTTCCTTTTTTGGGTTTTCCGTTTTTTTTAGCTTTAAAATAGATTTTTCTTAAGATTTTTGAGCTTTTAATTGCTTTTTTTAAAACTTTTTTTCCCAAAACTCCTTTTTTTCTCTTAACTTTGAATTAAAAAATAAAAAAAACTGTTGTTTTTTCAAGTTTTTTTACTTTTGCTTTTTTCTTGCTTTTTCTAAAATATTTTTTTGTTTTAAACACATCGGATTTTGCTTGTTTCTGTCTTCTCTGGTAATAATATATAGTTAAATTTTTCATATCCCAAAGAATTTTTAATATATATTGCGAAAATACCTGTTTTTATTCAAAATAATAGTTTTTATCATTTTCTTATCTTATGTGGACTTAACTTTTTTTGTTTGATATTTTTTATTCGCTGAAATATGATAACTTGGAAGATTCCTTTTTTATTGAATTCTAATAGGCAGTAGTAATCGGTTTCTTAAAAAAATATAAAGAAAAAGCTGTAGCTCAAATTTATTTTAGCAATTTTTTGCGGAAAAATTCAATTATTTTCAACCCAAATTCCTTCATGAAATATCTAAAGACATATCTTTCACAATGAACTCGACATTCCGTAATAATTAAATCAAAGTACCCAAATTAGGTTTTGCAATAATGATGTAGCCACTGCAAAAAATTTAAAACCATTTTGCAAAAAAAAAAAAAAAAATAATAGTGCGAAAAATCAATCGCTTTGAACTAAAATTGCTTCACTAAATACTTAGAAGATATTGTACTTTTGTGTTTTAACAATGAACGCGATATCACATAGTAGTTAGTACAATTTACCATGAAAATGGTAAAATTTTTATTTTAAACATTTTCGCGAATTTTCACTTTGAACACGTATATTGTCAATATAATTTTTTCCAATAGTATTTTTAACTTTCTCGTAAAAAAATAATATCTAATACAATCCCTCGTTTTATCAATTATTTTTGAATTTTTTTCTAGTCCAGAAAAAAATGTGACTCATACCACTTTCAAAATAAACATTTTCGTAAAATCGTTTAAGTTGAATCTTAATACAATAAAATTAAACAAATATCTAATTTTGAAATTTTGAGCAATAAAAAACAAATTAAAGGCTTTAGAATCACAGAAAATTTTTTAAATCGGAATTACGCTTTTATACCCAGTGTAGAAAATCAATACCAGATACTTGGTAATGGTAACTAGTTGCTTTTGTTATTACATTTCTTATTACCTTTATATGGCGATGTCGCGAAAAATAATGAGTTATGGTTACACACCAGCATACGAAAAATCAAAAAATATATTGTTACTTATGTGCTTACCAGTACTGACAAAAATAATGAGTCTAAAAATAGATTTTCAAAAAAATAAATTATATAAAAAAAATATTTTTTATTGTATTTTTTTTTGTTAAATAAAATTTGCTGGTGCGGGAATCGAACATGGGCCTACAGATTGCCAGTCAATAGCTCTACCATCTGAGCTATGTCGACATGTTATATTAGATAGATAAAAGCATAATTGACCTACCGCGCACAAGTCAGCTTACTCACCAACATACAAAAAATTAAAAAATATGTGGTTACATATATCCTTACCAGTGTTTAAAAAATATTGAGTCTAAAAATAGATTTAAAAAAATTTTCAAAAAAATCTAGAAAATTATTTTCTATTTGAAATAATGATAAAAATAAGTCATTATCAGTAACTCATTAATATATGTTTTGAAATAATGCAGAAGGTAAGTGGGTGTCATTACTGGTAGTCCAAAAAATAATGATATGTCATTACCGTTTCTACACTGGGTTTTTTTGATAATAGTTTGAAAAACAAATAAGTTAAGAAATGGCACATACGCACACACATGTATACTTAAATGGAACAGTGTGCCATTTCTTACCTTATTTGTTTTTCAAACTATTACCTAAAAAGTAACAGCGTAATTTCGATTTAAAAATTTTTCTGTGCTTCTAAAGCCTTAAATTTGTTTTTTATTGCTCAAAATTGGATATTTGTTTAATTTTATTGTATTAAGATTCAACTAAAAAAAGATAATAAAAAAATTCATATCTTTTTTTTTTTTTTAAACGCCCTCTTGAAAATTTCAGGATGTTTTAAGATCAGTTAGAGGTTTTATTTAAAAAAAAAAAATTGAACGAAAAAATAGGTTTTTGAGTTTTTCGATTTTGAAAATTGTAAAATTGCAAAAGTTTCAATTTTGTTATTTTTCAATATTTTTTTTAAATGTTTTTTTTTAATACGGCTAAATATCCTCTTTAAAACGAGATAAGAACCGTTTTTCTAGCTAAATATTATAGTTTTCGAGATATTCATAAAATAACCTCGTAACAAAGCAATAAATTAGAAAAATTTTGACATTTTTTGAAACTTAATTTTTTTCCTTTGGCAAAACTTCGTTATATGATGAAAGAAAAGTTCTGACCAAAATTCATCCAAATCGAAAGGGGTCGATGCCAACCATTGGTCTATTTGAGATGGAATCACCCATATGTATTTTCACAATAAATTCGGCATCGCATAGTAGTAACGGCAATTTAGCATAAAAAACGTAAACATTTTTGTGTTCTATATTTTCGCGAATTTCCATTTTCAAGATGAAAATTGACCATAAATTGTCTTCCAAGTATCTTTTTACTTTCCCATAAACAAAAATTATACCAAAAACCTCTTGCAATCAATTATTTATATGTTTTGTTATTTTTCAAAAATAGGGAGGACTCATACCACTTTCAAAATAAACATGTTTGCTAAATCGTTATCTGGTAAAAATTCTCTCATCAACATCTCAGTAGTTTTTGAAATTTTTAAATTTTTTATATAAAAAGATCCCCTCATGTTCTACCTAATTCCATGCTTAACTCATTTTTTTTTTTGAAAATGGACTCGTACCACTTTCAAAATAAATGGCTCAATTGTTTTTTTAATATTAAATTTAATATTAAACGCATTGACATATAATATAGAGATGCAATATCGATAATTTTTTAAACAAACTGACATCTAGGAGGATTTTATTTTGGGAAATTTTGTCAAGGGAGGATTTTTTTATGTCAAATGAGGTTTTACAGAGTTGTTAGGTAAGGGGATTTGGGCCCAAATTAGAAATTTCGACTTCGGTTTGGGGACAGATTAAAAAATTTGTAAATTTTAAAATATTTTGTTTTAGGCCCAAAATAAGAAGAATTGTGGTATAAATTATATGCGTATTATTTCAAATTAAAGTCGATGAAATTAGGTCTGTTAAGGAATTTCAAAATTTCTACAAAATATTTGAATTATTGAAGAAATGTTCTCCAAATATTTATAAATCTTGAAATAACGAAAAGCGACCAAGCTCAAAAATTAATCAAAAAATGTTCTATTTTCCGAATACTGAAATTGTTACATGCAAAGGACTCAGAAAAAATAAATTTTGTATAGGCCCAAAAAGTACCAGGGGTTTTCATAAAAGCTCTTATGTACCTTCTGAATCGTATAAACTCGACTTATGCAAACTTAATATTCTAAAGAGTTTACAAGCCCTAGAACTTACACCTACTAGATTTACACTTAACCAAAAAATATTAGTCTTTGACAACTACTCGTCAATTTCCATACAAATTTTAGAAAAAATAATTTATTCACCTTAATGAGTTTCGTGAGAAAATTGTGTACAATTTTTGCTTTCGAAAATTTAATGTACGACTTTTATTTTAAAACAGTGACATTTCAGCTTAATTGTGATTTGTCTTTCGTGTAATAAAATTTTTTTATTGCACAATTTTAAGAATGATTCGAGGCCATAAAAGTTCGAGTGAAAAAGTAAATGTTTCTTCGTAAAATATTCAGTTTTATTTACTTTACTGAGTAATTTCTTATTAATTTTCTGGACTTAAGAGCGATGCTAACTTAGCTCCTATTTTTTTCTTTTAAATTGAGTTTTTGTTTAAATTAAAATGAATTGGGTATAACATTGGGGATTTAAATATTTAAAATGGGAATAAGCTAAAACATTTCGGGCAACACTGCTCCCCAATAAAAGGAAACAGTATTGCCAGAAAAAATAAAACAGCAGTCAGCGCCATCTGTTGCATTAAAAACCGGTATTCCCATTCATCAGGACCATGGGAGACCCCTGATTAAACGAATTAAAAAAAATCGTCTTCAAAATACTCATATGTTCTTTACCTCTGTGAACTATTTTTGGATGTAGTTTAAAGTTTTCCGATTTTTTAAATTTTTGGTCAACTGGCAATGGGCGTGACATTTGTCCAAATTTTTTAAAAATTTGAGTCATTACGGACCCAAAAAACTAATGTGCAAAATGTCATTGTTGTACGATTACTCCTTCCATTTTTATAAATTTTTGGTTAAGAAAACATATAGGAGGTGGGCGTGGCTTTTGTCCAAATTTTCCAAAATTTAGTTTGAATTCATTATTGACCCAAAGAAACATATGTGCAAAATTGCATTGTTTTACGATTACTGCTTTCATTTTTATAAATTTTTTAGTTGCAAGGACATATGGGAGGTGGCAGTATCCTTTGGACAAATTTTCCAAAATTTAGCTTACAATCATTATTTGACCAAAAAAGCATATGTGCCAAATTTCATTATTCTACGATTACTCCTTCAATTTTTGACCGCTTGTTATATGAACTCACGACACTGTGCGTCGTTATATAAAACACAGAGTTGCGCATAATTAGTATTATGAATACAGATTCGTTTATAAATAGTAACCTGATTAAGAGTCGGACTAACTATTATTCAAACAGATTAAAATATGGTTTAATCGACTTTCTTAGTGCATAAGCAGTTAATCCGAATTTTATTCGATTAATTTTTCTGTGTTAACGTGAATAACGTGAGTGACTGACTGATTGACTGACTGACTCAACATCACCCAGCCCGAACCGCTGAAGCTAGGAAGTTGAAATTTGGTATGTAGGTTCCTCTTGCGGCGTAGACGTCCGCTAAGACGGCGCAAAAAGGGGGAAAGTGTCCCCCTTGACGGCCTGCCAAAACCACTTTGGCTAGAAAGCTAAAATTTAAGATATATGTTCCTTGGAGTAGGGGCTAACTTTTCTGGAAAGTACTTTCTAGAATTTTGGACAGGGACGTTGTAAAAATGGGGGTTAAAAAGTGGTAAAAGGCCCCCCTTGACGGCCTGCCCAAACCGCTGGAGGTAGGAAGTTGAAATTTGGTAAAAAGGTTCCTCCACTAGCGTAGACATCCACCAAGACGGGATTTTTGGAAATTTTTACAGGGAGGGGCAAAAAGGGGAAAAAGTCTCCCCCTTGACGCCTGCTCAAACTGCTGGAGCTATGAAGTTGAAATTAGGTATGTAGGTTCCTCGACCGGTGGAGACGTCCGTTGACACGGCATTTTTGGAAATTCTTATCGGGAGGGCCAAAAAGGGGACAAAAAAAGTACCTTTTTCGAAAATAGTACCTTTTTCCAAAAAAAGTATCTTTTTCCAAAAAAGTACCTTTTTCCAAAAAAAAAGTACCGTTTTCGAAAAAAAAGTACCTTTTTCAGAAAAAAGCACCTTTTTCAAAAAAGTACTTTAAAAAAATGTACCTTTTCCAAAAAAAGTACCTTCTCCAAAAAAGTACCTTTTTCCGAAAAAAAATTTATTTTTCCAAAAAAATACCTTTTTCAAAAAAAGTACAAATAAAGTACTTTGTAAAAACAAAGTATCTTTTTCCAAAAAGTTTCGCTTTTTCCAAAAAGTACTATATAAAAAAATACCATATAAAAAAATACCATTTAAAAAAATATAATTTCAAAAAAAGTACTTTTTTTCCTCCCCCACGGATATCTCCACTAAAACAAGGTTCCTTGATATTCGGCATAGACATGCGCTAAGACGGGATTTTTGAAAATTCCTACCGGAACGGGCAAAAAGGGGAAAAGTCTCCCCATAAACAGTCTCACAAATTGGAAAAGTGCCTCCCAAACCACTGGAGGTAAGAAGTTGAAATTTGGTATAAAGGTTCCTCCACTGTAGTAGACATCGACTAAGTTTGTATTTTTGGAATTCCCTACAGGATATCCCAAAACGAAATTCGGTATGTGAGTTCCTCCTTCTGTGTAGGCGTCCGCTTAGACGGAATTTTTGAAATTCCTATCGGGAGGGGAAATGAGGGGAAGTTTCCTCCTTGACGGCCTGCCCAATCCCTTTTGGCCAACCTAAAATTTTAAATATGTATTCCTTGGAGTAGGACTAACTCACCGGCAACGTAATATTTCTATTTTGGAACAGGAACATAGTAGAAATGATGGTTGAAAGGGAAAAATGTTCCCAATAACGGCCTGCCCAAACCGCTGAGGCAATGAAGTTGAAATTTGGTATGAATGTTCCTCATCCATCGCAGATAGCCGCGAAGTTGGAATTTTTGTAAATTCCTAAAGGGAGGAACAAAAAGGGTTGAAGAACCCCTTTTAATTACCTGTTCAAACACTATCCACGGAATATGAAACTTATGTACCATTGAAACATAATCTCCAAAAAGTTAAACAAATTTTCTAAAAGAGAAAAAACTTTAGAAAAGGAATGGAACCTATATATTCTGATATTTAAACTGCAGGTAACGAAACACCGGTGGAAGAAACGGACGCAGTAAAATTTTCAACTGAATTTGTGAATTTACTTGAATTGCCAGGTCTACCTTTACATAAACTGGAATTAAAAAACTTTAAGGCACACTAACAACGTAGCGGGCTTTGCCCGCTATCTTTAATATTATAAAATGCTTGCCAACCCTGCTTTACGTTATTTATTTTCATTCAAAACACAAATAAACAAAACTACTTACGGGTCTATCTACATAAGTTCGCACTTTACCAAATTATCTTGACATACACACGTATATTGAAATTTGTAATGGATTCATTACTAACAATCCACTTTCATGAGAAAAAGTGATCAAATATTTATTTATTTTAAACCCATTGTTTTGTCAGAATTATTTATTTCTGGTGGCTGGGTGAAGGCTTTTATTATAAAAACTGTACTTTAAATAAAAAAGTGAATTTAAAAAAATTGTGGAGGGGGGCACCCACCAAACCTCGAATACGACCTATCTACGCCGATGGCTTGAACAACAGAAAATTAGTTGTTACATGCTCACGTGTTGGTATACTAAATGATTTATTTATATAAAAATGAAGAGGCAAAAAATAGTGTTTGTACTTAAACATTACAATAAATTTACCTTAACAATTATTTTACCTTAACAACAAATATTGTGTTATATTTTATCGAAAAGAAATTTAATTTTAAATTTTAAGGCACGCTAACAACGTAGCGGGCTTCGCCCGCTAGTTGTATATAAAACAGAAAGATTCTTCTATCTCAGTAAACATGGCAATACAAAGACGAGTCCCCAATTGTATTGCCTGAATGAAAAATTTTATTGTGGCAACAATCGTCTTCGTATTGCGGAAGATACCCCATTCGGTAGAAAACGTGTTCCGAATGCAATATTTCCAAGTAAAAAGAAAGCAATACTTCTAGAAGATAAATTGGCGATAATGCTAAATTATCATCTGGAAGATTAAAAAAATTGTCGCCAAATATCGCTGATGTATCATCTGGAATTTAAATGGAAGATATCACCATATAACCACACAGGAGATAAAAAAACGTTATAAATATTTTTTAATATATTTTTATTTTTAGCTCTTTTATTTTATAAAATATAAACCTACAAGAGAATCATATTCTTCTTACACTTTTTTCAATTTCTATCTTACTTTAATATCTGCAAAATTTTTCACAAATCAAGCTATTTTTTATTTCAGGTTTTTCGTAGTTCTGCAATAATAAACATAATTAAAGATTTCAAACAAAAATATATATATTTTTAACATTTTTTTTCTCAATATCGCCGATATAACTGCCAGCTCACAAAATGAAGATATGTTAATAATACTACTCTGATTGTCTTCTAAATGATAAATGGGTGATTTTGCCCTAATAACTTCTGGATGATATTTCTTCCAAATGCTTCTTGAGTATTGTACCAGGAAAAGCAATTTACGAGTTATAATGAGTACGCTTATTATGTTGAATTCATGTATTTTATTTTGTTTTTAACAAATTAATTTTTAATTTCTAATTTTTCTTAATTTACTTAAATACATACTTTTTTAAATTTACTGTATTTCATAGTAAGCTAAGTGGTATATCAAAAAATTCATTAGCTAAATTTATAAATTCCAACTGCCCTTTTTTAGGTAATCCTGTTTGTTGTAGAACAAGCGCCCGATATACCTCTGCTATTAAATATCCGTGTGTGTTGACCATACTCTGCCAAGCTCTAGTTTCCACAACTTCGATGGCGTACGCATTTACGAAATCAATTGCTTGCGCTTTCAAATAATGGCAACTATGAAGATCAGCTAATATTAATGTTTCAGCTGCTATTTCAACGGCGAGTTTTTTGCATAATGCTTCTTCACACATTACTTTTAAATATTCCAAATTATATTTGTCAGCAGCTGCTAGGAGATCATGGGCCATTTCATCTAAATTGGGAGCTTCGCCAGTATAAATAAAATGTAACATTTCCATGAAAACTTCGTGATTAATATCCGATACGACTACACGATTTGTTTTAGCTTCTATCATTCCATGTTCAAACATGGCAGCAAAGACATTACTACGAGAAACCAATATAATTTTATGGGCTCGAATATTTATGCCACCCACGTCGAACTCAATATCAGAATATATTGTATTATAAAATGTTTTCTGAAAATCTTGGGATAATTTAGAAATCGCATTTTTGTGTGTATAACCAATATCGAAGATAGTGATATCACATAAAACTGTTAACCTGTTGCAATTTAATAGGTTATTTGCTTTATTGAAAAGAGCATCTCGCTTGATGAAGGTGTCACAGCCATACCTATTATTTTTTCCAAAAATGTTAATAGATCTATAGATATTTTTCCTCTTTTGCTCACCATCTGTTATGGAAAATTCATATTTAACTTCTAAGTCTGATGTATTCTCCGTTAATAATGTTAAATACAAGGATAAATAATCTTTAGAATTTGTATCAATACCATTTAGAAAAGCACGTAAACACCATTTTAATGGAACATTTTTGTTAGTATTGATACAAAATTGTTTAGATATCCACTGTTCCTTAGCATTTATTCCGAAATCTTCAATTGGCCAGTAACAGCGAGCTTTAGTTGCGAAAGAATCTTTATTAAAATTAATTATACTCATTATGCAGCTGAAGATGAATTTTCGATGATGAAATTGAATTTAAAAAAATTTATGGTTAAAATGTGTAGTGTCACTATTTTCACTTTCTATATAACGTCAGGCAGTTACACAAATTTGCATAAATTAAGAACAATTTTAGTTGTGTTTTAGCAGATTAAAAAAATCAGACTGACAACTGTCTTCACAATACAATACTTTATATAGCAACATAAAGGTCAACAGAAGACTGCATAAGTGTTATTAATTTCCGCAGGTATACGACAGGAACATTGTCGAATTAAAAAAAATTTCTAATATTTTTCACTGACTACCTGGTAATTCAGTACTAACAATTGGCTTACTAGCAAAAGTATGTAGGTTATGCTAAGTGTTATATTGAAATTAGAAAATTTCAGAGAAATATAAAATTTGTGCTTGGATTTCAGAGTTAAGTGGTTTTTGACACATTAAGAGCCGGTGGAATCTGTAATATTTTGCTTAAAACTCAATCGACCTTTTACTAATTTTATTATTATTATTTTCTTAGAATTTTTCCAAGTCGGGGTTTCAAGGTCATGTATAACTCAATATAATAAACGATTTATTTATTCATTGTTTTATATCCTAACTTGAACACTTTTCACCGATTTCTAATTTGTATACCTGAAAGGTAATTAAGTACAAATTATTATTTTGTTATCATTAGATGTAAAATAGATATACTTAATAACAACAATTTTTAAAAAAAACTTATAAAAGTATTTTTTCACCCTATAAATAATAACCAAATTTTCAATCAATTTTCGGCTCGACTTTTCTTTATCCAATCGCCACCATACATTTGCCAGAAAAAGTATCCGTACACTTTAAAATAGAAAGTTTATACCCTAAAAAATTTTAAATAATATACCTGCTTTTGTTCACTAATTTTTTTTTAATAAATTACAGTTGCTATTTTTAAATAACTCTAAAGTTTATTGTTTTATAAAAAAAATAACAGAAAAAAACTTTAAAAAAATCGAAAAATTCACAACCCGGTTAAAAATAATCACATGTGTTCATGTATGATTGTGTATGGAACTTCATATATGATGCCATAAATTAACATTAACGAAAATTGAGGTAATATGTAGATATATGATCATATTTGTGCACACATGATTGCGCATTTGAATTCATATACGTCTATACTTTTCAGAATTTCATATACTCTTGTCATTAAAATGCATTTTTTTAAATTTATATATTAAAAATCTTATTATTTTATTTATATCATCTTAATACATTTTACTTATTATATGCTACTTATGTATGTCGTTACTGTACTTTGCCGAGGTAACCAATAACAGCAAAAAGAATAGCAATTTATACCTAATTTTTATTGTAGGATAAATTTTGGACTGTTATAGATAACGCGGTAAAGTACAAGAACACACTATTTTAAATAACAGAAAATCTAAATTTAATACGTGCAATAAAGAGCTAACAAAATCTAAAGAAATCTGCGAAATCCCTACTCATTTAGTAAATCCCATTCATTTTAGGATTGAATGTATCAATGTTATCTCTTACATCCCCTGATTTCAAACGTCAATTAGCCAAGTGACCAAAAATCCCGATGCAAACAGCTTAATACCATTGTTGGTGATTCTGAAAAGATATAATGGTCAATAAGTCGCGGGCATGATTGATTGAAACGTTTGCAAATATGTAGTGGATTTCAGTAGAAATTACCTGATCTTTGGAACGGAAAGCTGCCTTTCTTTTAGTAATGGAAAAAAAATTGATCAAACTAGCTTGAAAGTCAACAACTCCTGCCTTATTCGAAAAATTATGTAATAATATTTATTGGAAACCATATTTTTGGAAAACCACCAGCTACTTTGTAAAACTTATTTCTAAAATGAAAACAGGATAAAACAAGACAACTTACATTCGCATTACTTTTAGAAAACGTTTTTAAACTTACTTGGACAAATACAATTTAACATTTTTCACGATTTTCCCAAAAAAAACACATATTTTTAAATATTTTATTAAACAAATTCTTAAAAAGAAAAAATAAATTTAAACTTTTTGGCATTTTAATTTTGATGTATTAATCAAAGAATTTACAAATTATTAAAACAAAATAAAAAAATGTAAATAAAATCAGAATACCTACATTGTGAGAAAATTAACATTTTTCTTTTTACATTTTGAGTCAGAATTTTTCTACATCGGCTGAGTTTGTGTGACTTCATATTAGTAATCTCTATAACTATTTTGACAGTTTTTCAAAGTATTCCCGCTTTCTACTCTCAAAATTGTTCGAGATAGCGTTAATATGCATGCTACACAAAAATATTAAAAAATTTACAAATCTTGCAAACCAAAACTACAGAGGTGTGAGTTTTGCAATAATTTTATTTGTGAGAATATTTAGTTTATTTTTGTATTTGAAAAAATCTTAATTAAACGAATATTCCATAGCAAAGGAATTGAAAATAATTAATTCAATAAATCGAACTCGACAGTTAATGGACATAATTGTTGTAAAAAGCAAAAGTAGATTTTAACGCATGGCCATATATGGACCAATATATGGTCTACATCTACATATATGTTTCCATAAATTTCCATATATGTGCTCTTGGTTTGAATGTATGGACACATATATGTATCCGTATATGGCATATATGTAAATATATCATACATATGCGATCATACACTTAACCACACATGAGAAAATATGAACATAAGTGAACATATATTTTTATTTTTAACCGGGAAGAAAAATATTCGTACACTTGAAATATTTATGTAAAAAAAACTAAATAAAATAAAATATTTAGCCTTTTTTTTATAACCTGGATTTAGAATTTTTCATACAAAAAGTGGATTTATCAAATCCAAAAAAAAAGCTGGATTTAATAAATCCATAATAAAAGCACAAATATATGAAACAGCCTATTAATTTAATGTCAGAAAAAAATAAGAATAAAATTTAAAAGAGAAACAAAAAAATTGAAAAACTAACAAATAAAAGGTTTTTATAAAATTTTTTTTATGAAATATGTTTAGAAAGTACACCTCACCAAATACATATTTTTAATCTTGGACATGGAGAAATACCTGAAATAGAAATGGCAATTTTTCACTCTACAGTAAGTAATTTAATTAAATCCAATTAGTGAATATTAAATATTGCAATGGAATTTTTCAATTGTGTAAAAATATAAATTGAAGTGATAAAACTGAAAAGGCAGACTTTATAGTGTATTTAGACTGGGCAAAAACTAGTAGTTTTTTGCCATTTTTAGGTTTTGAACCGAAAACTATAAAATTAATTTAGTTTTTCCATACAATTTTCATACAAACTGAAAACCAGGTTCTACCTGGTTTTTGCCAAAAACCAAGTAAAAATGTTTGAAATGTGCATTTTTAATACACCCGGTATCATTTATAAAGTATTTTCGATACACCCTGTTACAACGAATATAGAAGTAAAGCAAGTGTCAAAAAATATTTTTAAAATTTTTAAGAATATTTCTGTTTTAGTTTGAAATTGTGTTTAATTAATAATGTTAATAATGTAACATTAATTTAACAATAAAAAAATAAAGAAAAGTGTGTAATAAAAAAGTGATGTGACAAAGAAAAACTAAATAACCAGTGTAAATGACTTGGCTTTTGTAATTTAGTTTTGTACAAAAACCAGGTGGTTTTTGCTTAGTCTAAATTCAGTATTAACAAATTAATTTTTAATTTCTAATTTTTCTTACTTTACTTAAGTATATTCTTTTTTAAATTTATTGTGTTTCATGGTAAGCTAAATGGTTGATATCAAAAAATTCATTACCTAAATTTATAAATTCCATCTACCCTTTTTTAGGTAATCCTGTTTGTTGTAGAACAAGCGCCCGATATGTGTCTGCTATTAAATGTCCGTGTGTGATGACCATATTCTGCCAAGCTCTAGTTTACGAAATCAATTGCTTGTGCTTTCAAATAATGGCAACTATGAAGATCAGCTAATATTAATGATTTAGCTGCTTTTCCAACGGAGATTTTTTTTCGTGATACTTCTTCACACATTACTTTTAAATCTTCCAAATTATATTTGTCAGCAGCTGCTAGGAAATCATGGGCCATTTTAACTAAATTTGGGGCTTCACCAGTATAAATAAAATGTAACATTTCATTGAAAACTTCGTGATTAATAGCCGCTACGACTACACGATTAGTTTTAGAGTCTATCATTTTATATTCAAACATGGCAGCAAAGACATTACTACGAGAAACCAATATAATTTTATGGGCTCGGATATTATGGCCATCCACGTCGAACTCAATATCGGAATATATATATATTTTTTTGGAACAGAGTTGCAGAAATTCGTATTAGAGTTGCAAAAATTCGTACTTTGTTTACAAAAAAATTATTTTTTTGACAGAAGAAATATAATTGAAAATAAAAATGCATAACTTACCGCAAAAAAGCAAAATTAAATACAAAAAAATGTAAAACATCAAGAATTAATGGAAAACCAATTGAATTGGTGAAGAATTGTGGCGAAATAAATACAACCATATTCTTATTTTGCTTTAATTTTTTTCTAAATGTCAAAAAATGTCGACAATCGATTGTCGCTGAATTTAAATTATTCGCGACGACTTTTGCCGTTGTCGGTCGACAATCGACACAGTTGTGATTAACCTCCTGAACTGAAATTAGAAAATTTCAGAGAAATATAAAATTTGTTATTGGATTGCATAGTTAAGTGGTTTTTGAACTTTAACATTTTTCATCGATTTTTAATTTGTATACCTTCTGTGAAAGGTAATTAAATACAAATTATGATTCTGTTATCATTGGATGTAAAAAAGATATACTTAATAACAACAATTTTTAAAAAAACTTAAAAAAGCATTTTTTCGCCCAATAAATACTAACCAAATTTTCAATCGATTTCCGGCTTGAATTTTCTTTATCCAATGAAAAAAATATACGAACACGTTGAAAGGTGAAGTTTATACCATAAAAAAATTGAAATTAATACACTTTTGTTCAACAATTTTTTTATTTTAATAAAGTATTAAGTCATTTATTTGCTATTTTTAAATCACTCTAAAGTTTATTTTTTTATAAAAAAGATAACAGAATAAAAACTTTAAAATAATCGAAAAATTCACAAGAAAAATATTCGTACACTTGAAATATTTATGTAGAAAAACTAAATAAAATATTGTTACAGTTGGTAACTTGTCGGCTATCCCTTACGATTAAGGACTTCTGCAAAGCGATTTGGCATTCACTTAACCAACTTTAATGTTTCATCTTTGCTTATTTTGCCCTATCTCATCCATTATGACATTTTTCAGCAGTTCCTTGGAGGTTATTTTGTGTTGGCAGATTCTGGGCTACAGTAAATCCCACAAATACTCAATTGCATTGAGATCGGGTGACTGAGGGGGCGATTTCAACTGATTTTTGGTGTTGTAGAGCAACCACCGCATGACATTTTGCGCCGCACGGTGGTACATTTCACTATTTCACAGTGAAAAGATGATCCAAATACCCTTTTCTATTTTTTTGTAAAGTAATAAATTTTTCCAGTAAAGTCTTATTTTTTCAAACGCGTCATATAGACGAAATGTAATTAATATTGTGATTAATATACATTTTTATTGATTTTAATTAAGTATGTTTGAGGTTAAGAAGAAGAATAAACATTTTTTTCAAAGTTATAGACACATTATTAATTTGCAAATGAGACTAGATCTAGTTTCTGCCTTTTTTTATGGACAGGCTTCATTAGTGATTTTCCATTAAATTGTATTATTGTTTATATTTTATTGTCAAACATTCTACTTTAGATTTTTTGTTTATCTCCTCTTTGTCACCTTTTTCACAATTTTTTTTAGATTTTCCCAAAGTTCAAATTTTCATATTTTTTTTTTTTGTTTTAAGAAATATTAACTTCGGATAAATTTTGTTAATTCATCTATTAAATAAACTGTTAGCAGGTATAAATTTTTTTATTCTAAATTACTCAATAGTTTTTTATAATTTTTAAATTAGGGTGTGTTTTTGAGTAAAATTTTCGCATTTATTGAAGCATTACTAACGTGGATCAAAACAGATTTTATATTGCCAGAAAGGCCATATTCCTGTCTAAAAGCGCATACCAAATACTTTTGGGTAAAATTGGGCGCGGAGGAGCTGGAACAATTTTTTCGATAAAAGTTAAAATTTTTTTAAGTTATTTTCGAATTTCATAGAATCTTGCTATATTAACAATAAAATTATATTAGAGTGAGTGATATTCACTGATTTAAGAAAAAATAAAAATTTACGTGGAGTTTATTTTCCACCTTCAGTAGCTTATTTATTTTCGTTGCGGTTTTACATTTGCTCACTCTACCTTTAAAGATACAAACACAAAAAAATCATACGGCTTTATTTTGAGCTCAATTCTCTAATGCGCTAATAAAACCCAAGAATTCTTTCACAAAATATATATTAAAAAATATTTAGAATTGCGCCTACAAATAATAAGAGTCGAAAAAAATAAAATAAGCGATTTTAGTTAGATTTTAATTGCTCCCTTTAAATGTAATTTTGGATGACCAAATTTTTATAAAGTAAACGCGTATTACTTAATTGCTGCCTAGTTCCAAATATTAAACGAAAACCAAATCGAAACTTTACTACCTTGAAATTTAATTAAACTACAGGCTTTTCTGTCAGTAAAATGTTAATAAGATATGTTTTTAATACTGCTAGTTAATTAATTAACTAATAATATTGACAATTTTTTTTGGAGTTAAGATCCAGTTGAATATATATAATTTTTTTTTTTTATGTGAAGTTTGACAGATTTTTCGCAAAAGTACGAACAAAATACTGGGCTTAAGGCCAAAATAAAGATGTTTTATAAATCCTCAAAATAAATGGCGTGTCTTACTGGAGCAGCGTCGAAGTTGCTATATAGCATACATGGGTAAATGCGGCCCCACGGGCCACATGCAGCCCATCAACCAATTTCGTGCGGCCCTTCATTAATTTTAAAACAATCAAAAAAATTTTAAATTAAAAAAAACTTTTAAAAAATATTAATTGAATTAAATTAAAAAATAAATAAAATAAGAAATGAAAAACAAAAAAATATACCAATCAACAACACGGATCTCTAAAAGCGACTTTTGAGAATTGTCCTTCAAGTACTTAAATTTTATAAAACAGACGCAATAAAATTTTATTCATACACTCATAGAAATAAACCTGTCAAAATAGCAAGACATTTAGTAGCCTTTTCTGCTATTTTTACAGATTTATTATTTAAAAGTAACTTTGCATAAAATTTTGTAACGGTTTTTGCTAAATATTAGTAGGATTAGAAGAGCAAAAATAGACTGTTAAATATAATAATAGTCATCCTGCTAAAATCTAGAGAAATATATGCTGAAAAATAGTAGACTGCTGATTTCACAAAAATAGATTTTTATTCTCTTAAACCAATTTCAACAATTGAAAACTTTTTTGTGTTTTTCTACTAATATATATTTAGCAAAATATCAGAGTAAATTTTTATTTGAATTAACTAAAATTTAACTCAAATACAACTAAAATTCTGTATAATTAACAGCTTTATTTTTGCTATTTATACCCTACACCACTATGTGGTCAGGGTATTATAAGTTTGTGCTGATGTTTGTAACACCAAAAAATATTGATCGTATACCGATCGGTTCAGAATTTTTTTTTATTTCGATTTAACGATGTCCGTCTGTCCGTCTGTCCGTCCGTCCGTCCGTCTGTCTGTCTGTCCATGCAATCTTGTGCGCACTCTACAGGTCGCAACTATTAAGATATTTTGATGAAATTTGGTACGCAGACCTATGTTGGCCCAAGGACGAACAAGTTTGATTTTTTTGAACATCGGTCCATGTTTAGACCTAGTGCCCATATAAGGGTCCTACCAAAATTATATTGTTTATACGCTGCAGGTCGTAAATATTAAGATATTTTGACGAAATTTGGTACACAGACCTATGTTAGCCCAATAACGCAGCCTATTGATTTTGGTGAACATCGGTCCATGTTTAGACCTAGTGCCCATATAAGGGTCCTACCAAAATTATACTGTTTATACGCTGCAGGTTGTAAATATTAAGATATTTTGATGAAATTTGGTACACAGACCTATATTGGCCCAATAACGCAGCCTTTTGATTTTGGTGAACATCGGTCCATGTTTAGACCTAGTGCCCATATAAGGGTCCTACCAAAATTATATTGTTTATACGCTGCAGGTCGTAAATATTAAGATATTTTGACGAAATTTGGTACACAGACCTATGTTAGCTCAATAACGCAGCCTATTGATTTTGGTGAACATCGGTCCATGTTTAGACCTAGTGCCCATATAAGGGTCCTACCAAAATTATACTGTTTATACGCTGCAGGTCGTAAATATTAAGATATTTTGATGAAATTTGGTACACAGACCTACATTGGCCCAATAACGCAGCCTATTGATTTTGGTGAACATCGGTCCATGTTTAGACCTAGTGCCCATATAAGGGTCCTACCAAAATTATAATGTTTATACGCTGCAGGTCGCAAATATTAAGATATTTTGATGAAATTTGGTACACAGACCTATATTGGCCCAATAACGCAGCCTATTGATTTTGGTGAACATCAGTCTATGTTTAGACCTAGTGCCCATATAAGGGTCCCCCCAAAATTATATTGTTTATACGCTGCAGGTCGCAAATATTAAGATATTTTGATGAAATTTGGTACATAGACCTATGTTGGCCCAAGGACGAAGCCTATTGATTTTGGTGAACATCGGTCCATGTTTAGAACTAGTGCCCATATAAGGGTCCCCCCAAAATTGGCTTGGTTACAAACTGCAGGTCGCAAATATTAAGATATTTTAATGAAATTTGGTGCGCTGACTAACATTATAGAAAATTTTGACATAAGCCCCATTTTAACCCATTCGAATTTCGGATCCAAACAATACACCAGACTGGTGTAGGGTATTGTATAGTCGACATGCCCGACTTTAACCTTTTTACTCGTTTTATCTTACTAATATTTAGCAAAGAAAATCTGCTTATTTCAGCAGTTTTTATGCAATGTAATTTTTAACTAATTTTTAGCAGCTTTAACAAAACCTTCTACCGGTGTACTTAAACTGACCAACCACCCCGCTTTTAAAAGCTTGTGTCGCCTTGTATTTTTATCTCGCTTTTAAAGCAAACAGTTCCGCCTTATCCCAATTTTTTAATATGATATTTAACTTTTGAATAAAGTTTTCATAATTTATTTTTTCTAGGTTCCCAGCCAGCAAACGAGACCAAAAATTAATCAGAAAAGTGCTCAAAATATATTAATAAACTTTCATTTGTATGAAAGGGGTGCATCCAAAAGAGCCTTTTTTTATTCAAAAATGACTCAAAGAAATATTTCAGAAAATTCTTTGGGTTAAAAAATTTATATTTTTGAGTCATTTTTGAATTTTTTACAAAATATTCAAATTTATTTACATTTGTGAGTCATTTCTGAATTATTTTTGGATTTAAAAATTTGTCTCAAATTTATCTAGATTAACTGATACATTGTCAAAATTATTTAAAAAAACTAACTAAAAATTAGTTCAACTACCTACAGCAGAAATATGATTTGTGGTAAAATGGGTTAACTAACAACTTTAGCCAAACAACGGATTTAAATGAAAACAACAGGGAAAATAAGTTCAACTGAATTAGAACGCGTTTAACAGACTTTTTTACTAACTGTTTTTTATGAGTGTACTGCACTATCATATCAAATATAGATTGGAAAATATCGGTTATTGAAGTTGCGTAGTCATATGACGTGGTAGTTATGTGCCTTCATCACCAAAAGCTTCTAATTTAATGTAATTCTGAGGAGATAAATGCAGACGGCCTGGCCGGTTTACACCGCAGAAACCCAATTTTTGCACAGTTCTTATTTTTTATTCTCAAATTAGCTGGAAAAAATACACTTTTGTGCATATATGTAGGTGCTCTAAACTATATGCCAAAAAAAAAAAAATTAAACAACTGTCAATTTATTATACGTTTTATTATTTTTTCTTTATTTAATGTTTAATGACTTAAATAAGTAATGTTTAATTTTTAATGTTTTTTTTAATTAGTTTTCATTGAAATTTTTTGTTGTCTTCTTTTTTCATTAATAATGATAATTAGCAAATAATGAATTAATGTTTGGTTTTTCTTTTTTATTATAAATATTTATTATTATTTTTATAATAGTAATGTTTTGGAAATATTTACTTAAAGTATCTTGGAAAAAATAAACAACTTTAAGTATTAAACAAATTTACATCATATAAATTTCATTAAGTATTTTACAGTTATGTATGGAATTTGTTTTTTTTTTTTTTATTATTTAGAAAGGATTCTTTTTTCATTAATTTCTTTATTTTCTTTTAAATATGAATGTATATTTTTGTCTATAGTGAGAGATTATTGAATGAGTAATGGGATTAAAGATTTTTCTAAAATTTTAGGAGATAAATGTGAAATATGTATGTGTATAATTAAAGTAAAAAATGATAATGAAATGAATATGGTACTAATGATGAACTTACTTGAGAATAGTAAAATTTCTGATCAACTCTAGATTAACAACGATTAAATAAGGATGAAAGAAATTTAACTTCCAAAGTTGAAATTTTCATCCATTGCAAATTCAAAATGAATGGTTTATTAAGACTTCGAAGATACAAATAACGCTATCTACCGGCTAACAGCGAAGACAGCAAAGTAAAATATTTTGAAAACAAATGTACTAAAAACGAAAAAATAAAATTCATTAATAAAATTATAACCTATATATTACTGATTTTATAAGCATTTTATTTTTCTCTGCTATCGGGTACCCAGCAAAATTATTTATTCCAAAGAATCTGTTGTAGAATAGCTTATTTTCTTTTGTAGCCCTTTCTGCTGTCAGTTCTAACACCGATGATTTTTGTAGGAACGGTTTTCTATATGAATTTTTTTTAGAATGTGAGATTTTCTTACCTAAAATGTACTTGCAAAATAAGCAGTTGTGTATACTTTCATTAACTATAAGTAAACAGCTGACACGATACTACCTTAAAGGCTCCATGAAGGCTCCATTAGTCTGGTGGTATCGTAAAGTATCGTGTCAGCTGTTTACTTTTTGCTAATGACAGTATACACAACTACTTAGTTTGGAAGTACATTTGAGGTAAGAAAATCTATTGAAAATAGATTTCTACTTTACGATACCTCATTTCGCCGGACTTTCCTTCCAAACTAATTTGAGCTTTAAGGTATAATTAGTTTGTACGTAACGTGCCGTGACGAATCAGCTGATTTGTTTTTGTTCTATGAAAAAGCATTTGAGTCGTTAGTTTGTCTGTAATATAACGTGCCGTGCCGGATGAACCTGTTGAAAACAAAATTTTTGTTATCCGTTAAGTGACAGTGAGTTGACAGCTGCTGTTTTGAGATCTGCGACTCGGCTAAGCCGAGCCGCCGTCTAATTTGTGTAGCCGCCGCCGTCGAAAATTTTTTTACACGATAAAAGTATAAAAGTAGTATATAGCCGTGTTTGTGCGGCAAACTATCAACGTTTGTTTATGTCGTTCCCATATAAATTTGACATTAGCCAACGTTTAGTGTTAACTATTAACGTTACTAATGTCAAATTTGTATGGAAGTGACATATGACAACGTTGATAGCTTACCGCACAAACACAGCTTATATTTTTTTAAATTTTCTTTTTTTACCGTTAAGCCGATGTTTTGTATGTGTCAACTTAAAGTTGGCTAGCCGATCAGCTTTTGGCTCACAGCCAGCTTTAAGTCGCCACTGCAATTTTTTTATTTAGCCACCGCATCCGATTAATCTGGTTGGCGCAGATATCTGCTAAAAAAAACAACATTAAACAGCTGATACGTTGTTACGGAAAAGACTAACTACACAAAAGAGCCATCCGGCACGGCACATTACAGAACCGTCACGGAACGCAAAGACTAATGGAGCCTTTAGTCTGGTAGTATCGTAAAGTATCGTGTCAGCTGTTTACTTTTAGTTAATGACAGTGTACAATAGACCGGTCCTTATTTTTATTTTTTCAAATTTATATCACGGCAAGCACTAAAAACATTTCATTTCGTCTCAAAAAACCACACAAAAAATTTGATAATGATTGGACAATTTTTAGCCGTGCCTCAAATAACTTTTTATTTTCACTTGACTGCTCGACATAAAGGAGTGTTTCATAAAGTTTATCCTAACAACATAAATTAACCAGATGTTGTAAAAATCCATCGTTACTTAACATAGGGATTTTATGGCATTTATTAGATTTGCATTTATTGAGTCACAGAATTCTTATGCTCTTCACAGTTGCCAATTTAGGAATTTTCTCGTCAAATCTGGCGATATTTCAACTCCCCAGGAAAATTTTTTAATATCGGTAGCCAACCACACCAATTTTGCAACTGGTTCCAATGCAAGCGATTCCATGGAACCGCTTCCGGCACCAGTTCCACGGACCTCATATGGAAGGTATGACTGACGTAGAACCAGTTCTAGAACTAGTTCCAGCACTGTTTTCAGGGCAACCGGTTCCACTTTGGAGCAATATAAGTGGTTGCTATTTCAAACAAAAATAATCGGTGTTACAATTGACAGTAGAAGAAGTTATAAAGGAAAAGTAGCTACGTTACAACCGATTCTTTGGAACAGAAAATTTTCCTAGGTTTTAGCGGGATAAAATATGATTTAGCTATTAGCGGGAAACCTGAGAATTTTTTTTAAAGTCAGTCTTGACGTTTTCTTAGCATTTTTTTACATTTATTTCTTTGACAGAATTTTTGTGTCATTATTATTCACCGATTTATCGCTAAATTTTTATATAAAACTTAAAAAGTTCGAAAAATATAGCTATATTTCGTAAATTTTTCAACCGAACCTGAAAAATTCATGAAATTTAGATAAATTTTGTAAGTTTTTTTATAATTTAGCTATTTCCTAGTGATTTCTTAGTTTGGTTTAGCTATATTTTTTAGGAAAAACTGTATACAAAAGAAACTTAAATATTATTAAAATAAAAAAAATAAAAAAGTATATTTAAAAAATCAAAAAACCCGACTGCGTAGAAAGTGATCTTTAAACAAACAATCGAATACCAATCTGTGTGAAAGATTAACTTAAAAAAAATAAAAAGAAAAAATTTAAAAAATTTTAAAAATTAAAATTCCGAAGCAGTGGCTTCAGGTGCAGACTTCGATCGGATGATGATATCGTGTTAATAGGCTCAATTGATCATCAAATTACTGGTGCTAAATTACCATCAAGAAAACAAGTGCTAGAAGTAATATTTTATAATTTACGAATAGTTGGCTTAAATTTAAGAGGAAGTACTAGATTAGTTGTTGCCGAAGTTAGCACATTTTGGCAAAAAGCACGAATTCCAACACACCACGAAAAACGCTCCATTGAGAAACTGTAAAAATTATACAATGAGTGGAGATCAATCACAAAAAATCATGGTCGAAAAACTGAAACTCAAAACAACAAAGAAACTGAATTGCAAGAGAAATTAATAATAATCGAATTAATAAAAATACAGGAAGTTTTTATTAAAGCAGCGACAAAAAGGAAGACCAAGCTTTATGATAGGAACAGATAAAATTTTCACGCAAAAAGATAAGCGAAAAGCAGTCCAGGAAGAACAAGAAAACCAGCATAAAACAAAAGAACCCAGTCAGAAAAATACAAACTGGAAAGCGGTGGCAAAGCACTTTAACAGGTGGTATAAGTACTGGCAAAAAGTGCTTTCCCATTCCCAAAATGATAACATCATTAGACAAAAGGACCGGCTGTTCAAAAAGCGCCGGAAAAGCACTGGAGGAACAAAATTTTTAAACGTTGGCAAAACGCTGGCAAAACCAATAAATAGGTGGTCTGGAAATATATTTTCCAAAATAAAATTTAAAAAAAGTTCATATGTATTTTTTTTTTGTCCTGCCGTGATTTGAACCCAGGCCGTCAGATTGGCAGACGATTGCTCTACCCACTGAGCTAACGAGACATATAATATTTGATGGCTAAACACATAAATGAGTGATAATAGCTGGACAACTACTGGCTGTGCCAAAATGCTAGTACTGGCAAAGAATTTTTTGTAACTAGTATGCCAGTGTTGGGAGGGCAAATAAAAAGTTGGTCTTGAAGGAGCTTTCCTACAAACAAAAAAATTGATTTTATAAAACAAAAAAATTTTAAATAAAAAAAAATCCAAGCATCGAGTGGAAAAGAAATATCAGAAGCCGTGTTTAATTTATTAGGGAATATAAAATCCTTGTTCTAGTTCTATTTCCATGCAGACACCATATTTACGAGTTGTTAATCCGAAAAGCATTTGAAATTAGAGTTGCTACAACAGCCGCTCCAGAAGTACTAATTTTTAATCGCTTTAGCAAAAACTGGAATAATATTGAAAAGGAAAATTACAAAAGTTGCTTAGAAGATGAACATATTGTTAAAATATTGACTGCTGAAGAACGTGAAGTAATCATAAATTACTGTCTTAATAATATGAAGCAAACTCATAGTAGACGCGATTACAAAGAATTATTAGAATTAGTTATCAGTTTGCTTGGCGGTACGGTGCCGAATTTTAACACCTTTCGAATACCTGGTGCAACTTCTTATGCAAGATGGATGTCAAAAGCTATTTATACACTTAAAATATATTTGCTCCATGATCAATTCAATATGATAACCCAGCAAAATCTTTCATTACCAAATAAGTAATTATATAATAGAAATTCATAGCTCCGCACAACTTATTTTTTGGCGTCTAAACTCATTATTTTAGTTTGGCGTGGTCGTTTTTATAAGTACCCGGGTAAAAAAAATAATATGATGTTATATGTAATGATATCTTATTTAATATAATTGGAGATATGCTATGATCCGAAAAATGGTGGATAAAATTATATCGGATAAAATCTAAATATATTGAATCATATAGACTCTTATCCGGATTTTGACCCGATATAATTATATCTAATTTGATGTAGAAAGACATAATTTTATAACGCTTCATACTTCAAGATCAAAACAAAAATATTAAAAAGTACTGAAAAATAACACCCTCAAGTTAAGAATTAAAAATTTAAATAAAAATTTAGAAGAAGTTGTACATAATTGTAACCAATCCTTCTCATATAAACTTGTATTCTACCCGTAAACTGTGTAAACCTAGTATGTTTATGAGTTTAATGTCAAATTCCATACATAAAAATATGGCTTGTATTTATACAAGGTTTACAAGGAATTTAGGAGTTATAATGAGTACGCCTTTTATATTTTGAAATCATACATAAATATATCTCAAAAAAACATAGAATTTTATTTATATTGCGCTATACTTAAACATATCTAAAACAACTTAGAAAAAAAAAAATGAACATTGAGCTATATAAAACTTTATATAATTTCCGATAAAGCCATTTTTAATTATATATGACGATGTATTAAAATTGTCATAGCATATGTAAATAGATATGGCACATATAAATATATATGGGGACATGTATATTTATACTGATCTATATATGACATCATATAAGAAATTTTTGAAAAACTCAAAGCTATACATAATTATATCCGCAAAGATATAGTGTTACACTTGACTATATATAAACATATTAGTCCATATTAAATTATATAATTTCCTATATAACTATTTTTACTCGGGAAGCCATTTTTAATTATATATGACGATGTATTAAAATTGTCATAGCATATGTAAATAGATATGGCACATATAAATATATATGGGGACATGTATATTTATACTGATCTATATATGACATCATATAAGAAATTTTTGAAAAACTCAAAGCTATACATAATTATATCCGCAAAGATATAGTGTTACACTTGACTATATATAAACATATTAGTCCATATTAAATTATATAATTTCCTATATAACTATTTTTACTCGGGTAGTCACGCTTACCCGCTCGCTTACTAAAAACTGAAAAGTAAGTAGTTATAAGATTTTGAATAATAAATGGTTACACAAATGGTTACGAAAAGTTGAATTATAAGTGGTTATCCGACTGCTTACTTGATTCTTATAAATAAGGAGTTACACAAATACTATTAGCTCCAGAAAATACATTCAGAGAAATTAAAGTTTTTGCTAATGTGTAATTTTAGAACTCGTCATAAAAATTTTAACACAAAACATATTTACATATAATAAATAAAAATGTATAAAATTTAACTTTATAAAAAGTACTTATTTAACTATTGCGAGTAAGTCATTATTTTATATTTTAAAGCAATGTCTACAATAGGCCGTTATTAGCAAGTCATTATGTTATATTACAAAATAATGCTGATACTGATATATCGTTATTGGTAATGCAGACAGCAATGAGGTGTCATTACCAATATTTTGCTGGGAAAACAAGAGCTGAACGGTATACATAGTGTCTGTCTTTGCATAGTTCGTATTTATGTAAAAGCCTGGTTTGGATACACCGAAGCAATTGAAGACAAGACCTAAATTAAATTAGAAATATAATTGCTTATCCTGAACGAGATATAGCTTTTGCTTTGCTACAAAAAGTGAGCAGTCACTTATGGCATCTGTCCGATGAAGCGGTCGGTCTTTCATTCTTCGATCCTAATGTCAGTGTTCTTTGATCGCTTAGAAATTTCCAAAGAATTTTTGCAAGTCGATCCATCGGATTGGAATGAAAGATTTGACTATGCTCAAGGATCTCAAATTTGTCAAAACTTATCTGTAGTGAAAGATGCTGCTGAAAGAGGTGCCAAATTCATTACAGATTATAATAATAAATTAACACACAATGAAGAAAAGAAACAATTCGTTTTTCAAGTGATCAAAGAATATAATTTGAATTATCCCACTTTTAAAAAGACTGCACTATTAATTTAGATTAATATTAATATGTAATTCAAAAAAATATTTTGGCTTAATGTCCATTTTTCTAATAATTTTGAATAAAATATTACAAAAAAAGGTTTTATTTGTCTTATTTCTAATAAGTAATAAAAACAAAGAGTTGTTGGAGGCACGACTAAAAATTATCCAATCGTGATCAAATTTTTTTTGTGCTTTTTAAGAGCAAATGGAATATTATTTCGAGAAAATAAATTTCTTCATATATATAAGGACCAGTCTAGTGTACACAACTACTTAGTATGTACTTCCACATTTGAGGTAAGAAAATCTATTGAAAATAGATTTATACCTCACGATACCTCATTTCGCCGCACTTTACTTCCAAACTAAAGGCTCCATTAAGGCTCTATTAGTCTAGTAGTATCGTAAAGTATCGTGCCAGCTGTTTACTTTTAGTTAATGACAGTATACACAACTAATTAATTTGGAAGTACATTTGAGGTAAGAAAATCTATTGAAAATAGATTTCTACTTCACGATACCTCATTTCGCCGCACTTTACTTCCAAACAAATTTGAGATTAATTTGGGCTTAAGTTGTAAAATAAAAAATAATTATATATATATAATTAGGGCTAGAATAAACAGGATTTACAACACTCACCCCCTGTTAAACGGTATCCAAAGTGATTTTTTAATGATTATAATAATAATTTAAATAAATAAAAATTTCCTATTAATTGCATACAATTAATGTACAGAATATAATGAGCAACACAAAGAAAACATAAAATTTATTTAAAATAGTTAAAAAAAAATTTAAAGTAATAAACTAAAGTATCAAGGTGCGTTTACAATGATGGAGTACTCCAATCTGTAGAAAATTTAGTACTTTTCTCTTTCTTACTAATACAGTTTTGTATTTTGCTATCTTTTTTTCTCCACTCCAGAGTCAAAGTTGTTTGACTCTGGAGTACGGATTTCTTGCACTCTAGAGTTAACATCACTCTGTTAACTGTTTAACATGACAAATATAACTAAAAAAAACACATCCCTTATTTGTTCACATCTCTATTTGTCAGAAAATTATAAAAAAGAATATTGAAAAATATAAACAAATATTTTCAATTTAGAATAAAATATAAAATAAAAAATTATTTTGTAATAACAGCAGTGAAAGCCGTGGCAAGATATTATACTCTGTATTTTGAATAGTTAACATTTCAAGCTGTGCTGCAGAGTAGAGTCACTCTAACATTGTGAAAGCGTCTTCACTGATAACAAAATTTTAATATTTCAAATCCCAATTCGGTTGCTAGAAAAGAGACGTAGAAAGTGGTTGATTCATTATTGTTTTTGCGTTTTTATATCTGAAACAGCAAAAATAATATTTTTATAACAAAAAAAAAAACTGCAAATTAATGAAAAATATTCTAAAAAAAATCTTTTTTTTTTTTTGTCTGCAATAGATGAGACTATAATTTTCTGAAAATAATCATACCATTTTTACTACACAGTAAAGTAAGCGAATGCAACACTGCTTCATAATTTTCCCCAACAATCAAAATCTTTCGAAGTGAATAGTGAAGATTCTAAAGAAATTATTTCATAAAGAAACTATAATAATATAGTTGATATAAATTATCCTATTCTTCATCTAAAATTGATCAGAAATACTATACTATAACCTATTACAATCTTTTGTTTTTTTTAATTATCAAACTTAAATTAAATGATTTTAGAAATCCATTAATTTTGATTAAATTTTACTTTATGAAATTAAAAATTATTTTGATATTGATTTCGTATATTAATTTTGTTTTTCTTTATTTATTTAATTGCTTTCGAAAAGGTTTTGTTAATTTAAAGGGTTCGTATTGTATATTAAACATTTATACTGGACATGTATATTAAAACATCAAAGAAAGTAAATTTATTAAAATAATGAAAGTTAAATTTCAAAAACAAAATAATTAAATTAAAACAAATTATGTTAGTAATAGTTTTTGATTTAACTACTTTGGAATAATGTTTAAGTAGGAAAAATATTTAATTTTTTATGCGTGTATTTCTTTTTTTTAATAAATTTTTCATTTGTTGTTGATTATATGAGGAGAAGTTTAATTTTAGTGAAAGTTGTATGTTGTTTTTTTTAGTAATATTTAGTGTTTTTTCGTTTTTTAGTATTATTAACTAATTGTATACAAATATTTTGTATAATAAAATATATTTTTTTAAAAAATACTTTTTTTATTTGTTTTAAAAAATCCTTCATAAACAGTTTCTTTTTTTTAATATTTTGTTTTTTTTTTTAATTCAAATTTCAAAACATACACACAATATAACAAATTCAGATATATCAGTCCTAGTTTCTAGGTTTTTAAATCTGTTTGATTATATACTAACTGGACTCATTCACTCAGTTTAATCATTCAGTCATTGAACTAAATCACTCAATTATTTGCACTTTATTCACTCACACATTTATCATAAAGTCTTCGTTTTTATTAAACCGATCATTAATCTGATAAGGATTATATAAACTAATTCTAAATTGAGATTTCCATTCATTCATCCTCCGCACTATAATCACATACTCACACCATTATCTCTATCGTTCAAACCATTATGCTTAACAATTAGTCTATAAAATTATAATATTTTTAACGAAATTTTTCATTTTTTTGTTTCTCTTTGGATTATTTTAAAATATTTAAAAAAGCAAGTCTGTTAAGAGCTCATTTACTCAATTCTATACATTTTTAAAAAATTTTGTGTAATATTAGATGTATTTTGTCCTATGCCTATCAACGTTAAGTATTTAAAGCAAAGCTACGATAAACCGATTGTAGTATAAAAAATTTTTAAACAGGTTATGTTTACAATTTTTCCGTAATAATCGAACGTACGTTAGCAAAAGTTTTTAGGACGTAGCGTGAATAAGTTACGTTAGATGTGAAAATGTATAAACGTTGAGTTTTCAACGTTGATAATTATCCGTGTTGAAAGTTAACGTGCATACAAAAAGTAATGTGTTAGTTTTCGTCTGAAACGCGTTTTTATGCACTCTGAGTCTTTTTATGAGTTAGCGGATATAGTTAAGTCGAAAACACTCGCTATTGTTTTCTAAATACAAAGATTGTTTCTTAATTTAACAAAATAATCAAATGCCATGGTACTCGTAGTGTCTGCTAATGTTCAAAGATTTTTAATATTTTATTAATTTCAGTTGTCTAAGCAAAAGGTTGAACTATTTGTACGGGCTATTTATGAGAGTCTAAAAATAAGAGAATGAGAAAATCTGTAATTGCCGAAGATATAAGGAAAAAAAATGCAAAAAATGCGACCCCCACGTTAGGCAAAAAAAATATTTTTTTTTGAAATTGCCTTGTACCGAGCACTTTTTTTTTGCCTGTAAGGTGGTACGGTCTAGTGTACACTAGGGGGCTCAAAAAAATCAGTTTTTGACAACGCTGCCCCCTAGAAATATTTATTTGGGTGCAAAACTCCAAAAAATTAGGATAATCGAATATCGGGCAGACGTGCCGCATCGGTCCGGATTCGGAGTGGAACTCCAACATTGCCGGTCCCAATCCCGGATGGGAAAGAAGGAGGGAACATCGCAGTGGATTAATGCAAAACTTTCCATGCACACAACAATGTGCAATCCTGCGAACGGTTTATAATAGACGGTGGTCCAATCACTCACTTCTCTGAATACCAAAAAAAAACGATTAAACCAAGAATGCAAAGATATGAAAACAAAAATTGCTCGAGAAACAGATTACCAACTTGGCGACGAAATAGGACTATCGATTATGGAACGTAAGAAGTATAAACGAAAAAGAAGCTGTACTCCTAGACAAAATAAGGAAAACTAATGTTTAATACCTTCCCAGTCAGAAATCGCCAGTGGTACAAAAAATCAAGCACTGGCATACCACTGGGTAAACACGGTATTAAAAATAAATGACTGGTAGAACACTCATTTGGGACGCTTTGCTGCCAGCGTTTGCGAAAAGCGTTTACCAGTATTTTTTTTACAAAAATTTCGGTGGTTTATAAAAAAAACCACTGGCAAAGAATTGGCTTAGAGTGATATGCCAAGGTTTGCAACCAGTGGTTATCCAGTGCTACCTAGCCAATGCTTCCAGGCGTACAAAAATCAATTCACTGGAAAACCAATGATTTTATAAAAATGCTGACGCTTCTTTAAAAAAATTTTGTAGTCGGAAGGTTCCGAGTTCAAATCCGGTTGCAAGCAAAAAAATTTTTTTTGATTTTTTTTAATTTAAAATTTTTTTTGTTTTATAAAATCAATTTTTTTTTTTGTGGGAAAGCTCCTTCAAGACCAACTTTTTTTTTGCCCTCCAAACACTGGCATAAGAGTTACTAAAAATTGTTTGCCAGTACTAGCATTTTGGCACAGCCAGTAGTTGTCCAGCTATTATCACTCATTTATGTGTTTAGCCATTAAATATTATATGTCTCGTTAGCTCAGTGGGTAGAGCAATCGTCTGCCAATCTGACGGCCTGGGTTCAAATCACGGCAGGGTCAAAAAATACATATGAACTTTTTTTTAATTTTATTTTGGAAAATATATTTCCAGACCACCTATTTATTGGTTTTGCCAGCGTTTTGCCAACGTTTAAAAATTTTGTTCCTCCAGTGCTTTTCCGGGGCTTTTTGAGCAGATGGTGCTTTTGTCTAATGATGTTATCATTTTGGGAATGGGAAAGCACTTTTTGCCAATACTTGTACCACCTGTTAAAGTGCTTTGCCACCGCTTTCCCGTTTGTATTTTCTGACTGGGTTGCCATAACTGAAAAGAAGAAAAAATGGTTCTCGTCTGCAGAAACTCCGTATTTCTAATAACCTTGTTATATCTAACATGTTCCCACATAAGAATATGCACAGATATACAAGAGAGCAGTAATAGACTACGTGATCATAAAAAGAAACCAACTGTTAAGATGCCGGGATGCGAGAGTTAAACGCGGGCCAGAGATAGGCAGTGATCACTATCTACTGGTACTACGTAGACCAGTTGCGAAGACATCAAAGAAGGAAAAAAAAATCCATTACAGTGCAAGAGCAATATCATAAGACAGTGTCCGAAAAGAGTAGTGAAATCGGGTCACTTATATCAAACAACGTAGACACTATATGAAATGTATTTAAAAACGTAATACTTGATTCTGCGAAAGAAGTATACGGGGAACGACATGTTAAATGCACTAGATGGTGGAATGAGGCTCCTAAAGTGGAAATAAATGAAAATAAAGTGAGGTGGAAGATTAATTTAGGTGATAAAACTACTAAAAAATATAACTTTTACAAACAACAACGCATCAGTATTATAAAAAAATAAAAGAATTAGTACGTCTATCAAAAGCTGAAGCATGGGAAGAATTTGGTCGATTCCTTGAAGAAAACCACAACGAGAACCAGAAACTTTTCTATAGAACCATAAAGAATCTTAAAAGACTCAAAGACGAAGCAAGGATGTTGAACTATTGAGAGAAGACAAGAAGATAATAGATAGATAACGAGAGTATTTTATTGCAACACAGTGTTAGCCGAAGAATATATACTTCCAGAAGATGAGGAGGACTCTGGACAAATCTCAAATGAGAACACAAAGGCACTCCATAAAATTAAATTAGGCAAAACTGCTGGACATGATGGTATAGCTTCTGAAATATATGGACGAGGATGAACAAATTTTGCTACGCAAAGTTATCAACGCAGCATGCAGGCAGGCAATGATTTCCAGCGACTGGCAAGTAATTATAATCAATCCGAGTTAGATAACCAGTTATGTCAGAATCACTGAGGAATATCACTACTAATTGTAGCGAGTAAAATGTACTCAGAAATACTCAACAAAAAATTAAAGAGTAATATAGAACATCAGCTTGGGGGGGAACACTGTGGTGTTAGACCAAATATTGGAACAGAAGATCTAATATTCACCATGCGACAAATATCGCAAAAAACTATAGAGTTTAATAAGAAGACCCATTGCTGATTTATAGATCTGGCAAAAGCTTTCGACACGGCAATATGTGAGAAATATGGGAGGTGCTTCAAAGAAGGAACGTGGACAACAAACTGATCAGAAGAATCAAAAGTTTTTATGAAATCTGCCGAAACTATGTGAGAATCGGGAGCACTACTTCCGAAGAGTTTATAAGCACACAAAGTGTGCGACAAGGCGATATACTGAGACCGTATCTTTTTATAATACTGATGGACGATGTAATTAAAAGGTGTAGAGAATCTTTCATTCCTACTACAGTTTGAAATTGGAACATGCAACCAGTGAAAATATCAATTTTAGCATACGCAGATGACGTGACATTAGTAGCAAAATCATCTGAATCTCTCCAATGAAATTTGAATATTTTCACTGATGACATGACTAGAAGAGGCCTCCGCATTAACACCAAAAAGTCAGAGACTATGATAATAAGCCGCGATAAAAAATAACATAAAAGCCAAATACACATAGATTCTGAAATCTTAAAACAAGTTGAAGAGTTCCGCTATTTGAGAGTTACAATTAGACGGAAAAGCGGATAAGGACTCGAATCGCGGAATAGCCACAACTGCCAATCTATACTTCGCTTTAAACAAAAATTTTATTGGTAAAAGAGAAGTCTCAGAGGGTACAAAACTTGCAATATACAACTCCACGTATATACCAACCCTCACGTATTGATGTCAATCATGGGCGCTTACATCTAAAAATCAGAGCAGGGTTCAGACATCAGAAATGATATATTTACGCCGTTTAGCAGGTAAAACACAACGAGCCAGCCCAACAAACAATTCGTTCCGTTTACTCACCATTTTCATTCCGTCATAAACGGAATCCAACTCCGTTTACGTAACGTTTTCTGGAAACTGATTCGAATCCGTTGAAAGTCCATCAATGACGGACCGTTTACGGACCGTAATGTCGTGTTGAAAACGGACAAGTCCGTTTAAAGTCCGTCAATGATGGACCGTTTACGGACTGTTATGTCATGTAAAAAACCGACTAGTCCGTTAAAAGGTAAAGTTTCGTTACCTAAATTGACCCATTAATAATTTACATGTTTTTTAATCAAATATTTTAATATCTAACATATTTTTTAATAAATTTATTATATAATTTATGAATTTTATTAAAGACTTTCTTTAGAGACGTTGCAGTTAACTTCAGTAATCAGCCTTAATATGGGAAATATTGACCCAAAACAAAATCCAGTATCTGTATACGAGCAAAAGGAACAATTTATTAATTGAGGTTTAATTGAATGTATTCACGATTGGGGGTTTTAATACCATGCAAATTTGCAAACTTTTGTACTGAAACTGCTGAAGCGGTTCATAGAACCTGTCAAAAAAGTGATTCAGATAGCCAAAATCCTCTAGTATAAACCCCACTTTTGGATACCATAAAAGGTTTATATTTGCTTAATTGCATTTGGTTACACAAACTATCGTGAAAAAAAGTTATAAAATTTCATAAACACTTACTTTTTAATGATTCTACGTGATTTCAAGTAATTTGTCTACTGCGGTAAATGGCCAATACAGGATGCTCGTTTTTGCGACCTCCAGAAACTTTTGAACCGTCTTTAGCGCGCGACACATATTAAATTATTTAAATAATTCCATTTTGCCGAAAAAAATTCACGAATATATTAAAGAAAGACGACACCGTTAGCTACGGAGTTCAAACTGATGAAAATTGATGAAGTCCGTATTAAATGGTACGAAAACGGTTACACCAAAATGGATTCAAAACGTATCGTATTCGAAAATCCAAAAGTACCGTCCGTTATTGTTCCGTATACGTACAAGATTTGACGGATACATGTTTTACGGACAGTTAACGTGCCGTAAAAGCCAAATTGGTGATTCCGTACATGCCCGATAGTTCGTAGAAATGTTTCTTGGGATAATACGAAATGACATTATGCGAGCAAGCCTATCAACGGAATCGTTAAATAATAAGAAGAGCACCAAAAACTAAAAAATGGTTTAGGCATGTTGCCAGAATGCCAGATAACCGCCTGCCGAAAAGCGTATTAGAAGCAAGATCGATCGGTACTAGAACCAGAGGAAGAAAAATAGTAAATTGGCAGGATACAGTCAACAAAATTCTCACTGAACTAAGAATCAAGCCCAGAAAAGCCAAAACAATGGCAGAAGACAGATTGAAATGGAGAATTCTTTGCAAAAACCCCTACACTGCAAGGTAGAAAGAGGTTCGGAATAAGTAAGTAAGTAGTAAGTAAGTAGATTAAAAGTGAATTGTATTAAACTGACCACTTAATTAATAAATTCCGGTCCAAATTCTATAATTTATTGAAATAATCTCCTACAGAAACAGTTTTTTATTCTATAAGTTCCAAGAAACTCAAATAAAAAGTATTTTTTATATTGTGTTTTGCTAACTCGTTTTAAATTATAAAAATCCAAAGAGAAAAAAATGTAATTTAAATATTTTTTTGCGATTTCACATAACTAAATTTGACACCCGAAAATAAAATTTAGAGAATTTAAATATCAATTACAATTTATATACAAAACTAAAGTTAAAAATTGTTAAAAAAAAATCAATATAATCAATTTTTGTAGACCTAATTTTAAATTAGGAAGATTTTTATTAAGCAATCAAAAGAAAAAAATATGTATTAATATTAAGTACATATTAACAATGTATATTTAGTATAGTTAATAAAAAATTTCTAAAAAAAAAATATTTCGAAATAAAAACATTTAAATTTTTTACAGACATACAATTAACTATAATAATATAGAATTATTAATTAATTCATTGCACATTACTTAGAGGCTACAATTTCATTCAGTATTTCCAATAATTGTTTTAATTTTTTTTTTGTGTTAATTAATAATTTAAATAGTTAATAGTTTTAATACATAATAAAAATTTTGTTTTTTTTTAAGTATTTAATTTAATGGAAGACATTCTTTTTATACAAGTTTTAAGACACAGAAAATGTTTTTTTGTGTTAATCTTTAGTTTTTTAATAGTTTTTTTTTTGTTTTAATAATATTAATAGACAAATAACAATACATTTATTGTACTAAAGAACAAAATATAAAAATAAAAGCAATATAGTTAAAAATAAAAAAATAAATAAATAATTATACAAAATCTATTTTTAAGAAACTTTATAAACAAGATATGTTTTGTGTTGTTGTTTAAAGTTATTTTTTTTTCTTTAAATGATGTTTAATGATGATGTTGTAATTTCTTTCAGAATGGGTAAGTTTTTTTTCAATATGTAAATTTTGAATATAATTTTGCTGTATTTTTAGTATTTTTTTTAATATGTTCAAAAATTTATCTTTTCTATATTTTTAATTAATTTTTACACATTTTAAGATTCTTAATTAATTGGATTTTATTTTTCTCTTGTATTTTTTAATTAGATTTTAAAATATTTTTTTTTTTTTTTTTTTGGGAGTATACAATTTTTTTAACCTCTATTTAAGGTAAAATTTATAAAAAAATAAAATTATTTTTTGTGTTTGGTTTTTATTACATTAATAATTGAATCCTTTTTGTCGATATTTCTCAATTTATTTTTTGTTAAATCATATTGCTTGGTTTAGGATATAGTGTAACAAATGGTTTTATTTTAAATATAAATTTAAAAAAATTCGTTTATCTAGCGTCAAAAAGGGAGCCGAAGATAAAAGAAAAAAAGAGAAGGTGTGTTTCCGTTTTATGCCATGTGGGTATCAATGACAGTGTGTTAAACATCCACCTAGATTTGCTTTAATATCTAAAAACACCTGTATAACGATATTTCTTTTTAAATATAATATTTATTGAAGGTATGTATAGCTAATCTTTTAATTGGTAAATTAATGTTTTTTGTTAGATTTGAGATCATACAAGTAAATTGCAGAGAATAAAAATAAAAAAAAATTCGATAATGCCAGCTGGATAGAATACATATTTTCGGGTCCCGCTACAGATCCATCCTCAGTATGATAATGATCTATTTATATTGACTGCGAAACAAATAAACAAATGTAAACACAACTCAATTAGACTAACATCAACGAAATTTTAACAATGCTATTTTTATCCTCTATTATTACAGTTTTTGCTTTGAACTTTCATTCTTAGGGCACATCTACACGAGAGAGAACACTGCTAGAGATAGAGATAAAAACACCTCTAAATAGCTTAAATCATTCACAATAGAGCTAATTAGAGGTGTTTTTTGCTCTATCTCTAGCAATTTTCTCTCGCGTGTAAATGTGCCTTTAAATTATCGTAGCTGGTTCTATTCAACTCTAATCGTCAGCTTATGAATCACAGATCAATTGAATGGCAACGCTGAATTAAAGTTCAAAGCAAAAACAGTAATAACAGAGGATAAAAATAGCACTGTTAAAATTTTGTTGATGCTAGTCTAATTGAGTTGTGTTTACATTTGTTTCGCAATCAATATAAGCAGATCATTATGAATTATTAACCCATAAAGTCAAAAAGGCAAAGCTATACGGTAAGCATGCTTCGGCATCCCTAATGCGAGCAAGATATTTTCGACAAATGCCATTTTTGCCATGCATAATATATCACTGCTGCATATCTCAGTTATTAAGAATGGCTTCATGGGTAGTCTGAGTCTGCGGTGCACATGAATATAGCGGGGCTATTCACAGATAACACATTGGTCAGGGTTACGGATATAATATTGGCAAGGCAAAATTTTTTCGCCAATTAGAGATCATTTTCGAAAAAAACAGCAAATCTCGCGAAAACGAACAGACGTCCCAGGTATGGTTCACTGACAGCGCAAAGCAGATCAACGGGGGTATGGGGTGCAGGGGTCTGTGGACCCAATCTTTAAGCTGCTCTTCCGATGGGCGAGCCATATTCCAAGCGGAGATTTTTACCATCTACATATGTATGTGCGTCAGAGTGGGGTACAAGTGGGGTGCTTATTAATGTGCTTTAAGAAAATCGGGCAGCACCTAGGGAATTATTGCCCTATGATGTGTCGTCTAGACTGCATCGGGATCGAAATTTGGTCCCTGGGTATGAGAGGCACGAAGGCAGCGAACGGGCTGATTGTTTGACCAAATGCGGTTTCCGCAGTTCTCTAATGTAACTGTGTCGTACATAAGGGAGAAATTTAGGACGTGAAATAAATCCAAGTTCACTGATCACTGTAATGCCACTTTCATCCGGTAAAAAACTCCAGGAGACTGCTTTCTCTGAACAGAAAGAACTTAGGTACAGTGACCGGATTTTTTCACTGGACATTGTAATCTTAGGTGACAATTACACTCATAGAAATAAATCTGTAAAAATAGAAAATTACTAAAAATTTGTTAAATATGATGCTGCAGAAAAAACTGCTGAAATTAGCAGCTTTTACTAGTAAAATAAGAACAGCAAAATTAAAGCTTTTAAATTTACAGAATTTAAGTTATATTTAAGTTAACTTTTAGTTCATTTATTCTACAGTAGGTAATCTTCAGAAAATTTTGCTAAATATTAGTAGACTAAACATAGCAAAAATAAACTGTTATATCTACCATTTTTTTTTGCGATTTTTAAGCTAAATTTAGTTGAATGCGAAAAGCATTTCTGCTAAAATCAGCAGAAATATTTGTTTAAAAAAAATTGTAAACTACTGTTTTCCAAAGGCACGATTTTTATTTGCATTTCAAAAAAAATCGCAAAAAATTTTTTAATTTTATTTTTTTTTTTTGGCTTCAAATTATAGAGCAAAATTTTTTGCTGATTTTAGCAGGTTAATTTGCTATTTTCCATTAACAAAAATTTAACTCTAAAATTCTGTATATTTAACAGCTTTAATGTTGCTGTTCTTATTTTACAAGTATTTAGCAAAAAAATCTGCTCATTTTAGCAGTTTTTCTGCAGCATAATTTTTAAAAATTTTTTAGTAACTTCTTCTGCTATTTTTACAGATTTATTTCTATTAGTATATAGACAAGGTAAGAGTTTGATACGGACACTTGTATATTCTAAACACCTTTAATATTATTGATCAAAGTTTCTAAAATCAACCAATCAGAACAAAGTATTTAAAAACATAATGTTCTGATTGGTTGATTTTTGAAAAATTTATCAATAATATTGAACGTGTATGCCCTACTTAAGAGTTGACACAAGATTTCAATTCCTTGGCGCAGAGACTATTAATTATAGAGATAGGAAATCAAAACGTAAACTACTCACCGATAGAGGGCGCTGAAATTTAATATTACCTCAGCAACTATTTAGTATCAGTTTAATATCACTTGAGCATATATTTAAAAAGTCAAAAACTGCTGAAAACTGCACAAAATAAAGAAAAAACAAGCGCAGAATATATTCAAATAATAAAATTTGAGATATCCGTTTATTTTTTTGCTTTTTATTGTTTGTTATTATTTAAATTTAAATAAAAATGAAAATTGTCAATTTTTTGAACAAAGTGCCATCTAGTGATAACAATATTTTTATAACTTATTTTTTTGGTGATGCCATACCCCTGCCTTGGCGATTTCAATACAGTTTTTGAAATTTTTTTTCTTGGCAGTTTTCGAAAAATTTCAATTATTTCTATTTTTGAAAATTCGAAAGAGATTTTTCAAAAACGGCTAGATCGAAGATTTTTATTTTTATCGCAATATTGTTCCGAGACATCGCAAATTCAAAATTAAGAAAAACATTACTGGTAATCGCACCTTTATCGGGTCTAAAGAATCTAATAATTTCGAATGTTCTACGTAAAAATTCTAGTTCTACACCAGAGGGGAATAAAAACTAACCCCCGTATTCAAAATGAAAAATTAGTAGCTTCTTAGACATCGCACACAACGAGCTGTTAAATAGAATGTTTTTTAGGCCAAGCAACTTGTTAGCATAGACTTTATTCAAAATGATTTCTTAGCACACCGATTAAGAACAACCCTGTGTTTGAAAATACAAGGCTTTTTTATTATTGTGAATGGAATTTTTTGTTTTTTGGCGTTTGATAACAGATACTTAGATGGAATTTAGCAACAACAATCGAATGAATTTAACTATAGTATTATAATTATTAAAAAAGAATAAGTAATACAAATTTTCTTGAGATTTTCACGCTTAAGGTTCACCATACATTTTCAACATTATTAAATTTTTTATTGTTTACAAATTTATTGAAAGTGTTCAATCTCGAACAATAGATTTTTTGAAAGTTGTTCTATGGTAAGATTGTAAATATCTTTCCATAGACATCTGCTAAGACAATTTAAATCTCATTAGTATTCACTTAGGATAATTTTTTTTATAATCTACAGCTGCGCTTTTAAAAGGGAAATTCCCAAACGTGTTTGTCAGTTTATGATAACATTTATTAGTTCAGGCAACAGAACCTATTCGCACACATGTGTTTCAGTACCAGAAAGTCTGTACCCTGTATTGAAAGTTTACCAATTAAAGGGTGTGTGTGAAACGATTCCACTAGCCCGATGGACTAGAGAAATTTTTTTCACCTCAAAACTGTCAAAAATTTACCATAAAAAATAATTTGCTACCGTTTCACATACACGCAAATTGAAAAATTCAAAATGTTTTGGAAATATTTAAAAATCTCAAAAATATTATTGACCAAGTTTTCAAAAATCAGCCAATCAGAATATTTTATTTTTAAGGATTTTGTTCTGATTGGTCGATTTTAAATATGTTGAACGTGTATAACGTCAATAATGTTGAACGTGTATAAACGGGTTTTCTAGTAAATAGAAAACCACCCTTGTCGAATGGAAACCGGTTTTAACAACTCTGATTTTAGGGAAAAAGGCTAAAAGTCGGCCATGTAGACCACATGATACCCTTTCCGAGTCTGGTTAAAAGCCAACTAATGTTTGGAATGGGCTGAAATCGTACTTGGGAGTAGTTAATTGAATGGACCAATTAATTGGCGATTTCATTGGCATTATAAATGATCAATGCCAATGAAATTTTTTTTAACTGACATTGTTCAATGCCTAAAACAACCATGGTGGGAAAAGCATTTGTTTTCGGAAACATTTTGGTTTGGTAAAAGAACAAATTAAAAAAAAAGATTTAAAAATCGCGGACTATTATCTAGTATTGGCTATTTGATCAAGTTTACATTACTAGAACTAACATCTACTAGACTAACCAGTGCTAAAAGAGGAGTGAACAGGGTATGTTATAGTTCTGAAATTTTACACTCTTGTCTTGCTTTCCCTTTTTCAAAAACAATTTTTTTTTGTATATAATGCTTTTTTCCTCAATTAAAATTGGTTGCTTTGAGGCATTGGTGTGTATTTTATTACCATTCGTTTAATCAATGCCAATTGCAGACATTTCATTGGCATTGAATGATAATGCAATTTCAATGCCAAAGAAAAAATTCCAAAATTGTCTATAAAAGATAAAAAAAAATAGAATAACGGTAAAAAAATTTGAAAATCGGAAATATAGTCAATATGGAAGATGGGTCCAATTATGGACCGATACTATCTAGAATAAACAGGGTTTGTTCTTGGGTACATGTGAATCAATTTACCCAATTTCATTAAAATCTCTTCGTATTTACGAGCTATAGCATGCGAAAAAGCCTATTTTATGGGAGACCTTTATGAATATTAGCACTAGGTGTAAATATGGACCGATTTAAATCAAAATCAATGTGCTTCGTGCACCAAATATCATCACGATATCATTATTTGCGAACTGTAGTGAACAATAATACATGGACAGACAGGCAGACGGACGGATGGATGGACATCGCTAAATCGAAACAAAAAGTGATGCTGAGTCGGTCAGCTTACTAAAAGGTGGGTCTAGGTCCAATATTTATTGGTTTTACAAATATCAGCACAAACTTATTATATCCTGTCCACGTAGTAGTGTAGGGTAGAAAAATATTGTGTATTTTACCTTTTCCGACAAGGAAGGTATCCCAATAGGTTCTTTTCGATCTTAGTAAGATTCGGATATGTGATAGAGGAAAAAAATGTACCCGTATTTTTTGACCCTAATGCCATTGATCATTTTTTACCACTTATTTGACTCTAGATAATTAATATCCCAGCAAAAAAAGTAATGCTTTACTAACCATTTCTTTCATTGCTTCTAAAGTATCCATTAGTGTATTTTTACTGCTTTTTGAAAAGTAATTCTGAACAACTTCAAAAACACTTCTTTCATTGCTTGCTAAGTATCCATTGCCACATTTTTACAGCTGGAATTACTTCTGAACAACGTGGAAAAATCACTAAATTATTGCTTCTAAAGCATTATTGCTCTAAAAGTGATTCTAAGAAGTGATTTAAGTACAGTTTATTCCCAAAGAGATGATCGCGGGTTCGTATTCTGGCGGTACCAATATTTTTTTTTTTTTAATTTTTTTAATATTTATAATTAATTTGTTTAAATTCGATATTTTTTCATTTTTCAATTCTTAAAAATAAATAAAAAAAAATAATGAAAAATTGGCTTTTATGCAAAGAAATATTATATATTTAATTGCATTGAGTAAGTACTTTTATATTGAGGAGAAGAACGCAGAATAACCAGGAATGACGAATTTGTTTTATGTCAATCAAAAAATAGCTCAGCAGTAGAGGGCTTCACTAGCTATCTATCTTGTGGTCGCCAGTTCGATAGACAGTGCCGGCAATACATTTTTTTTTTTAATTAAAAAAAAAAAATTTCTTAGCTTTAATTAATAAAATACAATTTTCTTTGTCCTCCTTCAGAAAGTACTGAACAAATTTAGAAGTGCGAGTACTCGTCTCCTATGATAACTTAATGTTAAAATCATTAGTGTTTCTGTTACACAAGAACTACATCCAGATCACTTCTACCGCTTTTACATCGCTTCTTTGCTGGGATGCTATTCCAATTAAAATAAAATATTTGCAATATTATTTTTTAAATTTATTACACTGTAATTTAATTTCTGTGTGTGCGAGTGTGTGTTTTTTAAATTTCCTAATTTTGATTTATAACAATATTTGGAGCCATTTTTTCGGTTGTATTTCGTTAAAAAAATTTAAAAACAAGAAATATTAGATTATGTTAATTTGATATGAAATTTTCAGTTAAGATTCAGTAAGTCTTTTATTTTTTTTTGTCATTATAATTAATACAAATTTCTGGATGTTTTTTTTTACTTCTTATAAAAAAATATTTTAAAGAAAACGTAACATTTACATGTTTTTTGCATAATTGTGCGTTTTTTTAAAAGTCAGTGCAAAATTAATACAAAAATTTTTACTAATTTTAAAAATAAAATAAAATTAAAGTTTAAATTAAATGCTTGTTGATATTCATTTGACTACTTTTAGGTGTGTTATTTTTTTAATTATAAAAAAATTAGTTTTAATAAAAAGTAATTTTTTTTGTCAATTATTCTTGTTTTTTTAGATCAATGAAATAATCGGTAGGAATTTCTGTATTTTCTGTATTTTTTTTTTTTTTTTCAAAAGATCAACACTATTTACACAAAACAGTTTATTCGTTATGGTTTTTAAACTTTTTTAATCCTATTAATTTTTTACCCTTCATTAATTTTAACTTTCTGCATGTTTTTTTCTTGTTTATCAATTTACCAGTAATAACTTTCATAAATCATTTTAACTACTCTTATGACATAAAGACTAATATTTTTTTTTTATTTTTTATTTAGTTTAATTAATTTCTGCTGCTTTTTTTATTTATTCCTGGAAACATAACATTTTTTTTTATACCAACAATATATTTTATAACTTTTGCTTAATTTAATATTTTATGCACTCTTATAAAAAAGAAATTATATTAAAAACTAAATAGATTTTCTAGAAATTATTGTCTACAGAAAGTAAAAAAATCATATTTTTAAGCTTAACTTAACCCATATGTGACCAATAAATTTGTAATGTATGAAGAAGGACTAAAGTTTACTATATTTATGAAATATGGACAAAAATATTACGGATAAATACAAAGGTCACACATAAAAAAGTTTAATTCATAAATTCCTCCTATTAAAAATGTTGTTCAATAACAAAGTCATAGTAAATTTATTCTGTAATTGATTAAATTAAAAAAATCAACAATATAACCTAAAGCAAAAGCGGGGAGGGAAGAGCCCGCCGTTAAAAAAAAACGCGCCCGAAATAACGACCAAGGATGATTTGTTAATAGAGGATGTTCAGATGCCTAAAAATTTGATGCGCATACTGATGCTGCTGATGCAAGAATGATTTAATAACACAGTGCAACACGAAAAAGATTACGGAGACCAAAAAAAATATCAGGGGTGTGATGAAAATCGAAAACGAACAGTTTTTCAATCTAGAATAATTAGTTTCGTGAAAATAAAATTGGCTTCAAATTATTATTTATTGGTTTATTTGACTCAGAACATCTAAATTAGGAAATAAAAACTAATTTGTGTTGTACTGATCGTAAAATATTAACCATTCAAAATCAGATCGTTTTCGTTTTCGATATTCATCACATGCCTGTATATATACCTTTGTCGGCGATTTGAAAGATCACATCGGAATTTTATTTTACGGGGTTTAAAATTTCTCCCCTTTTTCAAATGTTTATTGTGAATCGGCATAGTAAACCATGTGAATCTTACATTTTAGGTATAGGATGTGTTCAGCGAATTTATATAAAACACTACGAGGGACATTTTGGTGGAGCATTTTAACATTTATAGTAAAAGTATCTAGCTCCTCACAATAGCCATCAATAGAAGACTTGAACTCTTCATTGAGGGCAAATCTTTTGTAGCCATTTGTTCAAGTTTGGAAATAGGAAATAATCCGAAGGAGCTAAATCTGGCGCATAAGGTGTGTGATGAAGCAATTCGAATTTTATTTTACTGATTTTGGCCATCGCAATAGTGGATCTGTGAATTAGTGCATTGTGTTGATGAAACAACACACTTCCGTTTTTGACAAATGCGGCCTTTTTTTCTTAATTTAATCACTTAAACGCTGCAATAAGTTCGCATAAAACTCGCCGTACAGACGCCATAACCTTGTCTTTGGAACGTTGGACACGATTTTCACATTTCCTTTGTCTCAGTTGTGAGGTGGTGGACCCACGTTTCATCCATGATTACGAATCGACGCAAAGACTGGGCTTTACTGCCGTGAAACATCGCCAAACACTCTATTTAAACATATTGACGACTCTGTTTTTCTTCTATTGTGACCAAACGGGTCACCCATCTTGCGCACAGCTTTCTCATCTTCCCAATTTTCGGCTAAGATGCGATGTGTAACACTTTTTGAAATGCCTATCATTTCAGCTAGCTCACGCACTTTTAGCCGATACCATTTTGTGGATTTTCTTCACCGTTTCTGGCGTGGCCACCTCAATTGGTCGACCACGAAGGTGTTCGCTCGTACGGCCTCGTTTAAATTCTGTCAGCCAATATTTTATAGCCATAAACGAGGGTGCAGACTCCCCCAGAATAGTATCCAGCTCGGCTTTTATATTGGTTGTACTGAGCTCTTTCAAATGAAAGTATTGAATTACATAACGGTGTTGAATTTTTTCCATGATTACAAATTTACTGAGACCGTTCACGTTCCAAAAAGAAAGCACTAAAGAACGTGGCGCCTTCAAAAATAAAATATATGTTTTATAAGGTTGCCACTTTTCACCAAAGTAATTTTTTTTAAAATACTCTTAACGTCAGGTCGGGTTGTTCTGGGAACGCCTTCGTACTTAACTTATTCTATGATCAAAATTCGTATGAAAAAATAATCTAATCTCGAACTAGTTCCTCTAAAGCAACTTTGATAAAACAGTTTTGGGGAATTTTTTTTTTCCCAAATAACTGATAAAAGCGATAGATTCTGCGATGCCCGTAATGAGAAAATTTTAAATTATTATGTGAATAACGAAGAAAATATCCATACCTGCTGGAATTTGATAAAAAATGCAATAAATGACATATGTTTACGAAAACTTGGAAGAATATCAAATAAGAATGATGAGTTCATAACTTCGGAGACCTGGATCCTCATAGATGGGAGAGTCATATTAAAAACCCGTATAAACGCATGTAGAGACGTATACGAACTGTAAACCCTGAACAATGAATACGGTCAATATCATCAGTCAATATCGATATTCAGGAATCGGATACTCTTCATGTTCTGGGCATGCGAATTCAGTGTGATGTCCGTTGGAATAAACACATAATTGAAGTGTTGAAAGAAGCATGCAAGTGTATTGGCTTCTTGAAACGGTGTAAGAAATATTTCACTCTATCTGATCTCCTTACTATTTATACCACCTATATCCGACCGAAGATGGAATACAATTCCCATATATAGTTAGGAGCTTCAAAGTATATTTTGGAACTTTTGGACCATGTTCAAAGGAGAGCGTCGGCGCTCATCAATGACAGTAGGGTCTCCAACTCTATTGACTCATTGGAGCATCGTCGGAATGTGGGTTGTGCATCACTGTCTTATCTTATATTATATGGCATGTGTTCTGCCGAGATTAGTGAGCATATTCCTAGGTCCAGAATTTTTGTTCGGAACATTCGATACTCTGGTAGAGCACATCCATTTGCTGAAGATTGCCCCGTGAATCGCTTAACGCATTACAGGGAAAATTCGTTTATCACTCGTACAAGCCGTATGTGAAGTCTTCCCAGTCACTTTGAATACAGAGAAATTCAAATCATATGTCCACATACACTATTCTCTCTTTCCTCCCTCCCTCCCATAACCTATTTTCCTAATTCTAACACAATGCTCTCGCATTATTAGGGGGCATCCTCTGAGTGTTAGTCTATCGTAAAAAAAAATCACCTGGAGAAGGTCTACACTAAATGAAATGAAAAATAAAACCGAAAATAGAAATTACAACAACACCAACGACCTACAAGAAACACCGTCAAGAAGAGAACAATGGGAAATGTTTATAGAGGTGGTTCTTACAAAATCCAGAATAAGGGTTATTTATTATTATTAACTGTTAAATTGATCTAGGACTTCATCAACATTATGTTGCACTACTAGTTTGGTTAAACTGGTTGGTCTGGACCTACTTCAAAATAAAAATTATTGGGTAAACGAACAGATATTAAATTACATTGTAACTTTCAATGCGTATTAGAATATCAGAAATTCTAAAAACATCGGCCCCTGACAATTTACTTAGGCAAGAATGAAATCCGGATAGGGAAATGCCTCCAACAGATTATTTTTCACAATTTGTAAAATACGTTTGGGATTTTAGCACATTTAATTCCTTCAGTGCATACAACTTGAAATTATGCTATCATTAAGAGGGAATTTCGCTATATAAGGTTAAGATATCATCACTCTAAAAAGATTTTGAGAGTTGAAACACGGTTATCAGATGACAACATGCTGAAAAGAAGAGCTATGTACTTGCTGATATGAAAATACCACATTTTGAGCGCTATGGAATCGCCTCTAGATTTGTCTAACCGCTCTAAAACGAAAATATAATATGGGAATACTCTCTGATTTGTAAAACTAACTCAACAAACTATCTTACAGAATTAACCGCCTGAACGTTGTCCCTTTTATTGTAAGTATTTATCCCACGTAATAGTTGTGATGGCATGAAGACAATTTCATACACAGTATGAATCTTATTAAAGCAACAATGATTCTAGTTAAAATAAACTTTTTCGTACTTAAATTAATATGTCAACAGGTTATATTTTGGGTTCGTATTTCCAAAATAAGTAGAAATATATTTAAATTAAAAAGAAAACAAACTTAGTTTGATTTCAAACAAATTTTGTTTCATTTCAATTTCATTATACATATGTGACGCGCAAAATAGAAAGGGATCTAAGGATAAAAAAAGGGTTTTGTTCAGGAGAGCCATTTTAAAGATTTAAATACGTGTAGCTTTGGTGTACCATCAAAAAAAATTGATTTTTTTACCCTTAGGTCCCTTTCTCTATGCGCTGTCACATATGTTGTTCCTGCTTGAATTTAAAACGTTTTTTCTGTGTGTAGCCATGGAGACTAGAAAGGTAGTTATAATGTTAAATTGAAGGAAAATCTTTCAAGTTTGTATTATAGAATATTCATTCAATTTGAATTTAAGATTAATCTTGAACATTAATATTTAAACTAAACTTTAGAGCGGCCTTTAATGGGTTAAGTAAAAAATTATTCTTAAAATTTATAATATTAAAACTAATTCCTAAAAAGTAATTGCTAAATTATCAAACTAATTCTCTGTTATTTTAAATTTTGTTTGTTTGTAGGTACAATTACATAATTTACTTTAATATTCTTTTTGTTTTTAATTTTCTAACAAAATCTATTTTGTTTTTTTTTTAATTTTTTACTTAATAAATTCTCTTGTCATTTAATTTTTTTTTTCCTAATTTTTTTTTTTTCAAATTCTTAATCCAATTCATTGTGAATGAATAATAAAAAAAATGATCAATTAATTTCCATACAATTCTCATACTTTTGCACTTAAACCAAAATAGATTTATAAATAATTCTTACATACCCATACATATTTATAACTATTACTTAATATACCACCAACGAAAAAATGTTAATTGAAAAGATTTGTTGGAAAAAACTTAATTATCCTTGTGATCTTGACTATTTTTTTGTGTATTTCGAGTATTTTTTGCGTTGTCTTATGAAGAAAATTAACTTAAAAATTCAATGTTTAGTTTTTTTTAGCAAAAATTGTTAACCCATTTAGTATCACGCGTTTGTCAAAAGTACAGTCACTATTAACATGACTACATGGGCGATTAGGATTGAGACTGGATTTTGTAGAAGATTTGTACCCCTGCCACATTGTTGGATTTCGATTTCTTCCGGATGGTAGTTTATGCATTTTCGAGGTCTTCGTCGTTTTTGAGTTTCTTGGGATTGACGACGTGTACTGCAGGCACCTGGAATGAAAAAAGGCAGGGAAATTGAATTTTAAATTTATAAATTGAAAGTAGAGAAATCCGTCGCATAGTGAACATAAGGTATTTTGTTTAATGGTGCTGAATACCGAATAGTGACCATCCAGAGTGAATTTTCTTGTACGTGTTTTGGTGAAATTTTTCACTAAATTAATGAAGATAATTCTCTTTGTCCAAGTTGTAATATATTGAATTTAACAAATTTCTATTAACCGAATAATTCGGCCGAATAAGTACTACTACTTAATATCAGGTATTCGGCTAAATAACAAAATCATGCCGAACATATCAAATACAAAATAGAGGCCAATTATTCATGATACGTCTTTAGATTCACAGTAAAATCCAATTTTTGTACTTACCCACAATACCAGATTCTTCCATTGGTTCAATATCCAGCTGTTTTGAACCACATGGACATAAAGTGTCCACAACTAACAGTATTAAATTACTGTGTGGTATCTTTTGTACACTAAAAGGACGTTCGCAGCCAGAGACATGACAATTTGTTAATTTACCCTGAAATAAATTAACGCATAAGAAAATAGAAACAATTTCAGAAAAACTGCTTAAAAACAAACCTTCAAAGGATTATTTTGTCCACCCTGATTTAGTCTTTCCGGTTGTAACATATATAAATCTGTACGCAAGTCGCAACGGCGGGCATTGTTTGGATCGGGATTTGAACGAGGTCCCACATGGGGCTTATGTTGTTTAGGAGCTGGTGTTGTAATTTCCTAGAATTTAAGAAAATAAGGAGATTAAGAATTAAAATATTTATTCTATCAAAAGGAGATATTACAACATCGGCGGTGGTTAGAACTTCTTCAATTTCCTCATCTACAGGAGAACTATAATCATCTTCAAATGGTTCATAGTCATCGGGATAGGTGGGTTCTTCAAAATTGTCTTCGTTGTAGCTGTAGTCATCTTGGGGCCAAGCCTTAATCGGTGTCGGTAACATAGAAAGCCATGTCGCACTTAGTGATACTACGTATTTGAATAACCATGAGGCAGCATGATTAGGTTTAATCATACCACCAGCTGCTGTATAAGGATTATCAGCATTCGAACAAACACCTTGATAATCATTGACCGTAACACGTTTGTAAATACGATCTTGTACCAAAGAGTCCATAATAGTGCCATCGATTTGACCAAAAAATTTGCCAGTATGTTCAGCTTCTTCGGAGATAATAACAAAACCACTGTTATCCAAAACATAACAATCTAAATTATCGGAAGCACAAGTGCGTTTGCAGCCAGTCATACCCGTGCACTAGAAAGTATCAAAAAAAATCAAATAGACAAAATAAAAAAAGTAAAAAATTACAGTCGGGCATTCCGACAGTAAGATATCCTAAACCAAGTATACTTTTAATTATATTCAAATTCTTCTGAATGAAAATCTCAATAAAATTTTTCTAACAAATATCGGGCAAATGGCATATATGGGGATTAAGTCCAATGTCGGACCAACAAGTAAGGTATCTCATGTTATAATCTCAACAGGATGGCGCTACGTACCATAAGGCGACCGCTAACATCGACTTATAATTTGTCGATAACTTAATTTCGAGAAATGGACCTGTTAATTGGCCTCCGAGGTCGTGCGATTTGATACCTCTCGATTATTTCGTATCGGGCCACGTGAAGTCACTGGTTTATGCTGGTAAATTAGAAACAAGTAACGCATTGGAGGTCAACATTGTTCGTGTTATTCGTGACATACGGCCAGCAATGCTCGAAAAAGTGGCCCAAAATTGCGGTTCGGAATAAAAATATTTTTTGGATTAAAATTGAACTTTTTGTGTTACTTTTTACAATTTAAAACTCCATCGGGCTTAAAAAACAGCCTTTATTTCCGACGACTACAAAGTTAGTATGGTGGCATGGACGAACATCGCTAAGTCGAGTTAGAAAGTTAATCTGTCTCGATTGGTATACTGAAAGGTTGTTCTTAGTCAGACATTTTTGGTTATTCGAAACATCAGTACTAACTCATACACCCAACATTCGTGCTGACAACCAAATTTGCTGCCAATCGAATGGTTCAATGGTGCAACAACCGAATTTTTTGGTTTTGACAACCGTGTTATTATTAAGATAACCGAAATTCTATTCTAATACTCATATTATTCTTGTCTCAATTAGTTTTCTGTTATCACAACCGAATAATTAGATTGACTAAAAATTCGGTGGCCGTCACGAATCTCTTTTCTCTGTGTACCCTAACCCCATAGTGGTGTAGAGTTTAAATACAGCCAATTTCCCAAAGCTATTTATACTTACAGCCGACGTTATACTAATAAAATGTTTAGCCAATGAATCATGTTGAAATTGTAGTCCCACCACAGCTGCTGGGGCCTTATGGCCACGATGTTCCACAAAAATGGCGTGTGAGGCTGTGACTAAAGTTGAATTGGTTTTAGTATTGTATCCCGAACCGAATGGTACACTGTAGACGAAACTATCTTGTTCGACTGTATGTTGATCAATAGCTCTTTTATACCAGGACATATCCATGGCTCGAACGTTATCTTCGCTGAAATGTCTGGACCACAAATGAAATATTTATTAATACAGTGGAAATTTTGTTAAAACAATAAACTTACGGTTCCGGTGAATCTTCGGCATTTTTAATATGATCAATCCATCTTAAGAGTCCCGAACGTGTGGCGACAAATGAAGTGGTTACTACAAATTTTTGATATCCTTGTCTGTAATGGATTTGTTTAAAAATATTAGAATTAGTATACATTTTAGTTAGATCACTTCAGAAGTTAAGAGTTAGCAACTTCTATACCGAGCCATAACAATCTGAGATTGTTAAGTTTATTGTTCACGAAGCTCTCAGATAGCTTAAAATAATATTGGGAGAAAACCTCTTAAGATATCGAAAAAACACCAAAACATCCTTAAAAGCTTTAATGACCTACGGCATACAAATATCACAGAAAAGTGGGATAAACTTATTATTGGAAACAATCATATAACTCAACTTATGTTAAAAGGAAAAATGTGCAGTTTTTGGTTAGGTTAGTGAGCAAAATCTCAGAATTAATACTCGGGTTTATGAAATAATCCCTATTAAACTGGACAATTGGGAATAAAAGCTTTTGTTTATGCTAACAAAACAGAATTGCTCTTTATCACTACAAAAGCCAAGTCAAGATTCAGGCCTCTGCAGTTACGGAACTGCAAGTAAAATTTATCCGATAACGATGAATATCCCGGGATCAAACTGGTCACTTAAATATTTCAAAAGACGATTATAGAGCGAAACATGTGGAAAGACATAGGTATCTTTCGAAATAAGAATAGCGCAGGCTAAATTGAAATCCAACACTCATGTCGCACTAAAATTAATTTTAAATCAGAGGACGTTTTAAAAAAGTTTTAGATTTTAATCCGAAAACTTTTTTGCACTGAAAACCACTTGCGTTCATTAAAGTCGACCAAACACACACTGAAAAATTTTTGAAGTCATCGAGTGGCAACTCTTTCTCGTGTGGAATTTCTCGATGTACTTATCGAAACTAACAAAACCCCATTTGGGTTTTGCTAATTTAGCAGCTGTTCGGATTTTATGGCCTCATGAATATTTTGGCCAAAACTTGATTTTTCCGAAGAATTTTGTTTTTCTGTCTTCGGCACAATTGTGGCTACAGACTAGGAGAAAAAAATGTAAAACAAACTAATCGGAAAAAAGTGCTCCTAGTGCCTCAAATCTCCTCAAATACTAAAATATTTCATTTCTGCTATCTTTTTTCATCATTTTTGGCTCATAGCTGGCAAACTGTGGAAATATAGTAAAGTAAACTTCAAAAAAATATATTCCTTATAATATAATTCAAGCTTTATATGCACTTGCAACAACGCCATCTATCAAAAAAAAATATTTCACATAGTTGATAAATTATAATCTCGTATTTTCAATGTAAAATACAGCTGGAATATCTGAAAAAAGCATTTTCCAGTATTATAATGTTCTAAAGAATTATGAACTATATTATAAGGAATATTTTTTCTGAAGACTACTTTACTGAATTTCCCACAGTTTGGCAACTATGGGCCAAAAATGGTGAAAAAAAGTAGAAAAAATTAAAATTTTTCGACATTTTAGCAATTTTAAGGCACTAGATGCAATTTTTTCCGATTAGTTTGGTTTACACTTTTTTTCTCCTAGTCTATAGCTATAATTGTGCCGAAGAAAAACAAAATTTCAATTGGTTTCCAAGATACCGCCGTAATAAAAATTGCACGTTCTTCGGAAAAATTAAGTTTTAGGCAAAATATACATGAGGTCACAAAATCTAGCAAAATACAAATGGGATTTTGTTAATTTCGATAAGTACTACGAAAAACCGCACACCAAAAGGAATTGGAATTTTGTGTGTTGCACTGTGTTATCTGCATTTTACACCAAATCTCCTCACGGTTTGGCTTACGACGAATGGAAAATGATTGGCAAATGTTGCTGTCACCTGCGAAAGAGAAGATAGGGTTTAAAGGTTTTAACTGCTGAACGTTCTGGACGGACAATTGAGATCAATACACCCGAAAATGTCGAATTACGATATTGTGTTGGTCGATCGGAGAGATTTAGGCTCTATGATTTCGATCTTAAATGATCAGTTAAGTTTTAGAAGCCTGTCCGCAGGTTGGGTACTGCGTTTCCTCACAATTGACCATAAAAACAATCGTGTGACAACTTCAAAGACGTGTTGGCGTAGACCGATTTTAGCCTCCGGATTTACAGTGACAATTTTCTACTTCCACACCTAAAGGAATGGCTCAGCGGAAAGAGATTTAGCTCCACCGATGAAATTATTGCTCAAACAAGTGGCGGATTTGACCACCTCGAGAAATCCTATTTTTTGGAAGGAATAAAAAAATTGGAGAAACGTTGGACTAAGTGTATTGAGCTAAAAGAAGAGCCTGATGAAAAGTAAAAACTTTTTTTTTGCTAAAAAACACTGTGCTTCATTAAAAAACTCACGGTCTTATTAATCCGCTCTCGTATCCTTTACTTTTCTAACAAACAAAAAGGACTTTAGTAGGAAGACGTTATTGGAAAAAAAAGCTTTTACGACTATCAAGGAGAGTCTGTTTCTGGCTTTCTGAACATTTCAATGAAACTTGGATAAGTGATAGAGTGAACAAAATTAAATAACGTCGGTCCATGACGATTTCCTTAGGCAAGAAAGAAATCCTGATAGGCACATGCCTTCAACAGTTAATTTTTCACAATTTTTCAAATAAGTTTTGGGATTTTAGCACATCTAATTCCTTCAATGCAATTAATGTATTTCCCTATAAAAATAAATTTAGAAATAGCTTTTTGTTTTTAATATATTGGCTCAAGTTTATATTTAGTGGTTAAAAATGAGTTGCACGGTTGCACGAAACTTTGCAAACTTTTTTTATATTTTTAATATAACATTAATATATCTTCAAAATACCTTTCCTTAAAAAAAACATAAAAATAAATACAAAAAACGAAAATTGGGGTAATTTTTAAGCCCTTTTTAATTTTTTTAACCCTGAAGTATGAAATTGGACTGCTAAAAAGATGCACAACTTATTTTTTCTGTCTTCTCTATCACATGTCCAAACTTTATCCAAATCTGAGTGAAATACGCGAATAGACCTTTGTTGTTAGTACTTTGTAATACAGTATATCTTGCACTTTTGTGAAACAGATCAGTATTGGCGGTTTTGTTATCTCGGCAATTATTGAACGACTTATCTATGGATCTTGTAATGACAGAAACCGCTCCGCTCGTTTCTGTCTACACAACTTGTGAATTATTCAGGCTACCACTACTAATAACGAACTCAGCTACCAAAAAGGCTATAAAAGGCAGCATATCGTAGAAATCTAGATCAGTTTCTGGCAGCCGCCAACATGTTCACAAGGTTTTACTAATTATCCTTTCTCATTCTAGCTTTTGGAAATTCATAATGACAAGGACGTGTGCCGTGCGTAGCAGACCTTCTTCTGACATACATCGAGGTCCTCCGAATATCCTTCGAGGTCCTGCAACTTTTCGTCTAGGTCCTGCGAACCCTTTGAGGTCCTACACACATCCTTTGAAGTTCTGCGAGAAACTATTTCTCTTAAGTCGTATCTGTCCCGAGTTTTGGTCACCTCCCTAGAACAGCATTGAGTGTGTGCCGAGAATTGGCCACCTCGAAAATACATCATTGAGTGTATGCCGAGCGTTGGTCACCTCCCGACAACAGTATTGAGTGCCGAATACACGTCCTGAATACAGCACTGAGTATGTGTCGAGGGTTGGTCACCTCCCGAGATTAGCATTGAGTGTGTGCCAAGCGTTGGTCACCTCCAGAGAAGAGCATTCAGTGTGTGCCAATCGTTGGTCACCTCCCGAGAATAGAACTGAGTGTGTGCCGAGTGTGATTCCCGAGGGAATCCGTGCGAACAGATCCCGTGTGCTCCACTGTAGACCCGTCAACACCCCGCACGCTCATTCTTCCGAGACTTAGGCGAAAACAACTCATGGCTTTCCCCCACAGGTTTCTCTCTTTCTCACCCCGCTAGGACTAGATGTCTCTTGCATGTAAGATATAAGTAAATAAATTAGGTTTTATAACGTTTTAAACTACACCTTTTACTCTCAGTCGCTGAATCAAATAAATTTCTGTAACGATCCCTACCACTGTGAGCTTACCCCAACTAACGGAGGAAAACTCGTCGTTACAATCTGACTGCATTTCTGTAAGTCTAATAAAACCGACAATTATCTTTAAGTTTATACAAAATTCGCCTCGAAGAAATGAAAGATTTCATTCCAAGCAATATGTTCAGCCATTTTCGCCGCAGCATCGACCTTGCCGTCGAGGAAACAGAGTTTCCAGTTAAGATGCCGGGAAAAATTGTTTAGTTTAATCCAGAGAAGGAAAAACTGCGGAAATGGCACAGTGATCCCAATTACTGAGGAGTGCATGTGTTCTTAATTCATATGAGTAAATCTTTATAATTGTAGGGAGCATACAAATTTGTTACTCTTTCTATGTATTTTAATAATTACAGATTTCTTCCAATAGTTAGGAATATCTTTATCCAGAGGTAATAAAAGTGTGTTAAATACATCCGCGTCAGCAATCAGAAGGGATATTGTCTTGATCTGTAGCTTTATCAGATTTCAAACCTTGAATAGCCCGTCGAAACTCAGGAATATCTTAAGCTGTTCATTCTTATCGGGAACTATTTCACATTTTTCATTTATCTTTAATTATTCCAAGTAGTGCTGAGATTTAAGTTTTTCCATATTTAACGTCCTTAAGGAGAATTTTCTGTCGAATTTTAGATAAAGTGCAGCCACGACAAGATAATTGCAGACACATATTTGATTAATTTGATTTTGATTATTGCCACAAGGGAATTTCCAAATTCGGCAAGCCCAACTTTAACATTTTAAATCATTTCGGATGATTCTATTTCTATATTAAATATTCCAGTGTTACCAGATGTAATGATTTGAACATAAGAAGATTTTATCGTATTAAAAGCCTAATTGTATTTAAAACGACGTTTAATGATATAAAAAACAAAAGCATCTGTCGAGGGTCCAATTATAAAATATCAGAATGAGAGAATACAACGAAGCCTAGGAAAGAATTTTGAAAACATTCTTATAAATTTAGCATACATGAAGAAAGCAGGAATAAGAATATTTATAATATCTTTAAAAGATGTAGCAAACTAAAAACGCTCGAATGGTTCTCTGCCGTTGAAGGGAGTTTTAATATATTTTAATTTACTGTGGATCCAGAAAAGTTTTTCGATTTAGCAAATAATACTCAAGCTGCTAATCCGCCAATATGGTTTGTGCAATCAAGTGTGGAAATGCTTCAAAAAAATAATTTTTACTATAAAAAAATTTACCTTTTCAATATAGCCATCAAAGTGGCAATTGGACTATAATTGTTACAGGGATTTTTAAATATTTATAAGTGTCGTTTCATAAAAATTAGTGATTGAAATTAGTTGTTGCATTAAAAGAAAAATTAAAAATAAAATTGTTTTAAAAGAAATAATGCAATAAAAGAAATGTGTAGAGGAAAATACAAATAGAATAAAGGTGCTTTAGTAAAATGTAATAAAACTTAAAAGGAATAAATGATTTTTTTAAATTATGGAAACAGGTGCATTTAAGGTGCTTTCAAATCAAAAATGGGATATAAAGGACAAAGAAAAAATATCCTTTCCATACTATTTTTAATGAAGCTTACTTTTTATCTTCTTTGCCATTTGAAGTAGCCGTAGAATTACGATCTAAACCATCCGTAACCATAGCATCGCGCACTAAACTTTGTAGCAAGGTTCGATCGCAATAGTAAGGTTCAGCTTTGCGAGAACCTTGTACATTCATATGTTGGGCAAAATGACCAACCGGTGTTGCACCATGCATATTGTGATGGGGTTGGGGAGATTTTGGACGTACCTAAAATAATGTAGAAATTATAAATTATATATTTAATTTTAATTTATTAAATTTGCTGTCATTTTCCAAAAAATTCTTACCGACATCCATTTCCAACCGGGTCTACCAGCTCGAGATAAAAAGTGCAACACCTGTTCTTCGGGTGAACCAAAACTTGGTTCTTGATCCCTTGAACCCGAATATTCACCAGAACTTTCACGTTCTTTTTCCAAATCGCTTACACTGTTGTATTCACAATAAACCCATTCGGGATGGACACGCCAATTGTCACCCTTAAAATATTCCGTAACTGTAAGGGAAGATTAGAAAATTTGCGAATTATAAGTTAAAGTTTTAAAGAAATTGTTATTAATACAAAATAAACTTACCATTCTTTCGGGAATGTCGAATTTCCTGTTGGGAGACCAATTCATGGCTGCCATATTTTTCTGGTAACACAACAGCGAGCGTAAATGGTGTATCCTCAATGGGACCGTAAAAATATCTAAAGATTTCGAATTAGTTGTTAATAAGTATTAAAGTGAAAACTTTAATCGATTGAAATTGTGGCATTTGCCTTACCTATGAGTCCTTGCATTAACACGTTTCATATCATCAAAATGATTTAATATAGTGAATTCAGTTTCACCCTCTTTGGGCATAATCATATCACTACGCATCTGTTAAATTAAAAAGAACGAAAATATTAAAAATTGTAAATGCTTTAAGAAGTTCCCCACAAAACTTACATCGTATAGTAGATTTTTATTCATTTCAACAATTTCATGATCATTACCAATTTCGGTTTCCGGCAATTCCAACTCCGTTATGTCGACCGATGTATATCGGGGTCTCAATTGATCAATATACTGATTACCATCACTCATAGGACGTAAGTCTGGATGATAGAGTACACGACCATTGTTATCAACGATAAACGAATATCCATTCGGTCCCAATTTATGTTGCGGTATCATTTTGCGTATCTCCTCGATGGGAACATCTGTGCCGACAACACCCAATAAATTTGCTACACGTACCGAATGATTCCGTCTATCGAAGACCGGAGTTGAAACTGTCGTCACCAAACGTCTTTGATATTCTGAATCACGTGCCAGGCCACCAGATTTGCCAGCTACAAAAACGGGACTCCAGTGGACTGGATGATCAGCTTGATACATAATCATGGGACGAGCCATAACTAAGGCATAATCCATAACCTTTCTTCGAGCATCCTCTATATCATTGATTTGTACAAAGAAGCCTTTGTTTGAACAAGCCATCTCATGTAAATTGCTGCGGCTGCCTGAGTCTGAACCTATCAAATAGGTAAATATACGAACTGGCATATGAGGCCAATTATATTGTTTGATGATCTCCTTATGAGATTCTGAGGAACTTTCGGTAATTAACATTATGGCTTGATTGCACTGACTTCCCTCACCAGATTGGTTGTACTGAAAAAGTAGATAATTCGAAACAAATTAAAGATGAAATAAAATTAAAAGTTTTAAGATTTATAAAATTTAAAGTGTATTTCTATGTAGGACTTGAGATTGTATAAAGTCACGATATTTAATTTAGTTTGATTCTGAAATGGAATTCTACAATAGTTTATATATATTTAATCCTTTAATTCCCAGTGGAACATAGGGCCGCCTACAATAGTTTACTGTTTTAAATTATTTATGACTAGGATTTGTTGCTTATATCAATGGCGCCCAACAGGGCCCCATGGGGCTGAACACATCTTATACCTAAAATGGAAGATTCACATGGTTTCATTGGCGGACTTAGCCCGGTTTGGGGTGGACAAAGCCCACCCTAGACTGCTTTTTGCCCACCCCAGAATTTTAAAAAATTTACCTATAATTCTTGTATCTATGATTTTGATGGCTAACAGTATCACAATATTATTTTTTTTTTTAAATATGTCTACTGGTTTCCTAGGAAGATAATTTGTTGGAATCAAAGGGTCAGTTTTATAGTCAGAACTAAGATCGATTTTTGTATTAAATATTTCTTAAATAAAAATACTATTTGAAAACATCTTACTTAAGAAATATTTAGGAAACAAATCGATCTTAGTTCTGAATATAAAACTGGCTCTAAGTGGTTTTGTTTAATTATTAGAATCACAGAGTTATTCAATAAGCAACTGAAGGCATTTGAATCTTTTGAATCTTTTTTGGTGAGATAAATATCTTAGATATACATAATAGTTTTTTTAAGGAATAATTAGTTAATATCTAACTAGGGAGTTACTGCAAACTAAACACTACACAAATGCTAAGATGAACATTCCACAGTTTTTGATCACCTCGGTAATTTAAGTGGTCAAAATACGGGGTCAGAATGGGTTTGTCAGAGGTGGAAGAAAATATGAGGCAGGTTAATCTTAGATTTCTTTTCTCTATCAAATATCCAAATTTCATACTACTCTGAGCGTATAACATTTCCTGCACGAGGTTTTCGTGAGAAAAATGGATGCATTTTTCAGAGTTTTCTATAAGAACATGTGGCCATAATGGGGCCCTTGCCCACCCCAGAAAAATTATATAGGTACGCCTATGCATGGTTTCCTCATAAAATCCAGGTTTGTAGGCGATTTGAGCGCCAATATTGAATAAGTACGAAATTTAAAGTTTTGACTTATTTCTGCCATTGAACTTAAATTTGCAACTTTGATGTCTTCAGACACTTATAGTACAATTTCATGACAAATACTGTGTAACATTTTAACCCTCTTACACTCATAGAAAAAAGTTTGGAACAACTTCAAAACGATAATTAATGAGGGCCCTGTTGTGCAAAATTTGAGCGCCATATTCTATAACCTCGCATAGTTAACAAATTTCTCTTAAAAGATTTCTTATTTTTACAACTATTTACCTTGTGCAATAAACTGAAGGCATATTCCAAACCGGCAGTAAAATTAGCGGTATCTTGTAATTTAATGGCTTTCACAGCCGATTTAATTTCCAGAATATTATCGGGAGTAGCTCGTACCATACGATCTTTAAAACAGGGTACTGGTGTCTTTATAACATCAGCAAATGTTACCAAATTAACATAATCATTTTCACCCAAAGTATCCAATATATTAAAGGAAGTCTCCAGAGCTAAATCAAAAGATTTTGCCGTCATACTCGTAGAAGAATCTAATAAGATCATCTACATAAAGAAAAAAGCAACAAAGTTAGCATGGTTTTAGAGTAGATATGTTAAAATAACTTACTATATCCTTGGGTGATGAGGCTGCCTGGACAAACCAATTTTGTGTACGAAAATCATTGATCAATTTACTGCCTTTGGAACCTTCGGGTGGCCAGGCTGTACCCGGGAAACGTCTTAAGAAACCCGATGTTGAACCAAAATATTGCCACGACAATGCCGGATCTCGCTCCAAGTTGTTCTGGAACAGTGGATCCAAATGTGAACTCCACTGTAGGGCTGCCTTAACGTCTCCCTCATCCAATGAGACACCATTAGGCACCAGAATCGAACTTAGACTGAGATTAACGGGTAGTCGTTCAAAACGCCGCATAAAACGAATATCCATATGACGTGCACCATCTGCCAATTTGCCATCGTTATTGTATTCGTTAATGCGACGTGCATCATAATGTTGATTATTTGCTGTGGCCGAATGTGAGCCTTGAGAATCCAACTCTGATAAAGCAGCCTGTTCTGCTGAATCCATTATGCGCTAAAATGAGAAGAATAATAGTTTTTGGTTTTTATTAAATTTTTAAATTTTGTTATTTATCGTTGTGTTTAATCTTCAAACAAATTCTGTTCATGTGCATAATAATATGAAAAGTTGTTCGTTTAACTCCTTGTAGAGTTCCTGCTATTTTTTTTTTTTTTGTTGCAGTTTTCTCTTTATACAATTTATTTCCCCTGTTTGTATTAGTTTGTGTTTGTATTAGTTGTATAAACAGTATTTTTTTAAATTATACAAAGCCTCATGCCGGCTTATACAATGAAGAAGTTGTTAAACTCTTTGTCGATTTTTCATTTGTACTCATAGAATAATATTGAAAGTTTGGGTTGAATTTAAATCGTGTGCATCTAACATAGTAGAGAATATTGTTTGGCAAATTTAATATGTAGTAAATGCAAGATGAATTCGCAAATTCATTGATTGATTTTTTTTAGAAATTATACATATTTTGCAATATTATAAAATTATTTGGCTTTAAATATGCTAAGGTTTTTTTATATATTCTAGATATTTTTTCATATTGTTTTTCTTATGTTATATCAATATTTCATATAAATTTAAGCATTTATAAAACTGGCTACTTCTAAGCAAAATTTATACAGCATCTTAGCCTCATTTTCACAATGAATTGGGACTTTAAATAATATATTAGTTGTTGTTTCCCATATAAAATTTGAATTTAGCTGTATATCAAACCAACGCGGCGAATGTGGTCTTCCAAGTCGCCAGCTTTATCTTCTTTTCAGCGCAGACTATATACCCCACACAAAATAATCCAGCAGTGTTAAATCGTACGATTCTGGAAGCCAATTCACAGGTCCAATATGAGAAATTCTGAGCTCACCAAAGTTTCTTTTAATTGATCGGTTGTAGCACGCGCCGTATGATATGTTGCGATGGTATTGTAGAAACCCTATCTCACTAGATTTTGTAAGCCCACAAGCCAAGATCTTACCATAGAAACCTTCCATAAAATAGACGGTCACATATCCAATTGTTGTGCGCTAAGACGAACGGACTCATTCAATCTTTCTCTATGGTACTTTCTGCAGCAATAGTATCTTCGATAGGCACTGTAGGGTGCTTTAGAGGTTGCGTGTTATCATTTAGAGTAAACGTGGTGAGAAAACGTTCATCACTAAACGAATTAATTGCTATTATGGACGATTATGTCTACCATAAAACTGACTTAATGCGCGATGCGCTTCACGAACAGATCCATGTTTTTCAAAACAATTCTGCACAATTTGCAAGTTGTTCAGGCGTCAGCCATTTAATGATAAAAATGCAAACCAAACTAAATATAAATACCCTGGTAACTTTCACAATGTATGACACTGAACACAGTGTTGCCAACCTAAATTTCTATAGCTCTACAAATCACGTTTAACAACACTCAGGGGATGCCTCGTTATATGCAGAACAATGTGTCGACGTTGAGAAATAAAGTAAAGATCAGGAGGAAAGATGGAGTAGAGATTTTGAATGTTTGATTTGAATTCGCATGTTTGTATCTGGACATATGAAGGTTGTTTATGCCACAAGCGTGTGGTGGTACCAAAAAACGAATTCTCCCTAATTGAGCCGTGCATTCGATTGTAGGAAAAATCTGGGCGAGTGAATATTACGATGAACAATACATACCTCTGAAGACCCAGAGGTTGCAGAACAACTTTCTTTGAAATATTGATAAAACAAAGACCCAGAGAAAACATTTCTGCAATGCCAAAGCACCCAAAAGATCCATGAATGTTGTCATCATTTCTTAGCGCCTTTGCCTTTCTCTGTACACGATTGAGTTACTCCAAAGAGGTTTTTGAAGCACTAGTCCACCCGTGAAAATGTATTCTATTTTGGTCGGATATAAGTATTTCTTATATTAAATTGAGAAGCCTAAGTAAGAACTTTCCATCGGAGATCGCACTCTCTTTTTATGCTCAATGGACGTGTTAATGGACAAAGAGGAAGTTAGTGAACTCTCTGGTTACTTATATTCTATTAGCTAACAGAATTTAATATATTATTAATATCTTATCTCATAAAACTAATCCCTAAGGCGATCTATGGCCAAATAAATACACCCAAAAAACAGATTCGGTACTGAAAACCCAATTTGTTGTCAATCGAACGGTTCAGTTGTATCAAATGAATTTTGCGGTTGCGACAAGTGAATTATTCTTGATAATTCCTTTGGCATTAGTCCTATCTCAATTTGTTTTCTGTTGTCACAACTGAAAAATTCGGCTACCATAACCAAACCTTGCGATTGGCTACAAATGCGGTTATCAGCATGGACTCTGTTTTCTGGGTTTATAAATGATAAATTCTACTGTCTTCCACAAAAGACAGATAAGATTCCTAATAAGATAAAAGGGGTATTTATAAAAATTAAAAAATAGGAATGTGGTAAGAACGGAATACTGTGGTAACTATTAATTTAGTCCCTGGAGGAGGAACCAAATATCACAAAATGTATGGTACGCTAATTGAGGAAGCATGAAATGAATCGAGTGAAATCATCACGCAAATATTATTAGCTTCGACAGAATTGTTTCGTGCCACACTCTGCCAAACACCAGAACTACTATCCAGAGGCACAACCTTACTCTCTACAAGGTGATAAGCGTCTTCAACATACCAAAAGGAATATCATCAGGTTAGCCTTGAAACGATTCCTACGAAGGTCTTACGATCGGTCATTCAAAAGATCACTGAGCTTCAGATAGTTAATGTACTTTATTAGCTTCCATAGCCCTGAATAAATTATGATTGGATAGTAATTACCGGGGTCCGTAGCATTACTCTTCTTGGCAATTGGCAAAACATTGAAAATTTTCCAGCAAAGTGGAAAAATATCCGTACGGCCTAGTTTCGAAGAGCTTTTCTTCAATACAAGTGCGAGAATACCATCCTCGCAGGGTGTAAAGCAGATTCTTTGAGGATCAGGATACGGCATATATCTGTGTTCGGTTTCTTAGACTTTTTTTCGGTTGTGTTTTCTGGAAGGACTGCGGAGAGTTGTAATGAGACACTAGGATCCGAGTCTACTCGGTGTGTTTTCATTAAAAATACCCAACCTGAAATCGTTCTTTTTAAAGCCTGCCTGACAATTACTATAACTGCAGATCTTTTCTCTACAGGACACTATGTTGAGCGCCAATTAATGTAAACCCAAATTGTGTATTTGATTAACTGAAAACTTTCCATTTTCGGGCAATTTTTGATAAAATTTTTTAATTAAAAGTCCCTTCGCCCCATTTTTGTTCTTGTTACATCGAAATAAAACTTTGAAAATTTCAATTAAAAATATAAAATCCTCTTTAAATGACACACACTAGTTCCAGTACTTTATATTTATATAAAAATATAAATTTTTTTAATCTGACTGTAAACAACAAATACAACAAGAAAGTAGAACAAATGTGAAAGTAGCTTCAGTGCATCCTTTATTTATGTTTATGGAATATGGTGGCATAATAACAAGACACCTGCAGATGTAAAATACAACAAAATATGAATATGCATGTACATGAAAATTCCTGTCTATGAACAAAACGAACGAACGAAAAGACGTTAAAGAATATTTTTAACGCAAATTGGCTCGAAAGAAACAAAATATACGAGGCCTGAGGGAAAAGAAACTAGAAACAGAAAATTTTTTTAAGGACTGATAACAATTTTTAATGTTTTAAATACAAAATTCAAGTTGAACACTATTTTGTACAACTGGCAGTGACGGGCATTAAGACCACTATCGGAATGAATACCGAGGCAATACTTTTAGGGAAGAAATTCCTTAAACTTTTAACTAAAAATTAAAAAATCTCAAAATCGTTTTGGAGTTCACGTTGGGCTCCAAATGTGGTAAATTTAAAAAGTTGATTTAGTGTAACATATAACTAAATTTTAAAGGGCTATACGTTGGGCGCCAACTGTACGTTAGGTGACAAATCACCAACCTCATATCATTGATCAATAAATATAATTATTTCATATATTTTCTAATCATTTTATGTGGCCCTACGTTGTGCGCCAACTATCATTATCTTAAACCATGTTTTTGTGGAGTCTCAAGTTGTGCGCCATTTTAATTATTTGATTAGCAATTGCCATGAAAACTCAGCCTACTGGTAAGAGTAACAATCAAAAATGAATAGGTAATTTCTTATTGTTTTTGAGATTCAACTATAAAACCAAATAAATCGGTGAGGACTACTTAAGGATGGGACAATCTAATTTATTCTCTATAAGTATATGTACATCGTTTTGTGGAAATGGTTTGAAAGTTAACAATGGTATTATTTTTCTATTTATCACACAACCCACGTTAATAAATACAAAAATACATCTACTAATGTTGAAAACTTTGTAAAGATTTTCAACAACATAGAATTCTATAATCCACAAACACAAAAAATATAAAATGCCAGAGAAAAATACCTCCGCATGTTGTATGCATAAAGGGAATAAAATGTAAGGAACGGTATGTAAATATGCATGTAAAAATAATAAAAAGAAGATTAACTAGAAGATTTAGACATGTTCAATTTCAAAGTGAATATAATGACAAAAATATTAAAAGTCTTTTACACTTTTTTTTTGTTGCTTCTTGTACTTTTATAAAATGTCATAATCTTAATTAATATGACATCATGATTGTATATACGTGTCATATTAAGTGAAATATAGAGAGAAAAATGTTAGACAATTTTTTTTTTTTGTTCTTTCATACAAATTTGTGTAACAATTTTGATATTTTTCTGCTGCAGTAATTTTTGTAACAATCTTGTAACTAAGATATAAAAAAATATGTAAATTCTAGATTATCATCTTCATTGCAGTGATTACTATTTTGTTGATGTTGTCTTACAAATTGAAGGCGTGCTATAAAAGGAGTGCAAAAACACAGACTTTACTTAAATATTTCTATGTTGCGGCAAACATCATCAGCGACAGCGACTATTACTACTGTTATAGCGGAAACTACAGCTACCACTATATACTAAACTTTAATGTCAACAATATTTACGACTTCGTTTTTGTTATGTTTTTGCTGCTTAAAAATTCAGTAAATTGTAAGTTTAGTTTTTAGCCCTTTTTATAGTGGTTGAGCAAATTGGAAACAAAGTGCTAAACTTTTTCAAAGGCCAGAATAGTTTTCTTACTCAATATTCAGAGGCAAATAATAACCATACAGCAGCTCGTTCTTCTAGAAAATTTTTGTATAGCATAGCTTTATGTAAAAGAACAAATGCATTACAATATTAAATATATGCCAATGTTTAAAGACAATTACTTAAAAGTTATTATGGTACGAAACATCTTATGATGATATTTTGTCTACCAATCTATTTCACTGATGGTTAATCCAAGAATTCTCTCTTTCGTGGTGGATTATTTTTAGGAGCAAGGCCTCAGAATTTTAAAGGAATAGAAAAGTGTTCGGCATCACTGAACTCGTACCTGGCATCACTAAAATATTTACAACAGATTTTTAAAATTCAAAACGGTAGATCCAATATGGCGGTTGATATTGAGAAGATCCGTAATTTGCTTTTAAATTGATAGGTACCCAGTCAGAAATCGCCAGTGGTACAAAAAATCAAGCACTGGCATACCACTGGGTAACCACGGTATTAAAAATAAATGACTGGCAGAACACTCATTTGGGACGCTTTGCCAGCGTTTGCGAAAATTTTTTTTTTGGATTTTTTTTAATTTAAAATTTTTTTTTGTTTTATAAAATTAATTTTTTTGTTTGTGGGAAAGCTCCTTCAAGACCAACTTTTTTTTTACCCTCCCAACACTGGCATACTAGTTACTAAAAATTGTTTGCCAGTACTAGCATTTTGGCACAGCCAGTAGTTGTCCAGCTATTATCACTCATTTATGTGTTTAGCCATTAAATATTATATGTCTCGTTAGCTCAGTGTGTAGAGCATCTGCCAATCTGACGGCCTGGGTTCAAATCACGGCAGGACCAAAAAAATACTTATGAACTTTTTTTTAATTTTATTTTGGAAAATATATTTCCAGACCACATATTTATTGGTTTTGCCAGCATTTTGCCAACGTTTAAAAATTTTGTTCCTCCAGTGCTTTTCCGGCGCTTTTTGAACAGCCGGTCCTTTTGTCTAATGATGTTATCATTTTGGGAATGGGAAATCACTTTTTGCCAGTACTTGTACCACCTGTTAAAGTCCTTTGCCACCGCTTTCCCGTTTCTATTTTTCTGGACTTAAGATTTTCTAAATTAAATAAGCCGGATTTAAGTGATCGGTTTGGTTGTAAAATATATATCGCATATGTTTGAATTTATTTACGTCAGAATATTTGGAAGTCGCTGAATACGAATCTGCCATTAGCATTTTTTGTAGCCTACAGCATTAGGTGGATAGGGTATACGAGGGGTACTATTTATATTTCGGGAATAGCAAATAATAACAAACATTTTCAAATAAAAATGGCTTTATTGTTTTTCAAAATATTCCCCTTGATGATCAATATACTTTTGCATTCGTTCAAACGATTTTTCATAGCAGTTTTTCCATTCCTCTTGAGACACATCCAAAACATGGGTTTTGAACGCTTAAACTGCTTCTTCGGCACTCGTAAATCGTTGACCACGCAGTTTACCTTTGACATTCGGGAACAAGAAGAAGTCATTTGGTGCCAAGTCAGGATTGTACAGAGGATGAGTCATCAATTCGATGTTTTGACTGCTCAAAAATTCACCTATTTGAAGATATGTGTGAAAGCACGCATTGTCCTGATGGAGAATCATTCGTCTTTGGGGGTTAGTTTTACGAATTTCTCCGAATACTTCCGGCAAACAAATGGTCGTGTACTACTCAGAATTGACCGTCCGACGTTCCTGAAGTGGAACAGTGGCCACATGACCCATTCGGCCGAAGAAATAGGCGACCATTTGCTTCGCTGTGCTTCTTCCACGAGCAACTTTTGTTGGATTCCGCTCATTTTGGAATACCCACACGGTCGATTGCTGTTTTTTTTCCTGTTCATACGCATATATCCATGATTCGTCCCCTGTCACGATTTTATACACGTCTTTGGAAGCACCATGGTAGAACTTTTTAATCATTCCCTTACACAAATCGACGCGAGCCTTTTTTTGAGCGATTGATAAATTATGGGGTATCCAACGAGAGCAAATTTTTTTTACAACTAAGTGTTGATGCAAAATCGAATGTATTGAAGTTGAACTTATGTGCAAGGATGCTTCTATCTCACGATATGTCACATGACGATCTTGCATTATCAGTTCACGCGCTGCATCGATGTTTTGTGGCACAACAACCGATTTTGGACGACCTTCACGGAATTCGTCGGCGTCCGAACTACGACCACGATTGAATTGACCATACCATCGATATACTGTCATTTTTGATGCTGTTTTATCGCCATATAAAGAACTGAGTTCATCGACATATTCTTGTTGAGATAATCCACGTCGAAAGTTGTGAAAAATAATTCAACGAAGACCTTCTCTTGAAATTTCCATTTTCTGGCCAAATTGAATTTCTTAACTCACTGTAAACAAAACAAATAGCACTTGTACATCAAAACATTCAGTGAGTTCGTTTACTCGAATTTCTTACTTACTACTTTTACTACAATTGGAAAGTTTTGTTTACTTTTTGTATTGAATTTTTCCAGCTGTAGTAAATGTAGTAACTTGTAGTAAGTAAACGAACGAGCTTATTGTGAGTACTGTTATGCTAAAAAATGTCAAATTTTATTATGGTGTTGCCAGATTTTAGCTATTGACATTAGTGTTGCCAGTTCCCGAAATATAAATAGTACCCCTCGTAATAAGTTTGTGCTGATATTTGTCACACCAACAAATATTGGATATAGACCCACCTTTTAGTATACCGATCGAATTATTATACCCTACACCACTACGTGGAGAGGGTATTATAAGTTTGTGCTGATGTTTGTAACACCGTCTGTCTGTCTGTCCATGCATTCTTGTGCGCACTCTACAGGTCGCAAATATTAAGATATTTTGAAAAAAATTTGACTTACGTCGGCCCAAGGACGACGCCTATTGATTTTGGTTGAAATCGGTCCATGTTTAGACCTAGTGCCCATATAAGGGTACCCCCCAAAATTTTCTTTTTTACACGTTGCAGGTCGCCCAAGAACGGAGCCTATTGATTTTGGTTAGAATCGGTTGATGTTTAGACTTAGTGCCCATATAAGGGTCCCCCCAGAATTGGCTTCTTCGCACGCTACAGGTGGCAAATATTTTAATGAAATTTGGTACACTAATTCACATGGACTCATGAGTAAAGTCAATTGATTTAATTTAGAATTGGACCATGTTTCCGTATAAAGGTCCTTCAAAAATGAGCATATTCACAATATTAACATACTTGGATAACCATCATTTTAATTTAGTATGTTTGCGGTTAAGAAGAAGAATAAATCTTTTTCTCTAAAAATTATAAACACATTAATTTACAAATCAGACTAGATCTTATTTCTGCCTTTTTCTATGGACAGGCTTTATCAGTGATTTTCCATTAAATTGTATTATTGTTTTTTTATTGTCAGATTGTCTCTATATGATAATTTTTCAACAAGCCGTCGGCTGTAGGAATCGAACCTGTGCATATACCTACATTACATTACTAAGGTTCGACAGTTAGCCTCTAACCCAAGTAAGGCCTTGAATTGTAGTGTAGCTAATTCATAGCTTTCTTTCCTATTCGGCTTTCTGTTATTATTTTTACTTTCAGAAGTGATCAAACAGACACATACAAACATTCTACTTTTAGATTTTTTGTCTATCTTCTAATCTCCTCCGTGTCTCCTTTTTTACAAATGTTGCCACACTGACGTATGGTTTTTACGTTTATTTTATTTTTCCTAATTATTTTATTTTTGTATCTCTGCTATCAATATCACATACAGATGGCGCTATATTTTAATTTTTTATTATATAATCCTAAAATAGCTTCTATCTCAGAAACTAAGCGAGATAAAGCAAAATGGACAAAAATACGCCACTTTGTACGTGTAAGTTAATACTTAAAAGCCACCTTTTCTTCTTCCAAATAAAAAATATGGGTCTGCCTACGGTCAGGTCCGGAAAGTGGAAACTTTAAGCGACATTTTAACAGAAAATTGTAGTTAAATCTGTATATTTAGCAGTAAGAAAAATTTCGCTTACCTAAATTTAGCAGACCATGATTTTCAACTTCATTGAAAATTCTGATGGCGCAAATATGGGTATAATTTTCAGTTATTTCAGCAGACTTTTCAATTATTTGTACGGGTTTTTTCTATGAGTGTAGTTCAACTTTGTGTATTAGTTAAACATTGTTTAAACTTAATTTGTTGTTTTTCAGATATCGTTTAATTTACTTTTAATTGAGGTTTAACCCAGCAGCATTGGCAAGTTAAACTAAAGTACAAAATTGTCAACACACAACAGCTGTTGGACAATAATTTATTTAAGTGATGCCATATTGCAACGATTTGAAAGATAAAATGCTGAATGCTACCACCATTTTATGAAAACTCCAATTGAATATAAATGATTTAATGTTTAAAACAAAATAAATTTAAAATTTATTTTAAATTAAAATTAGTACATGTACATTTCCCTATGTTCCACTGGGAATTAAAGGATTAAATATATGGGTGATATCAAAAAATGTGATAAAAACCGTGTAACCACCTAATTTCTAATGCATGGATTATATTTGAGTTATATATTTCGATATGTATCAGCGCATTGTCACCTGTTTTACAAAATTTATAACAATCTGACCAATTTTTGGTTAATACATAAAATTTGTGACCAATTTTATAGGCCAAATGTAAACTCCGTAACAAGTAACTCATAAGGTTTTTTAACTTTAATAGCTTATATTTTAATAACCAATGAAGATAAATACTAACTGTAAGAATTTTTATGAAGAGGAAAAGTGCCGTTTTTATTAAAAATTAATACATTTTACAAACTTTTTCGTATATCTTAGCTATCACGACTTCAACTCTGTAACGATTTTTCGTCATAATTTTTGATAAAAATGTATATACCAGAATTTTGGAGTTATCTATTATTTATATTGGGAAAGTATAATATTATTTATACTCAAATGATCGTTGGACTGTAAGTAATCATCCAGTATAACAGACTTGAAGCTTTTCTGCAGCATGTAACATTCTCGAGATGAAAAAGGATGTCTTTAATAAGATTTGAAAAAATGTTGTAAACTCCGTTCCTAATTTTTACACCAAACTATTTAACGAGTAAGAAAAACAATGTCATATTTGGATTCACCTTGTAGGCATCATGCGATTTTGTTTCGGAAAAAAAATTATGACAAAGCGTTTCTGAAAGAAAACGAAAAAAGTAACCAAATGTAAACTCCGTAACTGTAAACTCTGTAACCACAATTGTTTCCATCAGATTTCATTCAAATAAATGTAGATAAATGTTTAAAATATTTTAAAATAACCATAAACAGAGGTGAGTCAACTAATATTTATGCGTCAAAAGACGATTCAACTAATAATTTTGCGTCAAATCAAAAAAAGTTATCAGTTTTTTACCCTAAGCTGCTGGAGCGAAAAACGATTGATTTTGCATTTCATTGGTTTTGAATCGATATTTCGAGTCATTACTGACATTAGTTTGACAAATTTAATTTGTTTCACACAATTTAAGAATTTTTTGATCGTGAAATGTTATGTTTTTAATATATTTTTTTGTAACTGCGCAACCGCTGTTTGGATTTTAAAAAATTTTATATTTTTGAAAAGCATTTAAAAGGACCAAAAATACAAAATTCATTCGCGGAATGAATTGTATTTATTCGCGAAACCGCCAATTTGATAAACACAAATTATATATCATTCGAAAGCAAGTTGAAAACCCAAATACGAAAAACTAATAAATTGAAGAAAATTCGTACCCAATTTTTTTTGTTATATCCTTTGCTTGCAAAAATGTAAACTCCGTTACAACAAAAAAAATTAAAATTGTGCAAAAAAAGTTATTGCGACAACTTGTAGAAGAGATTTTTTGCAATTAGTTTTATAATGACTAAACTTACTGATTCCATTAAGAAAAAACCGAAATATTAACACTTTTTGCTTCTAACAAATTTGGCCCAAAAATTTATCACATTTTTTGATTTCATCCATATATATACATGGTAGACGGCTTATGTCATTATCATAAAAATACTTTATTTTAAAATTGTAAACTAAATACTTTTTGAAAATAAAGAACTATTTTTATTATTACTATTATTATTATTATTATAAATTATTTTGACACAATTAATGTAGCTACATCAAGTAATTTGACATTTCTTAAACTAAAAGTAAAAAACATCACGCTAGATTCGCCCAAAAATCGAGGAGATAGTTCGGAAAATTATGTAGAATTTTAACGTGACGTCTGTTTTTTTATTTTGTTACTTGTTTTAAGTAGGCGTGGCTTTTAATGAAAAATAAGCTATATCGACCTTCTATCAAACTACATAGTAAAATTTTGCGAGTACTGACCAGTTCTGAAAAAAACTGTATATTTTTGGAATTCCTATAAAATTTCCTTAAGTCTTGCATTATTTGTTTCTACAAATAGTCGCCAGACTTAAAATGACAGTGCCTTAAACATGACCAAATTTTTCTTTGCTTTTAGCGATTTTAAAATAAAGTTAACAAGACTGAAATTTAAACACGGAATGCTTTATAAAGGCCGCACTGATTTGTAATAACGCGGTAAGTATAGAATAAGCCTTTAAAGTTTCAGTTATTAGTGGTTAAAAAATAAGTAGTTACCAATATGAAATGATATTTGTAATTAAATAAGTAGTCGCGCATAAGCTAGACTGCTTATAAAAACGTCTTCGTCTAACAAAAATAACTAGTACTGACGCCGAATTGTAAGCACTAAAAAATTTTAGTTTCTTTATATAAGCACTTATTTGGTAATGAAAGATTTTGCTGGGAGCATCATTAAAATATAAAATAGTGCTAAGTCTAGTGGTGCAATTTTCAAACATTCGGTTATATCTTGTCTATGTGATCTTGCACGTTTCATTCTAATTACTTATGCCCGATTACTGAATGTTAGCCGAAAGTTAAATTCAAATTTTATATGACAAACAACAACAAATGTGTCAGTTAAAGTCCCAGTTATCAAGCCTAAGTGGTTAGAAAAATACTTTGATATTAAAGCAAATTTGATTTTGAATGTAAAAATTTCATCCATTCAATGCTTAAATAATGTTTAGTTAATTTCCAGTGTCTTATAAAACCACTGTATTATTATTTATGTGTTTTCTATCAAACATGCATAAAACCAAATATCAGCTGTACGAAATTCGAGTAATATAAAACACACAAACTTATGTAGACAAACAAAAACAAGCACATTCTTATTTAAATTTTCTGCATCAACATATTAAGATTGAAGCAAGTTTCAAATTAAGCAACCTAAAACTTCACTAATAACAGACGACTGGATGCTTGGATGGATAGATGAATGAGTGGATAGATGAAATGGTTGGTTGGTTGAATGTCTTACTTTAGGGTTTGGCCGTGTGCCTTTTTATCCGAGTTCATTTGCAAAAAAAAAAGTTTTGTCAACAGACTACATACACTTAATACATACACACCGGCACATACTAAAAAGTAGTTTTTTTGTGTTCATTCACATTTGTTCCATCTAACAAACATGTCCTTACATGTCTCTAGTAATCAAAATGTAGACAAATAAGAGGGTATCGTCACACATCCACACATGTACAAAATTACACATGCTCTTATAATAACAAGGGTGCAACTTATTTGCACAGGAAAGTTTCTTAATTCAAAACTTTAATGATATTTTCTTGAAAAGTAAATGTCAATGTTGAATTACAATTTCGGCTCATAAAATAAAAACTCATATTACACCTTTACATCAAAATAAGCGAGCAGCTGGGAGTAAAACGCTTTATGCTTCAGACCATCACAGTTCGGGTTATAAGTGAGGCATTTGATATAATTTAAGCTGCAATTTCGAATACCATCTTTTATGGTTTCAACGTCTGGATCGCGATAAAGGTCCTCATCTGTGATATACCATTATGCATTTGAAATAGTTCTTACAATTTCTGATTGCAGACGTTGCAAAATTTTTATATTTGAAATACTTGCAGTTCCCTATAGTTCTACTACGTTTTTCCAAATGGAGGATATTTTTGTATTGTAGATTTCCAATTTGGTTTGAATCGATAGTTTTCACTCTATACCTAGTACACAGTATAATTTCCTACATTTGTTTGTTAATTAATTTTTCTTTTCAATGATGTGATGTTTCCAAATAAGTTTGGGATCTAACAACATCCCAAGATATCGTTAGCTGAAATGCAAAACCACGTAACTAACAAAAAATTCAAAATCGGTTTTTTGATCGATTATGATGCATATCAACGAGGTCCACGTCTTCTACAATTTTAACTGTCATATAATAAAAATTAGACATATTATTAGCGAAAATCGAAAGCAAGTAACTACATACTTGTTGCTTGAAAATTGTAACTAACACATATTTATTTCTATTGAATTTTATTTATTCATAGTAGGATTTGAATTTTTATATTTCACTAGCGGATAGTGCTACTACGCTCCCCTCCCCTAGTAGTCCTATTTTCTCATAATTATAGTGATTATAGTTTGAAATTTTTACTTTGTTAATTATAATAAATTTTTTTTGGAGATCCCACAGTCAATATGATTCGTGTATTAGCGTATGATCCCTCTGGAGTAATTTATTTTAAATTAAGTGCAACAGATGAGTTTAAGGAATTTCCACAAAGAATTGGAAACAAATTAAAAGCGTTTGAAACTTTGAAGTTGCATTTACAAAGAATAAAAATTTCAAGCAAAAAATGGCAACATCTTCAGGACCTTAAACCATTTCTTCCACCCGATTGTCATTATTATTACAATGAAATTCCATTTGAGAAGTAAAGGTTTAATTTTTTCCTTTATTTGTATTGTAGTTATTGTTGTTAATTATCTTTTGCTTTTGTAAATCATTTTTTATTTTCATATTTAAAAAAAAATAATAAATATATAAAGCGATATATTAAATAACAAGAGAACAACTTCTTTTATTCTACATTTTATGAATGCAAAACAAAATTTTCCTTGAAACTTAAAAAAAATTCATTGTAGTTACGTGTTTTTGTTTAAGAAAATACGAGTTCAAAAGCGCATAACTAACTTAACTCTTTGAAACATTAATAAATTATTACTTTTATTCCAAAAATGAATTAATCAGTCTATATTTAGAAAATCTGCGATATTTGATTACCAAAACTCCATTTATTTTTCAATATATAACATTTTTTGTTTCTCCTGTAAAATAGTAAAAATGTTAGTTACGTGGTTTTGCATTTCAGCTAACGATATATGGCTTTAATATCGGTGGGTATTTCTGAGTTATTAACTCCCTAATGATCTTTCTTGTGATAGCAATGATATTTATACAGGGTGGCCCAAAATTAACGAAGGGGTTTGAATTCCTTATAACTTTTTTATTATAATTTTTTTTCCAGTATTTTGTAAGGAAGACTTGGGGAATTTAAAATAGAACAGTGCACAATTGAATAACGTGCCCAAATCGTTGAACTTTACTTATCAAACCAACGGTGCATTGTTTTGACTCAGTGTGCATATCGTCGTTATTTTAATGTGCGGGTTGGACCCTCAGAGTCAACAATAAACCATCTGGTTGCAAATTTTCGACAACAAGGGGCAGTGAAGAACCTTCCTGGTGCCAGCAGACGACGAACGGTGCATACGGATGACAATATTGAACAGGTACAGGAGAGTATTCGGAAAGATGCAGAAACATCAACCAGGAGACGTTCGATACAACTTGGCCTCTAGAGAGGGTCGCTGCAGAAAATTTTGCATAAAAAAAGAGTGTTTTCATACCAAATTCAGATTGTCCAAGAATTGAAACCGACAGATTACCAGCAATGCCTTGATTATGCAAGTGACCGAATTATTTCGCGTACATGCGATTTTAATTGGCCTCCGCGTTCGCCGTATTTAACCGCTCCAGACTGTTGCCCTTGGGGTTTTTTGAAAGGAAAAGTCTATATTAATAAGCAATTAAAAACAATATACGCGACGAAATCAACTACATAACACCTGAAGTTTTGCGAAAGGTCATGGAAAATGTTTTGGAAAGAGCACGTATATGCGAAGCAGAAAATGGCATCAACTTGCGAGATATAAGTTTTAATAATTAAATTACAACGAGTAAAAAAGTTAAAGTCGGGCATGCCAACTATATAATACCCTACACCAGTCTGGTTAAAAGCCAACTAATGCTTGAATCCGAAATTCGAATGGCTTAAAATGTAAATGAAAAATGCTTGTGTCAAAATGTTCTATAAAATTATAAAAAAAGAAGAAAATCGATAGGTGCAAATATTGACCAACCCTATCTAGGATCAATAGCTGTGGGGACCCTTATATGGGAACAAGGTCTAAGCATGGACCGATTTTAACCAAAATCTATAGACTTCGTCCTTGGGCCGACATAGGTCGGTATACCAAATTTAATCAAAATATCTTAATATTTGCGACCTGTAGAGGGCGCACAAAAATGCATGGACAGACAGACGGGCGGACGGACAGACGTACCTCGATAAATCGAAACAAAAAGTGATTCTGATCCGATCGGTATACTAAAAGGTGGGTCTAGGTCCAATATTTTTTGGTGTTATAAACATCAGCACAATCTGACAATAAAAATATAAACAATAATACAATTTAATGGAAGATCACTGATGAAGCCTGTCCATAAAAAGGCAGAAACTAGATCTAGTCTGATTTGCAAATTTAATGTGTTTATAACTTTTGAGGAAGGTTTATTCTTCTGCTTAACCTCAAACCTACTAAATCAGAATTAATAAAAATACATATTAATGACAATACTAATTGTATTTGGTCTATACGACGCGTTTGAAAAAACAACACTTTACTATCAGCACAAACTTCCCAGCTAAAATGTGGAAGCAGTAAAAACGATTACTGCTTCCTTACTGCTACTTTGACCGCTTCTAAAAATGTATAGCTTCGTAAACAACACTAATGAAAGGCCTAAGTTGATTAATTGTTTACATCGCTTTTTGCTGTACTTTTCAAAAAGGCATGAAATGAGCAATACAGCTTAAATATTTTTGGGGTTCTTTTATCAAAATTTTTTAAAATGCGGAAAAAAATTAATTTAAATACAATAAGAGGTTTTACTAAAAATAGGAGGCATTAAAAATGCTTTTGAGAAGGCATGATTTTAAATAGTAGAAAAGCTTTATAATATGCACTTCCGAGAAGGCATGAATTATCGACATTTTAAAAGAAAAACAGGAGCACTAATTAAAAGCGGTAAATTCATGCCTTTTCGGATCTCGAAACAAGTGCTTTCACGCGAGCTATCTCGAACAAAAATCAGGCATGATATCATCAATAATGCAATCGTTTCACTGCTTAACTTTCCCTGACAAAACTGCTTCCAAGCAAGCAGTAATTTCTGCTGAGTTATTATACGCTCTCCACGTTGTAGTGTAGGGTATAAATATTCCCCATTAATATACTGTATTTAAAAAAAACAACAATTAATAATTATATCTTAAATAAAAAGTTATAATGAGCTCAAACCCCTCAGAGAATTATGTCGTTAAAATTAACTTAAAAAAGTGTATACTGCAATTCCATTTGAGTTAAAGAACAATTGCAGTTATTTGCAATTGTAAGTCCAGAGGGAGTTAGAGGAATATATATATATAATATCAGTTGATTTTAAATGCATTTGCAGTGATTTTTTACTGCAATTGCAGTTAATTTAACTAACATAATTCTCTTAGTGTATATGTATTTGGCTTGAAAAATTTACTATGGCAAAAATAAAAATGTTGCTATAGCACAAAAATGGTTGAAGACGAATCAAGAAATCCAGTAATCCAAAACTTCGGTTTTTGCTATAAATAATACTATCATTAAAACAAAATTACACACCAAAAAATTTTGGTCTGATATCGTTATTTTGGAAGTTATGGCGATATTCGCCTTTGGAAATTACGAAATTAAGCAAAATTGACACTAAATATGATCAATTTTGACAAAATTAGTTTTACTTATATGTAACTAGCTCTGAGTATATCAGCTGTGCACAATTTTAAAAACAATCTGTTGGCTTGTTTTTGAGATATAGAGATTTTCATAAAACGTGTCGTGAGTCAGGACTCCTGACGATATCCTGAACAAAACTAATAACTAATTTTACAAGTAGAGATCCCCGCAGAGTAGAGTGACTCCACCATTGTGAAAGCGTCTTTGCGCTAGAAAATCAGTTAATTAATTACGTTTTCTGTCGATATACATTAGCTTTAATAAAAAAATTGGTATTAATTAATTGCCGGCCTTAGACATTAGAGGATTAATTAAGCTTAAAGACTGCGTTTGAAAAAATCCTCCATCACATTTTTTGCAATAACTTTTATTTAAAATCAGTTAAATTGAAAAATTTTTTTAGTAGCCTTTAAAATAAATGTAAGATTATTCCATATCTAAAACTTTTTCCCTAGAAGCTTTTATTCGATTAAAAATGGCAAGCGAATTGGAAGTGCGAAAAAACATTGTAAAAACTTTGCAAAATCGCCCTCAGTGGACATATAAAAACGAGTAAAAAGGTTAAAGTCGGGCATGCCGACTATACAATACCCTACACCAGTCTGCTTAAAGCCAACTAATGTTTGGATCCCAAATTCGAATGGGTTAAAATGGGACTTGTGTCAAAATTTTCTATAATGTGAGTCAGCGAACCAAATTTCATTAAAATATATGTATTAATATTTGCGACCTGCAGTTTGTAACCAAGCCAATTTTGGGGGGACCCTTATATGGGCACTAGGTCTAAACATGGACCAGTGTTAACCAACATCAATAGGCTTAGTCCTTGGGCTGATGTAAATCGGTGTGGCAAATTTCATCAAAATATCTTAATATTTGCGACCTGCAGCGTATAAACATTATAATTTTGGTAGGACCCTTATATGGGCACTAGGTATAAACATGGACCGATGTTCACCAAAATCAATAAGCTGCGTTATTGGGCTAACATAGGTCTGTGTACCAAATTCCATCAAAATATCTTAATATTTACGACCTGCAGCGTATAAACAATATAATTTTGGTAGGACCCTTATATGGGCACTAGGTCTAAACATGGACCGATTTTAACCAAAATCAATAGGCGTCGTCCTTGGGCCAACATAAGTCGGTGCACCAAGTTTCATCAAAATATCTTAATATTTGCGACCTGTAGAGTGCGCACAAGAATGCATGGACAGACAGACGGACGGACAGACGGACATCGTTAAATTGAAATAAAAAAAATTCTGAGCCGATCGGTATACTATAAGGTGGTTCTAGGACCAATATTTTTTGGTGTTACAAACATCAGCACAAACTTATAATACCCTGACCACATAGTGATGTAGGGTATAAATAGCTTGGGAACTAAAAGTTGGCCCGAAAATGGTTTCTAGAGTTCTAAAGAAGTTTAAGGACGACCTGGAGTGCAGGTTCTGGCAGAAAAAGGGCATCTGTGACCAGAATGTGGACGACAAATTTAAGACAAAAAGGCAATCGAAATTTGACCGAAAATTCGTGGTATGGCAAGCTAAATGCACTTGCGGATTAATATTTTGTGTTATGCTATAAATAAATAAGCTTGCTTGAGCATGTTTTATACATCGATAAATAGGCCTCTCAAATACCTTTCGTATGACACTACAATTTCTTATAGTTACTTAGGAACAAATATGAAATAAAGCGAAAAACCCGAAAATTGGGCCATTTTTGACCATATTTTTTAACCCTTAAATATAAGATTGGGCAGCTAAAAAAAAACGTGTCCTTTAAAGTTTTCTCCTCTACAACACATCCAAATGTCATTAAGATCTGCCGGTCCGCGTTGGGAGTCTTTCCTTGTTAGTATTTCTCTAGCATACATTTAGGCTGCACACTTTAAAGCATATTTTCAGGCACAAACTATACAGACAGCAGAGACTATTAATTATAGAAATAAGAAATCAAACGGGCGCTGAAATTTAGTATTACCTGAGCAACTATTTAGTATCAATTTAGTATCAGCTGAGCTAATATTTAAAAACTCAAAAACTGCTCAAAATAAGGAAATAACAAGCGCGGAATATATTCAAATAATAAAATTTGAGATATCCGTTTATTTTTTTGCTTTGTTGTTTTGATAATTAATTTTTTGGTGATGCCATACCCCTGACAGACAGGTTACCAATGACATATGCCAAAAAATGTTTGTGTTTTTTTTTTACATTGCGGTGATTAGCTGATTAGGATAGAAGTAAACAACACCGTATAAATTCAATGGCATTTTTTCTGTATACCACCAAGAATTTTGAACCTTCTATTTGACTGATTTTCTATCCCCCCCATTTGATCATATCAGCTAATATATTATACATCCGTGTTTTCAGGCTAAATCGTAAATATTTTTTCAACCTTTTATATTTCAAATGTAGATGGCTCCCTTATATCTAAGTAGGTACACAATGCAAAAAAACCTTAGAATTACATTGTCATTTCTAACACTTTACCTCCTCTAACAATAACAACAATAACACTTGCAACTATAGCGTACCATAGGAAAGGGAAGTCTTGTAAACTTAGGTTATTTTCTTCTTCTGCTTCTTGGATGATTGTCTTTTCTATGTCTATGTCTTTTTTTTCATTTGCTGCATATCTCTTTCCAACCTCTTGACATTTGTGTTGTGTGTGTGTGTGTGTTTTTTCTATTTGGCGGACATTTATTTCACATTTGCATGAATTCTAAGTCGTTTTACAACCCAGCAAAATATTGGTAATGACACATCATTGCTGTCTGCATTACCAATAATGATATATCATTACCTTTTGCATTATTTTGTAATATAAAATAATGACTTCCTAATAACGGCCTATTGTATTCATTGTTTCTAAATATAAAGTAATGACTTACTCGTAAGAGTTTAAATAAGTACTTTTTACACAGTTTAATTTTATACATTTTTATTTATTATATGGAAATATGTTTTATGTTTAAATTTTTATGACGAGTCCTAAAATTACACACTAGAGAAAACTTAAATTTTTCTAAATGTATATCCTTAAGCTAATAGTATTTGCTTAACTCCTTATTTTTATGAATCAAGTAAGCAATCGGATCACCACTTATAATTCAACTTTTTGTTAGTATGTGTGTAACCACTTATTATTTAAAATCTCATAACTACTTATTTCTCATTTTTTCGTAAGCGAGCGGGTAAGCGTGACTACTTATAAAAACGACCACGCCAAACAAAAATAATGAGTTTAGACACCAAAAAATAAGTTGTGCGGAGCTATGAATTTCTATTATATAACCACTTATTTGGTAATGAAAGATTTTGCTGGGAAGTGTCTGGTTGTCTACAAGTAAGAACTTTAAAATTACAAGTTCATACGCGCCTAGTTATTAAAAAAAAACTAACAATGAAAAAATTGTGCAAAAGTATTATTAGTTTTTTTTTTCTCTTCATATTGTGTAACATGATACAAAAATGTATTCACTTCCATTGCATTGTTGTAGTTCAATGTTTTACTTACTCGGTGTTTTGCATACATTTCATAATTTTTTAAATGTCAATAACATTTTTTCACATGAACAATCAATTTGTTGTGTTAGAATTACAATTACATACATGTCTAGTTACATTTTACACAATTTTACAATTCGTATTACAAAACTTTGTTCAGATTAATAGAAGTGGTCTTGGTTGAAATTACATAATTTAAGTTTGTTTGTTTTTTTTTGTTTAAAATTAAGTTTGTTTTTTTTTAATGTCATGCGCCTCCATTTCCTAATGTTATTTACTGAACCTTCAATTTCTCTGACTAAAATGGAAAAAATCACCCTGGATGAGATCATTAAGAGGACGCTCCTCTTATGCAGAAATAGATGCAGGTTCGAATCCTATCGCCGCCGATGGGTTGTTGAAAACATTCTCATTTAGAGTCAATCTGACGATTATAACATATAAAAGAATTAATATAATTTACTGGAAAATCACTAATGAAACCTGTTTATAGGAAAAGTCAGAAACTGATCTAGTCTGATGTGAAAATTAATGGTGTTTTTAATTTTTAGACAAAAATTTTTATTCAATGTTTTTAGTTTTCAAGTATATTTTTTAAACAAATTTTTTTGTAACTAATTTAAACTACTATTTTAAAATTTCTTATTTTAAAATTCCATCAGAGTTATAAGTTCAGCGATCTTAATACAAAGTGTGAATTGGATTGAAATTATTATCTATATTCACCGCCATTTTCAATTTTCCATTTTTCAGTTTAATACTAAAATCACTAATCCGCATAAACACCATTAATACACAATTTCGGACTACCTTATTTGGCAACCATTTTCTACCAGCTGTTGCGACTAACTTTAATAACCAACTAAAAAAAAAATTGTAAGTCATGCTGTAAAAACCACTTCTTTCATTGCGTCCCAAGTTTCCGTTAGTGTATTTCTACTGCTTTTTTAGAAGTTATTCTGAAGAACTTAAAAAAAGTATATTTTTCGTTGCTTCCAAAGTATCCGTTATTATATTTTTACAGCTTTTTTAGAAGTAATTCTGAACACCATCCAAAAAATCACTGCAATTGCTTCTAAAGCATAATTGCTCTAAAAGTGAACCTAAGAATTGATTTGGATGCAGTTTATTTCCAAACAAATTATAGCGGGTTTTGATCCGGCAGGACCAATATTTTAAAAATGTTTTAAATTTTTATTAACATATTTAATTAGAATATTGTTCTACTTCAAATCCAAAATCTCATATCATATTTTCACGTAAGATTTTATTTATTGCTTCACAATATTTATAATTAAATTGAAAATATTTATAATTAATTAAATTTTTAAAAATAAATAAAATAAAAATGTGAAAAATTGCTTTTTATATACATACTTGTGAAAAAGTAGGTACTGAAAAAAATATTGAATTGCAGTGCACCTTTCATTGAACAGAATAAGATACATCATCTCGCGATGACAAAGTAGTGTTTATATGCCAGTCAATGTTCATACCAAATAATAGTTCAGAGATTTGGACCAACAAACTTGTGGTCGCTAATTCAATACCCGTTGGCGGGGTTTCATATCATAACTCAGCGGTAGAGGGTTAGCCTAACAATCTTGAGGTCACAAGTTCGATTCCCGGAGGCGACAGTAGAAAAAATATTTAGAAATAAAAAAATATTAATTTTTTGCTAATTCTTTGTTTTTTATTTTCAATTGATGAAATAGAGGTTCATTTGTACTCATTCAAGAAGTAAGTAATCTCCTTCTACGATAACTGAATGTTCAAATCATTAGTATTTCTGCTGGCAAATAAACACATTTAGATCATTAATTGTAGTGCTTTTGCATCTCTTTTTTACTGGGTGCATTTATTTTGCTTGTCATTTTGAATATTAAAACCCAATTGCAAAACTGGAGTCAGCGATCTGACAACCACAATAATGCAAAGCCTTTGGTTGATCGAAATAAAATTTGAATTTTTTGATGCCGTACTGCCGTACGGGAGATGCAAAGCAGTAGAAAGAGCATAACAGTTAATGATCTAGATGTATTCTTTTTAAAAAGAAATACTAATGATTTTAATATAGGAGGGGATTACTCCCTTCTTAACATTTTTTCAGTACTTTTTGAACGAGTGCAAAAGAAACTCTTTTTCATCAACTAAAAACAAAAAAAAATAAAAAATTACCAAAAATTTGAAGCCGCAATTATATATTTGGAAATATACAAATCACTTCTTAGAAGTGATTTCTTAAGTTTTACAGAATCAATTCTAAAAATGAAGGAAAACTACACTAACGGATACCTTGGAAGCAGTAAAAGAAGTGATTTGTAAAGCACGACCTTCAATATTTTTTTTGCTAGGAAGATGGACAATCTCAGCCAGCTGCAATGACGGCAAATACTATTGATCATAAAATTCAAACTCTGACGCATTATGTTTCGAAACAAAAAGTTTAAACAATTATTTGTTTATTTTTCTAAAATATGAAAAGAAAGTTGGAAAGCAGCAATTTTTTACATTTTCAATGAACGCTTTTCTTAAAATTGTGACATTAAACTAAATTCAAATGTTCTATCAAATCAGTAAAAAAGTTGAAGTCTGGTTCAAACTCCATTAATGTCTGGATCTGAAATTTAAATAGGTAAAAATGGACTTGTCTCAAAATTTGTCTACAAAGTTTTAAAAAATTACAAAATCGGTAAGAAATTTTGATTTTGCCTAAAGTTAGATTTTTTTAATAGAAAATCGAAAATATAGTCCATATATCGACGATGGCTCCAAATATGGACCGACTCTATCTGAAGCCAACATTCTTTGTACTTGGGATCAAGTGAGTCGGTCTTCCAAATTTCTTTAAAATCTCTGTACGTAAAATAATAGTGAATGAATTACACACCGCCTCAACATCACGTAGCCAAACCGTTGAACCTAGGTAGTTGAATTTGGTTCCTCTTCCGTCAGAGACATCTGCTGAGATGGAGTTTTTGTAAATTCTTGCTGGGAGGCCTTGACCTTGCCAAACCCCTTTGCCTTGGAACCTTAAATTTAAAATAAATATGGGTTCCCTCGAGTATAGGCTAACTCACTGGCAAGGTACTTTTTGGAGTTATGAACAGGAACATTGTAAATATGGGGATTCAAAAGGGCTCAAACCGCTGGAGCTAGGAAGCTGAAATTCATTATGAACGTTCCTCCTCTATCGCAAAAAGCCGCAAAGACGGGGTTTTTTGAAAGTCCTGCAGAGATTTTTGACGGCCCGTTCATAGCGCTGGAACTAGGATGTAAAACTTGGTATGTGGGTTCCTTCTCCGGAGTAGATAGCCGCAAAGACGGGATTTTTGGAAATTCCTTCGGGCGGAGAAAAACGGGAAAAAGCAGCCCCCTTAAACGCCTGTCTGAACGCCTTCGACTAGAAAGTTTAAATATGTGTTCCCTGCAATATGTGCGAATCCATTGATATGATACCTTTTGTAATTTTCGCAAGATCGTTGTAAACATGGAGGTACAAAAGAGGAGAAGTCTACCTCTTAACAACCCAAAGCTCTAAAACACTAAAATTGGAATGGATCTGAAAACTGATGGCATTAAAACACGAGACAAGTAGAAGTGAAACACTAGACAATGGAAACGAAATGGAATAGAACGGGAAACTAAATGGAATGGAACAGGGAACGAAATGGAATTGGGAACGAGTGGTATTTAAACACTAGACAAGCATAAATAAATAAAATGGATCGGGTAACGATTTATATTGAAACACTAGGCAATGGGAACGAAGTGGAATGGAACAGGAAATGAGTGAAAGTGGAACACTAGAATTCGGAAACGAAATGGAATGGGAACGAGTGCAATTGAGATGAATAATATAAGCACAAACAGCACAGAAGGGTTAATTTTCTGAAATTGAATTAAGAATATTATTTTTAGACCAAAAAAAAAAAAATAATATCAAGAAGTTTCATGAGCAACCCCTTAGGAATATCTGATATGAAATAATGTAATTTTTGTAAGTTTTTTTTTCATAAAATCATAAACTTTTACCTAAACTGTTTGTTACGCTCAGAAATTGTTTCGAGCTTTAACTAAATAAAAAGTTCAAATTAAAAGTTATTCTATATTTAAGTATTAACTTTAAATAAAACAAGCATTTCTTATCTAAAGTCCATCAACAATGGTACATTTCTAATGTCACTAAACTATCCATCATTTCAAAAAGAAACCATAGAACATCAGCTGCACTAAAGAACTGAACAACATATTAAATACAAATGAAATGTCAAAAATTAATAACAAAAGACAGAAAATGTAAACAGCAGACAATAAAACACTTCTATAAAGAAAACACCATCTAAAAATTAAACAAAAACAAGAACAAACAAAAACAGAATTGTTGTAAAAGTATTTAAAAAAAACAATAAACGAACGAATATTTTGGTTGTATCAATTATTTGGTTTCAATGACACATTTAATATGACCACTGATCCATTTGCCAAAGCAATTGACATTTTGGGTTTTGAATATTACCCGCACAATTACCAATGAATGGAATGAACGAACGAACGAAAGAACGAGAGAAATTGTATGGATGGTAGGAATGGATGAAAAGTTATACGAAAGAATAAATGTATACTTCTGTATCATTATATGAAACTACAAACATCCCAAGTAAAAAAGTTTATATATGCTATATATAAGAATATAAAATAATCATATATTTAAGTGTTCCCTAGTAAAAGTGATTTTTATATAATCATATATGATTTTTATATAATCATTTATGATTTTATACAATTATAACTTGTCGAGTATTGTCAAACATATATTTGTATATGATTATATCAAAAGATATTTAATTATATAAAATTATATTAACCAGATCCACCATTTTCCTTATCAAATCATGTATGGGTTAATATAATTATATAAAAAATATATTATTTGATCCGAAAAATGGTGGATCTGGGTAATATAATTTTATATAATTAAATATCTTTTGATATAATCATATAAAAATATATATTTCCCAAAACTCGACAAGTTATAAGTGTATAAAATCATAAATGATTGTATAAAAATCATATATGAATATAGAAAAATCATTTTTACTAGGGTTAATATAATTTGAGACCCAAAAAGGGGCTGATAGAATTATATCAGATTGTATTATATTAAATAAAATTCAATATAATATTATACAATTGGATATACTCTGATGCAATTGCATGCAAAAATTGGGCACATCTAATTGAATCGTATTATATCTAATCTAATACATTTATGTATATACTACTGAGTATAATTGAATTTCAAGATTACTCGTAATACCCAAAATGTGTTATGCTTTGAAATATGTTCGAATTTTAAAACTGACTTAAAAAAATTATTTTTCATTTCGAACTTTAAAAATTTTTCTGATTTTAAATAATATAAAATTTTACCAAAAATTGACTCAGAAAATATTTCTAATTAAGATTTATTTAAAATTATATATAATAATGGGATCAACCATATATGATTAGTTATTTAAGTGTACCACTAACATTAACACATACGAATATTTCGGGGAATATTTGAAAGCTATCATAACATATGAATACTAGACGGTACCTCAAAAAAAAAGTTCGCCGTACACCCTCCAATATGATGTATTTTTGGAAGGCGATTTCAAAAAAAAATGTTTTTTTTTTGCCGACCGTAGGGGTCGCCTTTTTTAATTTTTTGTTATAGCTTTGGCATTTAAAATCGGATTTTAAAGTGTGATACATCGATTTTTTTGCCTCGATGAGACCAGTGTTTTGCTATGTAGTAAAAATCCAATTAAAAAAAATTTAAAAAGGCGACACCTACGTTCGGCAAACAATATATAAAAAAAATTTCTACAGGGTTTAGTGAAAAACTTCCTTAGCAAAAGTTTAATGATTTTTTGCGAGCTTTAATTTTCTGACATTAGGGTGGTACATTAGGGTGGTACCAACTGAGATCTAGTGGGTAACTACTAGAACGGGATACTTGAGGTCAAAATGTTCTTAGAGCAAAACACTGGGCTACATCGATGTATCATACTTTAAGATCCGACTGTAAATACCAAAGATATAACGGAAAATGTAAAATGGCGACCCCTACGTTCGGCAAAAAAAAATAAAAAAAAATTTTTTGAAACCTCCTTGCAAAATTACTTCATATTACGGAGGAGTGTACGGCTCACTTTTTTTTTGCCTGTAAGGTGGTAAGCTCTAATGAATACATATGAATGCATATATGCATTTTTGTATTAAAAACGAGTAAAAAGGTTAAAGTCGGGCATGCCGACTATACAATACCCTACACCAGTCTGGTTAAAAGCCAACTAATGTTTGGATCCGAAATTCGAATGGGTTAAAATGGGACTTGTGTTAAAATTTTCTATAATGTCAGTCAGCGAACCAAATTTCATTAAAATATCTTAATATTTGCGACCTGCAGTCTGGGATGTGCCCTTATATGGGCACATGGACCGGTGTTAACCAAAATCAATAGGCTTCGTCCTTGGGCTGATATAGGTCGGTGTACCAAATTTCATAAAAAAATTTAATATTTGCGAACTGCAGCGTATAAACAATATAATTTTGGGGGGACCCTTATATGGGCACTAGGTCTAAATATGGACCGATATTTACCAAAGTCAATGGGCTCCGTCCTTGGGCCAACATAGACTTGTGTACCTGTGTACCAAATTTCATCAAAATATCTTAATATTTGCGACCTGCAGCGTATAAACAATATAATTTTGGGGGGGACCCTTATATGAGCACTAGGCCTAAACATGGACCGCTGTTAAACAAAATCAATAGGCTTCATCCTTGGGCTGACATAGGTCGGTGTACCAAATTTCATCAAAATATCTTAATATTTGCGACCTACAGCGTAAAAACAATATAATTTTGGTAGGACCCTTATATGGGCACTAGGTCTCAACATTGACCGATTTTAACCAAAATCAATAGGCTTCGTCCTTGCGCCAACATAGGTCCGTGTACCATATTTCATCAAAATATCTTAATATTTGTGACCTGCAGCGTATAAACAATATAATTTTGGGGACCCTTATATGGGCACTAGGTCTAAACATTGACCGGTGTTAACCAAAATCAATAGGCTTCATTCTTGGGCCAATATAGGTCTGTGAACCAAATTTCATCAAAATATCTTAATATTTGCGACCTGCAGCGTATAAAGAGTATAATTTTGGTAGGACCCTTATATGGGCACTAGGTCTAAACATGGACCGATGTTCACCAAAATCAATAGGCTGCGTTATTGGGCTAACATAGGTCTGTGTACCAAATTTCATCAAAATATCTTAATATTTACGACCTGCAGCGTATAAACAATATAATTTTGGTAGGACCCTTATATGGGCACTAGGTCTAAACATGGACCGATGTTCACCAAAATCAATAGGCTTCGTCCTTGGGCCAACATAGGTCTGTGTACCAAGTTTCATCAAAATATCTTAATATTTGCACAAGAATACATGGACAGACAGACGGACGGAGGGACGGACGGACGGACATCGTTAAATCGAAATAAAAAAAATTCTGAGCCGATCGGTATACTATAAGGTGGGTCTACGACCAATATTTTTTGGTGTTACAAACATCAGCACAAACTTATAATACCCTGACCACGTAGTGGTGTAGGGTATAAATATACCCTACGGGAAATTTTAACAAACTGTCACCGAACTGGCCACTTTATATGAAATAGAGTGGTCACTTTTACATGACGTTGTCATAGCAGGGGCAAATTGACCCCTTGTGACTTGTCACAAGACAAATCCCAGGACAGGTCCCTGAACTTTGTTTTTTTATGAGAGTTCAGTAACCTGTCCTAGGATTTGTCTTGTGACGTGTCACAAGGGGTAAATTTCCCACTTCCCCCTTAAGTTTGAAATAGCTTAAACACTCGTATTTATTTACACACTATTACCTATATACAAACTCTATTACGACGATTACTAGAGCGCTACTAACTCTTAGCGCAGTCTTAACAGCACAAATGTTAATAATCAACTTTACATCCACTAATGTTAATGCACAACTTATGTAGTAACAGCCTTGCTTCTACAACACGCTGGAAAATTCTAGCATGCTATAATCATAACACTTATCTTACTTAACTTTGTATTACTCTTAAGGGGGGTATCGACTCTAGAAAACATTTGTTTTCGAATGTTTTTTCCATTTTATTTGGATAGAGCACACTCTTCAGTATATGCTCAGAAAATATCACAAAAAAATTCGAAGAAATAAAATTTCCAATTTTTTTTGTAAAATATATTTTAGTCACAAAGTAATATTCTATCCGTAAAATTTGTACACAAAATTTTTTGGGAGTGTTTTTTATCACTGTCTTTATTATAAATCTTATTTCGCATAATACAGCAGAATAAAAAGGAAAAAACCACATCCAAGCATGCAAGAATTGCACGCAGTTTTTTAAAGAAAAGCCATTGACGCACAATGCTTCGTCCCAAGGACAAAAATCAAAAAAAAAAAAAATTTGTCTCAAATTAAGATTAAAGACACATTTTATAAAAGATAATAAAGTTACTTAAATAAATGTGAAAAAAAAGTTTTTGGTGTGACTACTTTTGCCGCCACGAGAGGGCGCTAAACTCAGAGAATTTTATACAAAAATTACAAAACACAAAAATGGGTTTTAATTGTTTCACGAAAATAATTCTCAAAAATACATTTAATCTCATTTTTTTAAAAACTGGTTCGAAGATTTTTTTTAATTACTTCAACATATTTGTAGTTAAATTAAAATATAGATTTTAGTACATCTTTGCAAAATAATTATTTTTTATTTCTCCTAAAAAGACATTTTTTTTTGTTGAAAATCCAATAATTACTTAAGTTTGATGGAGCATAAAAAAATTATATAAAATTTGATATTTTTTCCTCCTTTTTTTGTTAGCTTATACTGTTATAATATATCATAAAAAAAATTAGTTACTATTTTTTACCACGAATTAAAAAAAATGTGTATTTTGAAATTCCTAAATTCATGATTTTTACTCAAATTTCACGCATTTAAGAGTTTTTAGTATTAAAACCATGTGAACCTTCCATTTTAGGTATAGTATGTGTTGAGCGCACTTATGTAAAACACTACCAGAAACATTTTTGTGGAACATTCTAACCCTCTAACTCTTCAATGAAAGGGGATTTTTTGGCGCTTTTTTAAAAAGGGTCAAAAAATACCCATACATTTTTCTTAACTAAGGAGTTCTATGTCAATGTACCAAATTTCAAAACTCTCTCTCCACTCCTTCTATTTTTGTCCAATCGTTATATGGGATCAAAGCACTGTGTAACGATTTCTCGATGGTGGGCGAAGGCACGTTATATTAGGCAGGGACTGATGGCTTTTTATAAGTCATAAAAGTAATCAATGTATAAAAAAAATAAAAAAACAAATACAAAACAAATTAAAAAATGTACGAAATAAAAAATTTTGACCGAAATGAAAAATTCTCTACCATAGTTTTTTAAGAATATTTGGGTTAATATAGAAAATACTCTTTATCCGATTATTCCCATTTGGTGAATTTGGTGCACATGTAGAAAACTGCGAGATATAAATTTTGTTCATACACGGTTTCTTGAAATTTTGCTGTTTTCTCAGCGTAAAATTAATTTTAAACTTTAAACGCGTTTTCTCACAACCTTGAGTTCGAAATCGGCTGCCACTGTATATCCCCGAGCAAATGTTTTTTTCTTGCCTTTTTTTGAATTTTTAAGTTTGTGTGGCAACTTCGTTAAAAAAATTTTTTTTAATAAAAATTGGGCCACGGTAAGGACTAGATAATTTATCTGCGACTAAGAATCACTTTACATTTTTATTTTCCGATAATTAATGATCGCTGCACAGTGGCAGCCGATTTTACCTTTCCTAAAAAAGGCCAGTATTGAAGTGGCAACTCTGGCGATTTTGGCTGAGGAAATATAAAACTGATATTTTTTAAAAATACTACAATAACATGATTTTTAAATAACCCGTGTAAAAAAGTTTAGATCTGATCACATCTTTTTGGATCTAAATAGATATGATTGAATCTAATTAGATCTAGTACCAGATCTCATCAAATATGATCAGATATGGCATATGTGATAATACCTTATGGCAAGATCTGATCAGATCTAGTGCCAAATCTGTTCAATTCTAAAGTGATCTGGACAATTGCGCCAGATATGCCTAGATCTGATCAGATCTAATTAGATCTCAAATTTGTCCCCAATTTTAAGATATAGTTAGATCTGGTAAGATCTACTAAAGATCTGGCCAAAAATAATGTTAAGTAGTTGGTTGATTATAAGAGTTTGTGTGTGTGTATAGTGTTTAAAGGAGTTCAAATATGCCCTTTAAAATGCTGTTGTTACAGTATTTATAACAGCATTTTAAAGGGCATATTTGAACGGTTGTCAAAAATTCAATTAACAATATTTTTAATATTTTATTTTTTCCCGTGTAAAAATGATCAGATCTGATCAGATCTAATTAGATCTCAAATTTGTACCCAATTTTGAGACCTAATTAGATCTGGTAAGATCTGATCATTTTTACACGGGAAAAAATAAAATATTAAAAATATTGCTAATTGAATTTTTGATATATGCCCTTTAAAATGCTGTTATAAATACTGTAACAACAGCATTTTAAAGGGCATATTTGAACTCCTTTAAACACTATACACACACACAAACTCTTATAATCAACCAACTACTTAACATTATTTTTGGCACTTAACCATAGCATAGGCTTAGATGTATAATTAAATGTAGTGTTACCTTGCCACATTGACGTATTTTGTACATCCCGTCTCTTGTGCTATTATCTTCCAGAAAATTCAAACGTTTTCTATACTTGTACTAGACCAATCCAATTTTGTAACAATATGAACTTTTTTACTCGGGATACTATACATACATATGTATGAAGGTAAATGTTTTTTGTGTGTTGCGGATATTTTAAAATGTTTGTAGTATTCCACACAAATAATAAAAACTATTTCCCAGTGATATTCCACGCATCTTACATACATATAGTTTTACTCCCGCACAGTTCAGTCCAGTTTGTCAGTCAATCTAGCAATTTGTATTTATATTACCTCTATATTCCTTTAATTTTTAATATGTACGATATGCATGAATGTGGCTCTGCATCTATATGCTTTTTTTCGGATGGTCTTTTATGTAGAATAAAGTGTTGTGCAACAACCATCGTCATTGGGGTACAATATCGGCAATTTGCACTCATGTCGAACATGAAAATAATGAAAAACAATTCGTGCGTAAACTGTTGATGCCTAGACTACTATGTACGTTACATTCATATAACCACTGCTCGTAGTAGACCAAATCAAACCACACCATACTAGACCAGACCAGACCAAAAGGCAGCCAGTTCTTAATAACAAAAAACTTAACCAGACCAAAAGTCGTCGTTCTAGGGATGTTGAAATAAAAAACATGACGACTTATAAATAATCAGGTATGTACAAACGATTACGCAGCATATTGACAGTTTATTTAAAAGCTGACAATATCTGCAATAAAGTTATTGAATAAGAGGTTTCCTCATGATACATAACAGCTGGAAAATGTGTCTTAAAGACAATGTCAGCATCGCCGTTTAGGTGACAAGTCAGCAGGTGGAGACATTTAATAAAATTGAATTTTTAATAATAGAAAATGAACAAGCAAAAGAAAGAGAGAAAGAATAATTGAGTATTGGAAGTAGGAAGGATAAATAAAATGCAAATTTTTTTGGCGATTTTTAATACTGCAACCTTGTTGTTTATTAGAGTCCCATTCGAGTCGTTCCATACACAGATTTCGTGAGAGCAAAGTGGTTGCTCTACACCATTTTCAGTTTTATTTCAAAAAATTCCAAATATATTTCAAAATTGTCTAAAAATATTTTAAAATTATCCAAGAATGTTTTAAAATTGTCCAAAAATGTTTTAAAAGTGTCCAAATATATTTTAAAATTGTCTAGAAAGGTTTAAAAATTATCTAAAATGTTTCAAAATTTTCCAAAAATGTTTTAAAATTGTCCAAAAATCATTCAAAATTATCCAAAAATGTTTTAAAATTATCCAAAAATCATTCAAAATTGTTTAAAAACCTTTGATGTTTGTCCAAATACATTTCAAAATTGTACAAAATGTATTTTAAAATTTTCAAAATGTATTTCAAAATGATACAAATAGCATTTGGAAGATATCTTCTAAGAAGATATTAAAGCGATATCTTTGTCTTCCTTTTATCATTTGCAATTGTCTTCCTTTTATCATTTGGAAGATAATTCGGTGATATTTGTAAAAAATAATTCAAAAATTGAATTTTTTGTCATAATTTTTTATGATAATATTACGGCAATATTACCTTTTTATCATCTGGAAGATAAAAAAATTTGTTTGAATTTTTTTGTCATTTTGGAAAAAGTGAAAACAAAATTTGTACAAAAACAACCAACAGGTACATATGGAACAAATTCCTCGAAAAAATTAAGATTTAATCCGTGAAAAAAATCCGCTACGATGAAATCAAGATAACTAATGTGTTGGTCAATAGATTATCTATGCAGATATTCTTTTTCAGGCTTGCATTTAATAATGAAAAAAATAATTCGTTTATTTTGTAAAGGAAAATTTTTTTTGGCGATCCCGTGTAAAACAGATCAGATCTTTCCAGATCTCAATAGATCTGATTGCACCAGATCTAATTAGATCTCAAAATTGGGGACAAATTTGAGATCTAATTAGATCTGATATTATTTTTTCAACGAATTTTTTGTATGGTAATTGATATTATTACATATCCCCAAATCTGACTCCATATATAACTACATAAGCCTTATAAAACTAATAAAATTATATGATTATATATGATACAAAGTTTTATAACCCTGTATGTGTCCCCGTGTAAAAAAGATCAGATCTGGCCAGATCTCAGCACATCTTACCAGATCTAATTAGATCTCAAAATTGGGGACAAATTTGAGATCTAATTAGATCTGATCAGATCTAGGCATATCTGGCCAGATCTTCGTAGATCTTACCAGATCTAATCAGATCTCAAAATTGGGGACAAATTTGAGATCTAATTAGATCTTATCAGATCTAGGCATATCTTGCGCATTTGTCCAGATCACTTTAGATTTGAACAAATTTGGCACTAGATCTTATCAGATCTTGCCATAAGGTATTATCACATATACCATATCTGATCATATTTGATGTGATCTGGTACAGGATCTAATTAGATTGAATCATATCTATTGAGAACCAAAAAGATCTGGTCAGATCTAAACTTTTTTACACGGGTCGTACTAAAAATATATTTTAATTTTATATAACTTTCTATATAATCTCATACAAATTAATATATAGTTCAACATCAAATTTAGTTATCTGCAAATTCAGAGTTAATTACTACATAGCCAAATAATTTTTACGTGATGTTTTTGCATGTAAAATCATATTAAAAAATTATGCGTACGATTTAGAAGACAAAAGTATTCAAATAAATTTTTATTTTATGTTTTAAAATTTGGGATTTCAAAATTGTTAAAACCACAGACATTTCAATGTCAATTTAATAGCTGGTATGCATAAAAAGTATGCTTACTATCAGATATTTTTATATCGAATTTGATGTCCTGGATATGGACAAATCTCGGATCAAACTGTATGAAATTATATCTAATTTGATATAATTAGACACATGTAGTTGACCCAATTTTCGGATCAAGTTGTATGTCGTTGTATATGGGGATTTATCAAAAAAGATATAATTATGTATGACACCATATTAAGATTTTTACCCGGGTGAGCTGGCACCAAAATAAAAATATACAGCACATTTAGTTTGAAGAATTAATCGGTAAGAAGATCGAATTATAGGTATAGGTTCTTGAATTTGCGTTTAAAATCAAATTGGATCTGATTATATATGGTGCTCCTCAACGGCCTAGATCTGATCAGATCTAATCAGATCTCAAATTTGTCCCCAACTTTGTGATCTAATTAAATCCACTACAATCAGATCTACTGAGATCTGATCTTTTTTTACACGGGTACGTTTAGATTGAGCTAAGCACTTTCTTCAGCAGCCCCATATTTCAAAAACAAATTTTGAATAGCTCAGCGAGATCATAGGGTTTAAGGTTAACCATCTCAGTTGCATGCGGACGTGTTATAACGTAAAAACTGCAACGTCACTCACCTTTAATGAATTGAGTGAAATTGAAGAGGACATTGCTTGGTTAGTTTGAATTGTTCAAAACAAACTTATTATGTATGGATCGGTGTGTATGCGAATTCACAAACACACACATATTTATACATGCAAACCAACTTATTTGTTCACCTTGGGTTACACAACAATTGGGTGGATGTTAATACAACACACTTTTACACATATTCATTTCCATTTTTCTTTTATAAAGAGAAAAGAATGAAAAAATAAACATTTTCCTATAAGTGAGTTGGTAACACTATAAGTGTGCGAATGTGTTTTGGTTTCGACAATGGACGTTGATGTTGATATTGCTGCTGTTGTAGTTTTTGTTCTTTTACTATTTGTTTCTTTGCCATTTTAAAGTGATACTTGAACACTTGCTGGTGTCAATTTGCTTGTACTACTTTTACACATGAATACAATTTTTCAATATCACTACAACAGCAAAATATAAAACGAATGAAAACAATAAGAAATTGAAGATAAAATCATTTTCAACCTCAATTTTTTGTTTAGCAAAAATTTACAATTTTAAATTGTTTGTAAATATTAAAATTTCTATAGATTTCTAGACAAACAATAAAATTTTTACCAAAAAAAAAGAAAAAAAAAACTCAAACAATTTAAAATAATATCACTGTCATTTTTAGTGATGGCTTTTTAAAGAGTCCTAATGGAATCGGTAAAATATTATAAAAAATACAAATTTCTACATTTGACAGGCAATAAGAAAAGAAACTCCTTAAAAATATATGTGTAGTATATTTTTAAAATAAGATTGACTTTTAAATTGTTCAAACTCATACACACACACACACGCACAAAATAAGCAACCAGTCAACTTCATACATGCACACTTTGATAGAATACTTATAATAAGGAGAGAAAAAAAGGTACATATATGCTTTTATTTTCTTTTTTTCTTTTTCTTTCATTTTTTCTTCTTAAGTTGCATTTTAGAAATGACATTTCATATGTTGATATTTTGAAGTATAAGCACCATCAAACTACTATTAAAAAGTACTAGAGTAAGAAGAAGCAGAAGAGGAAAACATATTGAATGCAACAGAGTGTTAATACATAAATATATAAAACAATTTACACGTTTAGCAGTTAGAATTCGGCACCAGTGTTGCCATTTCAAAAATGCACATACATTTATATAAAAGAACTAAAGTTGCCAGTCAGATACTAGTTTGATATATAAACCAAATTCTTTACTCTGGCAACATAAAATCAGTTGAAAAAGCATATAGTAAACTTCTTAGATCTGATTTATGATCTATTAACAATCAAATTACACTCATAAAAACAGACCATATATATAGCTGAAATTCTGCTAAAATAATAGGAAATAGTACCTATATTTTCGCCAGCAGAAATTTCAATCAGAATTATGACCTGCTAAATTTAGTTGAGCTAAATTTTAGCTAAAATAGTTAGTTTAAACTACAATAATTTGGAAGAAATGTTGTTTAATGAAATTAAAAATTACTCAGTTGAAATCAACATATATTTTCTTCTAAATGTTAGTTGATTAAAAACAGTTAAAAAAAATTCAGTTAACATTCACAAATTTTGAAGAATGTTTGTTTAATAGAAACAATTAATATAAGGGGGAAAATCATATGGCACCGTAGACAAATACATTGAGTTGGACACTGAGGCGTATGATTTTTCCCCTTACATTAATTGCTAGAACGGCGCATGAATAGAAATGAAACACTTTCAGTTGAAATCTTTAAAACATGCTGCTGAAATTACAATTAATTTTTATTTTTAATTGTATAAAAACAAATCATGTAAATATAGCTAATTTTATTTTCGAATAAAATACACAATCAAAAAACACTATTTGCACTAAACATCACTTTTATTTTCTTGCCAATATTTGTGGACGTCGTATTATTGGGTTCCCTTTTTTGTCGTCTACCTGCAGGTAGAATTTATATGAAAATAATAAAAAGGCCTGTAATAAATGAAAAACAATATTTAATGTTATTCGTGTAAACAAAAATAGTTTATATTATAAAACAAAACTCATTAATTTATTTCTTTAATAAAATTTTTAATTGCGAAATGTTAATGTATACATCCGTTTTCTTTACTGTAACTTTGTTGACTAAAGAAACAAGAGAAAACATGTTCTTAGCATATTTTTTATTTAGAACAATTTCTTAACAAGCGCCATGTTTTTATTATTTGTTTGGATCGACAAACACACCAACACACACTGGAAAAAAACAAGCCAGATCTATCGTTTAATTGTACACTCACAAAAGTTCTTCAGTCGCTATATGACATTTTTGTTTTTTTTTTTTATTTGTGTAGTAATGCGGTTGTAGTTATTTTAACTGCAACTGTAGCTATTTTACTTGTTGAAGAAATTTTCAATGTTTTCACAGTTATTTTTTAAAACAACCCACAAAAACTACTGCATTTTCTTTACAGTTACTTTATGCAGTTGTTTCGGATTTTTTAACAAACGCATTTATTTTAAGTGTGTGCGTGTTTGCCTCTTCTTCAAATTTTTCACAAATATAAAATATGTTGCGCACCCCCTCAAAAAATATGACGTTCACAAATTTCTAATAAAAGAATATTTTTTCTCTTCCCGTGTAAAAAAGATCAGATCTGGCCAGATCTCAGCACATCTTACCAGATCTAATTAGATCTCAAAATTGGGGACAAATTTGAGATCTAATTAGATCTGATCAGATCTAGGCATATCTGGCCAGATCTTCGTAGATCTTACCAGATCTAATCAGATCTCAGAATTGGGGACAAATTTGAGATCTAATTAGATCTGATCAGATCTAGGCATATCTTGCGCATTTGTCCAGATCACTTAGATTTGAACAAATTTGGCAGTAGATCTTATCAGATCTTGCCATAAGGTATTATCACACATGCCATATCTGATCATATTTGATGTGATCTGGTACAGGATCTAATTAGATTGAATCATATCTATTGAGAACCAAAAAGATCTGGTTAGATCTAAACTTTTTTACACGGGTTGTGTCTTTAGTCAAAGAAAGGGAGCTGAAAAAAGCAAACTGAAAATTTTGCGGTAAGAAATTCTATTAAATAAAGAAAATAATGTGAGTTATATAAGAGTAAATTAAAAAAATTTGTTACTAAATTGTAACATTTATTTAAGAATAAAATCGAGTGAAGGTTATTTAAAAAAAATTGGGAATTATTAATTTAATAATTGGTGTTAGTAAGATTAACTAACGAAAATAGTAGTTTTACAGTTTTACAATCATTTTCATGACTGTTGTTTTAACTACATTTATAGTTATTTTTACTACATTTATCAGTTAATTTTTAACAGTTAAATGCAAGTGTAGTGTACACCGTTTTAACTGCAAATGTAGTTATTTTAACTGTCATTTGCAGTTGATTTTACCTACATAATTCCCTAAGTGGAGAAAATTATAATCGAAAAACTGATTTGTTTAAAAAACACCATTTTATCAAGAACTTTGTAGTAACCTAAACAAGAATATTTATCAAAGTTTCTATATTTTTTTACTCATTTATAAAAACTCGTGAATAGAGTTTGACAAAAAATAAAAGGTTTAATTAATATCACTGTTTAAACACATGTGTTTAAAAAATTATTATAATTTCAAGGAAGGATTTATTTTCATATATCAGTAAAGTCGCGATGTAAGTAGCTTTAAAATGAAATATCAACGAAACACGTAGTTTGTTTCATTAAAACCTTTTTTACTAGGTTTACTACCGCCAGCTGATCTTTTTATCAACACAAACTTATTTTCAAGGTTGCCCGAGAAGAATTAAGACATTGGAAAAATTTAAAGAAAATTTTAAAGTAGAACAGAGAATATTATGTAGGTAAAATCAACTGCAAGTGGCAGTTAAAATAACTGCATTTTCAGTTAAAAAGGTGTACACTTCATGTGCACTTAAATTAACTGCAATATGAAATCAAATCAACAGAAAAATTTTGTAAAAATAACTATAAATATATTAAAAATAACTACAAATGTAGTTAAAACAACAGTCATGGAAATTATTGTAAAACTGAACAAACAACTACAAATGCAGTTAAAATAACAGACAAAACAATTATTGTTAAACTGTTAAAACTACTCTTTTTGTTAGTTAAACTTACTAACACCAAATATTAATTTAATAAAAACAAATTTTTGTAAATACTGTTCATTTTATTCTTAAATAAATGTTACAATTTAGAAAAAAAATTATATTTTTCATTTTTAATGTATACATTATCGTAGATGTCTGCCCGCAGACGATGAAATATTAGTTTGGCTTCCTTTTTTCTGCACGTGAAAGATAAAAATACTAAAGAGCTGATAGAAAAGAAATACAATATTTTATAATATTTACATAAATAAATATAATTTTCTATTATATCACTCGCCGTATTTTCTTTATTTAATAAAATTTCTTACTGCGAAATTTTCAGTTTGTTTTCTTCAGCGTCTTTTCTTTGACTAAAGACACAAAAGGAAAAATATTCCTCTCATATTCTTTCACTAGAAATTTCTAAACGCCATAGTTTTTGTGTAGGTGTGCGCAATATATTTTCTAAATGTGGAATATTTGAACGAGTGGCAAACACGCAAAACACATAAAAATTATTGTTTTTTTTAATTCAAAACAAAAAAAAAATATTGTCAAAAACATTGAAAATTTCCTCTCCAAGTAAGATAATTGAAACTGCAGTCGAAATAACTATAACCGAATTACTAGAGAAATTATTGTCATATAGAACTTTTCTGAGTGTAGTACTCTAATTCTAAGGGTTTCCAACCACTGAACATTAGGGTAGACCTTATTATGTCAACTTGCGATCTAAGGCCATCCCCCTCCCGTAGAAATGTGCCATTGGGTTTAAAAATATACCATGCAAAAAATTAAGGTGATCGGATAACGGGAACACGTGCCACAACCGACCTGAAGTTTGAAATACGATTTACAAGGCGAAAAAATCACTTCTTTGGCTTTTTTGCAAATACTGGCTCTTAAATAACTATAGTTTTGGAAAATGTAAATAGAATTCCCTTTCTGGAAATGAATAGAAAGCCAAAATCGGTTTGAAAATATTTTAGTAATTGCAATTTCCTCAGACCATTGTAGGGTTAAAATGAGATAAATTATGAAAATCGTAAAAAATAAAATATTTCTTTCAAAAATTTATAATGTTATACTCTAGTTTCATTTCCTAGATCCACAAATAAACAGATAAAATTTTTTGTCTCTCTTGGCTTATGATAAGCTAGTCCCAAGTATGGCCAAAGATGGGATTTGTGTTTTTATAAATTTGCAAAACTCTAGTTTTGAGTTTTTTAAAATTTTGTTCAACAAAATATGAAGAAAATTAGTCAACGCATAGGAGTTTATTCAATACACCTTAGAAAATAATTCTACTGAAAATTACACATATCCCTTCTTTAACTTAACAGTAACGGAGTTTTAAATTTGAAAATTTTAGAGAAAAGTGTGATTTTGGCCAATAATTTAGATAATAGTATTAATTTTTATGTATATAGCTAGCTGTAACAAAATCACTTCCGATTGCTATTAATTCTGATACGAGGAATTGTTTTCCGAAAGCTTTGTAAAACTCCGACAACGTTAACCCTTTCCTTACCAAGGTTAAAGGTGAAACTTTTGAAATTTTTCGATTTTTCTTGGAAGTATACCAAAACAATGTGTTGCTTATTGCGGAATTTGGTGAAAGTTGTCCAAATAACTCCGTTAATACCAAATTTTATACATAGTAATAAAATTTAGAAATTAACCCTTATACCCACATGGAGTCGAAATGACCCCAAATTTTTCAAATGTAAAAAAGTGTCATTTGGCATGAAAATCGATATAAAAACCATTAATTAAGCATTTTCTGAAAAAAATAAATCCAAATTAACCTATTCGAGAGCATGGTGTCAAAATTACCAATTTTTTATGTTAAATAACAAAAAAAAATACGTATCTTCTGTAGGGATTGATATTTTCAGTCAAATGATCTATTTTTCTCAATTTTACTTTATCGGGATATATATTAATTGCCTCAAAGGAATTAAATATGCTAAAAATCCCAAACATATTTAACAAATTGTGAAAAATAATCCGCTGCAGGCATGTCCCTATCCGGATTTCATTCTTGCCTAAGGAAATCGTCAGGGGACGACGTTTTTAGAATTTCTGGAAATATTTGTTAAGTTAAATTACAAACTCAATGAGAATTTTTTGTTCTCGTCTAGAAGCGTTATTAAACATTTAAAATATCAAAGAAAAAACAAAAACAACAACAGAGAATTTTCCACAATTTGCTTTGTCATCTTCCAATGTACTACTCTGTTGTTTTGACAGATCTAGCAATGTAGTGACATCCATTCATGTAGAAACAACAATAGAGAACAATGTTTTCTAAAGTGTCAGTAACATTTAAATTTGCACAAGCACTTGCATATTAGTTTTCTCAATTTTACTTTATCGGGATATACATTTTTAGTTTTCTATTTTTAGAAAAAATAATTAAAATAATTTCATTGTTTTCTGTTTTAAAACAAAAAGTTCAAATATTTTCCTTTTTCTTTTTTTAAATAGTTTGTTTATTTATATAAATTATAAATAAATTATTTCAATTCAAATTACAAGAAATTCTTTACTTATACAAAGCATAGCTAACAAAATATGAACGTGTGTGTTGTGTCTGTAGTGTTTTGAAAATTCAAAAAAAAAAAAAACTTTCAAATATCAAAAAACAAACCACAAAATCGTTTTTTTTTAACGTTTTGTCAGTTAAAAATTGAAGATTGTTTTAACAGACTTTTCAATTATTTTTATTCCTTTTATGGATTGTTTAAACAATGTTTCAAAATAGCAAAATGGTTCGAATATAATGAATAATCAAGAGTCCTTTTTTTAGTTGTCTTTTCAATTAATTTAATATGTATTTGAAGTTGTTTTTAATGATAAAATATTGTGAGTGTATAATTCGGTGTCAGTACAAGTTATTTGTGTTAGACGAAGTCATGTTTATAAGCAGTGACACAGTTACGCGTGTCTACTTATATAATTACAAAAATGATGTGATATTGGCAACTACCTATTTTTTAACCACTAATAAGTGTACGAGTAAGCCTTTTTATTTAACAACTTGTAAGCACTTATCTTTTAACTGCTTATCCGCATTCCAATAACTACACCCTAAAAATTACATAGTTATTGAGCACTATTTTTTCAACTATATCATAGGTGAAATAACCCTCACTATGTCATAGTTGATACGAAGTAGTGGAAGGTAACTATATGTATTTAAAATCTATAAATCAACTATGGGAGGAGTCACTCGCGACGATTCAGTAGTGAAAATTAAGAAAGCTTTGAATGTAGTAAATGCCAACTAGATTTAATTTTAAAATCATTTATTGAAATTATGGATTTAATTATTATAATTATAATTTTAATTTAAAAATTAGATTTTTTATTTGTTACCAAATGCATTTATCATGTACAAAATTGATTTATATATATATATTATATATATTCATAGAGAATTTCTAAAACTAAATTGTAAAATTTGTTTCAGTGGAATCATTATCATTCTATCGGACATCTACTGAACATACATCTTGACAAAACAGCCACGGAAGAGTTCTTGAAGTATACTTTAAAATAAATCGCATTAATTGTATGTATGCATTACAACGAATTAAAAAACTTACCAATAATTATCCGGTCCTATTTATACTGGCCAAACTGAGGAAAAACGATATTTAAAACACTTAAATTGTTTTATAAAATTTGTGTTGTGGATTTTCCAAAAATTTTCCAAATTCTGTTTTTCCCATTCTTGATATTTTCAAACTATTACAAATTTCATATTACAGGGTAGCTAGGAAATTGCTTTTCTATCTTTTTTCATAGTTGTTATTAATTATTGTAGTTTATTCAAATAATATCTAAATTGACTATGGATTTTGATAACTATGCCACTACGTATTATTCTGGGTGTACCTATTTTGGTAACTATTTATTTTTTATATTTTTGAAATGCAGTGGGTGCAAAAATTTCGTTGCATCAAAATTGCATCGATTTGTTGTTGCATATTTTTGCATATTTTGTTATAAATGCATATTTTGCTTTTAAGTGCATAGTTTTTGCATATTTTATGATTTTTATTGCATATTGTTCATTAAAGTGTAAATTATCTTCATATATTTTTTTTAACTAAGAGTAAGATTTAATGAAAAATAAAGAAAAAGAAGAATTTACAAACCTTAACGCAACACATCAAGTTGTCATCTACTAGGACATTTATATCGGATTTAATTTTTAACCAAACGCTCGAATAATAAATATGATTTTTAAAAATTGATAAATCTAAAGTCCATTTTTTTTTGGTTTTATGCGTTTATTTTTGGTTTTTAAGTGCGTATTTTTGGGTTTTTAGCGCATATTTCCATTTAATTGCACATTTTGCAAATTTTACTGCATATTTTAAGCGCATATTTTCGATTTTTAAGTGCATGAAAGTCGCTGCCTTGGTAATGAGCAACCATTACTAAAATTTTGCTGCATGATTACACAGTACAACAGCCAATCTGGGGGGTAAGAAATTCCAAGTCAGGGTGATGGTACTAGGTCAGTATAGTAAAACCCTCAAAGGGTTTGGCGTTCGTATGTGTCATTTTTTTTTTATGACCTTTTAAATTTTTTCCTTATCTTGATGTTTTTTCGCTTAGTTGTAACTCGAGAACCACTTGTCCGATTTTGATGAAACAAATTTAGAAAAATTTAGAATTACAATTTCTTTAATCCGTTCATATAACATTTTTCTTTATAATCAACAGTTTTGCCGGTAAAAATAAATTTGTGGAGAAAAAAAAATATTTTTTTGCCTAAAAATTAAAATTTTTTTTTCTCCACAAATTTATTTTTACCGGCAAAACTGTTGATTATAAAGAAAAATGTTATATGAACGGATTAAAGAAATTGTAATTCTAAATTTTTCTAAATTTGTTTCATCAAAATCGGACAAGTGGTTCTCGAGTTACAACTAAGCGAAAAAACATCAAGATAAGGAAAAAATTTAAAAGGTCATAAAAAAAATTACACATACGAACGCCAAACCCTTTGAGGGTTTTACTATACTGACCTAGTACCATCACCCTGACTTGGAATTTCTCACCCCCCAGACAATAATCACAAAAATGTTCCATAGTGTTATTGAACAAGTTGCGTATACGTGATATTAATTTAAATACGAGTAATAATCATACGCTAAGGTGTTTGCTTGCACCAAATTTTCATTGCATATTCAGAAATGTTTAACAATTTCTTTCAATTTCTATTGTAAAGTGTTACCGGGAATCTTAGTAGTTTATATTAGATTTGGGCAAGTGAGTGAATTTTGACTCACACTCACTTACGCTCACGGTAGAAAAATTCTAATCACGCACAATAACTCAGTTAAAATTTTTTTCTACCTACACTCACTCACGTTCACGTGAGTAAATTAAAATTTTACTCACACTCACACGTGATCACCCGTGAATCACGCGAATTAACGAAGTAAAATCTTAACGTAAAAAATCAAATGCAAAAATTAAGGAAAATTGTGAATGTAAAATTAAAAGTTGCTATGAATGTGTAATTTTTGCACTTTTTTATTTCAAACCTGCTAAAAATATAAAATCGGCAAAAATAACATGCATATTAAAGTACCCAAATGTGGAAAAGTGTTATTTTTCTAGCTCCCCGCTCATTTTCGTATAGGTTGAGAGTAAAAAAATAAGATATGGGCAAAAATTGGGTTTCTGCGATGTAAACCGGCCAGGCCGTTTACATTTATGTCCTCAAAATTACCCCAAAAAAGTTTCATGGATTTATCCATCTATAACTCTTAAACTAGAAGCTTCTGGTGATTAAGTTACATAGCTGTTGTTTACACAATGAAAAGGCAAGTGGTGTTTTAAGCGGTACACATCAAAATTTGTGTCAATACTAAATTTTGAATGTCTCTCATTTAATTATGGAGATCTTTAAATACGTATACTCTTCACAATATAATAGGAAATTTAGAACATAGTAAAATCAAAATAAGTTATTTTTAATATTTCGTCCATTCCATGATAGAAAGCCCAAAAACTGATGCTGAGTTATAGATTTTTTACAAATGTGCGCTTGGAAAACATGTGAATCTTCCATTTTGGGTATAGGATATGTTCAGCGAACTTATGTAAAACACTACGGTGTACATTTTTGTGGAACTATTTAACCCTCTAACTCTTCAATTAAAGGGACTTTTTTGGCCCCGTTTTTAAAAGGGACAAAAAGACCCGTAATCTGAAGAGTTAGAGGGTTAAAATATTCCAATGGAATGATCCTCATATTGTTTTACATGAAATGAAAGATTCATATGGTTTCTTCCTAAAATCCAGGTTTGTGGGCATTTGAGCACCAATTCTGCATAAGTACGAAATTAACCCTTAAACACATTTTAAGTTTTGACTTATTTCTGGTATAGAACCTCAATTTTCAACTTTGATGTCTTCAGAGACTTATAATAGAATTTCATAACAAATATTTTTCTGGAACATTTTAACCCTCTAGCTCCTCAACTAAAGGTACTTTTTCTCCCTTTTCAAAACGGCCACAAACGACCCGTTAGTTGAAGAGGGTTAAAATGTTCCGCAAAAATATTTGTCATAAAATTTTACTATAAGTCTCTGAAGACATCAAAGTTTAAAATTGAGGTTCAATGCCAGAAATAAGTCAGAACTTAAAATATATTTAAGAGCTAATTTCGTGCTTATTCAGATTGGCGCTCAATACAGCACCAATATGTGCAAAAGTAATATTTATTCATCTCCCCACGCACTTTCTGGTAGATTGGGCGTAAAAAATAATATACGCGCGAAAATTGATCCTCTCGGATTAAAACCGGCCAGTCCCCGTGGCTTTTAGCCCTGAAAATGGACTAAAATTAGTTCAAAGTTTATTTGCGCATAACTCTTAAAGTAAAAGTTTTACAGAAAAATACTAAATAAGCATATCTACAGACAATAATGTGGCTAGCATTTTTCTCATACACATTTTTGATGTATAGATGACGTGTCATGCTGATTTATGTGGTTAAAATTAAAGTGATTTGTATGGTTAAACACAAATTTTGACTTAACCACTTAAATGATCATGACGCGTCATCGATACGTCAAAAATGTGTATGAGAAAAATGCTAGCCACATTATTCCCTGTAGATATGCTTATTTAATATTTTTCTGTAAAACCTTTATTTTAAGAGTTATAGCGCAAAGAAGCTTTGAATTAATTTTGGTCAATTTTTAGGGCTAAAAGTCCAAAGAGAGGACCAATTTTTGCGGGGATATTATTTTTTTCGCCGAATTTACTGGAAAATGCGTGGGGAGGTGAAAAAAATTACACTTTTGCAAATTCTTTATAATTAATGGGTGCTCTAATGCATATTAAGCGAAATATTTATTAAAAGTCGAAAAAAATTAGTCGGTAAAATTCGAGTTACGCAAAAATTTACCTTACGCTCACTCACTCATGAAAAATTTTTTTCTACCCACACTCACTTGAATGAATTAAGGTTTCACTCACACTCGCACCTGAATAGAAATTAGATTATAATATTTGTTGAAAAAAATTTGTATTAAAAATAGTTTTCTATCGAAATTTCATAAAAACCTTATAATTTCAATTGAATATAAAATTCAACCCAGTTTAAATGATTGGTCATTAGGGTGCATCTTATCTAATTCATAAATACGGCAACTATTAGGGCAGAATTAATAGTAATACGAGTATTATTAAAGTCAGGAACCAGTCCAACAGTCGGCATTGCGATGCCATAAAGAAATTTTGTTACATGGAGCAATTTGTAGGCATACTAAGCAAATCCCTTCTCACTACAGTATTCGAGCGGCCGGTATATAAAATTATGAAGAGGAATAAGTCGAACAATGGCCTCCCTGACCAGTATGGGACAGGTCCACATGGCACCAGTAAGATAGCCAAGACATGCCAGGCATTGCATATTACCGAGCTTCTCTACCAATCTATTGCCAAATAAGTTAATATGGCCTTTCCAACTTCTTATAGATCCACATAGTCATTTTTGGCTTCAAACCCCATGTCTTATCAATAAGACTCCTTTCAACCTAAATGGCCCTAGTGGCATTGGTATTTGACCTCGTTGGAATAGGGAATAACAATTCCACTTACATAAACTGCACCCAATCGCAACAATCTACGGGTCGTAAATGGAACTATTATGGTCTCACTAGGGTTAATGTAAAGTCTGATATCCCGGTTACATATAGATAAAAAATAGTTTGTAAATACAATTAAAATTTTAATTGAAATTAAGTCTACAAATGATTTTATAAATACAAACAACATGTTTTTTACTTGATTTCAATTACATAGCCAACAAACATATTTGTTGAAATTCAAAGAAAATTATCAACAAACGATGTTGTCATATTAACAAACAATTTTGTTTGGAATTCAAAGCAAAATTTAGAAGTCGAATAACAATAGAATTATGTATTTGTATTTTGTATTTGTATTTGTATTTATTTATTTTGGCTTTCTAATACAACAAGACATAATATCTTATAAATGACAGCATTAGAATCAGACAAGTTATACAGTAATAATAAATTAGATTGTGATTAAAAGAATAAAAAATAAAAATAAAAAAAAATTTAAAAAAATATAAAATAAAAATAAATATAAAAATGTATGTATAAAAAAAAATAATAAAAATAAAAAACAGTTATTAAATAAAATAACATTCATTAACAAACTACACAGATAGAAATAGTTTGTAAATACAACTAAATTTTTATAAATACAATTAAACTTTTAATTGAAGTTGAGCCTACAAATGATTTTATAAATACAAACAACATGTTTGTTACTTGATTATTGAATTTATTTCCATTAAATTGTCAACAAACACAATTGTTGAAATTCAAAGCAAATTTTAACAAACGATGTTGCCATATCAGAAAACGAGTTTGTTGAAATTCAAAACAAAATCTAAATATCGAATTTGTTGATTTTAATTTATTTTTTAATTAAAAAAAAAACACCCTTTGAATAAAAAATACATATTTTTTACCCCTAAATTCATAAACGCTTTGTAAAATTATAGGAGGTTTATTGAACAAATTTTGTATGAAAATAACGTTTTGTAAACCTGCTATAACTTTACAAAGCATTTATGAATTGAGGGGTAACAATTTAATTTTATTTGAAGATATATTTTTAAGTCCCCATATGAAAATCGAAATAATGAGCATACATGATCATACATTGGCTCGTATGTGATCATGCATGGGCGTACATTGTCATATACGTACATGCATAGTTCAATGTATGACCATACATGATCTCATATATTTCCATATATCTTTGGATCCGAAATTTGAGGGTATATGGAGGTATATGGTCATATATGATCATATATGAGCATACATGAATCATATGTGACCATATATGGTCATGTACGGTCATATACCCTCAAATTTCGGATCCAAAAATATATGGCAATATATGAGATCATGTATGGTCATACATTGAACTATGCATGAACGTATATGACAATGTATGCCCATGCATGATCACATACGAGCCAATGTATGATCATGTATGCTCATATATATTTCGATTTTCACATGGGTCAACAGAGAAAATACTAAAAAATGTAATACACGAAAAAATTTAACACAGAGAAGTTTTGCTCGTTTATTTTTTTTTTTGTCATCACCGTTCTTCTTAGCATTTCTGTCTGAAACTTTCTGAAACTTTCTGAACTTAAGGCGTGTTAATCCCAACGTTAGCTTTAACTCTGTGCACAAAAGTTTTCAAACATTGCACGAATCGTGCCACTTCGCGGCCAGAAATGTTTATAATCGCCCTCAATGGCTTCTCCATATTTTCAGTTTCGTTCCTGGGTTCTTTTGCTTAACCCGTTCTAGACTTTCTTTCAACTGTTATGCCCTTGCCGAACTTCTTGACCACTCTGGAAACACATAAACATAAGTCCACAGTGGATTATTTTGAATAGTTTCAATAATTTTTTTGTGCATTTTGATTCTCCATTGTAAACTAAAGACCACACGAATTTAACAAGCCGATATATTTTTAAATCTAATATATTTCTCAAAGATATTTTCATCCAAAAAAAAAACTAATTTAATTACGCGTGTGTATAATCGAGTTGCTTCGTTCATGAACGAACTAGTTCAATTCAACTATTCACTTTTTTAATGATATGAACTGATCATCATTATTCGGCCTTGCAGCAATTATTTGTATCGGAGTTCAATCGCTAAATAAAAAAGAACGAATTGAACTAACTAGTTCACTTATCTCACTCGAATTGACGATACTGACCGAGTCAGCAAAGAATCTGTTGAGTTTCAACAAATTCGTTTGTTGATTTTTAATAAACAAGTTTGATTGAAAAAAAGTTTGCAACTTGTCATATTAACAAAATATGTAATTGATTCAATTAAAAATGTTGTTGAAATGAAAATTAAATTTTATCAATTAATTTTGTCACTTAAAATTTAGTGATATTTTTATCTGTGTAGTTCAAGATAATGTTATCATTAACAGCAATTAGTAACAAAATTTTTGATATAAACAAAACCATTTTGTATAAAATCGAAAAATATATATATAAAATCACTAAAAGAGTTATCTTCTATTCCTACAGCTAAAGTGCACCCTATTGTGTATACTCTCCCATTTTTTGAAATTATTTTTCTTTTAACTTGATACACTCGAGAGTGTGAGTAAATGGTTGTCTTGTCAGTAAAATTGATAGAGTTTGATGGGTATTTACAATACATACTTATCATAGTATACTTAACTATATGCAACACATAGACAATTATTGTACTAGTTGTAGTAGTGTGATAGCAGCAGTGCGATAGTAGCAGTAGTAGTAGCTGGAGTTGAATAAAGTCATGTTGCAGTGATAGAGGAAATATTGTTAACTTTTTTTCATATTACAAAAGTCCATTAAAATATGTCATTTGCAGTTATGTTTGTTAATAACAATGTAATTATTTTTCAGCAATGACACATTTAAAAAAAAATAGTGTAAAAGCAATTTTACACAAAAATTTACTTAATATTTTACAGCATAATCTAAATGGAGACGAACAAAAAAATGAATATAATCCAAACGATGTTACTATAAAAACTATAATGCAACCAAGGTAATGACTAAATGTAATTAAGAGTAGTTGGGAAAAAATACTAAAAGATTACGTTGGATATTTGTGGAAAAACTATGGACATTGTTATTAGAGAAATATAATTTCTTAGCCTGATATTTTCCACAAATATGTTTAAAATCGAATACCTTATTGGCTACAACAGATTTCAGAACTTCACATAAGTTCAGCAAAGGAACATATAAACCACGAAGTACAAATTTACCATTCTCCGACATGCTCGCCGGAACGAACTTGCTAGCAAACGCTTATTGTAAGAATTATCTCGCAAGCGCTGCGAGAAAAATTCAAATACAACAAAAGAGGCGTTCGGTCACTTGATCATGTGGGTCGCGAACGTGTTATTTTTTCACCTCCCACGTATTTTCCGCTAGACTGGGCGTAAATAATAATATCCCCGCAAAAATTGGTCCTCTCTGATTAAAACATGCCAGTCACCCGCAGCTTTTACCCTTAAAAATGGACTAAAATTAGTTCAAAGTTTCTTTGCGCAATAACTCTTAAAGTAAAGGTTTTACAGAAAATTACTAAATGGGCATTTCTACAGGCAATGAAGTGGATAGCATTTTTCTCATACACACTTTTGATGTATAAGTGACACGTTATGGTGATTTAAGTGTTTGATATCAAAACTTGTGTTTAACCACTTAAATCATTTTGACTTTAACCACTTAAATTACCATGACGCGTCATCGATACGTCAAAAGCTTGTATGAGAAAAATGCTGGCTACATTATTGTCTGTAGATATGCTCATTTAGTATTTTTCTGTAAAACCTTTACTTTAAGAGTTATAGCACAAAGAAGCTTTATTTATTTATATATTTATTTATTTTGAAGTTCCACACACAAGACTAAAAGTCTTATTTTGCAGTATGGAACTGAATATATGCCAAATTTACAAGAAAAATAACATTAAATCATTGAAGAAAAATAATAATAAATAACTTCCCAGGAAAATTTTCTGTTCCAAAGAATCGGTTGTACAATAGCTACTTTTCATTCACAACCCCTTCTACTGACGATTCTAACACCGATTCTTTTTGTTCGAAATTGTCCCAAAAGCAACCCCTTCTATGGCTACAAAGTGGAACTGGTTGCTCTAGAATCAGTTCTGGAACTAGTTCTGGAACTGATTCTACGTCACCCACACCTTCTATATAGGATCCCAGGAACTGGTTCCGGAACCAGTTCCATGAAATCGGTTGCAGTGGAACCAGTTGTAGAATGGGTGTGGTTGGCTACCGATTGTAAAAAATTTTCCTGGGTAATAACAAAAATATTAAAATTATTACAAACAAAAAAATAAAAAAAAAAAATTGTAAGAAAACCGATATAAAAAATTTGTTGTAAAAATAATATCATAAAGACACCCAGGAAAATTTTCTGTTCCAAAGAATCGGTTGTACAATAGCTACTTTTCATTCACAACCCCTTCTACTGTCGACTCTAACACCGATTCTATTTGTTTGAAATTGTCCCAAAAGCAACCCCTTCTATAGCTCGAAATTGGAACCGGTTGCTCTAGAATCAGTTCTGGAACTAGTTCTGGAATTGATTCTACGTCACCCACACCTTCCATATAGGATCCCAGGAACTGGTTCCGGAACCAGTTCCATGGAATCGGTTGCAGTGGAACCAGTTGTAGAATGGGTGTGGTTGTAAAAATTTTTCCTGGGCATATTAACTGCAGATTAATTTATTGTAAAAAAAAAAAAAATAAAATTTAATTTATTAAAAATCAACCAATTTTTAGCAACCGACTAGAGTGAGAACACTTTAAAAATATTTTCTTTAAATAGGCGTACTTAAAAATAATTTAAAATAATTTCAGTCCATTTTTAGGGTTAAAAGCTGCGGGTGTGACTGACCTGTTTCAATCCGAGAGGTTCAGTTTTCACGTGGATATTATTTTTTAAGCCTAATCTTTTGAAAATTGCACAGGGAGGTGAAAAATAAACACTTTTGCACATATGGGTGCTTTATTGAGCGCCAATTCTGAATAAGCTCGAAATTAACTTTTAAGCACATTTTGAGTTTTGACTTATTTCTGGTATTGAAGTTAAATTTTAAAATTTGATTTCTTCATAAACTTATAGTAGAATTTCATGACAAATATTTTTGCGGAACATTTTAAACATTTTACTCTGCAATTAAAGGGACTCCCCTTTTTATAAAGGAACAAAAAAGCCCCTTAAGTTGAATAGCTAGAGGGTTAAAATGTTCCACAAAAATATTTGCCATGGAATTCTACCATTAGATTCTTAATACATCAAAATTGAGAATTTAACTTCAATGCCAGAAATAAGTCAAAACTTAAAATGTGTTTAAGGGTTAGTCTCGTACTTATTCAGAATTCCCAGCAAAAAATACTGCTTGCTTAGAAGCAGGTTCGTCAGGGAAAATAAATAATGCAGCGCTTCCATTATTGGTGATATAAGGCAGGATTTTTGTTCGAGATAGCTTGCGTGAAAGCACTTGTTTCGATATCCGATTTGTGCTTCTGTCATAGCTCCAAATAATGGCATGAAATCACAGCTTTTACCAAGAAAATTCGTTTTATCATTGTTATACTTTCGTGCCTTCTTAGAACGATAAAGTGTGGTAAACAAAACTGTATTGCCATTTTTAACATATTACTGCAAGCTATAAATCTTTGGAAGCAGTAGAGTAAGCAGCTTCCAAGTTTCTACTGGGTTGGCGCTAAAATGTCCCACCAACCTGGATTTTAGTGGAAAACCATGTGAATCTTTAATTTTAGGTATAGGATGTGTTCAGCGGACTTATGTAGAATACTACCTGGAATATTTTTGTGGAACATTTTAAAGGGGCTAAAAAACTCCTTTTATTTGAAGAGTTGGATGGTTAAAATATTCCACAAAAATGTTCGTCGTAGTGTTTTACATAAGTTCGCAGAACACATCCTATACCTAAAATGAAAGATACACATGGATTTCTTTGCCGGTTCATAATAAACATTTGAAAAAGGGGGGAAACTTTAACCCCCCCTAAAATAAAATTCCGATGTGATCTTTCAAAACTCCGACACACGTATATTTTTTTTTTGTCTCCTCTACCAGAATCCATTGTAGAAACCCCGTAATTTTGGAAAAAGTTCGAAATTGTTGTAGGTACAGTGTAATTTTAGTTTAAAGTAGAGACTGGCGCGGAAGTGAAAAATAATAACCACGCACGAACAATTTTTTAACTTGAATCACGCTGACGAAATACTCACGAAAAATACGAAATTTGTGTTTTATTTTAATTAATTAAGGAAACTTTCTTTATTGAATATAAGTTTTATTTACTTACCTATCAACTTAAATAATTAAAGAGAAATTAGTTGAACTATAAAAAAAACTTTGTTAAAAATTTATTTTTATAAAAATTTTAAATAATTTAAAATAATTCACTGTAAATCCTTAAATGTTATTCCAAACGTTAGTCGAGGAACAAAATTTTGTCAACATTTTGTCCACGAATTGGATTTTTTCTTTCCTCAAGAATTCTGGTAGAAGTAGAAAACACCCATTCGCTAGTAGCTGAATTGACTGGAATGCACATAATTTGTGTAGCCAGTTGTTGAAGGAGAGAAAGATCTCTGGCATTTTTCCAAAACTATAAAATATCGCAGTGAGTCACGCAAATTTCGTGTCACTCGCCCATCTCTTATACCTATTGTTACATTGTATTTCATTGGTATTGCAGTGTTATTTAAATTCCCGGCTAAACTGCAGTTTATGGGGTTTCGTCAAAAAAATATAAAAAAAATATGACCCCCTCTGGAATTAAAAAGGAAAAAACCGAAATTAATTTTGAGAGGGGCTGGGCCCCGGGAGGCCCGTGGGTGGCAAAAACCGGGGGGACATAGTAACATGTAAGTGTGGGTACTCAAATTAAAGGAAATTGTCTCACAATTTCAAAAATGTTTTTTTTTTTAATCCATAAAACGCAGCCCTAACTAGAGCCATTTTCGGCCCTTAAGAGGGGGGACTGAAAACGACGAAATTTTTTTCTATGGTAAAATGGTACTCAAATGATAGAAAATGTCCCCCCACGACTTCAAAAACTATTTTTTTTTTTCAATAATCGATAAACGCATTAAAAATTTAGACATTTACATAAAAAAATACATTTTTTTTTGGAAAAACCGCGCAATTTTTACAACAAAAAATTTTGCCTGCTGCGCAATTCAACTATATCAGTTCTAAAATTGCATTTCTCATCAATAAAAAGTTGACTCCTTTTGTCATTTCCCCTTCCAACTGCCTTTTGTGTTCCAAATTTTCAAAATAAACAACAAAAACTGGACTTTTACAGGGTTCTACCAAAACGAAAATAATGTGATTTTAGACTTTTTTAATTTTTCGAAGGTCTAAAATATAACAAAATGACTCTTATTCGATTCACGTCCAACGGATTATTAAAAAAAAAACCTCATTTTTGAAATCGTGAGAAAATTTCCTTTCATTTGAATACCATTTTCGTTCATATTAATATTTTACTTTTTTCGACCCCTCCTATTGGCTTAAAAATGGCTCTAGTTAGGGCTACGTTTTATGGATATAAAAAATATAAAATTTTTGGAATCGTGAGACAATTTCCTTTAATTTGAGTACCCACACTTACATGTTGCTATGTCCCCCCGTTTTTTGCCCCATACGGGCCTCCCGGGGCCGATCCCCTCCCAAAATTAATTTCGGTTTTTTTCTTTTTTAATTCGAGAGGGGGTCATATTTTTTTTTTTTTTGTCGAAATCCCATAAACTGCAGTTTTGCCAAATTCCCTTCTCGGACTTTGATCAACTCCTTGTAATATGGCACAGATCATATTGTGGCGTACGGTAATATACAGGCGACATGCACACGTTAAATTTTTAAACTTGTTTTATAGTTATGTGTTTATTTTATCAGCAAAATATTTTTCTTACATTCAAATTTTATGATTTAGAATTTATTAAGAAAAACACATCTTAAGGCTTATAAATGTTTGATATTTTTCTGCTTTTAAAAATATTAAAATATAAGTTCATATAAAAGAAATCCCCTGGTCTTGAAGGGAAATACAATTGTGTGACATAAATTTCTCACACCTAAAATTATTATACATAAATTTTTTATGGCCAAAAGGTTGCTTCTATCTAAGTAATATTAGTTACGGTTTAATAAATACAAAAATATTGTATTCTTTGGTCTAATGCTCGTACTCGTATTTCGGTGTGAGTTTATTGAGTATGAGAATTAAGATGATGAACAGTTGAGGTTATAAAATACAGCTGTAAAATTTATAGTTACACTTTGAAACCCAGAAACAATCTATCAATTGTATTTGTAGGATAAGGAGAATACAGCAGGGCCTCGAAAAACGGACGTACTAATTAAAACGGTACTACAAATACACTCACAATATATTTCCCATAACCGATTGAGGTTTTTTTTGAAAAATCAATTAATAAAATATATAGAAACATATTGTTTAACTTTTTGTATCAGTCAATAAAAAACAAACTACAAAAAAATACGTATCGTCTGTAGGGGTTGATATTTTCAGTCAAACGTTCTATTTTTCGAAAAAATAATTAAAATAATTTCGTTGTTTTCTGTTTTAAAACAAAAAATTCAAATATTTTCGGTTTTCTTTTTTGTTAAAATAGTTTGTTTATATACAAAATTATTTCAATACAAATTACAAGAAATTCTTTACTCATACACACAAGTATAGACAATAAAAATATGAACGCGTGTGTTGTGTGATTCCCGGGAATCCCGCCCTTTTTTCAATCCCGCAATCCCGGGAATTTAGTGCGGGATTTCCCGGGATTTTTTTTATTCTTCTACAGAAGTTTTAGCTAGTATATTAAAATTTAGGAAGCTGTATTTCAATTAAAAGCATTGATTGTTTTAAAAATAATTTAAGTAAAAAATATTTAAAATTAAAAAATGCGAATTTAATAATATAATATATAATATAAAAAAATATTTAGGCCGAATTTTTTGGGTTTAGTTAAACCGAAAACAAATTTTATTAGACATTATCAAGTTTAAATTCCAACAAAAATACTCGTACCTCGTAAATTTTATATTTTTTAATGATGGTCTTTGTTCAAATAAAGCAATATACATACACACCATTTCAACATCAGTATTTCAGCTCCAAATACCTCCAAAAAACACTCGGCATTAAAATTAAATTATTAAATTAAAATTAAATTAAAAAAAATCATAATATTTTCGTATTTTCAATTGATGTAAGTGTTTTGAGTTTTTATTACATACTTCAAATAATTTCATTTAAATTTCAATTGCTATTCCTTTATTTCAGTTGTATTTTTCAAATTTTATGTTTTTGTTAGATTGAATATTGTTGACCTTTGGTGTTGTTATATTTTTACTATTGTTTGGCTTTAAGTCATAAATTTTTAAAAAACTAAATATTTTGTATTTTATTTTTTAATTTTTTTCCGATATTTCGATTTGCTTCGCAAATCATCTTCTGGGATATTTAAAAAATACAATATATTAAAAAATATATTTTTGAACGGGACTGAGTTGAAAACTTCTCGCTGCACTTAAAGCTTACTATTACTTTTAAAATAATGCACAGATGCTTTTTCAAATTATTTTGGATTTTTTATATGTTAATTTAAAAAAATGCAACAATGAAAATTAAATAATTTTTTTTAAGTAGTTGTGCCATAAAAAATTTCTATTCAAAAAATACCAATTAAAGTTATAAAACTATTTAATAATATTTTAGTGTCTATTTTTATAAAAAGATTTAGACGATTTGCCTAAAAATTTGTGTGAAAAATACTCACTTTTAAACTTTTTAATAAAAATAGACGAATACTTCTGAAAATCTGCATAGAAACAAAATATCTAGAAATAGAAATTTTTGGATTCCATATTTAATCAAAAAATCGATCTTAGTTCTGATTCTAAAGCTGGTCCGATACAAATTTGCACCCATTAACAATTCCATTATATCCTGAAAGAATTTATGATTCAATTTGTTTAACCGTTTAAATCGCGAATTAATATTTAATTAATGTATTTCTAAGAGTTGTTTTAAAATTAAGATGGCCTTCCATACAAATATATTACCTGCATATTAGTTCGCTATTTAAACTGTTAAACGAATTGATCGCGAAAAAGTGGAAGATATGGATATTTTATATTAAGCCCTTATTTCAGAATATATTAAGTAGATTTTCTCATGACTGCAACCAAAAGATGAACTTTGTCGTAAGTTTTTTTGATAGATATCGAGTTTTTCAAGTAAACATACGTCGGATATATTCATTTTCTAACGAGCGGGAATTCCCGGGATCCCGGGAAATTCATAAAAAATCCCGATGTCCCGGGAAATGAAAAAGTCCGGGAAAAGAAAAACCCTAGTTGTGTGTGTAGTGTTTTGAAAAACCAACAAAAACTTACAAAATCATTTTTTTCTAACGTTTTGTCAGTTAAAAATTGAAGATTGTTTTAACAGACTCTTTAATTATTTTTATTTCTTTTTTTGGAATGTTTAGAAAATGTTTGAAAAAATCAAAATGGTTTGAATAAAATACATAATCAGTAGTCCTCTTTTTAATTTTCTTTTCAATTAATTTAATATGTAATTTAGGTTGTTTTTAACAGGGACCGAAAATAACAGTTATTTTTGAATTTTTAAATAAAAAAAGCACATTTAACCAAATATCGGAGAACTGATTCAAGTACATCATAATGATCATTGTGGCATAGTCTTCCAAAAATGCATTGCTTTTTAAATTTTTGACTTTTATTTTTTTGAGCAAAAATAAAAGTTATTTTTTGACTTTTACTTTTTTGACCATAAAAAAAAAAGTTATTTTTTGACTTTTATTTTTCTGAGCAAAAATAAAAGTTTTTTTTGAGCAGAAATAAAAGTTATTTTTTGACTTTTATTTTTTCAAGCAAAAAACAACAGTTATTTTTTTACTTTTATTTTTTTGAGCAAAATTTAAATAGTAAATAGAAAAGACAAAGGGGGTTGAAATTATTTTTAACCGCTTTAGTTGAATCAGATATATCGATTTACTTTTTCTTATCGCTTTTATATTAAAAAAAATTATGTGAAAAATTCAGAATTTAAATTTCAAAAACGATCGATTGGAAGAGGATCGATTTTCGTAACATGCCCGATTATATATGAATGGATATATTCGCAATATATAACTGGATATAACACCATCCCAAAAATGGTTATATTAAATTGTATGAAATCGGATGTAATTGTATTTACAAGGATACAAAGTTGTATCAAATGATCCACTTACATTCGATTTTTGTCCCAATAAAAACACATATAAGTTAATACAATATAATAAGAATAAATTTAAATAATAAAAAAAGACTTTTTTATTGGAGGGCAGCAGGGATTGAACAACAACGTCGTGGTTTCACATTACATATACTGATTTTATGAAATCAGTGCTTTGCCAGTTTATTATGTTTTGTACAGTTGGCAATTTCTGTCCGGGTACATATACAGAAAGAATTTTGCTGGACGAATTTTAATGAAATTTTTCAGTAACATAAACTAATGAAGTTTTCTACACAAAGTAAATGAAAAATTTCTTAAATTTGATGAAAAAACTTCATATATTTTATGACTCTGGGTTTAGTGAAACTTACTCATTGAGTGCATGAACTTTTGGATAAATAAAATTAAATGTTTCACAATATTTTATGAAAATTCAATGAATAGTTTCAATTCGTTGCAGTGAAACTTAATTGGTTTTATGCAAAAATTCCTTAATACCATGCAGATAATTCTATCGGAGTATGTTGGCCAACTACCTTTTTTAATTTTTTATTATTTTAACTATAATTTAAAGTTCCTATATAAAACGTTAATCAATTTTGATTTATTTATCCGTTAAACGAGTATCTCAGGTTTATCATCTCCCATCATTTATTTGTACAACCTTTGTTGGGTCACATAATTTAATTTAATACAGCCACACTATTATTGTATACAGTGAAATATTATCCACCCCTAAATTATAGAAATCTTTCATTTCATTTCATCTCCTTCAAAAAAAAAAAAAAGCTTTCTGCAAATAAGTTTTATTATAAATATAACAAAGCAAAGCAAAAGGTTCGCGTGAAATTTAGCTTCCGGCACATTTTTGATATTAAAATTTTCGCTCCATTTTACATTTTATTGATTTCCATTTTATTTTAATTTCAATTTGCTTATGGCATTTTTAGTGAAAGTTTTGCTGCTTTTACAGTCTTTTCTTCTTTTCTACTTTTCCCCTGATTGTTTTGTTTCCTGTTTAAAGTTTTTCTGTAATTCTTATTTTTCTTTTATTTAATAATTGCTATGGAAATTGTTTTACAGCTAAGTTGAAGAAGTTGTTAATAAATGCTTGAATTGTATAGTGTAGAAACTTACCATTACTGCATTGCGTTTAAAATCCATAAAATTTTTCACCTCTGCTGCCAATTCGCGCAATAATATGATGCCATCCTTTCGTTTAACTTCAATATCGTTGTCTTTGAAACGCTGTAAATTAGAATTAAACAAAGAAAATTGTTTTAATTGAATTAATATGTCAAGTTATTCATTTTTCTGTGTTCTTAGTATTAATTTTAATTGGACCTAAATAACTGAATACAATAATTTTGTACTCTCTGGGGATTAATTATTCATTTTTTAATACTTTATGATTTCCCTTTACTATTTTAATAAGTTGTTGTTCTTAATGATTTAACATCTACAGGATCTATAGGAATGAATAAATGTGAGGTAAATTGACATATAAACAATCATTCTGGCAGCTGTTTCAATTTACTACGACTTTAACGCTCTTTATAATTTTCACACTTTTTTTCTGAAAGTTTTTTAACATTTCTATGCCCAAATTTGTCAAAAAAGTTTGATTAAAAATATGCCCTACCCTGAACATCTTGCATCGTAGAAATTTTAAATCCTATAATACACCTAGAAAACAGATTCGGTGCTGACAACCCCTTTTTTGGCAAGCGAATAGTTTAGTTGCAGAAATTGAATTTTTCGCTTGCGACTACCGAATTATTCTTGATACAACTGAAATTCTGTTGTTTCAGTCAAATTAGTACTGGCTCAATTAGTTTTCTGTTATCACAATCTGTTTCCTGGGTGCAGAATTCGAAACACAGATAAAAATATTTTGTAAATACAACTAAACCTTTAATTGAAATTGAGCTTACAATTGATTTTACAAACATGTTTGTTATTTGATTGTTGAATTTATTGCTATTATAGTTCATTTTAGTTCATTCCAATCTTCCTTATTAGGAGAAATTACTTTTCGTGCTAAGATTGAAATGCTAGAAGCCATATCAGGACATGAATTAACGCTAATGTACAACAGTGATCGAATTAATTTTTGACACTCTTTGTTATGCATTAAATTTTCAGATCACAAAAATTTGTGTATAGTCATATATAGTAAATATTTTGTTTTATACTATAATATGTAAATCTATATATTATATGTTTCTTATGTGGTACCTTATATAACCATATATTTTTATATATAGTCTTCTATAAAATTACATACATGCTATTCATAATGAAATATGACAGATCTATATATGTATGTGGTGCGCATAGTTCAGAGACATAGCCAAAAATGTGCCCAAACTATGCTGTATATCAGTCAGGATTGTCTTTATACTATGCGCTAGATCTAGGAAGAGTTCGAGGACAGTCTCCAAACTAACCAAATGTCTCCATACTAAGCACTTGATCGAAAAACTGTCCCCGTAGCATACGCTGTGCATACATATTATGATATATAATAATAAATGAGCATTCATAAGATAATACATGTTCAGATATGGTATATGCCACCATATATTTTGAGATATAATTATAAATACCCCCTTATAAAAATTTGTTGGTTGATATTTTTATATATGATTATATATAATATTAAATGCTATAAGATATAAGTATATATGATTCCATATATGGTGCAAGATTAATAATCAATTTGAGATATAATTATATATGGTCCCACGTCAATAATATTTAATATGTGTTTAATATATAATTATATATAGTCACATGTAACCTGAGAGACCCTACTATTAAATCCCAGCTCGGGCAGAATTTTTTTTTTTTTTTTACTTTTTTAAATCAATTTAATTTACTCGTAAATATATTTTTACAAATCTTAAAAAAATTAGCCCGTTTTTTGCCAACAAAATCTGAAAATTATATTTAACGCAATTTGGGATTAATAATATTTTAATATGTAATTATATATTGTCATATATAACCCCGCACGTAATTATATATGTGACTGGGTGCTATTATCGAATCCCAGCTCGGGCAAAAAAAAATGTTTTTAAACTTTTTTTAAGGGGGTTGTCAAATACATAAAATATATATTATTGTAGTATTTTTAAAAAATATTAGTTTTAAATTTCTCCCACCAAATTTGCTAGGGTTGCCACTTCATTATTCGCCTTTTTAAAAAAGGAAAAATCGGCTGCCACTGTAGAGCCTTCATTAATTATTGGAAAATAAAAATGCAAAGTGATTCTTAATACCAGATAAATTCTCTAGTCCCTATCGTGGCCCGATTTTTATTTTTAAAAATTTGTTTTAAAAAGTTGCCACACAAACTTGAAAATTCCAAAAAAAAAAGGCAAATAAAAACAATTTTACTTGGGAATATAAAATTTATTTGACTGAAATTCAAAAAAAAGGGCCACAATAAGGACTACAGTTTTTTATTGACTACGAAAGAAAAAAACACAGATCGAAATCGGTTAACCCACCTTGGCTGTACAGTGGCAGGCGATTTTGAACTCAAGGTTGTGAGAAAAACGCGTTTAAAGTCTAAAGTTAATTTTAAGCTAAGAAAACAGCAAAATTTTAAAAAATTGTAAATGAAGAAAAGTTATATTTCCTAGCCTACTACAAATTTGGGACGAATCGGTTAATAAGTATTTGATATATTAAACCTAATAGTCTTAAAAACGATGAGATATATTATACATAATGCTACTCATATTATTTTGTAAAAATGCTATAATTTTGTATAGTTTTTAATTTATTTCGTTTTTTTTTCCTCCATTTTTATATATATTGATTACTTTTATAACTTATAGTAAGCCATCCATTTCAAAAACAGCTTTCTAATGGACAAACGTTCATGCAAAATAAAGCCGACACGTTCCTTCGATATCTTTAAGGTACACTGATAGAATTCTGTACATAGTATTAATGAATTGGTTCAGTAATACAATGAATTTTTTCATTGAAAAGTCCCCAAAGAACGGTTTCATTGGATTAATGAAACATGTTACATTAAATATATTTTAATGAATGGATTCATTGATCTTTTTTCATTAATTTTAAGATAAACATTATGAAAGTTTCATGTGTTTAATGAATTAAATTCATTACTTTTATGAAATAATTTCATTAATATTTTTCATTTTAGCATAGACTTAATGAAATTATTTCAATAAGACATGAAGTTATTATTAGTATAATGATTTGTTCATATTTTTAATGAAGCGTTTTATAGATTTCGCAACAATTCCACGTAAGTGAAAAATATTTTTTTTTTTATATTGAGTTTGACGATTTTTTTCGCAAAAGTATGAACAAAATACCGGGCTTAAGGGTTAAAAGCAAAAGTTGATCTAAGATGCAATTATGTGTAAACAAATCATACCATTATGTAAGCACTTTTTTGATATTCAAAGGCTTTTCACAAAAAACTCGCTTTAAAATAAAAAAAAACTGGAATCGGCTCGTAATGGGTTAGTGAATGTTATATTAAACCCATTTCAATTACCTTTTCAATGATGCTCATATTGTCATATTGATCCGATAATAAATAGCGGAGATACGGGTAAGTCCACGTTTTAACTTTGACCCGAAATAGGGGTCTTCGACAAACAAAAATGTTTTCCTATTCAGCCCAAAAAGTACTATCTGCGGGAAAAAATCGCGGCTGTGCCCCTAAAATCAACTTGTTCCCTTAAAGCCGATATAACTCCCGAGATGAGGGTCTCTTTGTTTAGCCCAAAAATAACACATACATATATAGGGAAAACCAAAAAGAGGTAAAATTGTACCTGAAACCATTTTTTTAAGGAAAATTTTTTCTTTATGAAATTTTCATTAATTTAATGAATTTTTGTTATGAAATTATGAAAAAATAAAAAAAATCTAATGAAAAAATTCATAACAACAATGAATTTTCGTTCAGTTAATAAATTTTTTCATTAAATCAATGAATCCATTTTAATGAAATCGATTCATTAATGCTATGAACGAAAATTCTATTAGTGTATCAGCTATCTCCTGCAACCTCACTTTACGGTCTGCCAAAACGATTTTGTGAATTTTTTTGGTTTTTTCGGTATCACCACCTCTTTTGGGCGACCATCGGCGTCATCGGTGTTTGTATGATCACGTTGAAAGTCAGCAAACCACTACTCTACCATTTGTCTCGATGGAGCAGAGTCAAAATACAATGAAAAATCAACACACGCAAAAGTAGCCTCACTTAAACAGCTGTAACTTGTTCATTAATGAACGAATTGTCATTAAATTTTGACAGATGTGTTAAGTCGGTATACCAAATTTCATCACAATGTATTAATATTTGCGAACTGTAGCGTGCAGGTATGGAAAATTTTGCGGGCCGCGCCTTTTTACAAGCACTAGGTCCAAAAATGAACCAATTGTAAAAAAAAAATCAGTAGGCCATGTGAATCAGCGTACCTAATTTCATTAAAATGTATTCGTAGTTGAGATCTGTATCGTGCGAAAAAGCTAATTTTGGGAGAAACCTTTATATAGACTCTAGGTCTAAACATGGACCGATTTTCACCATATTTTTGTCCCTGGGCAGATATAAGTCGATGCACTGAATTTAATTAAAATATATTCGTATTTGTGACCTGTTGCATTCCAAAGAACAAATTTTTGGGGGATCTTTATATGGGAAGTAAGTCCAAACATTGACCGATTTCAACCATTTATAAATATGCTTCGTGCTGGGGATGATATAATTCGGAATACCAAATTTCATAAAAATTTCTTAACATTTGCGACCTTTAGCGTGCGTGCATTTTTTAGGTTGGTTTTTTATGTCATCTGCTTATTAGTTTATTCAAAAATAAAAATTTTGGGCTTTTTTTTCTTATAATTCGGAAAACAGATGAAGAAAGACTCCTATCTAAAATATCCAGAACTATTTCCAGTATACTTACCGCAAATTTTACACAAGCATTGCAGTGAAGTACTACATACAATATATTTTGTAATTTCCGCCAGCTAGAAATCCATTTTAGACCTATGGTTGTAAAATCATTGCCCCCCCCCCCCCCCCAACGATTTTTTATTATTTTTGCCACCATACAAATCGACCCATCCTAATGGACATACATATATGGATGCATGTATGGAAATTTATGTATCCATGTATATATAAAAGCATACATGTTTATGAGAATGCACGAACATACACGGAGTTTTAAGTATCGAGTATCCAAAAAAGACAAATACTCGATACTCGATATCCACTACTAATATTTTTACCAGCATTAATGCAGACAAAAGACTTCAATTGTTTGCATTATTTAATACTACAATAACATAAATTTATTTCGCTATTGTTGGGCCTATAACTCAGCTGTCTACTCTCGTAAATTATAATAAAGGTATATTTCGCTCAAAGAATATTTTGTGGCAATTAATTCTTATTCTATAGTATACGACGAGTACTACAATAGATACTCATACATACGGACAAGGTTATTTTAAAATATTTGCATACAATCAAATGCCGGCATTACTGACTTTTAAATAAAGACAACCTTTGAGTAAATGAGTAAGCGTGTGTGTGTGAGTGTGTGTGTGTGAGTGTGTGTGTATGTGTGTGTTGTGAAATGTTATGTATATGTAGATGACGGCGGGACAACAAATAAAAGCAAATCGTAAATCAATGTAAGCCATAGACTTTTATTTCAGTTTTTTTTTTTTGTTTGGAGGGGAGTAACAACATACACAGATAATAACAAATATAAATATTTTGGTTGGAATCTTTGTTGTTGTCGCTGTTGTTGTTGTTGTTTTTGTTATTGTCAGTAACTGCTACTACTACGACTATTTTGACTCTAAAGTAATGTATTATAAACATATTCTTTTCTCTCTTGTCTATGCAAATATTTACGTCTGGCCCTGTCATTTAACCAGGGCCACATTCAAAATAAGTGTTGTATATGTATAAGTAAATGCATGTATGTGACTGTCTGTTTATATTATATATAGTAGGGTATACTACTATCATAACATAAGTAAACATATGTACACTATGTGCAAACAGCAGGATGAAATTCAAATTTCCCTAACTTTTTTGAAACTTTTTTTTGTATTTCATAATTTTTGTAAAACTTTTCTTAAATATGGTGAATTTTGATTGGATGCAATTCAAAGAAGCTTTTTATAACAAATTGTCAGATTTTTAATAGTTTGGCCCATAGACAAATTTTCAAAAAAAAAAAAAAATTAGTTAGGAATGGATTACATCACTAACAAAAAGTTTGTCGGTAGAATCTACTGAAAATGGTAATTAAAACAATTTAAATAATTAATTTAAAATAATTAACTATGTAGATATTTTTAACTGTTGAAAAATGTCGTAAAATTAACTGACAAAATTTTTACCACAAAATTTTTAAAACAACTGGCAAAATAAGCAAAACCAATTACTACATTTAAATTTTTATCAATTATTTTAATTTTTGCATTAAAAAATACAAAAATTGTTTTTTGTTGACAATATCATATTAGGATTTGGACTTGAGGTGGAAGAATATTCTAACTAAATATATTAAATTTTTATATTATATAAAAGTATATTTTAGTAAAAAAAACAATTTTTTTTTGCGATTATAAAAAATGTTTAATTTCTTAATCGTACCTCAAATTTGAAGTAAAGATACCAAACCGGTATTACCATTTTATGATTTGGAGATACAATAAAATTTTCTTATTTCTAAACAAGAATTTTAAAAAATCAACGAAATATTTTATTTGTTAAATAATTACCAAAAATAGCAGTTTACTGGAAACATGCTGTTTTGGTAGTTGTTATAATATTTAAAATAACTGCTCTAAACAACTGCTACGAAATTACAGTACTTTCCGTTAGTTGCTTTTTTAAATGACTGTACTAATAGTTGGTTTAAATTTTTCCATAGAAAAGCACCTGTTATAACAGACAAAAATAACAACTGCTGATTAGTACACAAACAACTGCATGTAGTAAAAAATTTCATCTTTTTGATTTCTTAAACTATTTCTTGATATCTTCTCTCATATCTGAGATATCAAATATCGACTTTGATCTACTTTCCAATTTTGAATACAAAAATTAAAAACCTTCTCTATCGTTTTTCTCGATAACTACGAAATGTGACAAATTTTTCGGGTATTGCTTAAGGTAAAAAAAAAGTTTGCCAAAATATTAAACTCATAGCAATAAATCTGTAAAAATAGTAGAAAAAGTTACTAAAAATTAGTTAAAAATGATGCTGCAGAAAAAACTGCTACAATTAGCAGATTTTTTTACTAAATACCACTAAAATGAGTACAGCAAAATTAAAACTGTTAAATTTAAAGAATTTTAGTTATATTTAGGCTAACTTTTAGTTAATTGAAAATAGCAAATTGTACTGTAAAATCTGCAGAAATTTTTGCTAAATATTTGTAGACTAAAAATAGCAAAAATAAACTGTTAAATCTATAAAATTTTTGCTATTTTTAAGCTAAATTTAATTGAATGCAGTTTATTCTGCTAAAATCAGCAGTAATATTTGCTAAAAAATTGTAAACTGTTGTTTTCAAAAGGCTCGATTTTTATTTTAATTGAAAAAAAAATAAAAAAAAACGAAACATTTTAATTTTTTGGTGATTTTTTCGGCTACTAATTATTTAGCAAAATTTTTTGCTGATTTTAGCAGGTTATTTTGCTATACTCCATTTACAAAAATTAAGCTCAAATATAACAAAAATTCTGTATATTTAACAGTTTTATTTTTGCTGTTCCTATATTACTAATTTATAGCAAAAATAATCACTTCTGAGAGCAAAAAACAATAACAGAAAAGCTGAGTAGGAAAGAAAAACTATGAATTAGCCACACTATGTGCAAGGCCTTACGTGGGTTAGATGGCTAAGCTGTCGAACTCTAGTATAGTTACGTTTGTAATGTGGGAATGCATGGGTTCGATTCCTACAGCCGACAGGTTGTTGGAAAAAAAAATTATCATATAGAGACAATCTCACAATAAAATATAAACAATAATACAATTTAAAATGGAAAATCACTGTTGACGCCTGTCCAAAAGAAAAAGGCAGAAACTAGATCTAGTCTAATTTGCAGATTAATAATGTGTTTATAACTTTGAAAAAATGTTTATTCTTCTTCTTAACCTCAAACCTACATAATTATAAATTAATAAAAGATGCATAATAATTACAATATTAATTGCATTTGGTCTATATGACGCGTTTGAAAATCCAACACTTTACTAGGAAAATAATCTGCTAATTTAACAGTTTTTTTCTGCAGCATCATTTTTAACTAATTTTTAGTTGTTTTAACTAAATTTTTTACGGACTTTTTTCTATTAGTTTAGTAAAATAGGGTCTACCCAAGTTTAATTTATAAACTAGGTAAAACTTTAGTTCTTACATTTTTATACCCTACACCACTATGTGGTCAGGGTATTATAAGTTTGTGCTGATGTTTGTAACAGCAACAAATATTGGCCCTAGACCCACCTTATAGTATATCGATCGGCTCAGATTTTTTTTTATTTCGATTTAACGATGTCCGTCTGTCCTTCCCTCCGTCCGTCTGTCTGTCCATGCATTCTTTGCGATTCTACAGGTCGCAAATATTAAGATATTTTGACGAAATTTGGTACACCGACTTACGTCGGCACAAGGACGACGCCTGTTGATTTTGGTTGAAATCGGTCCATGTGGCCATATAACGGTACCCCCCAAAATTGTTTTTTTACACGCTGTAGTATCTGAAATATCTTCGTATTTGCGAACTACATATTTGGACCTATCGCCCATATAGGCTATATTTTCGATTTTCTCTTATTTTATGATTTTATAGAAAATTTTGACACAAGTCCGTTTTAACCCATTCAAATTTCGGATCCAAACATTAGTTGGCTTTAAGTCAGACTGGTGTAGGGTATTATATAGTCGGCATGCCCGACTTTAACCTTTTTACTCGTTTTATCTAAAAACTTGGTTAATTTTCTTAAGTACTTTTTGTAATTCATTTTAAAAATTTGTGTGCAGCTTCTACCGATCTTTTGGCCAACATTTTTTTACCTGTAAATCGAAATTCATGTGAGCGATATTCGGGATCACATTAACAGTAGTTTGTTTTTATAAATTTTCGATTTTTTTTTTTTTTGCTACTTTTTGTTCATAGTATTCCACCACACTTACCAAATTTTATTTCACATAAACACGTCGTAGAAGTAGTAGTGCTAGTAGTGAGGTAAGGCATTGCCATAGTCTCTTGTGCAACATTAAAACGCATAAATTATTTTATTATTTAAGTTTTAAATACAATATGAAATTGTTTTTAATTTTTTTTTTGTATTCTGCAAACACAGAACACTTTTGCATTTAGGATACGGCAGTAGATTTTAAGTGAGTGTGTTGTGTTGATATTAAAATTACTAAAGAAAATTGTGATGTGAGCTATAGATATGATTTTAGACTATGTATATTTCTTGTATAGCTCTTTGTGCCTTTAGACTTTACTTTGTTTTTAGAAAAATTAATATTTAAAGTAAATATTGAAATAATAAAATTAAAGTTAGTTTTGATCCTTAACAATTTTATAAGGTTCTATAAAAACAGACATATTTCTGTAATAGTGTAAAATTGTTTTAAAGCCAGCAAAATTTTCTATTCCAAAGAATCGGTTGTATAAAAAAAAGCTTCTTTTCCTTTGTAATCCTTTCTACTGACGATTCTAACACCGATGATTTTTGTTGGAAAATGTTCCAAAAACAACCACTTCTATAGTTAAAAAGTAGAACATGTTGCCCTAATAGCAGTTCTGGAACTAGTTCTAGAACTGATTCCCCGTCAGTTAAACGTTATATCTAATTTCCGTGAAACGAGTTCCCGAACTAGTTCACAATCGATTATATAAAATTGTTCTGGGTATTTGAATAAAGATATATATTTAGCGTGTTTTTTAATCACCTGGATTTAGAATTTTACATACAAAAAATGGATTTATTAAATCCAAAAAAAAAGTTGGATTTAATAAATCCACAATAAAAGCACAAATATATGAAACAGCCTATTAATTTAATGTCAGAAAAAAATACGAATAAAAATTAAAAGAGAAACAAAAAAATTTGAAAACCAACAAATAAAAGGTTTTTATTAAATTTTTTTTATGAAATATGTTTAGAAAAAAAAACTACACCTCACCAAATACATATTTTTCATCTTGGACATGGAGAAATAGCTCAAATAGAAATGGCAATTTTTCACTCTACAGTAAGTAATTTAATTAAATCCAATTAGTGAATATTAACCCTCTAACCGGCCTAAGCTTTTTTGGAATGAAATTTATACCATGTCTTCCTCAAGAAAAATAAACAATAAGTTCTTCTACAAAAGTTTTTTGCGTTGCCTACTTTAGGCGATATGGTCCAAAATATTTTAAGGGTGAATCTTGAAAACTAGCGAATAAAAATTACTAGGTTTAGGCACAAATTATTTCTCTTACCAAGAAATAATTGCAATAAAAAAATTACATTTTTTGTGCTGTAACTTAAGAGGATGTAGCGATTTTCGTTTTTCGAAAAATGCGAAATTGAGCGAAAACGTACCAAAACTTAAATATATATTATTCAAACTTATAAACTTTGCTACCTATACCAAATATATTCGTTTTACCAAATTTAGAAGAAATCCGTCCATTCGTTTTGAAGTTAATGCGATGTCCTTTAAAGGTATCCTTATAGAATCCTGTGTGTCTTTGGACCAAAGTAAGGAACTTTTTGAATAGCTTAACCTCCAATCTTACTTCATGGTAACTATCAATTGTTTTAGTCAATTTAAATATGTTTTTAAGATTTTTGAAACTTTTGGTTGTTTTAAAATATTTAATTTTTGAAATTTTACGAAATTTTATCTTTGACACTTTTTCGTGCATTGTATACAAAAAAATTCTTCACAAAAAATTTTATAAATTTTGTTTTCTGTTGAAAAAGCATAATTTCTTATTATAAAATACCCCTATGGCGAATTTCTGATCAATTTAATATACCCCGCCTGGAGGCGGGCTTGCCGGTTAGAGGGTTAAATATTGCAATGGAATTTTTCAATTGTGTAAAAATATAAATTGAAGTGATAAAACTGAAAAGGCAGACTGTTTATCGCTTTTTTATGTAAAATATAATTATAAATTAAAAGTTAAAGTAAAATCCTTCATCATCGAATTCGGTATTAAAAATTAGGGTGAAAGAAGTGTCCGACAGAAAATTTTTTTTAAAATAGGAAGAATCTAACCCCATCTGTTGAGCACTTTTAGAAATACTTTTTGGATTTATTAAATCCAAGTGATTAGAAAAAACGGCTAATGTCTTATTATTATTATTGGGCGCCAAACTGCTATCACAGCCACCGCATATATTTGGCACTAGGGTGCTTCGTTTTGCCACTTTTCTTTCGGGGCGATATGTAATAGGGGGTGAAAGTTTTAGACCCCTATAGACATTCCAGATCTGAATATTTTTAAAATCGGTTAAGATCTTCTATTAAAATTTTCGCCACCAAATTTTGGACGTTTAACAAAAATGGTGAAAATTAACAAATAACAAAAAAATATGATGCTTGTGAAATTAATTATGTCTAAAAAGTTTCTTGTGTGCGGATTATTTAGTAGTACCCAGATAAAAATATAACGGCCAAGAAAAAACCGTGATTTTATTATAATTCTCAAAATTCGATTTTCAGTTTTTTTTTTTTAATATTATTAAACAAAACATAAAAATTTATTAAAACCACTTATTGATCTTATTAAATACACCTAAAGAATAAATGCAAAAAAATGGAGGTACCCTTCAGCTAATTTACGTGTGCAGCTATTTGATTTTAGCGCTTAACAAGGAATAGCGGTTTTTGCCAGTATCCAGGGTTAAATTGTTTAAAAATATATTTGTAGAAAAAGTAATCAATATTAATATATCAGATATCGTCGCTGCGCCGAAGTCCCAAATGTACCCAAATTTGGTCTTTATTTTCTATATTGGCTATGATTTTTGGAAGTAATTCTTTTATAAATGGAAAGATTGCAGTGTTGTTTTATATGTGTAAAAAAATAATTCTAAATGTTTAAGGAGAGGCTGAAATAGAGCTGTTTTACAGGTTTCCTCAAAAAAACTCGACGATATTATTCTTTTTGACCAAAATAACCTCAAGAATAAAATGTCACCTTTTTTTGGCATCGCTAACCCATGTTAGCAGGAGCAAAAAAAAATTACAAAATTTATAGTTCGAAACGTAGCTCAGTCATCAAATTACTTGGCAATATTCTAGATATTTGACATTTGAGCTACCGTGAATAACCTAAAACTACAAGATGTATTCAGATTTTTTAAACAAATTCCTCTTATTTTGGCATTTTTGTCCCAAAGAAACGAAGCGCTTTTGTCTGAAAAATGCCTCATCTACATTATTCATCGAGCAATATAACTTTTTTCTATCAAAAATGATTAGCTTTATTGTATTTAGTAGGAAAATTAAAAAAAAATACTTAAGGCTTGACTTGACATTGGTACAAAAATTTGGAGTCTGTTCAATAATAATTCAAATGTACAATAGCGACTTAACTATATACGTTAACTCAGAAAAAAAAATTCAAAGTACACAAAAACGTTTTTGTGACAAAATCTAACACATAACTTTTCCTATGCACGTTAACTTTCAACGTGGATATTTATCACCATTAAAAACGTTTATACATTTAAGCATCTAACATAATTTCCTCGCGTTACTTCCTAAAAAGTTTTGCTGGCGTACATTCGATTATACCGCGAATATTATACAAATTAACTGTTTAAAATTTTTTATACTGCAATATGAGAAAAATATAGGTAATATTAACTGTAAATATTAACTCCAACTTCTTTTTATACACTCACAAAAGTTTGTCGGTAGAAACTACTGAAAATGACAGTTAAAACAAAGGTAAATGCAGTTAAAAAGGCGACAAAGCTTTAAAAGAACGATTTCCTTAGGCAAGAATGAAATCCGGATAGGGACATACCTAAAATGGATTATTTTTCACAATTTGTTAAAAACGTTTGGAATTTTAGCATATTTAATTCCTTTAATGCAACGAAAACTTTTCTTATTTTTTACTGTTGAAAAATTACTAACAAATGCATTAAAAATAACTACCAATGTCGTAAAATTAACTGATAGATTTTTACTACAAAAATTTCAAAACAACACAGGTAGAAAAATACAAACGGCACAATGTCGGCCCGGTATTGCACACGGTAGTACATGTACTGGCAATTGCGTCAGATTTTCAACTTTCACTGTACTGGCAGTGAAAGCTATTTCTACCTGGGAACTGACATAATCGGTAAAAACTACTGTTTTTTACAGTCAATTATTTTTGTTTATAAAAGTTTATTTTAATAAAAAAAAATTATTTTTACAAAAATATATGTTATTACTTTAGCCTATTTAAAATTCAAAGTAAAAATTCCAAACCGTTCTCCAGTTATTATGCTTTTATGCATTGGAGATACAATACAAGTTTCTGATTTTTATTTGCAAACTAGAAATATATCAATAATAACAAATACAAACTAAACAAGAATTTTTAAAATTCCAAATAATTCAACGAACTTTTTTATTTTTTAAATAACTACCAAAAATAATTGTTTACTGTAAAATTACTGTTTTGGTAGTTGTTTATTATGATAATAAAAATAACTGCTTTCAACAACAGTTACGAAATTACAGTACTTTTCGTTAGTTGTTTTCTTAAATAACCGTCATAAAAGTTGTTTTGCATTTTTCTATAGAAAAACAACTGTAATTTCTGTTAAAAACAACAACTACTGATTACTACACAAAAAACTGTCATGTAGTAACTGTCAAACTTTTTTAAAGTAAAAATAACAATTTTTAACGATAACACATTTTTACTAAAGATTTTTCATTAGCACGCTGATTTTTTCAATTTTCTTAAAGTGACTATATAGTTATGAAATACTAGACCTTTTGTCCGATTTCATTTATAATAGTTAAACCCTACAACAGCATCCAAATTAATGATTTCATAGTATTCCCAATAAAATGACAACCTTAGTATGTCCCCAAATTTATGTCGATAGGAAAGAACAAATTAAATTTATATTTTAAGGTTATTTCATGAGTTTATTTTATATATTTTCTTCCTCAACCTTTCAGTGGGTTGAAGTTTTTTTTATACGTATTTTTTTCTCCTTCTTGAACAAGAATTTTATGGAATCCATGTGCAAAAACTCCTTGTTGTTGTGTTTGTTCTGTGTTTTTTTTTTTAAAGAACTATGCAAGTGGTTTATGTGTAACATCAGTATTAGCATCAGCAACATTTTTGACGTTGTCTTCTATTTTTTTAATTTTTTTGTTGTGCCTTCCATAAAAGAAAACTTGAACGTGCCAGGAATGTTATTAATTTTCTTGTCATAGATTTTCAATATGATACGAGTAAAACGACCGAGTATCGTCATTTTTAACAAACTCATGCTAAGCTTAAATCGTAACGTTCCGGTACAATGTTGCGTTTAGGATGTTATTCTTTTTATTTTTTTTTTTTTGGAAAGTGTAGGCACAAATTCTTTATTTTATTAGACTTTAGTATACTGGGACTAACTATCGCATGAATATGTATGTTGGTGTAAGTGTGACCCATATATGTATTAAGAACAGTTGTGTTTGTATATTTAGCACAATATACATATTAAGGAAAATAGTTAAGTACAGTGTGTTCAAGACGTCGCTTCAGAATTTGGTTACCAAAATCGGTAGTGGATAGTCACATATTTCTAGAGAATACCAAGACTCACAATCCTGAGATTTATATTTATGAATATTGTTATCCGTGCGGAGAATTCACAGAATATGAGCATGAGTTATGTGCTGATCATATCGGAGCTGGGTGTCTTCGCACCCGAGAAGAGCTCCTTTATGTCAGGCAAGCCAAGGTAAACCCTTTCCTTCCATGACGGTCCGGTGATGTTAACGGGAAGGAAGAACTCGACGATACCAACCAGCTTATTTGCAAAGTGTAGCTCGAAGAATCCCCCAATACAGCAGACAAATATGGGGAAGCTAAAAGTCATGCAAATTACAAAAACAACTATTTATATTTTGAGCCTAACATTGAAAGAACAGAAATTTGTTATTGAAAATGTCTTTTGTTTTTCAAAATATTTCCCTTTATACTTTTATATACTTTCGAACCACTTGTCATAGCATTTTTTCTATTCTGCGTGAGACACCTCAAAAAATATGGTTTCTTCGGCTGACGAAAATCATTGTCCACGTAGTTTATCTTTGATGTGCGGGAACAGCAAAAAGTTGTTGGATCCCATGTCGGCATTGTACGGCGGATGACTCATTAATTCGATCTTTTGAGTGCTCAAAAAGACACTTGTTTGAGCCGAAGTGTGAGAGCTCGCGTTGTTATGCTGAAGAATTGTCCGTTTTCGGGGGTTGGTATTCCTCATTTCCCCGAACACATCTGGCAAACAAATGGTGGTGTACCATTTGGAATTTACTCTTCTACGGTATTCTAATATCACTGTTGCTACACGACCAATTTTTGCAAAAACAAACAGGTGAAAATTTGTTTCGAAATGCTTCGCGAGTGAACAACGTTTGTTGGATTTCGTTCATCATAAATACCAATACAGTCGACTGCTGTTTACTTTCAGGCTCATATGCATGGAACCATGATTCGTCATCTGTAAAGATCTTATGCACGTTTTTGTAGCACCTCGTTTGCTGCGACAACTATATTCATACCAAATTATATTTTAAATCGTAAAGGTCAATATTCAGTTGTCTAATTCAATATTAAACATTATTATAATCCTCAAAATTTTATTGAAATTAAAAAAAATTTATTGAAATTAAATTAATTCTAATGTCTAATTTTGAATTTATAAGTTTTATTAAGTAAACAAATACAGTATAAAATTTGTTTAACAATACCAATCATTAGTTGCGTGTGTTATCAATAAAATCCAAAATTCGGTTGATTCTACATAAATTCTAATCTAAAGCCATATTATTCACTTTCGAATACTGATAATTTCGAATATATTCACCAAATAAACGGTAGCATCCACTGTACACTATAACTAAATGAATATTCATTTTAAAATTGATTGCAAATATTAGCTGCGTTTGTGCGGCATTCCTATCAATGATATCTCGAACAATTTTGACAGTAGAAAGCCGGAATACGTTTAAAAACAGTCAAAATCGTTCTTGAGAACACTGATAGAGAGTCACACAAACACAGTTATTAATAATACGATCGTTTGTTGTTCATTTTTCTTACCCAGCCAGCAAAATTAGGATACTTTTTTGAGGGTTCTTATTCTATGATTCAAAACTTATTCAAATAAAACACATTTTTTTTAAATTTTCAAAATTTTTGTCGAAATTTTCTCATATTTTGGACAAAAATATAAGCTTTCTAAAATGAATCATAAAAGACACAAAAATTTGAGCCAAATTATTAAATTCAAAAGATGGTTCTGAAATGACTCAGAAATGTAAAAAAAATTTTAATATTTTGTGAACAATTCAGAAAAGGCTCAAATGATGAGCCACTTTCATACAAAAATTTTAATTTTTAATAATATTTTTTGAGCTTTTTTTGATTAATTTTTCGGTTTGTTTGCTGGCTGGGTATTTTTAATTCTTAATACAATATTTTTGGTTTACTAATCGATTCTAGGTAATCCCAAATAAAATAACGTTTGCGGAAATTAAGTTTAATGGTTTTAATCGAATTCCAACCAATCTTATGTACTCAATTTAGCTTAGCGGACTTTACGGTAGCGAAGGTTGAATTGACAGGTGGCCGTAATATCATTACTGCCACAACGGTGAATCTACGCCAGAGGAAGTGGGGTTACTGTTGTCATCCATTGATGCAGATGACGTATTGATCCTAGGCTGTGATGTCAATGCTAGGCACAACATCTCGTTTTGTTAATACTAACAACCAAACTATGTATATGCAAATTCTGGTACTAACTCTACTTTTATTTTTCCGAGTTCCGATAATTTTAGGGATTGGAAGAAGGTGCTAGATAAAACACTGATCACAGGTAATACTTCTGTACTAGTTGAAAAGTGGATAGTGTCCGGTAAGAAGTCTTTTCTGATCATAATTGGATACTTTTCTTCTTTTCGATGTCATCTTGCACGTTCGGAAGGATGTATGCTTCAGAAATATAAGTAGAACTGTTTGGTCTCAGTTCAATTAGATTATTCAGGGGAACTCGGTAAGGGACCGAGGGTCATTACGACGACTGACAGTCCCGAACACTCTGTGAGTGTCCTTAAGGGGACCATAGATGTGGCGTGCAAGGTTTCATACCCTGCGACACCGACGAAGAAAAGTTTTCCTCCCTGATAGAGTTCGAAGCTTTCAGTTCTGCGGAAGTAAACGAATAAAGCTGTCATCGTTATTTATATCAGCAATGAGTGGGCGCCATGCCGCTACAATATGAAAGCGTATAACAAAGTAGCGGCGTTGGCGAAGCGGATCTCGTGTAAAACTTTCTGACCCTGCCCGGCTTAGTAAGCTGATAAAAGGTCACACAAAATCTACTTGCGTAAAGAGAGATGATGCATCCTTTTCGGAATAGTTTGCCTAGTAATTGGAAATCCTACTTAATATCCGCTTTCCCAGTTTCAAAGGATGTTACACCACCTTGAAAAATTACGGAATCTGTCTCGCGCAGGGAACTAACAATAAGGTTGGGAATGATATAATTACCCTAAAAGTATGGCCTTTGCAATTATAAGTTTCTTTCCACACAAATCGGTAGATCTGAGTGGCATTCGTCCGGTTAAGTTACAGAGTGATTTGAAAGTGATCAATGCCTGGCTGCTCAAGGAGCGTTAAGATGGTATTTACAGCTAAGTTTGGTTAGTGAAGCCATAAAGATGCAAAGGACTTCCAGTCAATCAGTCTCTCATTATTGCTGCATGAGACACTGTAAAGACTCATCGATGTGCACCTAAGACTAGAGATATTGCCAGAACTCTTTGCCAGTCAACATGTATATTTCAATGGCCGCTCAACGGAAACTGCGCTTCACGAGGTTTTGAGGATAGTGGAGAGATCCTTGGAATTCATACAATATACACTTTCTGCTTTCTTACGTATACTTAGTAGGAGCTTTCAACAATGTCAGGAGTGATGCGATACAGAGCGCTCTTTTGGATAGTAACCGTGACTGGATAGTAACCGTGTTGGACTCTCGATTTGTCGAAGCTCGTCTGGGTAATAGCGAGAAGTCAACGCAAGTTAAGAGAGGAACGCCCCAAGGTGGAGTGATATCACCTCTGTTGTAGCTTCTGGTTATAAATTCAGTTCTGAATCAAAAATCTCAAAATCAAACTAAAAAATCACTAGAAAATAGCTAAATTATTAAAAACTTAAAAAATTTTGCGATAAATCTCTAAATTTCACGAACTTTTCGGGTTCTGTTGAAAAATTTACGAAAAATAGCTATATTTTTCGAACTTTTTAAAACTTTCTAAAATAATTGTCGATACATCCCTAAATTTTTCCAACTTTTAATTATTCCATAAAAATTTAGCGATAAATCGCTAAATAATAATGATTCAAAAATACTGTCAAGGAAATAAATTTAAAAAAAAGCTAAGAAAACACCAAACCTGTCTTTAAAAAAAATCGCTAGTTTTCCCGCTAATATCAAATCATATTTTATCCCGCTAAACGAATTGAAATATCGCTAGATTTGACGAGAAAATAGCTAAATTGGCAACAGTGGTTCTGATTATCTATCAGGGTGTTAAGGTCGTTGCTTATTCCGATGATGTGACGATCAGTGTTGCCAACAAATTTTTAAAATAAATAGCTAGATCAGACCCAAAAATCGCTAGAAAATCACTAGATTTATAAACAGTGCCAAAATTTAGCAATTTTATCGCTAGATTGTTGATAAATGGTAACTAAAAGATTTTTTTACTCAAAAACTTCTTTAATATGTTCATAAGAAGTGTTATAAACTTTTAAATAATGAAAAATTTTACGATTAAGCTTCAAATAAGGAATCCCGATTTTCATTGAATTAATGTTAGTATTAAAAATACTCAATAGAGCGTGTTGTGCGGTGAAAAACTACATACCCATATTTTATTGAAATGTTCATTTTTTAGAAAGTTTATTTTACTAAAATCGTTAAAAAAAAGTTGTGTTTTATAATAAAAGAATATCAATATGCGAATTTTTTAATATTTTTCAACATAAACCCGATTTTTAAAAATTATATTACGGCTGATAAAAAATCGCCAGATTTTTGGCTAATAGCTACAAGACAATTTTTCCCGCTAGGGACGAAATAATATCGCTAGAGCTGATGAGAAAATCGCCATTATGGCAACAGTGGTGGTGATACTAGTAATAGGGATGTTTCTGGATGTGATGAGCGACATCATGACCAGCGCTCTGCACACTCTCAGTAACCGGGCTACGAGTGTGGTCTGCGAATGTATCCGAATAAAACAGAACTGGTACTTTTTACCACAAAGACCAAATCGAGCATATTAAAAAATCTTTAAAATTAATTTTAAAACAACACGTTTTTGCATTTTTATCAAATTTGTGGGTCGTCTTGGATTCCAGGCTAAAGTGGGTTAATGATATCCGATGAAGTCAAAATTTCATATCTGAATCGTTTTAACTACATTAAATGAATAAATGAAATAAAAAATAATTTTTTTCTAAATTTCGAATTTTGGGAATTTTTAATAATAATAATAATACACTTTTTTCCAAAATGGGCCATTTTTGTCCAACTTTCGGCACGGGTTAACGTTTTCCAAAAAAAAAACAAAATTGATTTCTTCCATTTGGGACCATTTCCAATAAAACTGGGGGTGTAATGAAAGAAAATCGGCAAATCTTTATTTTAAGGGACATCCTAATGAACATACATTCAACCTGTATGGATACATATATTTCGATTTTTAGCTGCGTATTTATTTTTTTTTAACAAAATTATTGAATAAAATTAATGTTCAAATTCTTAGTATTTTATGTTGTTGGTTTTTTTCAATGACTTACAAATGTAGTTAAAATTTACATTTCTTCTGCCAATGAATGTTATTTTCACTTGAAACAACAAAACTGAAATACTACCCAAACAACTAACAAATTCAGACTGCAGAAGTTGCCTAAATGTATGAAATTTTCCTTTATAAAGTAAAAGAAAAATTTCTTAAAATTAATGAAAAACTGCAAACTCTTTATGAATATAGTTTTAAATGAAGCTCCTTTATTTAGTGTATGAAACTTTTTAGAAATATATGAGAATTATATTTTTCATAAAATCTTTGGAAAACTGGCATAAACTTAATGAATTCAATGGAAAAGTACCAGTGCAACTTTATTGGTTTTATGCCAAATTTCATTAATATCATAAAGATAATTCTATGAGTGTATGACAATTAATGAACTCTCCTTACAATAAACAGTTCGGTGAGATGTCTTAAGACACGTTTTATAAATAACCTAGCACATGTGACCAAACTATCCCTTAAGAAAGAGCTCGGTAACATATCCCAAGAATATTTAGTGACAATTCACAAAGGTCAATTTCCTTAACCCATGACAACGTCAAGTAAGAGCGACGGATCACCTTCATATAATGATACCGGTTCTATAAAAGTTCGTATAAATTTCTAGTAGTTCATGAAACTTATAAAATGTTAGACGATTTTTTATTTATCTGTGTACACTACTATTTTGTTTATCACAGCTGTACTTATGTATGTCTCTTTAAGCATATTTATGTGCTTTGTAGTATATTCTATAACATGATGAGCTTAGTTAGAAATACTAAACTACTAAATCTCTTGTTTCACTAGTGCAACGTTTACATAATTATATATGTAAAATGTGGCAAAGAGGTAGGTATACCTTTAAGTGGAAAGATACACTTTTAAATGAAAATAAGAATTAGTAATTTTTATAGAATTAAGAAGCGGAACCCCTGGACTAGTGACTAACTATAATCGCCAGAATTTTTTATCACAAGTAATGTACTTCAAAGTGACCTGCTGTTAAATATATTGTTCCTTAAACTACCTACCATAAACCGGTGACACCCAACGATCATATTTTTATACCCTCCACATATATTTACAATAGAATGTTAAGTAATAGATATAATAATAGATTATTTAACAATAAAGCCCAAAAACAAAAACGCCTAGCATGTTCCCATCACTGGATACACTGTGAGCGTCAAAAGAAACTGTACACGTTGGTCTTTCAAAATTCAACTTTATTTAACATTTTATGTTTTTTAAATTATATATTTTCTCCTCTCTTAATTTATATAAAAAAAACAACAATATTAAGACAGCAAAAATCATATAAAAAAACAAAAAAATCTTCATATTCTTAACATCAAAAGAAACTGTACAAATTGTTCATCAATTATAATAAAGAATTTTAATGATAAAAAATAACCGCTATTTTTAGTGATTTGTTTAATTGTCACATTCTAGATAATATTAACTAATTATAATAATTATTAATTGATTTCTGCGTAAACAACTTTATTCGAAAATGCGTAAACAAACCTCCCAGAATGCTCGTAAACTTGTATTAAAATATTACAAAGACGGAAAAACATTGACTTAAGGATTGAAAAAAGCCATACTGTAACTGATATATATGGGCGGTATCAAAAAATGTGATAAAAACAGTGTAACCACCGAATTTCTAATGCATGGATTACATTTGAGTTATATATTTCGATATATATCAGCGCATTGTCACCTGTTTTACAAAATTTATAACAATCTGACCAATTTTTGGATAATATATAAAATTTGTGACCAATTTTATAGACCAAATGTAAACTCCGTAACAAGTAACTCATAAGGTTTTTTAACTTTAATAGCTTATATTTTAATAACCAATAAAGCTAAACACTAACTGTAAGAATTTTTATGAAGAGGAAAAGTGCCGTTTTTAATAAAAATTAATACATTTTACAAACTTTCTCGTATATCTTAGCTATCACGATTTCAACTCTGTAACGATTTTTCGTCATAATTTTTGATAAAAATGTATATACCAGAATTTCGGAGTTATCTATTATTTATATTGCGAAAAGTATAATGTTATTTATACTCAAATGATCGTTGGACTGTAAGTAATTATCCAGTATAACAGACTTGAAGCTTTTCTGCAGCATGTAACATTCTCGAGATGAAAGAGGTTGTCTTTAATAAGATTTGAAAAAATGTTGTAAACTCCGTTCCCAATTTTTACACCAAACTATTTAACGAGTAAGAAAAACAATGGCATATTTGGATTCACCTTGTAGGCATCATGCGATTTTGTTTCGGAAAAAAAATTCTGACGAAGCGTTTCTGAAAAAAAACAAAAAAAGGAACCAAATGTAAACTACGTAACTGTAAACTCCGTAACCACAATTGTTTGCATCAGATTTCATTCAAATAAATGTACATAAATGTTTAAAATATTTTAAAATAACCATAAACAGAGGTGATTCAAGTAATATTTATGCGTCAAAAGACGATTCAACTAATAATTTTGCGTCAAATCAAAAAAAGTTATCAGTTTTTTACCCCAAGCATTTCATTAGTTTTGAATCGATATTTCGAGTCATTACTGACATTAGTTTGACAAATTAAATTTGTTTCACACAATTTAAGAATTTTTTGATCACGAAATATTATGTTTTTAATATATTATTTTGTAACTGTGCAACCGCTGTGTGGATTTTAAAAAATTTTATATTTTTGAAAAGCATTTAAAAGGACCAAAAATACAAAATTAAAAAAAAAATAAAAAATTTTTTCGCGGAATGAATTGTATTTTTATTCGCGAAACCGCCAATTTGATAAACACAAGTTATATATCATTGGAAAGCATGTTGAAAATCCAAATACGAAAAACTAATAAATTGAAGCAAATTCGTACGCAATTTTTTTTCTTATATCTTTTGCTTGCAGAAATGTGAACTCCGTTACAACAAAAAAAATTAAAATTGTGCAAAAAAAGTTATTGTGACAACTTGTAGAAGAGATTTTTTGCAGTTAGGTTTATAATGACTAAACTTACTGATTCCATTAAGAAAAATCCGAAATATTAACACTTTTTGCTTCTCACAAATTTGGCCCAAAAATTTATCACATTTTTTGTTTTCACCCATATATAAAAAGTTTTAAAATTTATAAAATCGTCCCAAACCTGGAAAGCCAAACAAATTAATGGGACTGAAATACGATTCATTAAGTATACTAAAATTAAAACCCAATATAAATAAAAGCGCTGCTAAAATATCCGCGAACATTTCAGAATGTTCAAGTGGCAACGTTAGCGCCATCACAATAGGTAGGGCACTATATGGACCAGTTCCAACAAGAAAGCCGTTGCTAACCACTTTACTTTTGGAACTGGTTCTACCAGGAAAATTTTGTGGAATAGTTATCTTTTCTTTGAACTGTCAGTTCTAATACCGATGATTTTTGTTCCAAATAGCACCAAACTGGAACAGTCTGCCAGTTATACCTTACATATAACGCATCGGCTGAAAAATCCTCAGGATGACACATACGTGGCGCCACTGATATAAAATCCATATGATTTTTTGGAACTACCAACCTTCAGATGATACCTGTCAAAATTTAATAACAATTCGTTCATCAGTGAACAAGTTACAGCTGTTTTAGTGATGCTACTTTTGCGATTTTGAAAACAATGGATTCAAAGCAATTTCGTGTGTTGCTTTTTAATGGGAAAAAAACCGTTCAAGCCATAGCTTGGTTTGATAAGTTTTACTTGGACTCTGCTCCAACGAGACAAATGGTAGAAAAGTGGTTCGCTGACTTTAAATGTGGTCATACAAACACCGATGACGCCGAGCGCTCTGGTCTCCCAAAAGACGTGGAAAACATAAAAAAATTCATAAAATCGTTTTGGCAGACCATAAAGTGAAGTTGCAGGAGATAACTGATACCTTAAAGATATCGAAGGAACGAGTCGGCTTTATTTTGCATGAACATTTGGCCATGAGAAAGCTGTTTTCGAAATGGGTTCCGCGTTTGCTCACGGTGCACCAAAAACAACAACGTGTTGATGATTCTGAGAGCTGTTTGAAGCTGTTTCGGCAAAATATAAAGGACTTTTTGCATCGGTATGTAACAATGGACGAAACTTGGATCTGCTACTTCACTCAGAGTCGAACCGGCAGTCAGCTGAGTGGACAGCAACTGGCGAAGCTCGACCGAAAAAGCCGCAACAGTCAGCTGTTAAAGTTATGGCATCAGTATTTTGGGATGTGGCTGGAATTTTTACATTGATTACCTTGGAAAAGGTCAGACCATCAATAGCGATCGCCACATGGCCCAAATGGTGCGTTTGAAGAAGGAAATGACAAAAAAATGTCAACATATGAAGAAAAAAAAAGCGTCCTTTCAGCAAGACAATGCGCCGTGTCACTATTCGTTGGCTAACATGGCCAAATTGCACGAGTTACACTTTCAATTGCTTCCACACTCACCATATTCGCTAGATTTGGCTCCTGTGGATTTTTGTTCCCGTTTTTCACATAAAAAAAACGCTCGCTGGATTTGGTTCCAATAAAGAGGTGATTGCCGAAACAGAGGCCTATTTTGAGGCCAAAAATAAATCATTCTATAAAAAAGGTATCGAAATGTTAGAAAGGCATTGATGATTGATTGTATCGCTCTTGAAGGAGACTATGTTGATGAATAAAGTCGAATTTTTCCAAAAAAAAATTTTTTCGTTAATTTGTTATCCTACGGATCTTTCAGCCGATGTGACACTTGTTCAGAAATTTCTAGTGAAATCATATGAGAGAAATTTTTCCCCTTAAGTCTTTAGTTATAAAAACAACTCTAACAAAAGAAGACGCGCAAGAAGAAAAAAAATTATAAATTTGATTATATACTTAAAATTATAAGGTAAGTTTTATAATATAAAATATATTTATTTATGTGAATAATAAAAATATATTTTATATTTTCGCTCTTACACATTTTTTGTATCATGACATCACTATTTTAATATACTCCTCACTGCAGCGTGGAGTACTCTAGCATTGTGTACCCAGCTTAAATTTTTAAATGTAAATTTTGTTTTTAAGTGATAAATTTATTCGAGAATGAAATTAAGTTTGGAGAAGCAACATAAATTTGTTTTTATTAAATTATTAATTGGTGTTATTAATTTTGGCAGCAAATTTAACAAACAAAATCAGTCGATTTTATAGTTTTACAATAATTTGTGTGTCTGTCGTTTTAACTGTATTTGTTTGTACAGTTTAACAATAATTGGCCTGTATGTTGTTTTAACTGTATTTGTAGTTGTTTTTACTACATTGGTCAATTGAGTTTTAACAGTTAAAAATAACTACATATTGCAGTCTATTTGAATGCAAATGTAGTGTACACATTTTCAATTGCAAATGCAGTTATTTTAAGTTATTTTAACTGTCATTTGCAGTTGCTTCTACCTACATAATATCCCGAGTGTACTTATTCAATTAAAAATAGGGAACGCAAAATCCCGCACTATTAGATTTCCCGGGAAAACGGGAAATTTATCTTGAATTCCCGGGATCCCGGGATCCCGCAAGGAAAATAAATAAGAAAATATTTTATAATAATTTAAAAATTTGTATAAATAAATTGTCTTAAAGACCTCAAATTTTCATGATCGTGAAAATTTATTTATTAAATATTAATTCTTTGGTAGTGGGAAAGAATTATTTTATATTAGAAATTATATAAGTCTAATTATATATTTTTAAAAATTGAATAACCTAAAACTAATTTTTAGTCTAAAAAAATTGTCCGTCAAAATAAAAAATTAATAGAGAAAATACCCAGGTGGAAAGTATGCGTGGTAACAAAAAAGAAGCACTGGCAAAGCGCAAGTAGACCGCGGTCTTACAAAAAGAAGTACTGACCAAGCACTCAATTTGGACGCATTCCCAACGTTTTAAAAGGGTGAATTCCCAGCACTTGTTTTTCTATAACATTATTTTGTTTTTGAAAAAGAAACTCCAAAAGAGTGAATATTTAAATAATTTTTGACTTCACAATACAATCACTCCAAGAATCGTTTATTTTTAGAGTAATTTAAAATTCTTCAGTGCTGAGGGCTCATAATTTGGTGGCAGGGAAAACACTTGATTTTTATGTTTCTTGGTGCTATCTCAATACTTTGCAAAGCATTAAATAGATCGGTGTTAAGTACCATTTGGGTGTCAGGAAATTTTTTTTTTTGAGCGTTGGCAAAGCATTTGATTTTTATGTTTATGGGTGCTTTCCCAGGGCTTGGTAAAGCGTTGGCAGCACCGTGGAACGGTGTTATCAATTGGGCGTTGGGAAAGCGCTGTTAACAAGCACTCATACCACCCATTTCGGTGCTTTGCCAGTGCTGGCCCCTTTGCAATTTTCTACCTGGGTAATTTTAGAAAATTGGAAAATTTTTTAAAAATTATGGGAACAAATTTTACTTACTTGAAAATTTTTAAAAATGGACAATTTGTTTTTATTTCTGTGCGAATTAGTGCGATTCAAAATTTTTTATACAAACACTATTTGAGAGCCACTAAAAGGAACTTAAAAAGTTTTATCAAGTACACAAACTAATCAGTGTGTCCGTTTACTCGAAAATCTTACTACCCTACGGGGAATGAGGAGTCAATTGCCCTCCAAGGACCTATCCCGTGACCGGTCAACCGAATACATAATAAATTAGTACAAATATGAACCAAATAGAATGAATTCATTTTCTAAGTATTTTCTGAGTGTAAAATTCGCGGCATATTTTTTAAAATATTTTTTTATTTATTTTACCTACTCTTTTATTTATTTTGAACTTTATTTTGTACGATTTGCTTATTTTAGCTCTAATTTAAAATTTTTATAATTTTTTCCTAAAAAATTTTAAGTTTTGTTTTTTCAACGTTTTTTAGTGTTAAAGCTGATTTAGTTTTAACAATTGGTATTTCATTTAATTTACTTTTTAACTTAAATGCAATTTTTTAAAGTTTTATTTATATTATCAGAGTTTTTGAGGTAATTTTCTAATTTTTAATTGATTTTTTAATTTAATTATGGCCAACGCAAAAAACGAGACAACTGCCATTAAAGGACCTATCCCATGACCGGTCAATCGGGGCATACTGAGGGCACTTCCACTATATGTGTGTGTGTTAGTGTTGTTTTCTTTTCTATTTTTTTTTTTCTTTTCCATTTTTTTATTTGCTTGTAGTGTTTGTTTTTCCTTTTTCTTTTTTATTTGAACAGAAACGAAAAATATATAACTTTACCATCAGCCAGCCATCACGCATAAGCAACATTAGCTCAGACGGTAGAGCGTTTGCCTTACAAGCAGGGGGTTGTGTTATCGAGCCTTACTTCGACGCCAAGTAGATTATTTTTAATTCTTAATTTTTTATTAGTTTATTTGAAAAGCTATTTTTAGACACACCACCTTACTGTCACAAGGTGTCTAAACTGTGGCAATTAGTCATTTCCAATGACACCGCCATGTTAAAGTGATATGTCTCCTTCAAACAAAAACACCGATCAACGACCGGTCTTCGCCCCCTTGGGACTTATCCTGCGTGTCATCTGGGACCGGTCACTTTCCCCGTAGGGTACTTTCACCCAATAGTTGTTTTGATAGTAAAATGTTTACTATTTTCAAAAGTTGGAAAATTTTGCATAAGAAAATTTGAAATAACTAACTTTATCATTTTAAACTACATTTTTTGAAATCCCGGGATTCCCGGTCCAAATTCCCGGGAATGCGGGAACTGAAAAAGCTTAATTTCCCGAGAATCCCGGGACGGGAAATCCCGGGATGCATTCCCTAATTGAAAACCACTTTACTTATTTACTATTTAAATAACTATTGAGCGTTTACGGTAAATATATTGTGGGTATATGTTTTACTCTACGTGTAGAAAATAAATAAATAAGACTGACATAAGAGTTAACAAACATTTGGCTACAAATTTTCCCCAATGAAAAATTTAGTAATAAGGAACATTTTGACCAAAATATAATTTATCATTGAACAAAAACAAAAAAAAATGACTTTGACTTTAACTTCTTTACGGTTTAGGTATAGCAAAGCATTTTGGTTCAATAAATTTCTGTTAAAAAACTCTATGATGAAAAATCATGTTCTGTTATACATACACTCACAACAATTTTTCCTTCAAATCTGCTGAAAAAAGGACTACCTAATTTTCGTTTAAAACAATTCTATTTTGTCGTTTATTTTTAATTATTAATTAATTAACTGCTAAATTCGGTAAAAATACTAGATTTCTCGTTTATTTTAAAATAAACTGATTGTTTTTAACAGAAAATTTTGACTGAATATTTTAACTTATACCGAAAGTACATATTTTGTGTATTTGCAATTTAACTACTTTTTCAACTGAAAACAACTTTACTGATTTACTTCTCACATAACTATTGAACGTTAACGGTTAATTTATTGTGAGTGTAGTTTCATCGAACGTTTTTTGTTGATTTTCATATTACAAGGAGTTCTGTTAACAGCTCATCTGATGCTAATGATAAAAAAAACCGTAACGTCTAACATACATACACAATTCGTTTGTGCTAAAGTCTAAAAAGAACTCTTCACTTCTGATATGTTGTTTGTTAAAAGTATGTGAGTTGAATTTATAAAAAATCAAATTTTTTATATATAGATAGTAACCCAGGAAAATTTTTGGAACCCGTTCTAAAATTACTGGTTCTAGAACTACTTCTCAGGGAGTAAATACATATTCTCTAATAGCACCCTTGGAACTAGTTATGGTGTAACTAGTTCGAAAACCCATTCAAAGGAGTCATATTTACCATTTTAATTACATCCTTAGAATGTTTTGGGAACTAGTGATTTAGAACTACTTAATACATTACTTCTACATCGGTTCCCAGGATCTAATACTAGTTCCAAAACAGCTCCGTAAAGCTATTTGAAAAACTTAGAAAATTTCAAATATTTTTTCTTTCTTAAATTAACAAAAAATGCTCTGAAACTGTTTCCTATCAAAATGGAAAACAGCCCAAGAACTTGGCATGGAAATAACCGTTAAAGAAAAGAATATATGTTTTCAAAATGCTGACAGTGGAAACGCTTTGTGTCTTATATTAAACGGGCAAGCTAAATATAAATAAAATGTGTAACGTCTCCAAATTTGTTTCGTTCCATTTTTCGGGATTAAGATATCTTTGTCTACTTTGAAATATTTTTTATGGAAATACTATTAACTAAAATATGAATGTAGTCCTATACGAATCGGTATAAAAAATTTATTCAAATAATGGTTAGAATAAATCTTTTTTTTTTCTTTTAAAATAAATTTTTGTTCTTGAAAATTTATCAGTATGATTAAAAATATTAGTTTTAAAACCGATCTATCAAAGGGATTAATGCTCCATGATGGCTTCTTGGAACTAGTTCTGAGCGCGACAATTCCATGTAAAAATCACGGATACAAGAATAGGTTCTAGAACCGTTCCTTAGAACTAGTACATGTTCCTCAAAGAATTCCCTAGAACTAGTTCTAAGGGTGACAATTTCAAATAAAAATCATGGGTAACAATGCCAAAGTAGAACTAGTACTGACTCTAAAGAACTAGTTGTAGAACTAGTTCTGAAACTGATACAAGTTTTGCTGGGAAGGTTCTTCAAAATCGTATGGAAAAACAGGACAGTCAAAATTTGGCTCCTCAAGGCTGGATCGTTGTGTATAGACAACACTCTGAAAAATTCTGCTGTTACTACATGCCAATTATTTATGCAGTAATGCGGTTATTAAAACTACAATTGCAGTTGTTTTACTTATGAAATTTGTTTCAATGTTTTTGACAGTTTTTTTTTTTTGAAATTCGTAGTGAAAGATTGTGAGAAGAGCATCTTTTTTCTTGCGTCTTCAGTCATAAATTCAACGCTAAAGAAAGAAGAAGCGTAAGTCGAAAAAAGTTATAGAATTTATTAAATATTAAAATTTTTACGAATATCAAAAAATACTGTAATTCTTTTCTTTCACCTCTTTAATATTTTCCAAAAAATTGTTTTTATATATTTAATATTTGGTGTTAGCAATCTTAATAGTAAGTTTAACCAACAAAATCAGTAGCTCTTACAGTTTTACGAAAATGTATGTATATGTTATTTTAACTACATTTATAGTTGTTTGTACACTTTTACAATAGTTTATATGTGTGATATTTTAACTGCATTTGTAGTTGCTTTAACTATATTTGTCAGCTGTTTTTAAACATTTAAAGATAACTATATATTGCAGTTGATTTAAATGCAATTGTATTGTACACATCCTCAATTGCAAATGCAGTTATTTAACTGTCATTTGCAGGTCTTTCTATCTATATCAGCGAAATTAAATGCCATTTAAAGGTTCCTAAAAATTGCACGCTTTTTTAACCTTTTGTATGAAAATTTACACACAGAATAAAAAAGAGTTCAGGGATAGATAACTCATATATATTATTTTTCTAAATTGATGTTGCCGTTGCTGGGTATGAAACCCACAACCTTATGTAAAACAGTTTAATGCGCTAACCATTAGACCACAACTCACAATAGAGTTGTGGCGTTCATGAACGAACTAGTTCATTTGAACGGTTCAGTTCATTGAACGATATTACATCGTTCACCATTATTCGTTCTTTTCGTTCATTTCGTTCAATCGTTCATTGCGTTCAATCGTTCATTTCGTTCTTTTTTTTTAGTCATAGAAAATTTGTATCCCTTTCTTATTAATTTTATTACAGAATTAAATGTTTTTTTAATAATTTAAAATTTTTAATAAAATTGTAATTTTCTGACGCTATTAGTCTATGCACAATAAAATTAATATAAACATGTAACATGTAGTGCGCCAATAAATTGTCAAACGACCGACACCGTTCACGAATCCATGTTCAGACACAGCTCATGACAAAAAAGAGCGATACCAAAAACGAACGATTGAACGATTTGAACGAACTAGTTCAATGAATTTCATTGAACAATAAGACCGAGTCACCAAAAAGAACGATTAAGCCCAACTCTAACTCACAACAATTGAAGTAGTTTTGGCACTTTTTTGCCATAATTCAGGCAAGAAACACAAATGTCTCAAATTACATCCCTGGTATTCTACATATATTTAAGTGGGAGTTTTTTATTTATGTGTGTGTGCGTGCGTGTGTGTAAAACTTAAATTCATAAATATTAATACTCTACAAATACACAGGAGTAAATTGTTCACGCTTCGACTGACACAATTTTTCATTTGACAGTTGTCCTTCAATATTGTTGTTTTTTTTTCAATTTTGTATTTCTTCTGCTTATTGTTTTTGTGTTAAAAAATTACTAACATATACATATCTATATATACACACTTATGTATATAAACCATATCTTACACATAGATACATACACATAATATTTTACATTTATTTCAAGGAAATTCTGTGAAAAAAAACAACAAAAATTTGTTCTGGTTTTAGCATCAGTAGACGAAGAAAGAGAAGAATGTTGTAATAATAACATGTAAAACAAATGAAATAATAAATGTGGCACCATTTATAGAAACATGTTCCTGTTTCCTGTTGTATGTGTTTTTGTTCGGTTTTGTAGTAACAAAACAAAAAAAAAACAAAAAAAAAGAAGAAAAATTGTATTTGTTTTTAATAGAAAAAAGTATTTAGTATGCAGCAGCAGTAATGAGCTTCTTAAAATTTACTCGTTGTTCATATTAAAACATATTGAATTTCTACTTGGTAGAGTTACCAGGTTATCATGTATTGTTCTAATTTATATTGAAACAAAGTTTGTTACAAGGACTTAAATATTATTTTTCAGCATTTAAAATTATGTCAAATAATAAAGGCACAAGTATTAGGTAAACCTAAGGATGAGTTTCTAAAATTGGAATACAAAAATTATTTCGACTAAAAAACGTATATGTTAATGAATATTAATTAATTAAAAACATATTTTTAAATGAACAAATATCAAGTTGAAAGAGTGTCGTGTACTAGGCCTAGGATATTCTTTCGAGCTCGAACAGTTAAAAGATTCTTGCTGCTCTCAACGAGACTAAGTCATCGGGGATGGATGGTACACTAGCACTGGTGCTGTAACAGAGCTCTTCGACGACAGCTCGGCCATTAACCTTTTTAGCAGTTTAGACCATGCGGACTTTTTTCCCTAAAGCTAAAAGGTTACCAATTTCCAGCCAATCCCTAGAAAGTGTGCGGCTAACATCCCTGCATACTACCGCCTGATCATAATATGCTCTGCGCTCTCTAAGATGATGATCAAGAGGTGAAAAGCGATCTTGTCCGGTGAGCGGTTTCTGCTCGAGCTGAACTGACGGACGGGACACAGGTTGCCGATAGTTAGCTTCGAGTAAATGAAATTGACAAATAAGCAGACCCAGTCAATCAGCGAGTATTGACAACACTGATAAGGCGTGTAAATGCCTCCTTCAAATAAGCATTCAATTTCCTCCACTTAGCGTGTGACCCAGAATGGGAGGCTACAAACAGCATCTGTTCTTTATGTTAAAAGTGGCTGTTAATAATATCCAGAAAGCAAGGGAAACTACTAGATTAAATACTATTTTAAGAAAAAATCACTCTTTATTAAATGAACAACATAAATTCACGGCCCTTAGTGTCCGGCCCATCAAGGGTGCTTAGAAATCTCGAAGGTAAAAATAAAAACAAACAACATCATGAAGTCGAATCATGGAACACATAAAGTCTTTATGATCGCTATATGATGTTTCTTAAAAAGAATCAGACGAATTCTGTAAAGCATTTGTGTGAAAAACACAAACTTAAAAACATATCTTTTTTTTATAAATTGTTGGCCACATGTGTTCTACATGGTGTTCAGAGTTCGAACTGATTGACTTTATTAAGTTGGTAAAGTCCAGAACCAATCCTTGCTCTTGCAACCAGCTAAGAAGACTCACAACCTACGACCTTTCGGGGCAGGTGGACACCGGGCAATGGTATTACAACATCCGTTACGATACTAACGTATATAAGTAACAAAGATGTCGGGCTGGCGGCTTTAAGTTGGCAGCTCCAGCACCAGCCTTGGAGGCAGAGGGTTAATCTACCACTCATCCGAAACTAAATGATTAATTAAACCATTACAAATGAAAATTAACGAACTCCCCCGGCACAACTTTAAGCATGAAGAAAGGAACACGATTTGGATTATGGAATGTACGTACTATGTTAGATATTGCAAAATTAGAACAAGTGGAAAAATAAATGATGAAATATAAACTGAAATTACTAGGCTTTTGTGAGATCAGATGGCCAGATTTTGGCGAATATGGAACCGAAAGCGGCATGTCTGTTATTTTCTCTGGCAAACATCCAGAATAGACAAGATCTAGTGGCGTAAGATTGCTAAAGTCAACAAATACCCGTAAAGCTCTGATTGAGTGGAAACCATTTGGCGATCGTATAATAATGGAACATTTTAGAACTTGGGTTCGTAACCTTACCTGAATACAGAGCAAGCGACGATGATAAAAAAGCTTTCTACAGTAACCTTTCAACGGTACTCCACAATACTCGTATTAACATCGGTGACATAAAAATTGTTCATGGTGACTTTAATGCTCAATTAGGAAGCAATAATATATGAAGAGAGAAAGTCATGTGAAAGCATGGGCTGGGTTGCCTCACTTACAACGGTGTAATGTTTACTGAGCTCTACAATAACACAACCTTGTTATACGGGAGACATTGTTTCCGCACACATTGACAAAGTTACGTGTGTGTCCCCTGACCACACGACTGAAAATCAAATCGAACATATTGCCATCAGTCGCATGTGACCTGGCTCTATTCTTGATGTGCGTTGTAAGAGACGTGCTGATGTGGGTAATGACCATCACTTGCTAGTTGGCGTAATGCGTCTTAAAGTCGTAGATGTCTCACAGAAAAACCAATAGAAAAGCAAAAGAATAGTCATGGAAAAATTGTCGCGGGCACATATACAAACTACATTTGTAAGCGAACTTTGTTCAAGAAGCTTCGCACTAATTAACGAAGGATGTCACAATCCGGTACAATACTGGTCTCAAGCTAAATATATTCTGTTCGAAACTGGGCAAAAACACCTGGGATATGTGAAGATAAGACGAAAACCATGGATAACCGACCGCACATGGGATCTCATCGAGAATCGAAAACAATTAAAAAACGACCGTGATAATGCGAAAACTCGGCAATCAAAATCTAACTGGCAAAAGAAATATAACAATGCTAACAGGCAGGTAAAACGAAGTACAAGACGTAACAAAAGCAAGTGGGTTGACGATCTAGCCAACGACGTAGAAAAAGCATTGAGAACAAGAGATTTGTATAAAATAACGAAAACCATATCAGACCAGAATCAAGTATATACGTGTATTATACCCATAAGAAATGAGCGAAATGAGATGGTGCACTCCAAAGAAAAGCAAGTAAAACTGTGGGAGAACTATTACAGAAATATCCCTACGGGAAATTTTAACAAACTGTCACCGAACTGGCCCCTTTATATGAAATAGACTGGTCACTTTTACATGGCGTTGTCATAGGAGGGGGAAATTAACCCCTTGTGACATGTCACAACACAAATCCCAGGACAGGTTCCTGAACTTTGTTTTTTATGAGAGTTCAGTAACCTGTCCTAGGATTTGTCTTGTGACATGTCAGGGTAGACTAGCCGACCTGGACTATGCCGACGCCATATGTCTTCTGTCACATAATTTCGATAATACGCAAACCAAGATCAATATCCTTGTTGAAAATGCATCCAAAGCTGGTCTCAAGGTCAACTTACCTAAGACAAAATCGAACAACATCGTTCCCCTGAAGAACACTCACTTCTCGAATTAGAAAACTTCTGTTATCTCGGTAGTATTAAACCAACTTCGGTTGGCAGTAAGCAACACACCGCTTACCGCATTGCCAAAGAAAATCAAGCATTTGGCATAAGGTGTGGAAATAAAGTCGCATAACTCTTCGCACTAAAATCATATTATTTAATTCAGACGTAAAGTCAGTTTTATTATTTGAATGTGAAACATGCAACATCACTTTAAAAGACTCATATACACTCAATCAATCACAAACAACGATCTATGGCAAAAGACAAAATAGAATCGAATCACGACCGACATCCGCAGTAAAAAGATGAACTGGCTAGGTTATACCTTCAGAAAATCTCATGACCACGTCACCGGAAAGGCTCTTGACTACCATCCCCAAGGCAGGCGACGTAGAGGAAGACCAGAAAATACGTAGATTTGCCAAATTGAACCCGCGGTACGTAGCGCCAGAATAAAGTGGAGAGAAGCAAGAAGACTAACGGAAGACAGATTCCAGTGAAAAGAATTTGTGATGGCCCTGTGTTCCCACTAGAAATCCCAGGACTTAATATATAAAGGGTTTTTCAATAAGCGCGCTACAAAAGTAAAAAAGTTTAAATAAAACAAAAACGGTTTTGGATATCAATAAAATTATTTATTCCTGTGAAAGTACGTTCGATGCGATTATGTATGGAAATCGATCTCTTTTGCATGGCCCCCACGGGCACGCTTGCAGAAGTCCAGACGCTGAACCCAATTTTCGACGGTTTTCAAGCATAAATCGGCCGATACTGCTGCAATTTCACGTTCGATATTCGTACGAAGTTCATCAAACGTCGCTGGCTTGTTGGCATAGACCATAGATTTGACGTAGCCCCACGCTCAATTGTTGATCTGCTAGAACGATTATGATGACCATAAATTGGACGTAGCGCTCTTAACGTTGAGGCCACTGACTCCGAATTTCGGTATTAAAATTTAATAATTTCGACTCGTTGTTGGCTCGTATATCTTTCCATCATGAAATGGCAAACCTTACTGAAGAGAAATGTCAAAAGAGCGGCAAGAAATATGGCGTCGTTTGCTGTCCCTGTCTTTCTACTTTTGTAGCGTCCCTGTTGAAAAACCCTTTATATATATATATTAGGGTGTCCCTTAAAAATAGATTCGCCATTACACCCCTCAGCTTTATTGGAAATGGTACCAAATGGAAGAAATCAATTCTTTTTTTGGAAAACGTCAACCCATGCCGAAAGTTGGACGAAAATGGCTCGTTTTGGAAAAAAAGTGAATTATTGTTCAAAATTCGAAATTTTGAACAAATCATCTTTTATTTCATTCATTCATTTAATATAGTCAAAATGATTCATATATGGAATTTTGACTTCATCGGATATCATTAACCCACTTTAGCCTGGAATCCAAAATGATCCACAAATTTGCTAAAATTGCAAAACCGTGTATTTTTTAAATTAATTTTAAACATTTTTTAAAATGCCTAATTTAGAGATGTTTATTGCCATTTGTATCACATAATAGTTGATATTAAAGAAAAAAAATAAATTGGAAAATTGATAATTCGAGTTTGTGCTTGGAGCGACTGGTTTCCAGGACATTTTACAAAAATTTCTCATTTTGTCAAAAATTTAACAAAATTTTAATATTTTCAACGAAGTTTACATAGTTTTCGGAAAAATATCACTTAAATTTGGTTAGACTATAATTATCTTTACATTTGTTTAAAAAATCGTTAACCCTTAGTGGCCTGGGGTCAGAAACGACCCATGAAACTTAATATTAATTATGACTACGAGAAAATAATTGTTTTATGTAACATGATGCATATAGAGTTAATTTTTACACTTTTGGCTAAAAACGACCCACTAGGAAATTTACAGAATAACACCTTTCATAATTTTCGACAAAATATCTCTACAAATGGATCAAAAAAATCTTTTTTCCACTTGATAAAAATTATTATTTTGTGTTACTTGATCCATATAGGGTTAATGTCTTAATTTTTCGGCAAAACATACACACTTGGAAATTTATACAAGAATCTGAAGCCAAAATAACGATACATCCGCAAAGAAAAAGTCGGTAGTGAAAGGGCTGGCATAAAAAATACAACACCGTGTAACACTATTTTCGGGCGTTTATGAAAGATTTGTTGCTGAATGTATAGATACCATTAAATTTTATGTACCTTTAAAATTTTAAATTTTCCCCAGTAAGAATTGCGCTATTAAAAATGCAACATTAATAACTTTTTCCACCTTTAATTAAAATAATTTTTTCTTGATCAAAATATATTTGAGAAATATGTGAGATTCCAAAATGCATCGGTTTGGCAAATTTTAGTGGAGAATCAAGAAAAAGTGCACTACAAAATTATTAAAACTATTTAAAATAATCCGTTGTGCAACAGAAGTTCGTGTGCCCAGGCAATGTGATTTCAGAGTGGTCAAAATGTTCAACAATATTAGATAAATTGAAAAAATTGATATCACGAGATAAATTCTCTTTGTATGAAATTTATACAAAGTGCATGCCGTGACCGGTACTTGAACCGGCTTGAACCCTCTGAAATAATATGACTTTTTGCATTTATTCAAATTTTATTAAATTAGATAGCAGAACAATCTAGTCTTTGGAAAAAGGAACATGGAAACCAGGAACGACATCCTCCCGAGCAGTTTGGCACTGAAAATGTGTGAAATCGGACCAGCGATTAAAAAGTTGTGAGTGAAACTGTGAAAGAAAATCGGAATGTTCCATATAAATCTATTTATTTTTGCACAATTCCATTCATATATCGAGGATTTAAGGGTGAGTATAAACATTTAAGTTACTACTTAAGTAAATTTGAAAACTTATATTATTAAGGTGCGGCAAACTTTTCTATAAACCAGGGTTGAACTATAAGTTTTGTTAGCTGCTTACAGATTAAACATTCATATTTTAAGCTAAATCAATAGACCTTAAACAATTTCAAAATGATTTCTAACAATGCAATTGCATATTAAATTTAAATCGAAAATTTCTATAATCCATCAAGATGAAAGTAAAACAAATCCCTATTGAAAAGAGGATATTCATTTTTCTTGTCCTAGTTTCGTTTTTTTTTTTTTTGTTTTTTGTAGTTCTATATAAAATTTATAAACATTTTAATCATAAGTAAATCATTGAAGGATATAAACAACAAGAAACAAAAAATTAAATCGAAACAATTTCCTGGAAATTCTTTTATATTCTATTATGTGCATAAGTGTGCGTTTATATACGTCCATATGACATAGTATAAACTTTGTTGAATTTCATGTTAAAGCTCTACTTTGTATTCCAACATATACATATACATTGTACCATCTATGCATTTACTCCTTACCCGCACACACATACATACAGACACACATTCTTCTCATCTCTTGAGTATAGTATAGAACAATCCTTGCAACAACATTAGTTACATTGTAGGGATTTGTAAAATGCAATCGAAAAACTTTAAATTAAATATTGTATACATGCACATGTATTTCTTACGCGATACTTAAAAGGAGGACGAATGCAATAAAAAGATTATATTGTTTTTTTTTTTCGAAGAACAGTGAAACAGTGATTTTGAATTTAATTCGGATCTTTAATTCGGGTCAATTCATCTCTGAAGTAGACACTAGTTGAAACACAATTGATGTCACTTTATTTATACACTGATAATAATCCATGCATAAAATTACGAAAAAATGTCAAAATTACAAAAAATTTCGTAAAATATACGAAAAATGGTTTATTTTACGAAAGTTTTTGTTGTTTTGACATTAGTTTCGTATTTTTATGCATGGATTATTATGTGTGTACTGAAGCAGAAAGCTTTAAGTATTCATTAAATCACAGTTAAGAGACGATTTAGATAATATTAATTGAACCTCGCTTAATGTCGACTTTAGTCGAATAAAGTCTAGAGTTCGATATTTATTGATATCAAAATTATATTGAATATTGTTACACACTTAGGCCTGGTATCTTATGTGATATTAAACAATGATTAAGAAGAAAATCATTGTTTAGCACTTAATTACAGTAACTCATCATATTTTAATCTCTGATTTTACTTTAAACATTGCTTAAATTTAATTACAGAAATTTCGGTGATTAAGACCTTAAACGTAGATTTTCCACCCTACAATTCATGTTAGTATTAACATTTTTTTCTAATGTTGGTAACTTTTTAAAAAGGTTTACGTAGACCAATTAATTTGTAAATAAACACCATACAACATCTTTATTTTCCATCTAAATAATGAACATCTTTAGTAACTTGCACATATATCTTCTCTAAAAATACCAATTGGAATTAAGAAAATATTTGGGGGAAATTTTAATAATATGACATAATATTGGATTCTGTACGAATTGTTTGATAGAATCGGTCATAATTTTGATCTTTATTTAGCACAAATAAACCATGATTCGTGGAAGGAAAAATTTAACCAAAAAATGTGTTTAAGGTGTCTCACAATAATTTTTTTAATTACACCGTTTTTAATAACAAATAATTTAAGTTTTCGAATTTTCTGGAAAAATATGAGCTATATAAAGATATAAGAAATACTTCCGGCGGTCCTGCAATATATTAAATTGCAGTTAATGAGTATAGTTTTTTATTAAATTTTTTCTTATTTTGCTTATTTATTGAACCAATTTTTACTATTTGATAAAATTAAACCATAAAACTTAATCTACCACATTCTATTAAAAATTGTTGAAATGTCGGACAGAGTCAGTTAACTGAGGTTAAGATTTATGCATACTGCTTAGATTCTATTGTAGTTGTTTAGACCAGTTAAATATTTCCTGCAGTACAATTTTTATGTACGCCGTATATTTTTTCCTCCGAGGAATATTTTTGGATTCATATTTTTTATTTTCCACAAAATTAAAAAATTCTAATTTTTTTAATTAACACAAAATTTTACATACATGACTCTTCAGAAGATTTTTGCTTTTTACACAAAATTGTTAGAAGATATCTTAAAAATAGAATCAAGAAAATCAAGCGTTTAAGATTCGCGGTTTGTAAAAATTTACTGCTTTGGGAGATTGGACTATATGTGTATATTAAATTTGATCCAGATATATTTACCCAAACGAATAACAAATAACATAGAGGCATAGTTATTTTACTTTTCCTTTGAACCTAGTTTTCTAATAAATTCTGACTACAAAATTTGTATTGAATGTATCAAAAACATCAAAAACCATCTTGTCCTTCATAAATATTTCTTAATAACACCTTCCTGGACTAAAAACAAATTTATAATTATACACACTTACCCAATGAAAAAAATTAAGAGATGCATGTAGCATGCAAAAAGACACTTCTTATTTGAGGCATTTAGCGATTGATGATTTTTAAAACAACAATTTGGGCATCTATTTTATAATTTTATGACCCCGTATCATGCGAAAAATTCAATAAAAAACTCTTATTTCGCGAGTTTCCAAACTTTTTTTATTTTCTTTTATTTCTTATTCGTATTGTCAAATGAAAATATCTAAAATTAGCAAATCATTGATTAAATTTTTGTAGTTACCGATATTATTTTAAGTAAGTTTAAGGACTAATCAGTGATTTCTAAATCAATGATTAAAGTAAACTAAGCATTGGAGATAAGATACCAGCCCTTACTGTCATGATAGAACCACTTAAAGTTCATCAAACTATAATTAATATCAAGATTACTATCAATATTTAACTGCAACTAATTTCGATATAAAGACATGAATGAACATTTCAGATTAAGATGTTCATCGAAGATTTAGCCACACTTTCTAAGTTTAGATTTAAACTTTATTTCAACAATGATAAAATCTTGAAAGCAGTACTTAATCGTTTGCATATTTATACCCTACACCACTACGTGGAGAGGGTAACACCAAAAAATATTGGTCCTAGATCCACCTTATAGTATACCGATCGGCACAGAATCACTTTTTATTTCGATTTAACGATGTCCGTCTGTCCGTCCGTCCATCTGTCTGTCTGTCCATGCATTCTTGTGCGCACTCTACAAGTCGCAAATATTAAGATATTTTAATGAAATTATGTACACCGACTTACATCGGCCCAAGGATGATTTTGGTTGAAATCGGTCCATGTTTAGACCTAGTACCCATATAAGGGTACCCCCCAAAATTTTCTTTGTTACACGCTGCAGGTCGCAAATACGAAGATATTTCAATGAAATTTGGTACACAGACCTATGTCGGCCCAATAACGGAGCCTATTAATTTTGGTTTAAATCGGTCCATGTGTAGACCTAGTGCCCATATAAGGGTCCCCCCAAAATTGGCTTGGTTACACGATGCATGTCGCCAATACGAAGATATTTCAATGAAATTGTTTTCGTTGACTCACATGGTCCCAAGGAAAAAGCCTATTGATTCTAGATAGGAATCAATAGGCTTATGGGCGATAGATCCAAATATAGCCATATTTGGATCTATCGCCCATATGGGCTATATTTTCGATTTTCTCTTCTTTTATGATTTTATAGAAAATTTTGAAACAGGTCTGTTTTAACCCATTTAAATTTCAGATCCAAACATTAATTGGCTTTAAATCAGACTGGTGTAGGGTATTTTATAGTCGGCATGCGCGACTTTAACTTTTTTACTCGTTTATTAGTGGTTTTATTGATAGCCTGAATCTCTAGGGAACTCTAATCTACCTATATTCATTAGTTGAATTTACATTGCCAATAGGTAAAATAACTACATATTTGGCATAGGTAGTAAAACTATTGCTTTAAGGTGTGTTTACAATAACGGAGCATTCAAATCTGTAGCAAATTTAGTTCATTTCTCTTTTATACTAACACATTTTTGTATTTTGCTATCTCCCTTTGTTCCACTCCAGATTCAAACTTGTTTGACTCTAGAGTACAGATTTGTTCCACTCTAGAGTTAACATCGATCTATTAACTGCCCAGTGTAGAAATGTTAATGACATATCATTATTTTTTGGACTACCAGTAATGACATCCACTTACCTTCTGCATTATTTTAAAACATATAATAATGAGTTACTGATAATGACTTATTTCCATCATTATTTCAAATAGAAATAAATTTTCCAGATTTTTTGGAAAATTTTTTGAAATCTATTTTTAGACTCAATATTTTTTAAACACTGGTAAGGATATATGTAACCACATATTTTTTGATTTTTTGTATGTTGGCGAGTAAGCTTACTTGTGTGCAGCAGGTCGATTATGTTTTTATCTATTAAATATTACATGTCGATATAGCTCAGATGGTAGAGCTATTGACTGGCAATCTGTAGACCCAGGTTTGATTCCCGCACCAGCAAATTTTATTAAAAAAAAAAAAAAAAAAAAATATTTTTTTTTTATATAATTATTTTTTTGAAAATCTATTTTTAGACTAATTATTTTTATCAGTACTGGTAAGCACATAGGTAACGATATATTTTTTGATTTTTCGTATGCTGGTGTGTAACGACAACTTATTATTTTTCGCGACATCGCCATATAAAGGTAATAAGAAATGTAATAACAAAAGTAACTAGTTACCATTACCAAGTATGTAGTTACATAACCACATATCTGGTAATGATTTTCTACACTGGGTGGTTTACATGACAAATATACATTAAAAAGCACATCACAAATTCGCTCACATCCCTAATTGTCAACAAACTAGTAAACAAAAATTTGAAAAAAGCTAAAATAAACACAAATTGCTTTTTAATTTGAAAAATAAATAAAGTAAAAAAATATTTATTATTGCAACTAGTGGAAATTGAGTTAGAAAATTCGAAAAAAACTGGGTAAGTACTGAAATGTCAAATAATTTTTCGAAGTAACTCTACTCTGCATTGTGAACAGTTAACATAATAATCTGTGCTGCAGAGTAGAGTCACTCTACCATTGTGAAAGCTCCTTTATATTTCACCCTAAAATATGCTACCTATACCAGCCAAGGCAGTATACCTTCTAGTATTTTTGTTATTTTGTATGTAGTTGCCATTACCACACTCATAGAAATAAATCTGTAAAAATAGCAAAAAAAAAAAGTTACTAAAAATTAGTTAAAAATCTGCTATAATTAGCAGGTTATTTTGGAAAATAGCAAATTAACCTGCTAAAACCAGAAAAAAATTTTGTTAAATAATTAGTAGTCTAAAAAATCACAAAAAATTTTTAAATTGAGTGTTATTTTTGTTATGTTTTAAAGATCAAATACGACAAATTCTAAATAGAATTTACAATTTATTTTACAACAAGTAGAGAAAAAACTTATGAAAAAAACTTTCCTAGAACCAATGGTTGACTATTAATGCATTTTCAAGTGTAACCAAATACTATCATCAGATTGTCTTTATGGGATTCTCTCTAGGTTATAATCAGAGAAGACAAAATTGCTGTTTTTGCTTTTTTGCTTTTTATTGCTTATTTTACTCATATTTGCTTCTTTATAGATTTTCCGTTTTTTAGCTTTAAAAAAACTTTTTCTTACCCAAAAATACTTTTTTTGCTAACAAAAAAAATTTTTTCTCTTAACTTTGAATTTTCTTTTTAAAAACTGTTGTTTTTCCAATTTTTTTTGATTTTGCTTTTTTCTTGCTTTTTTTACAGTATTTTTTGCTTTAAACACATCGAATTTTGCTTTTTTCTGTCTTCTCTGGTTATAATGTAGATTCTTGTTTTTGTATATATGGTATCTTTCAAAGTAAATTGTCAACCATTCAGAGTTGCCATTTCAGTGCTTTTCGGGTATTTTTGGTGCTTTTTTCCTTCCGTACCCGGTGATTTTTTACAAATAACCTTTTAAAAAAAGCGGGTATTTACAGTGCTTTTTCAGATTTCTGGCAGTGCTTTTATTGCTTTCTGTACAGTTTATATTTTTGGTATTGGTTCTCGTTTTTTTGTGATTTTTGTTGAATTTTCCGTCAAAATGGAAAAAATAATACGAACCACACAAAAAGTACATTTTTTACAATGTTTGTAAATAGTACAATTTTAAATACCAACTTCGTTATATTTAATCTTCAAAATTTTGAAATGTTAGTTTGGTGCTTTTTTACGCCTTTTTTGGTTATTTTTTTAACCTTTTTTATTTTACAAAGCTAAAATGTGTTTTTAAATTCTTGAATTAAATTTTAAAAAAAAATTAATATTGTGCTTTTTTATCCCATTTTTGGTAAATTTTTACCATTTTTGCCTGCCCGTTTTCACAATGCTCACGGTGCTTTCCTGCCTTCAAGAGTTGGCAACACTGCAACCATTGGTTCTAGGAAAGTTTTTTTTAAAAGTTTTTTTCTCTATTTGTTGTAAAATATTTGAAATTTTTCATATTTGATCTTTAAAACCGAACAAAAATACCACTCATTGTAAAAATCTTCAGATCAACTAAAATCTGCGATAAAATATAAAATTTTGTAAGTTTTTTTCCATTTTTTTTAATGAAAATGAAAATCGAGCCTTTTGAAAACATCAGTTTACAATTTCTTTTCGCAAATACTGCTATTTGCATTCAACTAAATTTAGCTTAAAAATAGCAAAAATATAACAGCTTATTTTTGCTATTTTTAGTCTACTAATATTTATAAAATTTGTTATTTTCAATGAACTAAAAGTTAACTTAAATATAACTAAAATTATGTAAATTTAACAGTTTTAATTTTGCTGTTTTTATTTTACTAGTATTTATCAAAAAAAATCTACTAATTTCAGCAGTTTTTTCTGCAGCATCAATTTTAACTAATTTTTAGTAACTTTTGCAGCTATTTTTACAGTTTTATTTCTATGAGTGCAGGTATGTAGTTTCATAACCACATGATTTTCTACACTGGATATTAATACATATAGAATTTAGTATGTATGAATGTATGTATGTATAGTTGATCCTTCAATTAGTAAATTAATGTTTTTTGTTTGATTTGAGATCATACAAGTAAACTACAGAGAAGAAAAATTTTAAAAAATTCGATAAGGCCAGCAGGGTAGAATACGTATAGATGGGTCTGTAGCGGGACCCGAAAATACATATTCTATCCTACTGGCCTTATCAAATTTTTTAAATTTTTTCTTCTCTGTAGTTTTTTCTTCTCTGTAGTTTACTTGTATGATAATACATGTAGTATTATCTCAAATCAAACAAAAAACATTCATTTACAAATTTAATATGATATAACGCGTGAACACGTCTCACGTCACATGGGCAAAAATAAAAAAAAATTTTTGTCTTGTGATTAAAGAAGGATTTTTTAAAGATAAGAAAGTAACTCAAACAAGTGTGAAAAAAAATATTGGGTGTGAATGCTTTTGCCGCCTAGAGAGGGCGCTAAACTCAGAGAATTTTATGGAAAAATGACTTAACAGAAAAATGGGTTTTAATTGTTTTACGAAAAAAATTCTCAAAAATAAATATTTTTAAAAACTTGTTCGAAGATTTGTTTTTTAATTACTTCAGTATATTTGTAGTTAAATTAAAATATGGATTTTAGTATATCTTTAAAAAACAATTATTTTTTATTGCTCCGAAAAACACATCCAAAAATTGCTTAAGTCTGATGGAGTATAAAAAAAATTATATAAAATTAGATATTTTTTTTTTCCTTTTTTATACCCTACACCACTATGTGGTCAGGGTATTATAAGTTTGTGCTGATGTTTGTAACACCAAAAAATATTGGTCGTAGACCCACCTTATAGTATACCGATCGGTTCAGAATTTTTTTTTATTTCGATTTAACGATGTCCGTCTGTCCGTCCGTCCGTCCGTCTGTCTGTCTGTCCATGCAATCTTGTGCGCACTCTACAGATCGCACCTATTAAGATATTTCGATGAAATTTGGTACGCAGACCTATGTTGGCCCAAGGACGAACAAGTTTGATTTTTTTGAACATCGGTCCATGTTTAGACCTAGTACCCATATAAGGGTCCTACCAAAATTATACTGTTTATATGCTGCAGGTCGTAAATATTAAGATATTTTGACGAAATTTGGTACACAGACCTATATTGGCCCAATAACGCAGCCTATTGATTTTGGTGAACATCGGTCCATGTTTAGACCTAGTGCCCATATAAGGGTCCTACCAAAATTATACTGTTTATATGCTGCAGGTCGTAAATATTAAGATATTTTGATAAAATTTGGTACACAGACCTATATTGGCCCAATAATGCAGCCTATTGATTTTGGTGAACATCGGTCCATGTTTAGACCTAGTGCCCATATAAGGGTCCTATCAAAATTATACTGTTTATACGCTGCAGGTCGTAAATATTAAGATATTTTGATGAAATTTGGTACACAGACCTACATTGGGCCAATAACGCAGCCTATTGATTTTGGTAAATATCGGTCCATGTTTAGACCTAGTGCCCATATAAGGGTCCTACCAAAATTATAATGTTTATATGCTGCAGGTCGCAAATATTAAGATATTTTGATGAAATTTGATACACAGACCTATATTGGCCCAATAACGCAGCCTATTGATTTTGGTGAACATCGGTCTATGTTTAGACCTAGTGCCCATATAAGGGTCCTACCAAAATTATACTGTTTATACGCTGCAGGTCGCAAATATTATGATATTTTGATGAAATTTGGTACATAGACCTATGTTGGCCCAAGGACGAAGCCTATTGATTTTGGTGAACATCGGTCCATGTTTAGAACTAGTGCCCATATAAGGGTCCCCCCAAAATTATATTGCTTATACGCTGCAGGTCGCAAATATTAAGATATTTTGATGAAATTTGGTACATAGACCTATGTTGGCCCAAGGACGAAGCCTATTGATTTTGGTGAACATCGGTCCATGTTTAGAACTAGTGCCCATATAAGGGTCCCCCCAAAATTGGCTTGGTTACAAACTGCAGGTCGCAAATATAAAGATATTTTAATGAAATTTGGTGCGCTGACTCACATTATAGAAAATTTTGACACAAGCCCCATTTTAACCCATTCGAATTTCGGATCCAAACAATACACCAGAGTGGTGTAGGGTATTGTATAGTCGGCATGCCCGACTTTAACCTTTTTACTCGTTTTTTTGTAAGTTTATACTGTTATATAATAAATGGCTCATTAAAAAATTAGTTACTATTTTGTACCACAAATTAAAAAAAATGGATTTTTCGAAATGCCTAAATTCATGATTTTTACACAAATTTCACGCATTTTAGAGTGTTTAGTATTCAAACTATTTGAACCTTCCATTTTAGGTATAGGATGTGTTGAGCGGACTTTTGTAAAACACTACGAGGAACATTTTTGTGGAACATTCTAACCATCTAACTCTTCAATGAAAGGGAATTTTTTGGACCCTTTTTAAAAAGGGACAAAAAAGACCCATAAGTTGAAGAGTTACAGGGTTAAAATGTTCCACAAAAATTTTCCTCATAGTCTTTTACATAAGTTCGCTGAACATATCCTATACTTAAAATGGAATATTCCCATGGTTTTGCCCTAAAATCCAGGGAATTTAGGGACATTTAAATGCCAACTCTGAATAAATGCGAAATTAACCCTTAAACACATTTTAAGTTTTTACTTATTACTGGTACTTAAGTTAAATTTTCAATGCTGATGTCTTCAAAGACTTATAGTAGAATTTCATGACAAATATTTTTGGAGAACATTTTAACCTTCTAACTCTTCAACTTACGGGTCGTTTTTGTCCGTTTTAAAAAGGGGCCAAAAAAGTGCCTTTAATTGAAGAGTTAGAAGGTTAAAATGTTCCACAAAAATATTCCTCGTAGTGTTTTACATAAGTTTGCTGAACATATCCTATGCCTAAAATGGGGGACTCATGTGGTTTTCTATTTAAATCCTGTTTAATTTTTTTTTTAGTTTTACAAAAATCATTTTAAGCTTTTAAAACCCATTTTTTTTGTGAAAGGCATTTTTTTTTCTTAATGAATCGATTTTACCCAAATTTGGCACAAATATGGCTTGACCTGATATCAATTAACGTGCTAAATTTCATCGCAATCGGAATTTTTGCAGGTTTTATAAAGATTTTAAAATAAAGGATATATGGCAAGACTAAGAGTCCTTGCTTCAATTTTGATAGAAATTGACACAAACGTTTCCAGTTTTATGTGCATCTCAATGGCAACTTTTTGTAATTTTACGTCCATTTATATAGCTAATATAATATTTTTAATTTTCAGGACCTATGGGAGGGGTTCTATATCAGTATACCAAATTTCAAAACTCTGTCTCCACTCCTTCTATTTTTGTCCAATCGTTATATGGGATCAAAGCACTGGGCGTCCACCTCTCGTATATCCTTAAACACAAAAATAGTAAGGATATATGGTTAAACAAAACAAAACATTGAAATTTTGTTGGAAACAATAATATTTCTGTTACATTCAATGATTCCAGTTTATTTTTGTACAAGAGCGTTTTTTTTTAGTTTATACTTTCACTCCAGAAGTTAATGCATGAACCCACCTTCTTGCCATATATTCTTAAACATAAAAATATTTATAATAGGCCTTTTTTTAATCACTGGATTTATTTCATTTTGTTAAAAAATCCATATTTTTGTTTTTAATTTTAAAAATTTAGAATTTTTAATAAAATCTAATACTTATTCGCCAATATATTGTGCAAGAAAATCTTTAAATTTTGTAAAAGAGTGAACACAGGAATTGAAATAAGCTAAATCCAAAATGGATTTAAAAAATAAATAAATCCGTTTTGGATTTAGCTTAATTTTATTCCAGAAATTGCATTTTCGCAAAATTTTAATTTTTTCTTTTACATTATATTAGGAAATAAGTGTTAGATTTGGATAAAAATATAAAATTTTACAAATTGAAAAACAAAATGTGGATTTTTTAACAAAATAAAATAAATCCAAAAATAAATCCAGTGATTAAAAAAAGGACAAATATTACATTTTACTATTTTTGGCCAACAGTACAACACTGTGCGTAGTTTAACAATGGATAAATATATAGATAAATGTTTGAGTAAATGGTTAAATTGAATCGATGGACGAATAGTTCGATGGATGAATGATAAAATTGAAGGAAGGGACATATAAATAGTTGAGTTGTTAGTTATTGCAGAAAAATACAATAAAACAGTCTCAAAAGAATAGAAACATAGTACCTACCATATGTTGCATTTGACAATAATGATAATTTTAACGATGTGGCTGTATTCGAATAGCAACAACCAACCATTATCATTTTATTTCATTAAAAAAAAAAAAGAAACTGTAAAATAAGAACAAATAAATGAGTTTGGTGGGCTATAAAAGTTGAAGACTTTGTTTTAGTAGGTTTAGTTTAACTGGGTGCGTGTGTGTTATAAAAAAATCATAAGGAAGTTAAAAAAGAATTTAATTTCTGATATTTTTCCTCTTATTCTTAATACTCAATTTTAGCACCAGTTAAAAGTATTTCAAAGTTATTGAGTAATACATTTCATCATTCATTGTTGGCTTGATGTGCAGTAGTTAAAGAACAAAAAAAAAACTAGAAAAAATCTGAAAAAAGTATTTGACACAAATTGTAAAAATTCAAACAGGAGCATGAAATTGTTCAAATGAATGAACAAATGAACACACACACACAGTTATAATTACATATACACATACAATTATACGCCTCACGCATGATGAAAACAAAAACAAATACTACTACTGTAACAGTCAATCTGACAGAAATGTCACTTGTCACAATTAATTATTTGTAATTAAAAATTACATGAACGCAAACAAAATATATATACATATATATATATATATAAAACCGTAATAATAAAAATAATAATTTTATGTTTTAAACGATGACAGTTTTTGAAAGCTTAGATTTGTACGTTTTCTCATAACATAGAACGTAGTACATATTTCTTTAGCAATTAAAAACATGTTTACTACAGCAAGAAGTCGTAACTGGCATAAAGCAGAAGCAAAAAAAAAGTTTGTAAATTTAAACAGGGCCAACAAAACTTAATTTAAAAGTGAAAAAGTGACAGAACTGAAAGAATTTTTTAAGGATCAATTATAAAATAGGTTTGTTGTACTGAGGGAATTTCAAAAGAATATAAAGATATTTTTTGTCGGCATATATGACATGAGTTCATACTACTTTCAAAATAAGTTTTAGTGTTTCGAATATTTATTTTGATATTAAGACGTGTTAAACGAGATTTGAAAGCAAAAGCAATATTTTGTTGTTTTTACTATCGGTAATCGACCGAAATTAAAATTTTAAATATGCAAAAATTTTACAGAATTGTTTTACCTAAAGCCTGCATTTTCCCAAAGAAAATAAGCTAAACTTTAAGAAAATCTACACTCACAAAAGTTTGTCGGGAGAATCTACTGGAAATGACAGTTAAAACAAAGGTATATGCAGTTAAAAAAGCGACAAAGGTATTTACCTTTAAAATAATAACTAAAACTTTTGTTATTTTTAACTGTTGAAAAATAACTAACAAATGAATTAAAAATGACTACCAATGTCGTCAAATTAACTGATAAATTTTTACTACAAAAATTTCAAAACAACTGACAAAATCGGTAAAAACTACTGTTTTTTACAGTCAATTCTTTCTGTTTATAACAGAATATTTTAATAAAAAAAAGTTTTTTTTCTTTTGATTACTAAAATATGTGTTGTTGCTTCAGCCTATTTAAAATTCGAAGTTAAAATTCCAAACCGTTCTCCAGTTATTATGCTTTTGTGCAAACTAGAAATATATCGATAATAACAAATATAAACTAAACAAGAATTTTTAGAATTCAAAAAAATTCAACGAAATTTTTTATTATAGCCTACACCACTATGTGGTCAGGGTATTATTATTTAAATAACTACCAAAAATAACTGTTTACTGTAAAACTACTGTTTTGCTAGTTGTTTTTTATGATATTAAAAATAACTGCTTTAAACAAATGTTACGAAATTACAGTACTTTTCGTTAATTGTTTTCTTAAATATATATATATATATTTGTTCCTTTTACTCCTGCAAGGAGCATAGGGAGCATTTCTTAAATAACCGTCATAAAAGTTGTTTTACATTTTTCTATAGAAAAAAAGCTGTAATTACTGTTAAAAACAACAACTACTGATTACTACACAAACAACTGTCATGTAGTAACTGTCAAACTTTTTTGAGTGCAGTTTTCGTAGTCTTAATGACTACCAAAACTAGTTTTAATGACAAATATACATAACTGCTTTAAACAACTGTTACAAAATATAGTACTTTTCGTTAGTTGTAAATAACTGCCATAACAGTTCTTTTCTATTTTTCGAAACAACAATTACTACAAAAATAACTGTTATGTAGTAACTGCCAAACTTTATGAAAAATAGAAGAAAATTTAATATTTATTTCAATATTAATTTAGCGATTTTTTAATTACAGCTAAAAAGAACAACTACTGATTACTACACAAACAACTGTCATGTAGTAAATAACTGTGAAAATTAAAAAAAAATAAAAATATTAAATGAATTGCATATTTATTTCAATGTTAATTAAGCGACTTCGTAACACAATTTCAATTTTCTTTTTTTATCGACTTTCAAATATTTTCTGAAGTACACTCATACACTCAAAAAAATAAGTTAGTAAAAAAGTTAGCAAAACGTCTGGTATATGAAATATACTAGTTTTTAGTAACTTTTTTTCAGAAATTGAGTTTTCAGCAAAAGCTTTAATTATATTTTTTTAGCACTGAACTAATTTTCAAGTAATGTTTTACTAATTTATTTTTCCATAAAAATTGTGCTTATAAACACATTTAAAGTGCGGACAACAACCAGACAGACAAGATTTAGGTGTTGCAGATTAGATATTTGATATAGTGCGGACAAAGAAAGTGATACCTAAACACAGCTCTTCCAAGACATATAAAAATACAACGATGAAAGATTTTTGTATCTGTGTTTTAGACATAAAACAAAAGGACGCCAAAAGATTATATATAAAAATGAAACACAAAAAGATTAAATTTTAGACAAAATAAAATATGTAAATTTTTTGAAGATAAAGATCAAAAGTTAATGTATAAACAAAAAGTTTATTAATACACAGAGAGAATTTTGCTGGACGAATTTTTTTTTTTTATTTTTTTATTTTACTATAGACCAACACTCAGGGGATGCCCCCTACTAATGCAATGCATTGTGTTGATATCAGGAAAATAGGTAATGGGAAGGAGGAAAGAGGAAGTAGTGTTTGTGAACGTTTGACTTGAATTTCCCTAAATTGTAAGTATCCGGAAAGACATCTGCGGGGAGTTTATTCCACATACGGGCGGTTCGACTAATGAACGAATTCTCTCTATAATGCGTTGTGCGACTAACTGGACAATCAACCACAAACGGATGAGATCTACTGTACAAGCGCGTGTTACGGCCAAAAACACGGGGCATCGGGATAAGTGCACTTATCTCAGCAGAACACCTCCCATGGTAGTAACGATAGACCAGTGTTACACAACCCACATTCCGACGAAGCTCCAACGAGTCAATAGAGCTGGATACCCTACTGTCATTAATGACCGCCGACGCCCTCCTTTTTACACGGTCCAAAAGCTCCAAAATAGACTTTGAAGCCCTTGCCCATATATGGGAGTTGTATTCCATCTTCGGCCGGATATAGGTGGTATAAATAGAAGGAGATCAGAAGAAGTGAAGTAGTTCTTACACCGGTTAAGAAAGCCAAGACACTTGAATGCCTCTTTCGACACTTGAATGACGTGATCTTTCCAACGGACATCACACTGGATTCTCATGCCCAGAACATCAAGAGCTTCTGATTCCTTAATATTGATACCACCCATGTATACAGATGACAATGATGGCTCCGCGGTTTTATGAGTCAGCAAACAACATTGGGTTTTACGTGGATTAAAATCGACCCTATTCACGCGACCCCACTCAGAGATTGTAATAATGTCTTGATTGAGTGTGTCATTTATAATCTGCCTCCTGCCCCCAATCTCTGCAAGGCTTGGCCTATGATCGAAGGAATATGAATGGCAAATGTTGCTGTCATCTGCAAAAGAGTAGATAGGATTGGAAGTCTGACAGAGGAAGTCATTTAGAAAGATAAGAAATAGAGAAGGATAAAGAACAGAGCCTTGCGGTACCCCTGCATTCAACTGAAACTCATTAGATGAGACCCCATCTATAACAACTCTTATAGTGCGATCCCTGAGAAAACTCGATATAAATCGAGAGAAGTCATCACCAACACCAAAAGCAATGAGCTTTGACACGAGTGCTTTGTGCCACACACGATCAAACGCCTTGGAAATATCCAGCGCAACCACTTTGCTTTCACCAAATCTGTGAATTGACCGACTCCAACGTTTCGAAAGAAACGCCATCAGGTCTCCCGTAGAACGACCTCTACGAAAGCCATACTGTTTGATCATTAAGAAGCAAATTGGATTCCAGATAATTACCATGCTCTCCATGACCTTCGAGAGCGCAGAGCAGATTGCTATTGGGCGGTAATTTTCAGGGTTGGTAGCCGCACCCTTTTTGGGGATTGGCTGAACATTGGCAACCCTCCAGCACGATGGAAAGATACCCATGCGATACGACGTGCTAAAGAGGGTTGCCAATGGACTCGATAGCGTTGAAGAGCACTGTTTCAGTACCAGTGCTGGTATACCATCCGGGCCCGCTGACTTATCTACGTCAAGATCCGCAAGAACCCTTTTAACGGCTCGTGGACGAAAACCTATCTTGGGCATAGTATGTGATACTCTTTCGAGCACGGGCAGTGGTTGATCGCTTTCCGGCAGAAAAGAATTTTCCGCGAACAGTTCAGCCAGCAGGTTGGCTTTATCAACCGGGTCAGTGAATATTAGGTCATCCTTTATAAGAGTTGGGATAGATAAACTAGCATTGTCCTTTACTCTTTTAACGAATGACCAAAAGGTCTTACTGCCCCGTGGAGCAGCAAGAACTTTAGCACGCAGACGTTGTTCGTGCAGAAACTTTTCACGTCTTAGTACTTTGGCACACTCAGTTCTCGCCTGTTTACGCAGCATGTCAGTATTGATGTTCTTATTCGCACGCCAATTACTGAAGGCTTCCTCTCTGGATCTAACTGCATTTCTGCACGTCTGGTTAAACCAACTCTTATGTTTGGACTTAACCGGAATGTACTTTGAAGGAATAAAAAATTTCATTCCAAGCAAAATCACGCGTTCTACCATTTTCGCAGCGGCATCAACATCGTCATCCAAGAAACATAGTTTCCAGTTGAATTGCAGATAAAAATCGTTAAGTTCGACCCAACGAGCCTTTTCATAAATTAGAACAGAGCGTTTCGCGGCTGTCTGTGAAGCGCTATGAAGCCCGGAGTATGAAAAGGATGCGGAAATGGTACAGTGATCCGAGTTACCGAGAGGTGCAAACGATCTCACTTCATACTTTTCAGGGTGTGAAGTGAGAAAAAGGTCGAGGGTATTCTGAAATTGCCCTTCAACACACGGAATGTGTGTTGGCTCATTCACCATCTGCACCAGGTGATTGTGTGCGGCGAAAAGCTCGACGTAAGTTCCAACGGAAGTCGTCCCGCTCGAATGGCGGAGCCATGAAGAGTTGTGAATATTGAAATCACCAGCAACCACGATTTCACTATTCGGACAACTCTCCAGGATTCCCGAAATTTTAAAACATTTTATGAAAAATTTCATTAATTCAATGCAAAGTTTCAATGGACGAGTTCCAGTGCAACTTGGTTATTGTTATACAAAAATTCATTAATATCATGCAGATAATTCTCTCAGTGTACTGATTATATGAAATACAAGGACAGACATTTTTTCCACTAGTTTGAGTAATTTTTTTTTTTGTGTTCCCTTTAGCTTTTTACAGAAAAATGTTTTTATAATATAAAAGTTTATATCCTTTTTTGTTATTTAGAATTGTCTACTAATATTAAAGTATAGTAATTTTTATATTTTACAAAGTTTCATAAGAATTGTTCGTAAGAAACCCAAAAACACAATTTTTAGACTTAAATTTTCAGTAAATAAATTAAATCTGCAAATTTTTTGAGTTTTTTAGTCCACTAATATTTAAGAAAAATCTTATTTATTTTAGCAATATTTTTTCCATTTGCAAACGACTAAGTGTTAGCAAAACTTTTGCTGAAATTACTATTTTTTTTTTGGCAAAAATCGACTTGCTGATTTTCAGCAAACTACTTTTACTGAAATTACCATTTTTTTTGCAAGCACGCTACTGAGTAAAAATTTGTTGATACAGCAACACTTTTTGCTGACTTTACTAATTTTTTTTTTTTTTTTGAGTGTAGAAATAAATCTGTAAAAATAGCAGAAAAGGAAACTAAAAATTAGTTAAAAATTAAAAAATTGTTTAATTAGCATAGTTTTTTGCTAAATAAGAACAGCAAAAATAAAACTGTTAAATATACAGAATTTTTGTCATATTTAAGCTAACTTTTAGTTGACAATAACAAATTGTACTGCTAAATCTGCAGAAAATTTAGCTAAATATTAGTAGACTAAAACTAGCAAAAACAATCAGTTATATCTACAATCTTGCTATTTTTAAGCTAAGTTTAGTTGAATGCAAATAGCAGTCTATTCTGCTAAAATGAGCAGAAATATTTGCTAAATATAAGTGTAAACTGCTGTTTTCAAAAGGCTGAATTTTTTGCATTTTGCATTTAAAAAAATCTAAAAAAAAACTTGAAAAATTACACTGTGAGACAAATGGTAGGGGTCAGCGATCGGGAAGGGTTCAAACTACCGGGGAAAGTTATATCGGTAAAAAAGAAGTTATACGTGTCCCGGAGTTTCGCTGGGTCACCCCTAGGAATCGAGATATATCGATTTGACCTTTGGTGGTCTTTTTTTTTGACATAACTCGAGAACCACTAGTCCGATTTTGCTCAAACAATTTTAAAAAAATTAAAAATTACAATTCCTTTAATCTGTTCATATAACGTTTTTCTATATACTCAACAGTTTTGCCGGTAAAAATAAATATATGAAGAAAAAAATATTTTTTGCCTAAAATATTAAAAAAAAGTAATAAACAAAAGGTTATTGATTTTTATGGTAGCGGTAACAAACCGGCAAAACTATTGAGTATATAGAAAAACGTTATATGAACAGATTAAAGGAATTGTAATTTTTAATTTTTTAAAATTGTTTGAGCAAAATCGGACTAGAGGTTCTCGAGTTATGTCAAAAAAAAGATATATCTCGATTCCTAGGGGTGACCCAACGAAACGCCGGGACACGTATAACTTGTTTTTGACCGATATAACATTTCCCGTTGGTTTCATCCCATCCCGATTTTGACTGTCGCATAGTGTTATTTTGCAAAATTTTTTGGGGATTTAACAGGTTAATTTGTTATTTTGCATTAACAAAAATTTAACCTAAATATAATTTAAATTCTGTATATTTAACAGTTTTAGTTTTGCTACTCCTATCTTACTAATATATAGCAAAAATAATCTGCTAATTTAGCAGTTTTTTTCTGCACCATCATTTTTAATTAATTTTTAGTAGTTTTGACTAAAGTTTTTACAGACTTTTTCTATCAGTGTACCATTCCGTATGATTATATTTCATCTGCCACAGTGAAAAAAGTATGTCGGTAGAATCTACAAATTTTCTTAAAAATAAATGAAAATTTCTTATTGCAAAATTTTAAACAACTAACAACATTGGAAAAAAACCAACTACTGTATTTCTACAACTAATATTTTTGGTACAATAATATATTTTGATAAAAAAATTCTTTTCTTCCTACTTAAAAATTAAAAAAAGAAATTCAATCAGCTGTGACTACGGAAAAGACTTCTGGCCAAAAATTTTAGGTTCAAGCCATTTGGCATGGAGGTTATTCCACCGGCATAAACGCCGTAGAGCAGCAAAAAAGGGAAAATTACAATATAAAGGGTGGTCCAACCAAAACGCATGATGTTAATTGTAAATAAAACTAAAAGTTTTCAGAGAATTATCTTAATATTTTTTTACTATGATAGAAGGATCTATGACAATTATGTGTGAAGCTAAATTTAGGCCAAATGCTCTCCATGGTTTCGGTGGCATACCTCTATCCGATTGTCCATATTTTCAATGACTCTGAGACATAATTGAGGTCCAATGTCGTTAATGTGCCGAATTATCTCATCCTTTAGCTCTTGAATTGTTCTTGGTTTATTTACGTGCACTTTTTCTTTTAAATATCCCCAAAGAAAGAATTCCAACGGTGTCAAATCACATGATCATGGCGGCCAATTAACATCGCCACGACGTGAGATAACACGGCCATTGAATTTCTCGCGCAAAAGAGCCACTGTTTCGTTGGCTGTGTGGCAAGTGGCACCATCCTGTTCTCCATATCCTCAATTTCTGGCCACAAGAAGTCGTTATTATCTCCCGATAGCGAACACCATTCACGGTGACTGCTTGACCGACCTACCGCGAACAACAGCAATGTTCCTCACATTTCCTCAGACCCGGTTTGCTGAAATTTGCGCACAATTCTCCCGATTGTGGACACATTTGGTCGATTATCCTGACCAAAGAAATCACGAAGTGCCCGAAATGCATTTTGATTTGAATGCCCATTTTCGTAAATGGCTTCAACAATCTTAATGCGCTGCTCAATTGTGTACCTCTCCATGGTTGGATTTGTCAAACACTGAAACAAAGAAATGTCAAATTAAGTTGGGCAAAAAACTTAACGTTAAGGCGTGACTTACAATTAACATCGTGCATTATGGTTGGACCACCTTTTACAACACTGACAACTGATATTGGCAGAGGAAACAAAAAAAAATAAGCGTGTATCGGCGTTTTAAAACTTTACGTCTGACCCTAGGTTTTTTGGGGGGTTAAATTTTCCACCATTTTGCAAATGTTTATTGTGAATTGGACTAGGAAACCATGTGAATCTTCCAACTTAGGTATAGGAGGTGTTCAACGAACTAATTAATTCAATTAAAGGGACTTTTTTGATTACTTTTTAAAGAGGGACAAAAAAGACCCGGTTAGGGGGTTAAAATGTTCGCAACAATATTTGTCATGAAATCCTACTATAAGTCTTTGAACACGTTTAAGTTTAAAATTTAACTTCAATGCCAGAAATAAATCAAAACTTAAAATGTGTTTAAGGGTTAATTTCGTACTTATTCATAATTGGCGCTCAAATGTCCCAAAAACCTAAATTTTAGGGGGAAACCATGTAAATCTTCCATTTTAGATATGGGATGTCTTCAGATTTGCAATTCAATTGACTGATTACAATTGATTAATTGAAAATTTGATTAATCAGAATTATAATTAATCGAATAATTTGAATTTTGATTAATCAAAACTTGAATAATTTTAATTAATATTAAAAAAATATTTTAAAATAAAAAAATTAAGGCAATTTTATCTTTCTTTTGTGGCAATACCTTATATAGCTCCAAATAAAGAAAATCGGACAGATTGTTTGCTCACTGGTCAGACTTGACCAATGTCCATTTTTAAGTCTCATGTTTCTATATTGAACTGGCGTTAAAAGGCGTCTTTAACGGAGAAAAATAAAATATTCAATTATTCATAAGTTTGATTGATCAAAGTCATGATTAATCAATTAATCATTCTTTTGAATAATCAAAATAACTGATTAATCGATTAATCATATTTTTGATTAATCAAAATTGTTGAATAATCGATTAATTGAATAATCAGAATTTTGATTAATCAGGAAGTTTGATTAATCGATTAATCGCACATCCTACTTCTGAGAGTAAAAAACAATAACAGAAAGCTGAATAGGAAAGAAAACTATAAATTAGCCATACTATAAGCAAGGCCTTACCGTGGGTGAGATGGCTAAGCTGTCGAACTCTAGTGTAGTTACTTTTGTAATGTAGGAGTGCATGGGTTCGATTGCTACAGCCGACAGGTTGTTGGAAAAAATTAACATATAGTGTGACGACTAATTTGGCCACAAACTAGTGTCACAGACTGTAGCTACTGTTATTGAATAGAAACAGACAATAACAACAATACACATAATCACAACCATGCATAAGCATGCACTGGTCAAACAAATAAAAGTAGTAAACAAACAACAACAGCAATACGCATGTGCAAATGTAATATTTAACAAGCAGTAAACACCTAGCAACAACTATTAAGGTTGTTTACAAAAATTAAAGAATTTAAGGAATGTATGTGCCGCTATATTACAATAGCAACATAACATGGGTAATTGTTTTGTTGGTAGCATCTACTTGTTTGTCGATTGGTATAAAAGGGCAGTATAGAAAATAGAAAGGTCGCATTCTTTTGGCAGCGATCCAGCGCAGAGTAAGTACCCAAAATAACGTAGTTAGCAAAGTAGACGCTTTAACTGGTGTTTAGCGATCACCAGGAAAAGCTAGTGAATGTCATAGATATACTTCGGATGGTGTTTAGCGATCACCTGACGAAGCTTAGAAACAAGTGTGACGAAGTGTAGGAGTGTGAATTGTTCAAAGTAGAGACACTTTGACTGGTGTTTACCGATCACCAGGCAAAGTTAGTGAATGTGGTTTGATAACTTCGGATGGTGTTTAGCGATCACCTGACGGAGTTACAGACAAGTGTGAGTCACGAGTGAGTGGGAACACTTTGACTGGTGTTTACTGATCACCAGACAAAGTTAGTGAGTGTGGTTTGATAACTTCGGATGGTGTTTACCGATCACCTGACGAAGCTTGAAACTTGAGAAGTTGCAGTAATAGAGTGAGTGCGAGTGATACACTTCGGGTGGTGTTTAGCGATCACCACACGAAGTTTGAATAAGATTAGAGTAGTGAAATATTTCTCGTGGTGGTTAGCGATCACTTCAAGAAACATTTGGTGGTGGGTAGTAGTACTTTATATATCTCCATTGGTGGTTACCGAGCACCAGTGAACTTCGGATGGTGTTTACCGATCACCTGACGAAGTTACAAGGATACTAAGCCAAAAGCACACTTGGTGTTTCCCGATCACTTTGTGGGTTTTTGGCATCAGTGAATATAAAATAAATGGTGATATTGAAGTTTTAGGATCGGCAGGAAATAGCAAAATCCGAAGACGAGCCGAGTAAAGCCGAAGGGTAAAGGAGGGCTAAAACGCAAATTCAGGCCAACCAGAAGGTGCACAGTGAACAAAGAAATTATCTGGGCAGAAGAGGCGAGCCTACCGCAGCGGAACGAGGATAATACGAGTACCCGAGAGGACACGAAGGGACCCGAACCGTAAACTTTGTAAATTAATTATAGGAATTAATATAAATAAAGGAAAAGTAACGATTGTGGATTAAAATTAAAGAAAGCTGTGTACATTTATTTCTTGTAACGAACACTGGACAGAGGCTGAGTATACCCTAACAAAAATAAGTCGTTACAATAGAGACAATCTGACAATAAAATATAAACAATAATACAATTTAATGGAAAATCACTGATGAAGCCTGTCCATAAAAAAAGCAGAAACTAGATCTAGTCTGATTTGCAAATTAATAATGTGTTTATAACTTTTGAAAAAATGTTTATTCTTCTTCTTAACTTCAAACCTACTGTCCAAATTCTAAAGATTAATAAATTTCCTTCTAAATATATTCCGATATTTAAAGCTATCGGCAGCGATAATTTCCATAAATATGATATTGATCATACGCACTGTGGTTCTAACTGATTATAGAACAAATATTCGAATTTTTATTGAATATTTGAGATAGACAATAGTGAGCGAATATTTTCTCTATAACATACTAAAACTTTGGGAAACGATAGAAAGACATCTGAATTGTTTTTGAAGAATTCAGAACTAGTTCCGATCAAAAAAAATCAAATTGCCCATAACAACTTTATTGATATAATCAGTATTTTCCAAATTCCGTTATTATAAATAATATACTAAAAATGAGGGCTAAATTAGTCAACATTAAACCACGCCTTCTGCTGCCTCTTTTTGGGTAAATTGTTTAAATATAATTCGTTTCATACATTATAATATTTAAATACTGTAAGTTTGACAATGATACAATATTTTTTTCTTTAGCTTATTGGCTTGGAACATAGATTACATAGATGTCTTAAACTTCGACAGTGGACGTACCTTAGCAGCATGTGTTGGACATACGTCCTATACATATAAACAAAATATTTTAATGTGTGTGAAAAAATTTGTTTGCTGTCGGAAGAAGAAGTGTATTCTTGTCTTATGCAATTTTCAAAAATTCTATTTAAAGTTTTGATTGCTCTTGATTGGCCTTAGCACCCAAATGTGAATTATTGCCTTATAGTTAAACAAAATGAAAGAAAAATAATATTTTTTAAGTAGTATTGGAATTTTAAATAAAAGTTTCTAAATTCTTGTACCACAAAAACAAGCTTAAGATTTAGATTAAGAGTTTTCTTAACAACAATAAACAAAAATAAAAAATACGTACTTATTAATTTATTCACAGCTACCAAGTTATTCTTAAAAAGATTGTGGCGAGTTTTAGAAAAGAGGATTTTCAAAACTTATTATTCATTTTTTTTTTTTTTTTTTTGTTATTGAATAAATACAACAAGTTTTCATTTTACATGCAAAAATGCATAAATATATTTATATGAATGCAAAAGTATATAAAAAAACTATATAACTCACTTTTTTGCCCGTTATAACTGATTTCACATAAGATTAAAGTTTTCAAATATTGAATGTAAAAAATAAAAGCGTAAGTATGTGTAAATGTGTGTGTATAAGTAAACTTTTTTTTATGCATGTGTATTAAAAAAGGATATGTGCAATGTGTGAATGTTTATTTTATAAGACAGTATACTGCTGCTGTGAGTGAAACACATTTGCATGCACATGTGTATATGTATGTATGTAGTCGTACGTGTGTATTTATGTACATATAATATTATAAATGTTTGAGTGTTTATGTACATGAAATAACATGTTATATTTGCAGCACATAAAACATTTTATATGAAAAATATATGGAGGAAAAAACAAATAAACACACACAGACTAACAAATTGTATTCCCTTTTTTAACACTACATGGCACTATGGGTCATTAATTGCGTAAAGTCTTGAAAAATATCAAATATGCTCGGGTTCTTTGGGAAACTTAGGTACACCATTTTCAAACAAAGCTTAGTTTTCAAATAAATTTTATATAAATACAAACCTAATATTGTTACTGTTTAAACCTATAAAGCCTCTAATACAAAACTGAAATTTCTAATGAAATTAGTTTAAATATTCCGATAGAAAATGTCTTTGTTGTTGATAGTGAATGTGATAATAGGCTGAAGTCTCTACTTTGCAGAAATATTATTAAAAATTTCCATAATGTATGAAGGTATGTACATTAGATCTTTTAATTGGTAAATTAAGGTTTTTTTTTAGATTTGATTTCATACAAGTAAACTATAGAGAATAAAAATTGAAAAAATTCGATATTCCATAATAGTAACCACACACAATACATATAAATTCAAATACAATTACGAAAAATTTCAGAGCTTTTGAAAAGCAGAAATCGTTCACTTCAAATATTTAAAAAAATGTTTCTATCACCCGAGCTGGGATTTTAAACCATTGACATAGAGCCAAATGTAATTTTTTAGAATTAAATCTTCTAACATTTCTAAGTCTTCATGTCCAAATGGGGTTAAATTTTTAAAGTTTTGTTAAAAAAAATGTTTATGAAAAAAAACAAAACTTTGTTTGTATTTCCCTGGCCGGAATTCGAAACCATTGATATGGAACCACATATAATGACATCTAATTATATCACATATGATATCAAAAATTTCATATGGTAAAATTGCATTCAAATGAAAGGAAATATTCCCACGACTTCAAAAATTTTGACATTGAAAAAATTTCGCTAACATTTACAAAAAAAATCGGAAAATTGTCTAAAATCTTACAAAATACCTCTAATTCCATACACGTTCAACGGATTAAAAAGAACCTCATTTTTGAAATAGTGAGAAAATTTCCTTTCATTTAAGTACCATTTTCATTAATATTAATTTTTTATTTTTTAGAAAAATGCCTCTAGTTAGGGCTACGTTTTATGGATAAAAAAATAACATATTTGGAATCGTGAGACAATTTCCTTTAATTTGAGTACCCACACTTATATGTTACTGTATTCCCCGTCTTTTGCACCCCACGGGCCTCCCGGAGCCGAGCGCACTATGCTTCATCCCATGGACAAAGGATTTTGATTAAAGAAGGATTTTTTAAAGATAAGAAAGTAACTCAAACAAATGTGAAAAAAAATATTTGGTGTGATTGCTTTTGCCGCCAAGAGAGGGCGCTAAACTCAGAGAATTTTATGCAAAAATGACTTAACACAAAAATGGGTTTTAATTGTTTCACGAAAATACATTTTTTAAACACTTGTTCGAAGATTTATTTTTTAATTACTTCAATATATTTGTAGTTAAATTAAAATATGGATTTTTTTATGTTTACAAAACAATTATTTTATTGCTCCGAATAAAACACATTTTTGTATTGAAAATCCAAAAATTACTTAAGTCTGATGGAGTATAAAAAAAAATTATATAAAATTGGATATTTTTTTCCTATTTTTGTAAGTTTATATTGTTCATTATCATTAAAAAATTAGTTACTATTTTTTACCACAAAATAAAAAAAAATTGATTTTTGAAAATGCTTTAATTCATTATTTTTAAACAAATTTCACGAGTGTTTAGTATTCAAACCATGTGAAACTTCCATTTTAGGTATAGAATTTGTTGAGCGGACTTTTGTAAAATACTACGAGGAAAATGTTTGTGGAACATTCTAACCCTCTAACTCTTCAATGAAAGAGAATTTTTTGGCCCCTTTTTAAAAAGGGACAAAAAAGACCCGTAAGTTGAAGAGTTAGAGGGTTAAAAGGTTCCACAAAAAAGTTCCTCGTAGTGTTCTACATAAGTTCGCTAAACACATCTTATTCCTAAAATGGAAGATTCTCATGGTTTCTCCCTAAAATCCAGTTTTGGGGACATTTGAGTACGAATTCTGAATAAGTACTAAATTAATCCTTAAACACATTTTAAGGTTTTACTTATTACTGGCACTTAAGTTAAATTTTCACTACTGATGTCTTCAAAGACTTATAGTAGAATTTCAGGACAAATATTTTTGCGGAACATTTTAACCCTCTAACTCTTCAATTTACGGGTCGTTTTTGTCCGTTTTAAAAAGGGGACAAAAAGTCCCTTTAATTAAAGAGTTAGAAAGTTTAAATGTTCCACAAAAATATTCCTCGTAGTATTTTACATAAGTTCTCTGAACATACACTATGCCTAAAATGGAGGGTTCACGTGGTTTCCTATTTTAATCCTATTTAATTTTTTTGTTTTGTTTTAGAAAAATCATTTTAAGCGTTTAAAACCCTTTTTTTGGTGTAAGGATTTTTTTTTTGTTAATGAATCGATTTTACCCAAATTTGGCACAAATATGGCTTGACCTTATATCAATTCACGTGCTAAATTTCATCGCAATCGGGTAATTTTTGCAGGATTTATAAAGATTTTAAAATAAAGGATATACGGCAGGACTAAGAGTCCTTGCTTCGATATTGGTAAAAATTGACACAAACGTTTCCAGTTTTATGTGCATCTCAATGGATACTTTTTGAAATTTTACATCCATTTATGTAGCTAATATAATATTTTTAAATTTTAGGACCTATGGGAGGTGGGCGTGTCCTTGGACCGATATTTCTACGAAAATTCTAACCTCTGTCTCCACTCCTTCTATTTTTGTCCAATCGTTATATGGGATAAAAGCACTGTGGAGCGCCTCCCAAAATTAATTTTGGTTTCTTCTTTTTTAATTCCAGAGGGGGTCATATTTTTTTCTTTTTTTTTTGACGAAACCCCATAAACTGCAGTTATGCCAAAATTTCTGGGTTTAATTGCCACGGAGTGGGAAAAATTTTTAAAGTTCTGTCAAAAAATATTAATAAGAAAATAAAAATGAGTTAAAATGAAACAAAACTATTTTTTTGTCTCCCTAACTGGAGTTTGAAACCACTGACATGGAAAAAACATATAATTATATATCATATCATATCAAAAATTCTAGGCTCAGTTGTTCGGAAATTGGTTAAGCTTTTAAAGTTCTGTCACAAAAATATTAATAAGAAAATAAAAATAAGTTAGATCAATATGTAACTAGGTGTGGTTATTACACTCAAAATAATACGTGTGTTGGCTGCACAGAAAAATTTGTTACTTTAACAAAATTTATTCCTATTTTTAGGCTTAAAATAAAATTTGTTGATTTGAAGAAATTCTTTTGTTAAATTTAACAAATCTAAATTTAAGTAAAAAATTTATAAAACTACGATTTCATCTGTAATTATACTGAGTTGTAGAATTTATTTAAATTTAGGGTCTCGGGACCCTCTCCGGGCCTAGTCCATATCATGTGAGGGCATATAAGGGCACTCCATTGGAGCAAACATTTTGTTCGTTTTGCTCTATCTCGCTTAGTTTTCGAGATATGTGCCATTTTATGAAGTGGAAAATTTTTATTAAAAATTTCCGTGGGTCCAAGGCCCCGCCAATGTCCATTTTTTTGTCCCCCTTTCGCTGGGGTATTATACGGTTAGGGGTAGTCGAAATTTTCATCAATTTTGCTCTATCTCTATTAGTTTTCGGGAGGGAACGAAATAGCGCCATCTTTAAAACTTCGGATACATTGGTAGCGCCATCTAACAGTAACATAAAAATATTATATTTTAACAATAAATTTTGTAAAATTGAACGAATAGGTTCTTAAAAATTAGTTTTAAATAATTTTGAAAATTAACACTCAAAATTAGTTAAAGTACTGAGGATTTTTAGTATTGTGTTAAATGAAGATAACTAAAATCTTTGCTTAAATCAGTGTTTCAACTAAAAATTTGTTAAAAATTAGTCAAATCGATTTGAAACCGGTTTGACACATTTTTCTATTGACGTATTATTTTAAGTGTAGTAGTGTCCGACCAATTCAGCGCCTTCGGCCAAAAATGTGCATTTAGTCAATAATCGGCAATAATTTAGCCAATTACCGATTACTACTCAAAACAGCCTGCAAGAGCACAAACAAAAACAATTTTCATAAATATTTTCAATACGGAAACGTCTTTGGGCTGTTTTGAGTTCCCGGGGTAAAGTATTACCTAAAATGTGTCTGTTCCTGTGCTTTACCGCGTGAACCCAAAAGTGTTTCCGATTATTGTAAATTTGGCCGATGATCGGCATCGTCCCAAAAAAGTTCCTTCAGTCGGACACTAGTTATTAAGGCGTAGTAAAAAATTTTCGATTTCGATCTGGTTGATATGCAGAAAATTTATTCTTGACTAAGAATTTTAGACATGCAAAATTTCGTTTCGATCAGATGAGATCTTCAGTCACCACCCTACGGGAAATTTTAACAAACTGTCACCGAACTGGCCCCTTTATATGAAATAGACTGGTCACTTTTATATGGCGATGTCATAGGAGGGGGAAATTGACCCCTTGTGACATGTCACAAGACAAATCCCAGGACAGGTCCCTGAACTATGTTTTTTATGAGAGTTCAGTAACCTGTCCTAGGATTTGTCTTGTGACATGTCACAAGGGGTCAATTTCCCCCTCCTATGACATCGCCATATAAAAGTGACCAGTCTATTTCATATAAAGGGGCCAGTTCGGTGACAGTTTGTTAAAATTTTCCCGTAGGGCAGTACTCGTTGAAATTTGGCCAACAAGTCGTGTCAAGCGATTAAGTCTAAATATTAAAAAAAAAAAAATAAAAAAAAAATTTGCGAAATTATTCAATTATGGGCGCTGTGGTATGATGGTTAGTGCGTTGGGCTGTTACACATGAGGTTGCGGGTTCGATCCCCAGCGACCGCAACATCAAAATTAATATCTATGATTTTCCTCTCCGTTATACACTCAAAAAAGTTGGACAGTTACTAAATACATGACAGTTGTTACTAAATACATGACAGTTGTTACTAAATACATCACTAGTTATTGTATTTAACCGTAATTACAGTTGTTTTTCTATAGAAAAATGCAAAACAACTGTTATGACTGTTATATAAGAACACAACTAACGAAAAGTACTGTAATCATAAAAGTTCGACAGTTACTACATGACAGTTGTTTGTGTAGTAATCAGAAGTTGTTGATTTTAACAGTAATTATAATTGTTTTTCTATAGAAAAATGCAAAACAACTGTTATATAAGAAAACAACTAACGAAAAGTTTTCTAATTTCGTAACAGCTGTTTAAATCAGTTATTTTTAATATCATAATAAACAACTAAGATAACAGTAGTTTAACAGTAAAGTTGTTATTTAAAACATAAAAAATTTCGTTAAATTTCTTTTTATTTGAAAAATTCTTGTTTAGTTTATAGTTGTTATTACCGATATATTCCTAGTTTGCAAATAAAAATCAGAACTCTTATTGTATTTCCAATGCATAAAAGCATAATAATTGGAGAACGGTTTGGAATTTTTACTTCAAATTTTAGATAATTACACATAGTTTTGTAATCGAAAGAAAAAAGTTATTTTTTATATTAAAATATACTTTTATAACACCAAAATAATTAAGTGTAAAAAAACAGTAGTTTTTACCTACATTAGTCAGTTGTTTTAACATTTTTGTAGTAAAAATTTGTCAGTTAATTTTACAACATTGGTAGTTACTTTTAATGCATTTGTTAGTATTTTTCAACAGTTAAAAATAACAAAATTTTTAGTTATTTTAAAGGTTAATAGCTTTGTGGCCCTTTTAACTGCATATAACCAGTGTTGAAACGGTATTGACATATCATTATTTTTTGGACTACCAGTAATGATACCCTCTTATCTTCTGCATTATTTCAAAACATATTTTTTCATTATTTCAAATAGAAAGTAATTTTATAGATTTTTTTTTTTAATTTTTTGAAATCTATTTTTAGACTCAATATTTTTTGAAAACTGGTAAGGATATATATCATTACCAGATATGTGGTTATGTAGTTGTATACATGGTAATGGTAACTAGTTACTTTTCTTATTACAATACATTTCTCATTATCTTTGTATGGCGATGTCGCGAAAAATAATGAGTTATGCTAACACACCAGCATACGAAAACTCTAAAAATATGTCATTACCTATTTTCTTACCAGACTAACAAAAATAATGACTCTAAAAATAGATTTTTAAAAAAATAAGTTTTATAAAAAAAATAGTTTTTATTGTAGAATTTTTTAAATAAAATTTTCTAGTGCGGGAATCGAACCTGGGACTCTAGGTTGCCAGTCGATAACTCTACCATCCGAGCTATATCGACATGTAATGTTTGATAGATAAAAACATAATTGACCTGCTACACACAAATGAAATGTTGAAAAAATATTGAGTCTAAAAATAGATTTCAAAAAATTTAGAAAATTACTTTCTATTTGAAATAATGATAAAAATAAGTAATTTTCAGTAACTAATTATTATATGTTTTAAAATAATGCAGAAGGTAAGTAGGTGTCATAACTGGTAGTCCAAAAATAATGATATGTCATTACCGTTTCTACACTGGGAGGTTAACGACATTCTAAAAATTTCGTATTTTGCGTCTAAGTAATCGAGTTCAAATATAACACAAAAAATATATTTAATTGAATAATTTCGCAAAATTTTTATTTACTTCGTTTTTTTTTTAATTTTAAATTTAACCTATTTTGACTTTTTGCCCAAATTTCAAAGAGCTATTGGTGACTGAAGACCTCATCTTATCGAAATGGTTTTCCAATGTATTTTATCAACAGACATCTGTTTCATCTTACTCCACAGTATAACACGCTCTTGCAACTTTTTCTTAATTTTGTGTCCCCAAGTATTTATTTGCAGGTCTGCCAGGCCGCCTGGGGCCTTGTGGATTATTTTCAACGGACTGTCAAGTTACGTCGTTCACAAGCTTCCTTATTGTTTGTTTGACGTAACTAACCAAATTTCCGCGATCGTATACTTATATACAAGGAAACTTGATAAGTTCGATTCCTAAAATCTTGATTCGATATAGTGACTGGCCAGAATAGTCTAAGTATACGTCTGAGGCAGCGGTTTACAAAAGCTTGCATACAACAAGAGTGAACAGCTTGATACAACTTGAAGGCCACCAGGGCATATTATTCCTGTCAAAGACCCTTTGGGAAAACATGGGGTCTAAGACCACATATGGTCTACTGGTCATTCAATTCTTAAACCTATGATCACTTATGCTGTCCTAGCGTGGTGGCCAAAGGTTGAGCAAGGTCGGCTTGTGTACACTGGGATTACGGGGGCGGCAGAACGTGCCCAACGGATGCCACTGGGGCCATGTGGAGTATTCCACCATTGCATATTTCTGTGATGGAGGCTGCCAGCATGGGCTCCCTTCGTCTCCAGGAATCCGGGGACATGAAGAGCGGGGACCTACGGAGTCACATGAGGATAACCGGCATCTTTATGGACGACCCAATCTTAACCCTACGGGAAATTTTAACAAACTGTCACCGAACTGGCCCCTTTATATGAAATAGATTGGTCACTTTTACATGGCGTTGTCATAGGATGGGGAAATTGACCCCTTGTGACATGTCATAAGACAAATCCTAGGACAGGTTACTAAACTCTCATAAAAAACAAAGTTCAGGGACCTTTCCTGGGATTTGTCTTGTGACATGCCACAAGGCGTCAATTTACCCCTCCTATGACAACGCCATGTAAAAGTGACCAATCTATTTCATATAAAGGGGCCAGTTCGGTGACAGTTTGATAAAATTTCCCGTAGGGAAGGGTCTTACATAGGATGATACCGGAGCAGATTTTCGTCAGATTCCTCTACATTATGGTATTTGACAGGGGCATGTGGTCGAGGAGCATGTGGTTCTGCAAGGAAGCCTGAGGAGGGGGCTCAGATATGGTAAGAAGGCGAATGGGGACTTGGGGCGGGTGTCTTTAGACCCGGGTTCCAGCCTGCTCTGCAATGGGCAAATACCCCTCCATTTTTCAGGCGGAGATTTTTGCCATTTGGAAGGGCACGGTTAGAACCGGCATTTACATTCTTTCTGAGAGCCAGGAGGCGCTAAAGGCTCTAGGAGCCTACGGAGTATCATCTGGGCTGATCATACAGGCTCTCAATGAACTCGGTAGGAGCAACTCCCTTACACTGGGGTGGATTCCTGGTCACGAGGGTAACGAAAGGGCTGATTGTTTAGCCAATTGTGCAACCCGTCGCCCTTCATCGGCCCGGAACCATTCTGTGGAATACCCATTGTATACGTTAGGGAGAAGCTCAGGCTGTGGAGGGAGACTGAATTTTCTAGGTATTGGGAAATTCCTACTGGCCAAGAGATTAATTTCTTTGTTCGGTTGGGGATCGGGGAGAATATTGACACTCCAGAGGGGGAACCTAAGGAGCTTGACGGGATATTTTACTGGACATTGTGGTCTCAGATACCAGCTTCACAAACAGCGCCAGTCGGACACTGATGTTAGTAGGTATTGTGAGCTGGAGAGTGAGACATCGGAGCGTGTTCTCTGCAAATGTCCGAAGCTGTGTGACAGGAGACTCAGGTTTCTGGGTGACCGTTTCTTATAATTTTCTGATGACATAAAAGCCCTATATTGGTCGCGGTGCGTAGTGCCTTCTGATCTATTCTAATATTATCTAGAAACAACGTTGTAAAGGTGATATCTGTTTTGAGAATTTCGGCAGGTATTCCATTAGGCCCTGCTGATATACCGGACTTCATACGTTTAATTGCATCTCTTATTTCTTCGGATGTAGGTGTTGAGATGTATATATCGTGTCTTAAGTTGTTTATGTGCTGCATTGAATCGCAATCACCTATTCTTGTAGATTCTGTCAGATTAACCGACGATAGTTTGGAACAATAATTCTTCCACAACTCCATATATTGATCTTTGACATAGATCGCCCAGATCGTTACGCATGAGTTTAATATTGTGGTGGCTATTGTAGGAAATGTCCTTCGTAATACGGTATAGGTCTTTGGATCGACCCGTTTCACTGGCTATTTGGGCATCTTTGGCTAAATTATCTGCCCGCTTCCGCTTATCCTATCCTGCAATTCATTTAACTTTTCGGTTTTGCTCTTGATATTTACGTGGCTCTTCTTGTTTACATTGCAGGATCTTAGCTTCATTTACTTTGATATAAGATTGCCGTCTCGATTCTATTAATTGACGTGTTATGTCGGCTATGAGTATTTCACTTTTAGCCGTTTTACATCTTTCCAGTATGCTTCTATATTTTGTTCCAGAGAAATGGATAAGAGATCTGTTCTGTTCCTCATGACATATAGGCAGTTAGTCAGCATAAGTTATGAATAAGTTCTTGCAATGATGACAAATACAAAGTTTGTAAGCGTCATTTTGGAAAGACGTTTTTGATAAATGTCTACAACTGCTGACTTGTAACCTAAACAGCGCTGCTGAGATTGCTTTTAAGACAACATTTCCAGTTAGGTTCAATTTGTTAAAATTTTAGAGTAAATCTAAAAGTAATTAATAATAAAAAAGGCCAAGATTCTAAGAAGACCACTGAACATTTTTCCACATGTACATACAAATAAAAAATTTAAATTCATAATAAATATAAGATTTTCAATCACCTTTTCCTAATATTTTAAATAGTCACTTGTGAAATTTTTCTTGCATATGTTTTTATTTATTTTTACAATCTAGTATTTTCAGACATTCTAAGGAATTCAGATAATTCTGATCCGTTGTTTGCTGCATGTAGATGTTTTTATAAATGTATATGAAAACAAAACAAAAAAAACACAAATAAGCAAATGAACGTACTTACGAGTGAGTACACATATATTACAAAAACAAAATATAATGTATACATACTAATATGTGTAGAGCACATACATACACATACTAACAAAGATATTCATGACTGAGCGAACACAAACAAAATGGAAATAAAAAATAAAAACAGAACTAGGATAACTATAACCAGCTGCAAGCATATAACTAACGTTGTCCTTCGCATATGCAAGTATGCCAATGTAGTAGATCTACATCTATTACAATATGTATGTGTAAGAGTGTATGTATAAGTAACTAGTATAGCAATACACACACACACAAAGATAAACATATAATGCAATATGCAATGTACTTGCAGCATTTTCTCGACTGCCACATGAACAAACTCCAGCGTTGAGAAGAATAATTGTAGCATCAAACAAAAAACAAAACGAAAAACTTTTCTTTTTCACTTTGTGTGTGTGTGTGTGAGTGTGTTTTTACGTTTTGTTTTTAGTTGAGCTTGTGGTTGCTTTAGGAATTTCAATCGTTCCTTGTTCCAACAAACTGAGTAGGTATGTGTGAATGTGTGTGTGTGTAAGTGTGTATATGCAGATTATATGAAATGTGGGAAAATATTAAGGGAGTCATTGGTGGAAAAGAGGTTAGGAGGAAACAATAAACAAAAACCTTCGGGACTAACTGCAACACATACATACACACACACACAAACAAACACACACTCACTCACAGCAAAATAGCATTTCTTAAAGTGGAGCAAGGACACGCGTAATAACGTTGACACGCACTTGCAAAAAAAAAACACACACACAAAAAAAGTATTGTGTATGTTTTAAACCAAACCATACAACATACACCACATACTGACATTAAATCCCTCCAGCATATTATCCACGAGTATATTTCTTATAAACATACACACACATTAACAATGTTAGTGATACTAGTTGTAGTAGTTTACCCACAAGCATTCCAGAATTATGCTTATAGGGATGCAAATCCAAAATATATAACAAAAAAAGAAAAGCAATTTGCTGTAGTGGCGTGAGTAGAAAAATCTAAAGCAAACTTAATTTATGCATCAATAAATTATTTTAAAAAATATTAATTTACAATAAAACAGAGCAATCCATTAAGAGCAATGATTGAAAAGGCTCTCACACGTGGTCTCAAACCATAAATTGTCAAAATAAAAAATATAAATACTCCGCAGAAAATAAGTAGGTTTAAGTAGATGTTTAAAACACCATAAAGTTGGAATACCGTACCTAACCCATACTAGTTACACTGTGTCGTTTTCCTATATTTTATAGAAACAAAATAATTCAGTTGTTAAAATCTTATGCTAACGCTAGTTTTCATACCGGAGGTTTTTGAGTTAACCCAAAAATTTGTTGTTTTTCGTATATAATTTTTTGACATTTTATTTTGTTCATTTGTTACACTGTACAATAAAGTCTAATTTTTTCCAAAATAAAAAGGTTCTGATAACTGATTATGGCAGAGGGAACTAAAAAAAATAGTGAAAAGTTTACGTCTGGCTCTATGTTTTTTGGTTGGTCGATCTTTGTTTTTTGAAGCAATACAGAAAAATTTTATTGATTGAAAAATTTTTTAAATGGGATTTAAAGCCGATTTAGGCCGTATTTTGGAAGGTGGATGTCTTTAAACTTAGATTAATGCAATTTGTAACTGAAATACCTCTTTTGATATGTGGTTTATTTTGTTTTATTTCAATAAAGGCCAAAATTCAAAACGAGAAAATAATTTAATTGAAAATTTTTTGCTAATAAACTTAGAAATGGCTGACAAAATAACTTTTTAGTTTAACTTACCGAATTTTAAGTTTACTCGAGATATCTCTCAATACATCCCACGAGTGCTGTCTCTACCGACCTGCCGCTATTATAGGCAAGTTGGGAGGCAGATAGCAGACCTGGTTCAATGGACATCCTAAGGTGTATATCGATAATTCTCTCAAGGGTCTTCAATAGAAATTAAGATAGACTTATTGGTCTATAATGAAAAAAGACAACCCTGCTCACGGTCCATCCCCTTGGAATGTAAGACTACTTCAAGCGGGCCGTGTGTATAACGGCAAGCAATGGTATAATCAGCTCAGCGTTCCTCCGCAGATCCGCTGTTATGATAGCGTGACTTATGCGGATCAAACCTATCGACAGCGCAGCGCAGTCTCCTTTGCTCTATAGGAAGTATTACTGTTCTGGGTTCGTCAGCATTCGGAAAGTCTTCTGTGTCAATCACAGGAAGGCAACCCGTTGCATCCAAGAGAACATCGAGTGACTCTCGGCTGCACGTGGTCCAACTGCTTAATTGCCAATGGATAAAGCTCGGCATCGTGGAGGTTCTAGACAGGGTCTTACAAAAGCGATTGGTCCCAGAAGAGCTCTCCATGCCGCAACAGAAATCTCTCCAAGATTTTCACTTTTCTAATCAGGTTTTTGAATCTGTTCACTGAGGCCTTGTAGGCAGGCCAGTCACCCGATCCTTTAGCCTCATTGAACAGTCTTCTATACTCAGCCCGTGTATTGGCAATATCAGAGTTCCACCATGGTAGCTTGCTCTTACCCGTGGGCAAAACTGGCTTGCATACCTTTGACGTCGTCTCGTTCAGGGCCTCAGTTAGACTGCACATGGCGGCCTCTATGTCAACCGCACTCTCTATAAAAGGTGAATCATGTGGGAGGATCCTGGAGATGGTACCGAAGTGTACGTCCCAGTTTGTCCTTCTTCCATTAATGTACGGATTCCTCTCCTGATTTCTAACATCAACAGAAAAGTCGATATACTGATGATCCGAAAAGGAACAATCCCTGGAAACGTTCCAATCCTTTATCAGCTGAAACCTGTTCTCACTAATGCATTGATATCTGAGCTTCTCCAAACCGTGTGGTGCACGTTTGCGTCAGCGCATATTATGACCGGTGTCTTTGCCGCCCTCGCCGCTCGTATAAGCTTCCTGACCACAATGTTTGGTGGTTGTTCACTATGGTCATGCGCCATGTAACGGGATACCAGCCAACGTTTCCTACAGCCAGTTTACAGGGCTACCGCCGTTGTTTCCTTGTCACTGTAAGTAGATAAAACAAAAACATTAAGGGAGTTCTTTGCCATAATACAGGCCATTGGCTTACCTACAGTCCACAAACACGGTCCTCATGTATCCATGGTTCCTGGACCATAATAAGCTCCTCCCTGTTCTTGATAACCCGGAGGAGCAATACTGTAGATGTTACCTTTGTATGATAAAGGTTAATCTGCGTTACCTTCATCATTGTGTATTGTCATTTATGATGGCGATGTCGACCTAAAAGGTCTGAACCTAAAAGAGCGCCTTCATCGACTGCTTCGCCCATCTGTTCAGAGAACTCGCTCACCAGTCCTGTGGCTGATAGTGAGTCAGAAGAATTAGCAGCTACATCGCATGATATGCGGTCCGTCTCTTCTGGAGCCCCAGACTTATTATCAAAGGGTGGTCCATCGACCTTATCGTCACCTCAATAGATGCTGAGGAAGATCGTACCAAAACCGTAATAGACTTTCCCACTAAGGATTGTTCATTAAGAACAACGATAGCCCTTCTCGAGTTTCCTACAGGCTCAGAAACTTTAACTACCTTCCAAATATGGGCCCTATGCTCCAACTTGGAACGACGGGAATAAATATATATAAATATGGGTGGATAGCTGTGGATTACTGTTCTACAGGATCATCAGTATCTCCGTAGGGTCAGGTGGCGGAGCTGGAATTTTAGCTGTAGACCTAGACCTGCAAGGTATCTCACTCTGAGGTACTACTTCCCAGCGCCCTGCAATATTTCCCCGAGGGACCCTATTGAACGCTTACACAGCGTTGCAGCTCGCTGGTATATACAAGCAATAAGTTTGATGTGCATTGGGGGGTGGACCGGGATCCGATTCAAGGATCTTCCAGTACACCTCCAGTAATTTAAGCTGGATTGTCTTCAATTTGTTCGAGAGATATTCGCATTCTCCACACTCCTATCTACATCAGCCAGTATCAGATGGTTGTTCACCATCTCATTGAATGGCTTATTGCATACCCGTGTAGACTTATGTGTAGGGCAACTGCTCTTCCTCAGATCTCTGCCGTTTATGCCCCGCTTTCTCAGCTGATTTAGCTAAATCTGTTGCAGCAGGGGGAAGGGGGTGTGAGGTTGAGCGCGTTGATACTGTTCAATGAGAGCTCTATCCCACTAGCCCGAAAGCTCGATAATCGGCTTGGTGCACAAACGATCGACTGTTCTGAAGGCGGACTGCCTATTCAAAACAGCCCTTTTTGAGGGGTTTACGTTCTTGTCCGGTTGGTCTGAGGGAGGTACACTTTATTAACGCGGAGTAATCTCCTTTTTGCTAGGCTCATGGGAAGATACAGAACAGCATGGATTACCCACTCTGTCCTTAGTAGCACCGGAAGAAGGGAGTTTGGCTGATGCACTACCTGCCTTAGAGGTACTGGGTTTCGAAGAATCCTGATGAACCAAGCCACTTTTGACCTGACCTTCTCCTACTGGTCTAGAGGCCGGACCAATATTTTTGCGAGTACGCGGATTGGTGCTGTCGATTAACCAAGCCCGGTGGTAACAGCTGGGTAACCGAGGTCTCAGTAGCATATAATTCACCACGGCTTAAAACCGTCCTGTAGAAATTGAATCTCAGGCGATTAGGCCCTTAACCGGATACTCAGGGACTTCCTTCTCTCCCGACATTTCATGTTTCTTTATAAAACACTCCTCCACACATTTTAACCTACACCCAGAACACATATTCGGTGCTATCAACCCCATTTGTTGCCAATCGAATGGTTCAGTTGCATCAAATTAATTTTTCGGTTGTGGCTACCGAATTATTCTTGATACAACTGAAATTCTGTTGCCATAGTCAAATTAGTCCTGTCTCAATTGATTTTCTGTTGCCACAATTGAAAAATTCGGCTACCGCATGCGGTTATTAGAACTGAATCTGTTTTCTGGGTGTACTATCAAAGTTTGGGTTACTGCCACCCCACTGGGGATCAGACGCAGAGTCTCAAGCCGCTCAATATGGAAAAGTAGACACTGGGGGATTTAAATCGAACGACTAAGTACACTTAAGTACTTTGGTCCAAGGACCAAGCGGACTAGTCAAACCAGCTGCCCTTGATAAGGGAAAAGGACTGGTGAGATAGATCTGACAGCCTCCTCGCACTTAAACATCAGCATCGCGTCAAGATGACCACCCCGTTTGCGGATTCAGACGTTTGGATGTTTTATTGCTATAAACACTTCGTTTTTTTATATAATTTTATAAATTTTATTTCTAAAACTTCTTTGCAGTAAGAAGAAGAAAACTTTTTTATTAAAAAATTTAAGAGATACAAGGGAATCACACAACCACATTTTCGTCTCACCCAAAGACTCGTCAATGGTTACCCAGCAAAAAAAATTGGAAGTCGTGCTTAACAATTAACTTCCTTGACTACTCCAAAAGCATCCGCTAATGTATTTTTACTGCTTTCTCATAAGTAATTCTGAACAACTTCCAAAAAAATTACTTCTTTTATTGCTTCCAAAATACCCATTAGTGCATTTTTAGCGCTTTTTTAAAAGTTATACTGAACATAATCTAAAACATCACTTAACTATAGCTTCTAAGGCATATTTGCTCTCTAGAAGTGATTCTAAAAAGTGATTTTGATACAGTATATGTCCAAAGAGATAATCGAGGGTTTAATTCCTAGCGGTACCAATATTTTTTTTAATTTTTATTTATTTTTTTAATTTTTTTATATTTTTTTTTATTTTTTATTTTATTAATTTAAAAAAAAATTAATTTTTAAATTTTTAAAAATATTAATAAAAATATGATGAAAAAATGCTTTTATGCACTGTGAAACTGGTACTGAAAACAATATTGAAGAGAATAAAGTACACTATCTCGCAATGATAAAGTGGTATTTTTATGCCAGTCAACTTCCATATCAAAAATACCTTGGCGGTAGAGAGCTAGACTAGCAATATTGAGGTCGCAAGTTACCTGTGGTGATACCATGTGGCGGCAATAAAAAAAATTTGTAAAATAAAAAAAAATATTTTTTTTAGAAGAATTTTCTTAATTGATGAAACACAGTTTTCTCTGCAATCGTTCGAAAAGTACTAAAAAATGTTGAAGTTTGAGTACTCCTTTCCTATGACAAGTCAATATTAAAATCGATAGTGTTTCTGTTAAAAGAGAAGTACATCTAAATCATTAGCTGTAGTGCTTTTTCTACTACTTTGGCATCGCCTTTTTTGCTAGGAACTAGTATTTGTTAATGGATTTTGTTAGCAAAAATAAGTGCGTCGTTAATAATCTAAGAAGGAACTATCGGTCTACGCATTTTAACCCAAAACACGCGATAGTTACTGCACTGTACTAGTAAATACATAAGATACTTGGTTTAAAAAAATCGATACAGAACGTATTTAATTAAAATACAAATGTTTGTTTTTGTAGATTAACTTACAAATTAACACAGTAGCATAATTTGCTCAATACAGTTTACTTGGGAACAATGTACGTATGATCAATAAAACTAATAAAAGAAAAAAAATATTACGCATACGCCTTACATACTTAAACAAAATTCTATCATAAAACTTGCTATAATTTTAATATTTTATACAGGATTTCTTCAATTAAATCTTATTTTCTGGAAAACAATAAGCAGAGTTCAAAAATTAATCAAGACATGAATGCTTGTAAGTAATTCGATCTAAAAAGTCAAGTTGATAAAATTGTGGGCCAGAAAGACGGCTGTATATAACAAAATCGTCTTGTATTTTCATAGACTAATACAATAAAAATACGTTATGGATCTAAATATTCTGACTTACTTTCTTGACTTCAAAACTAAATTCGAAGATATAAAATGTCCTTGCTCAACTATTGTTTATGCCTGCAATAAAAATCTAGCCAGAGTAAAGTAATACGTTTTACAAAATTTTATTACGTAACTGATTAATCAATGTAACTTCAAGGATATATAATACTGTATCCCCAGTATATAAATATTTGTTTGTGTATCTATAATAAACTTAATAGTAGCACAGCAAAAAAAAAACTATGCCACTACTTACTTTACTGATGAAATCACTAGAGTATAAGAGTGCAAAAATATGACAATAAAATTGAAACGGAAAATCATATCATTCAATAGATATTGCTTTGTAGCACAAGTTTGGATTATTATGATGTAAATTCAAAAAAAAAATAAAGTTTGCAAAAAAATATCAACGTTGCTTGCAACATTATTACACAAATATACATTTTATCTTTGCTTCAAACTACCTGTGCTTTAAAGTACAGAATGCACCTCCTCTTGCTCTCTAAACTATGCAAAGTAATTTCGAATAAGAATGTAATGGAACAATCCAAAACAACATCTTCAAAAATATCAAGACAAGGAATAACTTTCTATATGCAGGTAGGGAAATGGAGGAGGAGATCCAAAAAAAAAATGTGAAAAGATACAATGTGCTAATTAGATTTTAATGAAGATGTGCAACTGTAACTTTCTAGTGGCTGCAACAACAACAACTACAACAATAACAGACATGTAGTAGCAGGAGATGAAATTTTCTAAATGAAAAAAGTATCTTACTTCTTTTTTCGACGTGAATGCGTTAACTTTATTTTCATTGTATTTGTTCTTTCGTGTTTTTTTTTTTCTTCTAACTCGAATGTAAATAGCCCAGCAATATTTTTATTTAATTGTTTTATAAACCAAAGAAGTTGAGGAAAAAATTTTAAAATTCACATAACGGGTCATACACTCATAGAAATAATTCTGTAGAAGTAGCAGAAAAAGTTACTAAAAATTAGTTAAAAGTGATGCTGCAGAAAAAACCGCTAAAATTAGCGGATTATTTTTGCTACATATTAGGAATATAGGAACAGCAAATATAAAACTGTTAAATTTACAAAATTGTTATATTTGAGCTAAATTTTTGTTAAATTTAACAGTTTTAATTTTGCTGTTCTTATTTTATTAGTATTTAGCAAAAAAAATCTGCTACTTTCAGCAGTTTTTTCTGCAGCATAATTTTTAACTAATTGTTAGTAACTTTTTCTGCTATTTTTACAGATTTATTTCTATGAGTGTATTAGAGTTTGTATATTTAGTAGCGCTCTATTAAATCATTGTATTATTGTATTTAAAGTAATAAAGTGTTGAAAAAAGTGTATAAGCTCAATATCAAAGAAAAGGGTGTGTGTTATTTTAATTGCAAAGAGTACCAACCCGGTTTATCTAAAGGCACAAAGAGAGAATGTGAATGTATTGTGTTTCTACACTGTGAGAAATTAGTTTATCATTTTTAAATTTATATTTGTATATTAAGAACATGAATTAATTAAGAAATGTAATAATGAATGAGTGCATGAATTAAAGAAATAAAAAAAATAATTTATAGTAATTTGATTTTTTAAAATAATTCATAATAAATTTTATTATACACATTATTTAAAAAATATTTATTTTTTTGTATATAAATTAATTATTCTTAAAAAAAGTATTCCATTAGTTAGTAAATTTTAATGAACTAAAGAAATAAAAATAATTCATAATAAATTTCCTGTTCTTGTAAAATTTTAAGAGTGTAATATTTTTCTAAAATTTCTTAAACAAAGCGACGTCAAGCTGCTTTGTTGAAAGCTACCATGCTACTGAATAAATTTTACGCTCTTAGTTGAGAGTTTTGTTGCCATTCGTGTTGTGTACGTGCAGTGCTGCCACTTTTTGAATAATTATTCAAAAACGGGACTGTTTACACATTCGTTGGATAATTTTTGAATAATGACATTTTTGTGTAGTTTTTGTGTAATTTCACTTTTTACAGAAATTTCCGTAAATTTTTAAAAGTTAATAACAATCAGTCGATATTTACTTTTGTAAATTTGTTCAACACTAAACACAATTTAGAAAAAATCAAAAATATTGCTATGTATCTTTTTGTTATGTTTAAAGCATTGTCTTTGTTTATTTTTTGCGAAAATAATTGTCAAGCTTCTTCTAAAAATTCTCTTTGTTTGCAAGACCATTTAAAAATGCAGCGAAAGAGTGGAAAATTTTGAGTTTGTTATAATTCTTACTTTCTAATCTCTGAAATTTTTTTTCTGTAGGTAACATGATACTTGGCTTTGACCAGAAAAAAATTTTTTAACGCCGCAAGGTGGAGCAGAATCAAAATATTTTAGAAAAATATTATGAAAAATAAGCATACCACTGCTAAAATCTCATTCAAATATTTATTTGTTTTGAGTTTAAAATTCGTTGTTTTTACAAACGAACACACGAACATACATATAAATAGTACCCAAAGGGTACTTTTATGTAATTGTTGCTTTAAAAAAGGAGTTGATTTATAGCTGGTTTTACCAGATCAGATAGTTCATATACGAAAGTACAAAATTCTCGTCGCGTTGATTTTTTGTACCTTATGTAATGTCTCGGTTGGTTTAGTAAAGCAATCAATTTCTTATTGCGGACAACTGATGAGTTAGCGTGATGGCTACGAAACAATTGTGTTGTCTATCAGGAAAATGATCAACCTTTTTGAAACAACAAATAAAATCTAATATGACAATATCATATTAGAATTTGGACTTGAGGTAGAAGAATATTCTAACTCATTATATGAAAATTTTAGAAATCTCTAAATCCAACATGTTCCAGATTTCAACAGAATCATATGAAATTAAAAAAAAAACTATCAGTAATTTTTTGGGAAAATGTTACATTTTTATTTTCCAAAAGAAAATTTGTTGACATACATATTTCAAAGTAATTTATTGTAAAAATTAAAGAAAACAAACAAAATTTTACAAATATGGAATTTTTACAATTTTTGCTGTCTTGCCGACATCGAAAGCTAGGATTGAACAGGACTTATGTCATCACATTAGGAACGCTTTTTGTTATTAAATCCTAGCTTTAAACTCAGAGAAAAATTGGTTAAATTTATATAAAAACTGTTAAAATTTGAGGGGTATGGAAGAGAATAATTATCAAGTACGTAATATTTTTGCATGCAACGTATCTGAATAAAGTACCCTTTCTGAAAAACATAAATATTTTGTTCTGAAAGAAGATTTTAATGTGGATACAAGTTTTTTAATATTCAAATTTAAAAGCACGCCATTGTAAGCCTGAAAAAGATATTGCATTGAAAATCCCTTTAGTTAATATAATAATTTGTTATAATATTTTTAAAAAAAATTGGCCTGGATTTGCTTTTGTAGAAGGCAAAAATTCGGATCAGGTTATTTGCAAAAATGAAAAATTTTAGTTCTAAAATGCAAATAACTTTTGCATGTTGGAGATGACAAAAATTCTAAGTCTCTAAAAATCGGTTTATAAAGAGAAAAATGGCAAAACTTTGGAGTCCAGATTTACAGCTTGAAATTTCATATGAGTCCAAAATATTTTTATTCTTCCCCACTATGCTCAGGAGAGTTTATTGTGAAATAATATAAAACATTATAATTTTTTGTGTAATTTCATACGGTTTTGGATAATTTTTGACCTACGGCTGTGTAATTTTTTGTTTTACTGGTGGCAACACTGTGTACGTGTGAAAAGCCGATTATGATCGGCCACTGGTTGCTATGGATGCCGACCACTGATCTAAAGAAGATAAACGAACATTTTTAAAACATAACAATTGATGTCAGCGGTGGAATTGGTCATTTTTATTGCAATAGAAAAGAATTCGGTTTATTTAAAGGAAATAAACCAACGTTTTTAAAACGTTATAATATAATGATCACAAATTATACCAGATATGAATCAGCTGATTTGGGCAATATGGCCGACAGAAAGTGAGCAAAACAAAACGCAAAAATTTAAGAAAAACACAAAAGATAAAGCACAATAATCTAAAAAGAGATGGATATATACAAAAAATGCGCAATACAAAATGTATAGAGATTTTATATTGTTATCTCCCTCTTGACTTGACTTCCATGTAAACAATACCATACGGTTCGAGAATACTTTTTTGATAGCTGTCATTAGTTTCACATCTGGTATTAATCTGTGATAATGATATTAGGATCCTTTCCGAATCATATTAATTAAAGGATAATATTATGAAGAAAAAGGTAAGAGTATGATTTTTACAACTATGTAATAATATGATTGTCGCAATCATAAACCCAAATCATCACACCCATATATTTTCTTTGTGTAAACTCAGATAAGTTGTGACAAACTCAGCGATTCAGTTTCCATTGACTAAGTAACTAAACTTTTTCAATTCTTTACCATGGAAAATTTCGTTGGGATTTTGCTTTCTTTTTTCTTATATTATTTGCATTTGTTGTAGGTGTGTCAGTTTGTGTTAATATGTATGAGTATAGTTTTGAATGCAGTTAGTTTTAGCGACAACATTGTTTTGGTGTATAGTGGAAATTCATGTTTAAACATGTCGTAATATTAAAAATAATGGCTTTTATATGCTCACTGTGAAATTTTTCTATTAAGTTGTATATGAAGCATTTTTTCAAGTCTCCGGTTGTCTTATCTGCATTAAGCGCGAGATCTTAAAATCTCTTACTGCATTAAAAGCGATTTTTTCTATTTTAACGTTTTTCAAAAACTTATCTTACAGCTGTAATTGTTTTTTAATTCATAATTATTGGTTGCAATGGAACTTAAAACTTTAAAATTTTTTTATCTTCAAATACATTAATTGCATTAAAGGAATTAAATGTCCTAAAATCCCAAATCTTATTTGACAAATTGCGAAAAATGATCTGTTCGATGCATGTCCCTATCCGAGTTACTGATCAATGAAATCAGATCAATTAAATTCATTATAATTTAGTAGGTTTGAGGTTGAGAAGAAGAATAAACCTTTTTCTCTAAAAATTGTAAAAACACTAATTTTCAAATCAGACTGGATCTAGTTTCTGTCTATTTCTATGGACAGGCTTCTTCAGAGATTTTCCATTAAATTCCCAGTGTAGAAAATCATTACCAAATATGTGGTTATGTAACTACATACTTGGTAATGGTAACTAGTTACTTTTGTTATTACATTTCTTATTACCTTTATATGGCGATGTCGCGAAAAATAATGAGTTGTCGTTACACACCAGCATACGAAAAATCAAAAAATATATCGTTACCTATGTGCTTACCAGTACTGACAAAAATAATGAGTCTAAAAATAGATTTTCAAAAAAATTAATTATATAAAAAAAAATATTTTTTATTGTATTTTTTTTTTTTTTAATAAAATTTGCTGGTGCGGGAATCGAACCTGGGTCTACAGATTGCCATCTGAGCTATATCGACATGTAATATTTAATAGATAAAAACACAATTGACCTGCTGCACACAAGTAAGCTTACTCGCCAACATACAAAAAATCAAAAAATATGTGGTTACATATATCCTTACCAGTGTTTAAAAAATATTGAGTCTAAAAATAGATTTCAAAAAATTTTCAAAAAAATCTAAAAAATTATTTTCTATTTGAAATAATGATAAAAATAAGTAATTATCAGTAACTCATTATTATATGTTTTAAAATAATACAGAATGTAAGTGGGTGTCATTACTGGTACTCCAAAAAATAATGATACGTCATTACCGTTTCTACACTGGGTTGTATTATAGTTTATATTTTATTGTCAGATAGGATTCAGACATGTGCATTAGACCGTACCTCAAAAAAAAAGTTCGCCATACATCCTCCAATATGAAGTATTTTTGCAAGGCAATTTCAAAAAAAAAAAATTATTTTGCCGAACGTAGGGGTCGGGTCGCCTTTTTCAATTTTTCGTTATAGCTTCGGCATTTAAAGACGGATTTTAAAGTGTGATATATCGATTTTTTTGCCTCGAGGAGACCAGTATTTTGCTATAAAGGAAAAATCCAATGAAAAAAAAATTTAAAAAGGCGACCCCTACGTTCGGCAACCAATATATAAAAAAAAATTCTATTGGGTTTATCGAAAAACTTCCTTAGCAAAAGTTTAATGATTTTTTGCGAGCTTTAATTTTCTGGCATTAGGGTGGTACATTAGGGTGGTAGCAACTGAGATCTGATGGGTAACTACTAGAACGGGATATTTAAGGTCAATGGCTCTTAGAGCAAAATACTGGTCTCCTCGAGAGAAAAACATCCATGTATCATACTTTAAGATCCGACTGTAAATGCCAAAGATATAACGAAAAATGTAAAATGGCGACCCCTACGTTCGGCAAAAAAAAAATTTTTTTTTTGTTGAAACCTCCTTGCAAAAATACTTCACATTGCAAACGTAACTATACTAAGGTGCGACCGCTTAGCCATCTCACCTAAGTAAGGCCTGGAATGCAATGTAACTAATTCATAGTTTTCTTTCCTATTCATCTTTCTGCTATTGTTTTTACTCAGAAGTGATCAACACCGACACATACATACTAACATTCTATTTTTAGATTTTTGTTTATTTTCCAATCTTCTCCGTGTCTCCCTTATCGCAAATGTTGCCAAACTGACGTATGGTTTTTACTTTAAGAGCAGGCAGCTTTCGTATATATTGACGACGGGTTGCCACAGGGCAAATTTCATAATGTATTTTAGAACAGTGTTGTTTTAACGTCATATAGACAGCTGCAATTTATATAGTATGTAATATGCATTTTATCATTAATTAAAAAGTGATAATGAAAAATTTCATTATAATTGATATAAATTTAATGCTAATGATACCATCAATTAATAATTCCACTTAATTCATTAGTTCCATGTATGCTTCATCGTAATAACCATATCAGAGATTGGATTACGGCATTCGTGACCAAAATTTTTAGTTCGAAATTTTTTTTTTTTTTTTTTGATTGGGGATCCTGTAGTTCCGCCATAGATTGTATGTAAGAGCACAATATGGTGTTATCATTGTTAGATTTTACGATATAAGTTTTTTTTTATTGTAGAGGAATTGTAAAAGATGCTTCATATGTAAAACTTTTTGCGTTTAATATGTGCGTGTATATTTAAAAAATTTAAAATGACAATAAGTTTAGAGTTACAATTGTCGCGAATGGCGTTGTCAGACGGCACACAAATACAAATAGCAACAATATTTCCAACAACAAATGGGAATATTATCTTCAGTAACAAATAAAAATAAATTTTTAAAGTCGGCTTTATTAGAAAACCATCAAATTCATAAAATTTATGAAAAATAAAATCCTTATTTGAAGAATTATTAAGAATTTTTCTTATCAAAAAATTCAACGACTTTAAAAACTTTTTTTTAAAGATCTGATTTAGACCACCATATAGAATATTTTATTTTACCAGATTCCTTAACAACGCTTGTTGCGTTAATTCTGCTTTTTAATACGCGTACACTTACAAAAATACATCAGTAAAAAATCTAGAATAATCAGATGGGTTTCAATTCGATTTGACTAATTTTTAACAAATTTTTAGTTGAAACACTGATTTCAACAAAGATTTTAGTTATCTTCCATACTAAAAATCCTCAGTACTTTAACTAATTTTGAGTGTTAGTGTTCAAAATTATTTAAAACCATTCATTAAATTTTATACAATTTATTGTTAAAATATAATATTTTCATGTTTCTGTTGTTACCCGGTAGATGGCCCCACCAATATATCTGAAGTATTAAAGATGGCGCTATTTGTTTCCCTCCCGATTTATTGAAATGACCCAAGTCTCGAAAACTAAGAGAGATAGAACAAAAATGGACCTTGCTGGTGCCTTGGAACCTTGTAAGTTTCTAATAAAAATTATTCACTTCATAAAATGGCCCTTATCTCGAAAACTAAGCAAAACGGACCAAATGTTTGCTCCTTTGGAGTGTCCTTATATAGCCTTAGATGATATGGACCGGGCGGGCCCCAAAACCCTAAATTTGAAAAAATTTTACGACTCACTATGAGTACAAAAAAACTGTAGTTTTACTAATTTTTTGCTTAAATTTAGATTTGTTAAATTTAATAAAAAATGTTTTAAAATCAAAAAGTTTTATTTTAAGCCAAAAAACAGTAATAAATTTTATCAAATTAACAATTTTTTCTGTTCAGCCAACAGACACATTATTTTGAGTGTACACACACATCTACACTTTCTAACTTTGCAATACGCATACAACAAATTACACACAATAATAACAATGAAAATGTACGTTAAGTATATTTCACTACCTTTTATGTTTTGTAGTGGAAAATCAACATTATTTTAATATTAAATAAATTGACGTTGTTTTTCATTTGAAAAAAATGAAAACAAAACAATGAATTCATTATTAAAATGTTATGCACAACTTTAAACAGACTTAAATTGGAATGTATTCAAACCGCGCCCATGTTTTTTTTTTTTTTTTTAATTTAACCCTTTAATGCGCAGGTCTTTCTTTAGGAAGTGCCAATTTTTTAGGCTATATATTGGAAACTAATATGATAACTTGTTGAAGAAACTCAATTATTTCGATAGAAAATTTTTTTAATTGATTTTTCATATGAAGTGCGCAGTAAAGAAGTTTAGTTCAAATTTTCGTAAGAACTAAAAAAAAATAATTTTCGAATGAAGCTAAATTTCAAAAAATTAAATTTTGGAAATAATTATAATTTTCTTAAATGAATAGTAAAGCTTGAGGTCTATTCTATTTATTTAATAAAATTAAAACAAAAAGATCAAAAAACGTATTTAACAATTTATGTAATTATAATTTCATCTTACCTCCAGCAGAGGTGAAGTGATTATAATTAAATTTAGCAAACGGAATACGCTTTCCAATATTAGCAAAATGTGTATTGGAATAAGAGTGTGCAAAAAAACCGGCCATTTCGGTTTTTTCGGAAATTACTATTTCAAAAAAACCGGTTTCGGTTACGGTTTACTTAAAAAAAAAGGTTAAAAACGGTGTCGGCTTTTTTTGTTATGAAAATAAATTAGTACAAATAGCAGAAAAAGCTAAAGGCGCCCTGCAGAATCAATTACTAAAATCAGCTGAATCTGTTTACTAAAGCGGGATTTAAATTATATGATTTAACGTCTGATAAATCAAGCAAAAAAATCTTTTTGCAAATCTATTTGTATTTACATCATCAGATGGAGGGATGCCAACCTTTTAAGAACAAAACTCGCAGGAGGACCGAAAAGAGCGATAACAATCGCTAAATTATAAATTTGTGCGACCAAATATTTAAAAAGCGCTAAAAAACATTATTATGGTAAAATATAATTTAATATTACACTCTAATTAAATTCTGTTGAAATTTACCCAACTTATAGTAGGAAACTGAACTCCTACTATAAATTGGGTAAATTTACTCTATGTCCGTAATTGAAAAAAAATACGCACATTGTGTTTAAGTTGGTGCACAAATAATTTGTAATTTTACATTGAAAGTGCGTAAAATTTAAATGAAATTTTAAAATTAGTGTGTTAATTTACTAAATTTGTGTGTAAAAAAGCACGTTTCATGTGTAAATGTACGCATAATATGCGTAAAAATCCACAAAAAATGCGTAAAAATCCACAGAAAGTTCGTAAAAATCCCACAAAATTCGTACATTTACTACAGTTGTGCTAACTTTAAGCACCACCCAAAAAAATTTTTTTTTAATAACAAATTAATTTTTAGTACGTACGCGAGTCATTCTCGCATAATCGTTTATGTCGAAATTAGTCGTTTTGGGATCTTAAGGCATTAAAATTCATATAAAAATTTGTTATAACTATTGAATGGGTGCAATGAGCCCTGCTCAACAAAATGCCTTCTTTGAAAGGGAGGCAGTAATCATCAACAATAACGGGAGAAAACGCCGTAAGAGAGATATGGCTTACGTAGGAACAACTGGGTGCAATGACTCCTGCTCAACAAAATACCTTTTTTGCAAGTTAGGCAGTATTCAATGAATACTGTTGCTTGACTGCCTTCCTTGCAAAGAAGGCATTTTGTAGAGCAGGAGTCATTGCACCCAGTTGTTCCTGCGTAGGCCGTATCTCTCTTACGGCGTTTTCAATTTTAAAATGAGGTTTAGTCTACGACATGCGTTAACAATAATTACCCAAAACAATTTCATGCTATTTCCAGATACTAATGTGTTTGTGGAAATGTAGTAATTCACAAAAAAGAATCCGTTTTAGCTTTTTCTTTTTATTATTTATAATTTTTTTTTAATTTTTTCCAATTTGAAATGTCAGAGTGTTTAGTACTATTATAGGATAGTATATTTACCAACTTTGTGCGTAAAAATGTTATTTAACAAAACAATAGTAAGTTTAGACACAATGTGTTTATTTATAAACACATAATGTCTAAAAATACTTTGTGTGTTATTGCGTATGGAAGTGTGTACGAAAAAAGTTTACGCATTTTTTGTTTATATTTACCGAATTTTCGTAAAATTAAACAAAAGTTTACCCATTTTATAGTAGTAAATTTACAAACATTTTTTAGAGTGTACATTATTATAAAAAAAATATAACAAAACATTTCAATTAGGTGAAATTGTATCAAACTTAAGGTTACACCATAAAGCGCTAAAAAAATAGGAAACGTCAAACTAGCGCCTTTTTATAAAAAACGCTAACCGAAAATAATGCGAGTTTTCGTCCACCGAAAAGCGCCAAAGATAGATAAAACGATCAGATGCAATTAGACAAATTTTACTTAATACCTGAAATCAATTTTAGTTGATACCTGAAATCAGCAAAAACAAAAAATTGCTGAAAATTAGGAAATTAATAACATCACAGAAAAACAATTACATTTTCAAAATTTAATTTATATATTTTTTCTATGGGAAGACAATCCACTCTTTTGAAAACAGCAGAAGTACTTACTATTTGTTTTCGCTATTTTAAGTCTACTAATATTCAGCAAATAAGTCTACTGGTTTTATTTTTTTGTAGATTTAACAGTTCTTGTTTCATCAACCCAATCGTAATTTTTTTTTAAATGGAACCAATTATTTACGCAGAAGAAAGTAATTACGTTTTTTGTAGCAATATTTGTCAGTCAGTCAGTATTTAAAAAAATATTTCAAACCATTAGCAAGGATTTTCGTATCTTATTTATTTGAACACATGCGAAAAGACATTATTTTTTATATAAAGCAGAACATAAAAGCAGTTTCGTTTCTTAAAATAATAACACCCCAGCAAAAAAAAAATTGGAAGTAATACTTTACAAACTACTTCTTTCACTGATTCACAAGTCTCCGTTAGTGTATTTTTACTGCTTTCTTAGAAGTTATTCTGAACAACTTCAAAAAAGTACTTCTTTCTTTGCTTCCAAAGTAACCGTTGGTATATTTTTACAGCTTTTTTAGAATACTTCTAAACAACATCCAAAAAATCACTTAAGTATTGCTTCTAAAGAGTAATTGCTCTAAAAGTGATCTTAAAAAGTGATTTTGGTATCATTTGGCATTTCCAGCCAGTGGGTTCGATTATAATTATAAAAAATTATGAGAAATTGCTTTTTATGCACCTGTCAAAATAGTACTGAAAACAATACTGAATTGGAGTGCACTTTTTACACTTGTTTGAAAAGTACTTTTATTGAAGAGAATAAGGAACAATATCTCGCAGTAACAAAGTGGTGTTTTTATGACAGTGGGAGTATTCCTCTCTTATGACAATTCAATTATAAAATCATTAGGGTTTATGTTAAAAAAGAAGTACATCTAGATCACCAATTGTAGTGCTTTTTCTACTGCTTCGGCATCTCTTTTGTTGCTGAGACTGTGCTCAAATTTGACACTTTTTTTCAACAAGCTGGGCACCCTACTGGTAAAGCTAATTTGATTACGCTGAATTGAATGGTGCTAGTCGTTTTTCGAAGTTAGCCGTATTTGCGATTTAAAGTTTCCATACTTAAGTACCATCAAATGAAGGATATTTTTATACTTTTGGGATCATTTTTGAATTTAAATCCATCCAACTCTGTTAAATACAACTTTTGTAATTTTTTTTTTTTTGCGTAAAAATTTTTTTACCTGATTTTTTGTTTCTTAACTCTATTGAATACTTTTCTAAACCCAACTGAATATAAATATAAAATTTGGTGGTACCTTGGCTTAAAACTTTTTATCGCGAATATCACAAATGCGAGCGCTAACTTTAGAAAACGGCTATCTCCATTGAATTCATCATACTCGAATTACCAGTAGGGTGCCAAGCTTGTTAAAATTTGCGACTAGCACAGTGTAATTTAAATATAAAATGCAGTCGAATTTTTGATTAGCTTAAAAATAGTTTTGATAAAGAAGAATAGCGTATTTGTTTTCTACGCAACCAATATGCTTGTGTACTGTGTTCGCGATGTGCGGTACGCAACCCTAAAAGTACGGTTCGTTAGAGTTTATTTTCCTACTCTGGTTCACACATAAAATTGAAGTGTTTAAGTTAAACGCCTCGAACAGCTGTTCCTTAACAATTGTAAAAAAAACAAAAATTTAATAAAATTTATTTTTTCTTCGGTCGGCTACAATAATTAATAACTTTTGGTATTAGCCATCGTTATAATTGCTACACTCAGATAAAAAAGTTAGTAAAAAAATTTGTAAAAAGTTTCCAATCGCACTTTACTATTTTTATATTGATTTTTAGTACAATTTTTTTTGGAATCATTTTTGCTATGCTCTTATTACAAATTACGGATCTTTTTACTAACTCTCGCTGCTGATTTCAGCAAAACATTTTACTAATTTTTCTAAACCGAGTGCTAAATTTAGGAGAAAAATATACTAATTTAAAAAAAAAAATTTTTTTTTGGTTTTGTACAATTCTTGTTTAGTTTATATTTGTTACTATTGCTATATTCTTAGTTTGGAAATAACACTCAGAAAATTTTATTGTATTCCAATGCATAAAAAGGTAATAACTGGAGAACCGTTGGCAATTTTGACTCCAATTTTAAAGTACCATGAAGTAATTATACGCTTGCTACAATCGAAAGAAGAAAAGTTTTTTTTATAATTTTTTTTTTAAGATTTTACAGTTTTTTTATTTTTTAGTACACTTTTTTGCTAATTTCAGCAGATTGATTTTAAATTACAGTTTACAACAATTTACTGAAATTTAGTAGCTACAAGTAATTATTTATACTAATTTCATTGTACTAAAACAATTGATATTTATTAAGTTTTTTAACAGATTTTAACAAATCGATTTTGAATTGCAGTTTACAACAATTTCGCTAAAATTTAGTAGCGACTACTAATTTTTTATACTAATTTTGTTGTACTACAGATCAGCAGACATGTGTTGCTAAAACTAGCAAAAAATACCGCTGGGCTCAAAACAGTTAAATTTCCCGAAATAACAGCAAAATCTTCAGTAGCCATTACAGACTATTTTGGTTGAGTGTAGTTCAGAACCAGTTATATACTAGTTTGTTTGTATCAGGCAACTAGTACGAGTTATACCGCCTCTCCATATAAACAACTGTATAATTTAACATCAAGATGTCATAGCAATGGGTCAATTGTCACCAAACTACCACTTTGGTACTAGTTGTAAAGCTAGTTTGAAAATTACAATTTAAGGAGGAAAAATAGGGATCAAAACTGTTACTAATGTGACACTAGCGGAACTAGTTCTGAAGTTAATATTTGGAAATATTACTGAACTAGTTGCTTAAGATCTTAATTATATAGATAAAAAAAAACAAAGATTTTTCTTTGATGAAACGTAGGTTAGACCGATAGTTTCCTCTTGCTGAGATAATTACCTAATGAAATTTAAAGTATTTTTTGTTTACAATTTCTAATCACAATAAAATATTTTAGTGTTTATTTGCAAACTCAGACTATATTATTAAAAACAAATGTAAACAAAACTAGAATTTCGAAACTCTTATTTAAGTTTAATCTTCTGAAATAGTCTCTGCATATTTGCAATGAAATGAATGCTTCAAAATTATTGTTTTAGAGAGAAAAACAGAAACTAGTTCTGGAGTGACTCTTTGGCACCAGTACTGTACTAGTTCATTTGGGCCTAAATTCAATTTCCAATTAAAAATAAGTATTTATTTCCAAACTCTGATTTCTTTTTATTAAAAACAAATGCAAATAAAATTAGAATTTCAAATCTCGGTTATTAATTTATATAATTTCTTTGATCAGGTTCTGCATAGATCGGATTGAACTAGTACATAACTGGTTCAAAATGTTTCATAACACTATTCAAAAAACTAGTACTTTTTAGAGCTAGTTCGACCATTCGCTACTGGGTAGTTACATAACCACGTATCTGATAATGATTTTCTACACTGGGTTGTTATATATTTCAATATGTTTAGTGCACTGTTAATTGAAATTCCCATCCCGAAAATGTTTCAAATCATACTGTCGTTTGGGTATCATATAGTCAGCATCTCCAACTTTAATTTTTCACTTTCTACATTTGCAGAAAATTATCAATTCCTTAAGTGCAATGATTTGAAATCATCAATCTAGGAAATTTCAATTAGTTTACACTTTATTATTGTGCCGTAGCGCTATGATATATAAGTATCTTTTGTGTGAAAACCCATAGAAATTAAAATAGAAATATTAAAAAGTACTCGAACTTACTAAACACGTATATAGTGTTTTTAAGTTGTTAGTGCGTGAAGTGTATACTTGTCATACATACAAAAACGACTGTATAAATATCTGCTGCTTCAGAGTTTAATCAGAACTGGGTCGACAACGACAACGACATGTGCTTTTTCATATATTTTGTATGGGAAGCAAAATGTCGCCATGTCGTCCGGCGATTTGTCGTCGTAATAGAATCTAATCTATTTTCGTGACGACACACTAATACACACTCAAAATATTTGTCAAATAGTTGCCATATTTTTAACTAATTAAGGGAACAGAGTTGCAGAAATTCGTATTAGAGTTGCAAAAATTCGTACTTTGTTTACAAAAAAAATGATTTTTTTAACAGAAGAAATATTATTGAAAATAAAAATGCATAATTTACAGCAAAAAAGCAAAATTAAATACAAAAAAATGTATAACAACAAGAAGTAATGGAAAACCAATTGAATTGGTGAAGAATTGTGGCGAAAAAAATACAATCATATTCTTGTTTTGCTTTAATTTTTTTCTAAATGTCAAAAAATTAAATTATTCGCGACGACTTATGCTGTCGTCGGTCGACAATTGACACAGTTGTGATTAAACTCTCATTCATTACATTCCCTGCAAACATTTGGACAATATGTTGCAAGAAGATGTCAAAGTAATGTCTTCAATTATTCATTTGAAAAAAAAATAAAATAAATACAGTCACTTTTTTTTTTTTTGCTTCTGAAGTTTTTTCGTTTAGTTATTTTTAAAGTAATAACAGTTGTTCGTAGAAACAAAATAATTTTTAACTTTTTCACAAGTTATTTAAAAATTTAACTAAATAAAAATACATACATTTCGTAACAGTCAAATTTTCTAGTCAAAAAAAAAATAAAAAATTAACCAAAAAAAAATGTATTTTGTAGTAAAAGTTGTTTGAATTAAAAAAAACAACATTATAGTTATTTCAATTGTTTTTATTTTAAATTTTTTTAGTAAAATCGAATATAAATTTAGTTCTTCGCACCGTTTTGTTTGTTATTTTTATAGTAAAAATAAATTAACTTTAAGTTAATTTTACGGTTTCTGATAGTCAATTATTGATAGTCAAAAATAAATAAAGAAATTGTTAAATGACCGGTTTTTAACTGAAATTTTATTCATTTTAAATCGTATTCTTTGTCAATTTTACTTTTAAAATAATTTATATGTAAAAATGATACTTAAAACAATGGTATACCCAGTTATAAAGGCGACAAATGTATTAACCTATAAAGTAACTAAAAACGTTGTTATTTTTAACTGTTGAAAAAGAACTAACAAAAGCATTAAAAATAATTAACAATGTCGTAAAATTAACTGACAAATTTTTACTACATAAATTTTAAAACAACTGACAAAATGAGTGAAAACAACAGTTTTTTACTGTTGTAAAAAACTAAAACAAATTTTGCACAAAGAGCCCTTGCTTTTTGAAAATATGGCAACAAAATTGGCGGAAAATCAAGGATAACTGGGTGAAAAAAATCGTGTATGATAACACTGTACAACAAAATCAAATTTTTTATAAAATAACAAGGTTGTGACAACTGATTCTGGCAGAGGGGATAAAAAAAATATGTGTATCTGCGTTCTTAAAGTTTACAGCTACCCCTATGTTTTTTGGGGGATTAAAGTTTCCCCCCTTTTGCAAATGCTTATTATGACTCGGTATAGGAAACCATGTGAATCTTCCATTTTAGGTATAGGATGTCTTCACCAAACTTAAGTAAGACACTACGAGGAACATTTTTGTAAAACATTTTAACCCTCTAACTCTTCAATTAAAGGGACTTTATGGGCCCCTTTTTACATAGGGACAAAAAAGACCCGTAAGTTGAAGAGCTAGAGGGTTAAAATGTTCCGCAAAAATATTTGCCACTAAATTCTACTATAAGTCCCTGAAGACATAAAAGTTAAAAATTTAACTTCAATGACAAAAAAATGTCAAAATTTAAAACTAACACCCTAAAATCCAGGTTTGTGGGACATTTGAGTGCCAATTCAGAATAAGTACGAAATTAACCCTTAAACATATTTTAGGTTTTGACTTATTTCTGGCATTGAAGTTTAATTTTCAATTTGAATGTCTTCAGAGACTTATAGTAGAATATCAAGGCAAATATTTTTGCGGAACATTTTAACCCTCTAACACTGCAGCTTAAGGGTCTTTTCTGTCCCCTTTTAAAAAGGGGCCAAAAAAGTCCCTTTAGCTGAGGAGTTAGAGGGTTAAAATGTTTCACAAAAATTATCCTCGTAGTGTTGTACATAAGTTCCCTAAACACATCTTATACCTTAAATGAAAGATTTACATGGTTTCCAATGCCGATTCACAATAAACAGTTGCCGATTCACAATAAAGCGGGGAAATTTAACCCCCAAACGCAATATCAACTATTGTAACTTTGAGAAAATAAATTAATGGATAAATGATATTCTAGCAATACAGCCCATTTATCTTCCAAGAGTGATGCTTTCGTAGTGCTTCGAAATATTACTCACAACACACATTTTCTCCCCAACTTCCATTATAAGTATATGATTATTGTCACAGCAAATACGATACGATTTCGAAACATTATCGTATTGCAATGTTTACAGGGATTTTGTTAATATGCGCGTGTATGGGTATGGGTTTGAAAATAAGAAAAAAAACGGAAACGTGCAACAACGACAGGTACATTTTCAAACATTTCTATTATAAATGTAGTTAACACGGGTATACATAAGTGTGTACGTTAGACCGTAGCTCAAAAACAAAATTCGCCGTACACCGTCCAATCTAAATTATTTTTGCAAAGGAGGTTTAAAAAATTTTTTTTTGCCGAACTAAGGGCCATTTTATATTTTTCGTTATATCTTTGGCAATTGCAATTGCTCTAAGGACCATTGACCTCAAGTATCCCGTTCTAGTATTTACCCACCAGATCTCAGTTGCTACCAACCTAATGTACAACCCTATTGTCAGAAAATTAAAGCTCGCAAAAAATCATTAAACTTTTGCTAAGGAAGTTTTTCGATAAACCCAGCAGAAATTTTTTTTATGTTTTTGATTGCCGAACGTAGGGGTAGCCTTTTTAATGTTTGTTTTCATTGGATGTTTCCTTTAAGCAAAACACTGGCAAAAAAAATCGACATATCACACTTTAAAATCCGACTTTAAATGCCGAAGCTATAAAGAAAAATTGAAAAAACGACCCTTACGTTCGGGAAAAAAATTTATGGAATTGCCTTGCAAAAATGCTTTATATTTGAGGATGTACCATGCACGTTTTTTTTTTTACCTGTAAGGTGGTACGGTCTAATGTACGTAGTGGAATGTACTCGTATATTCTCATACAAACACACATATTCACATACATTTAAAACAAACTCTCTTATTATTTTTTGTATGGCACTCTAACACTTTAGAAAATCAAACCATAAAGAAACATCCTTAACTAGTTATTAAAGTTTAATGAGGATACCTTAACTGCATTGTGCACATATGTATGTGTGGAAAGGTGTATGTATAAGTATGTGTGTGTTAGTCTTTATGAGTGTTTTAACTTTAATGATGTCCTACATGTTGATGTACATTTAAAAAAAAAAAACTCTATATGAACACATAGAGGGGACGCTTCCAAGGAAACAGTGACAATGAGTAGTGGTTCTACAGTTTTTCCTCAATTGTTTTGTCCTTTCTCTCTGTATGTGATATATTTTCCTTTATTTTTCATACAGGAATTTCTAATAAGCTACCACCAACAGACATAGACACACTCTTATTCATTCGAACATGTCTAACAACTACAAACACAAAAAAAAAATAAGAACAATATAATAATGCTTATCAATTTTAACACACCATTTCTATGTACAATTAAATAGTTGTTTTTTTTTTTGTGAATGCGTAAAAGAAAATTTATGTTAATAAAAATCTGCCATGTTCAACCTTTAACGAATTAATACCAAACAATTAAATATTAAAGAAAATTATCATTTCTACAAATACAAATCAAACAAAGAGTTTTAATTGCAATTTTGCGAAAAATTCAGTACTGAACTGACGTAGGGGAAATCAAAAAAGGACTTGATGAATGTGGTATTTATCTTTAAACTAACTAAAAATGTAGTTATTTTTAACTGCTGAAAAATAACTAACAAATGCAATAAAATATAACCAACAAAGCCGTTAAATTAACTGACAAATTTTTACTATTTTTATTACAAAAATTTTAAAACAACTAACAAAATAGGTATAAACTACAGTTTTTCCAGTTAATTTTTTTTTTTTTGTTATATTATTAAAGTATATTTTAATGAAAAAAAATCTATTTTTTTTTTGTTTCAATTATAAAAAGTATTTCGTATTTGAAATTCGATGTAAAAATTCCAAACGTTTTTCCAGTTATTATCTTTGTATTATGTATTGGAGATATTACACAATTTTTTGAATTTTATTTACGAACAAAAGCTGTAACCGCAGACTTATCATTTGTTAAATTTATTCGAAATTTGGCTTAATTTTTCTCCAAGTTAAATGGCATTCATATTTGATGAGTTAAAATTTTAGAATTTTCGCCTGATTTGTGAATTTATTTTATGTTTTTTATAAACATAAAATAAACGGTGAACGGGCCTTTACTAATATTATAAAAGTGATTGTGTATCTGTCTGTGTGTTTGTGGCATCTGTCGGTCTTGAAATTGTCTGAACAGCTAGGACAAACTCTCCAAATTACTATAAGCCACACTAGATCGTGATCGGATAAAGAGGGTGTAGCACACGCCATACAACACCAACATTTTTAAGTGTTATTCCTCCGCTCCTTCTCAATAAAATTACGCATGTCTGATATAAATTTTTCTAACTACTGTTTAAGCACAGTGGGCGGGATAGGACAAGGCGGCGTGGCACTGTTCGACTTCTGTTGAACATATTTGAGCAAAACCTGGCAGGGTTTCTTAAGTACAGTCACAATATTTTATCGTTAAAAACAACATAAAATACATTATAAATTAATTGAAAACACAATTAAAAAAAGGACTACTGATTTTTTATTATATTCAAACCATTTTGCTATCTATTTTCGAACATTGTTTAAACAATCCATAAAAGAAATAAAAATAATGGAAAAGTCTGTTAAAAAAAATCTTCAATTTTTAACTGACTAAAAGTTAGAAAAAAACGATTTTGTGGTTTGTTTTTTCATATTTGAAAGTTTTTTGTTTTTTTGAATTTTCAATAATTTAGTTCGAGGCCAATTTCCTTATTATGAATTAACATAATAAGTACTCCTGACAAATACTTCACAGAGTTTTTGCTTTCAAAAAAAATTATTTTTTCTAAAAATAGAAAACTAAAAATAGAACATTTGACTGAAAATATCAACTGCTACAGACGATACGTATTTTTTTGTAGTTTGTTTTTTATTGGCCTACAAAAAAAGTTAAACAATATGTTTGCATGTATTTTAATTAATTATTCAATTGAAAACAAACTATAACTATTAATTTTCAAATAAACCTCAATCGGTTATGGAAAATATATTGTGAGGGTACACTGAAAAAAAAGTCAGTAAAGTCAGCAAAAAATGTTGCTGTGTCAGCAAATTTTTAGTCAGGAGCGTGCTTGCATAAAAGTTGGTAATTTCAGCAAAAGTGTTTGCTGAAAATCAGCGAGCTGATTTTTACCAAAAAAAAAATCGTAATCTTAGCAAAAGTTTTGCTAACACTTAGTCGATTGCAAACAAAAAAAAACCTTACTAAAATCACTGAACTTTTTGCTGAATATTAATAGACTGAAAAAAACTCAAAAAATTTTTAGAGAAATTTTACTTTAGTTAATTTATTTGCTGAAAATATAAATATAGAAATTGTGTAGAGTTGTTTTTATACCCTACACCACTATGTGGTCAGGGTATTATAAGTTTGTGCTGATGTTTGTAACACCAAAAAATATTGGTCGTAGACCCACCTTATAGTATACCGATCGGTTCAGAATTTTTTTTTTATTTCGATTTAACGATGTCCGTCTGTCCGTCCGTCCGTCCGTCTGTCTGTCCATGCAATCTTGTGCGCACTCTACAGGTCGCAAATATTAAGATATTTTGATGAAATTTGGTACGCAGACCTATGTTGGCCCAAGGATGAACAAGTTTGATTTTGTTAAACATCGGTCCATGTTTAGACCTAGTGCCCATATAAGGGTGCTACCAAAATTATATTGTTTATACGCTGCAGGTCGTGAATATTAAGATATTTTGACGAAATTTGGTAAACAGACCTATGTTAGCCCAATAACGTAGTCCATTGATTTTGGTGAATATCGGTCCATGTTTAGACCTAGTGCCCATATAAGGGTCCCACCAAAATTATATTGTTTATACGCTGCAGATCGTAAATATTAAGATATTTTGATGAAATTTGGTACACAGACCTACATTGGGCCAATAACGCAGCCTATTGATTTTGGTGAACATCGGTCCATGTTTAGACCTAGTGCCCATATAAGGGTCCTACCAAAATTATAATGTTTATACGCTGCAGGTCGCAAATATTAATATATTTTGATGAAATTTGGTACATAGACCTATGTTGGCCCAAGGACGAAGCCTATTGATTTTGGTGAACATCGGTCCATGTTTAGAACTAGTGCCCATATAAGGGCTTGGTTACAAACTGCAGGTCGCAAATATTAAGATATTTTAATGAAATTTGGTGCGCTGACTCACATTTTAACCCATTCGAATTTCGGATCCAAATAATACACCAGAGTGGTGTAGAGTATTGTATAGTCGGCATGCCCGACTTTAACCTTTTTACTCGTTTTTTATTATATTCAAACCATTTTGCTATCTATTTTCGAACATTGTTTAAACAATCCATAAAAGAAATAAAAATAATGGAAAAGTCTGTTAAAACAATCTTCAATTTTTAACTGACTAAAAGTTAGAAAAAAACGATTTTGTGGTTTGTTTTTTCATATTTGAAAGTTTTTTGTTTCTTTGAATTTTCAATAATTTAGTTCGAGGCCAATTTCCTTATTATTAATTAACATAATAAGTACTCCTGACAAATACTTCACAGAGTTTTTGCTTTCACAAAAAAAAATATTTTTTCTAAAAATAGAAAACTAAAAATAGAACATTTGACTGAAAATATCAACTGCTACAGATGATACGTATTTTTTTGTAGTTTGTTTTTTATTGGCCTACAAAAAAAGTTAAACAATATGTTTGCATGTATTTTAATTAATTATTCAATTGAAAACGAACTATAACTATTAATTTTCAAATAAACCTCAATCGGTTATGGAAAATATATTGTGAGGGTACACTCAAAAAAAAAGTCAGTAAAGTCAGCAAAAAATGTTGATGTGTCAGCAAATTTTTAGTCAGGAGCGTGCTTGCAAAAAAGTTGGTAATTTCAGCAAAAGTGTTTGCTGAAAATCAGCGAGCTGATTTTTACCAAAAAAAAAAATCGTAATCTTAACAAAAGTTTTGCTAACACTTAGTCGATTGCAAACAAAAAAAAAACTTACTAAAATCACTGAACTTTTTGCTGAATATTAGTAGACTGAAAAAAACTCAAAAAATTTGTAGAGAAATTTTACTTTAGTTAATTTATTTTCTGAAAATATAAATATAGAAATTGTGTAGAGTTGTTTTTATACCCTACACCACTATGTGGTCAGGGTATTATAAGTTTGTGCTGATGTTTGTAACACCAAAAAATATTGGTCGTAGACCCACCTTATAGTATACCGATCGGTTCAGAATTTTTTTTTATTTCGATTTAACGATATCCGTCCGTCCGTCCGTCTGTCTGTCTGTCCATGCAATCTTGTGCGCACTCTACAGGTCGCAAATATTAAGATATTTTGATGAAATTTGGTACGCAGACCTATGTTGGCCCAAGGACGAACAAGTTTGATTTTGTTGAACATCGGTCCATGTTTAGACCTAGTGCCCATATAAGGGTCCCACCAAAATTATATTGTTTATTCGCTGCAGATCGCAAATATTAAGATATTTTGATGAAATTTGGTACATAGACCTATGTTGGCCCAAGGACGAAGCCTATTGATTTTGGTGAACATCGGTCCATGTTTAGAACTAGTGCCCATATAAGGGTCCCCCCAAAATTGGCTTGGTTACAAACTGCAGGTCGCAAATATTAAGATATTTTAATGAAATTTGGTGCGCTGACTCACATTATAGAAAATTTTGACACAAGCCCCATTTTAACCCATTCGAATTTCGGATCCAAACAATACACCAGACTGGTGTAGGGTATTGTATAGTCGGCATGCCCGACTTTAACCTTTTTACTCGTTTTAATTATCATTTCCGTTGTCTGTACTACATCCAGACAAGATGCGACATCTACATCTTGTCTATCTGGTTGTCGTCCACGCAATAATTGCGGTTCTCAGCACAATTTTTGTAGCAAAATAAATTAGTAAAACATTAGTTCAAAATTAGTTTAGTGGTAAAAAATAAAACGGAATTTCAGCAAAAAAAAAATTGCTGAAAAATAGTAAACTTGATATACAAGACGTTTTACTAATTTTTATAATCCCGTGTAAAAAAGATCAGATCTTGCCAGATCTCAGCACATCTTACCAGATCTAATTAGATCTCAAAATTGGGGACAAATTTGAGATCTAATTAGATCTGATCAGATCTACGCATATCGGGCCAGATCTTCGTAGATCTTACCAGATCTAATCAGATCTCAAAATTGGGGACAAATTTGAGATCTAATTAGATCTGAACAGATCTAGGCATATCTTGCGCATTTGTCCAGATCACTTTAGATTTGAACAAATTTGGCACTAGATCTTATCAGCTCGAGTAAAAACAGTTACATATAGTCGTATAAAATGCGATGAGGTTATATCTGTATAAATATACTCTTTCATCCGAAAAATGGCCCTATGTAATTGTATCAGTTGTTTATCAGTTTTTATCTAATTGTATTAGTTAAGATCTCTACTAATGAAATTATACATTATTCAGATGAAATTATATCCAATTTTTGACCTGATACAATTTTACCGGTTTATATCTAATGGTATCTGTTTAGATCGTAGTTGGTACAATTTTATATAAATAAAATATATTTGTATCCGACATTTGCCTTATATAATTGTATCAAAGTTTTAAAGCAGATATAATTGCATCAGGTCAAAATTCAGATATAACTATATAAGTTTGTATAGTAATGTATCTATTTGGATCTAAACTAATACCATGCGACATAAACCCATAAAATTGTATCAGGTCAAAAATCAGATAAAATTTCATCTGCTTAATATATAATCTAATCAGTTAAGATCTAAACTGATACAATTAGATAAGATGTGATAACCAACTGACACAATTATATCGGGCCATTTTTCGGATGAAATGGTATATGGATCACATTATGTTATATATTATCATATAAAGCTCCATATTAATTTTTTTTAATAGGGAGATCTTGCCATAAGGTATTATTACATTTGCCATATCTGATCATATTTGATGTGATCTGGTACAGGATCTAATTAGATTGAATCACATCTATTGAGAACCAAAAAGATCTGGTCAGATCTAAACTTTTTTTCACGGGATAACTTATTTTTTTGAGTGTACTATTTGAAAATTTTTAAAGTGGTATATATATGTAGGTGTCTGTTAAACATATTTGAGCAAAACTTTGCAAACAAAATTCTTAGGAACTATTCCAAAAGTGGTCGCGATAGGATCAATGCGCGTGGCCCATCTCATGCATTAGCTTACCCTCAGCTCCTATTGAATGTATATAATCAAAATTTGAAACGGCATTTTCTAAAAAAACATTTTAAGTACTGTCGCAAAAGTGGGCGTTATAGGAAAAGGGGTCTTGCCAGCTCCCATACAATCTAAAATATTGAAGTGCTTTGCCTCGACTTCTGTTAATTATACTTAAAATAAATTTACCACATTTGTTAGCATTCGTCAGGACTTCCTAAAAGTGGGCGGGGTAAGAAAAATGGGGCGTGGCACTTCCCATACCAAGTAATTTTAAAATAACTTCTCTGGGTCCTGTTGAAAGTATTTAAATAAAGTTAAGCACTGCGTTTTATAACTAATTTCTGAAGCAATTTTGCAAAAGTAGGCGGGTTAGGACGAGGAGGCTTGGCAGCTCCCATGCAATCTAACCTTTTAAATAGGTTTTCTTTGGCTCAGCTCATTGCTAAACAGTGCGCCAAATGTCGGTGGTACAGAACGAGGAGCGTGGCGCTTCGCACACAATCCCAAATTTTAAATTGCCTTATGTGGGTTACTGACTGACTCACTCACTGATTACAGACTCAACATCGCTCATTCAAGACCACTGGATCTAGGAACTGCAAATTTCTATATTCTGACCAAAAAAGTGTCAGAATGTGGAAAAAGTGCAACTTTTCCAAAAAAAAATTGACTTTTCCCAAAAAACAGTACCTTTTCCAAATAAAAATACTTTTCCGAAAAATACTTTTTCTCAAAATACTACCTTTTACCAAAAAATATCCTCTTTCCAAAAAATAGTACCTTTTTCCAAAAATAAAAAAAAAACATTGCAAAAAGTACCTTTTCCCAAAAAATTACTTTTTCCGAAAAAGTACTTTTCTAAAAAAAAAATTATTTTTTCCCAAAAAAGTACTTTTGGTAAGAAATAATTCTTTTCAACTTGGGTACCTCACGAGTTGAAGCCCAGAGACGTTGTAGGATGATTTTGCATGTTCGAGATGCAGCTTGAACGCCATAAAAAGAAGTCAGTATTGCATCGAATCATTACTGGTGATAAAAAATGGATCCATTACGATAACCCGAAGCTCAAGAAATCGTATGTGAAGCCCAGCCAACCAGCCAAATCAACGCCAAAGCCGAATATCAATATCGCCAAGTTGATGCTCTATATTTGGTGATACCAGAAGAGACCCATCTATTATGAGCTGCTGAAAACGGGCCACGCGATTACAGAGAACCTGTACCGAACACAATTGATTCGCTTTAAGCGATCAATGGCCCAAAAACGCCCCGAAAATACGATCACACATCAAGCCGTAATATTCCATCATGACAACGCTCGGCTACATGCTGCAAGACCGGTTAAAAACTATTTAGAAAATAGTGATTGGGAAGTTTTGCCTCACCCGCCTTATAGTCCAGACCTTGCCCCGTCCGTCTACTATTTGTTTCGATCAGAACAGGGTATCCGAAATTGGCTTGATTTGTTCTGTGCCTTAAAAAATACGCAGTTCTTTTGATGCGGAATCCATATGTCGCCAGAAAGATGGTAAAAAGGTCATAGCTAACGATGGACAATACTTTGAATAAATTTATATTGTACCAAAGTTTCACAATAAACGCTCAAAAGTTGCCAAAAAATCCTGCATTTTTAAGTTATACACCTAGGACCACTCCTCTTAATTGGCTTAACTTTTTTATTTTGCATTTATAGCAAACTATGCAAAAATATGCATTAGCAAATCGATTTAATTTTGCTGCAAATTTATTGATTGCAATGATATAAAGTTGGGGCGTTCCCAAGGAACTCCATGTACTTACCCCAATAATGAATAGTATTCGAATACAACATGTGCTTGCTTCACTTTGAAAACTACAGTTTTAATTAAATAAAAATATTAAATAAAATTAATTTATTTCCCAATATTTCGTTATTCATTTAATTTCATTTTCAAGAAAAATATCTGAAAGACAGTATTTTTATTTTTATTTTATATATTTAGTTAGAACATTATCTTTTATTCAAAATTTAAAGGCCGAATAAATGCAACTTTGAATTAACTAAAATTTAAATTTTACACTTTTGATTGATTTTTCGTTAACAAAAATATTTTAAGAAACTTTTTTTTAAAATTACCAGTACCTGTCTCAGTAATAAACAACAAAAAAATTTGATTATCATAAGCCGACAAATCCTTTAATTCTAAATATTAAGCGATATCGGTTCAGTAGTTTTATCAGATCTCTATTTACTGAAAATTTTACCCCAAATAACCCACTGTGCATTAATAAATATTTAATTTGATGTCGCATTTTTTCTAATATGAGCCATCTAGGCGTATGATTGATAAATAACGCATACGTGGAATATTACGTATACGCTAGAGTGTGTTTTTAAATTAATTGATTTTCTCTGCTTTCAAGCTCAAGATACTCAAGTATAATATTTACAGGAAGATATCTCAAGTAACAATCTTCGATATTGATAAAATTCGGCTATTTTATAGAGATAAGAATTCTGAGGTTGGGGTATCGGAGATTATCGGCCATTTCGGGGATCAACAATTACCCATTTTTCTGTTATTTTATTCAAGTTATTTGTGATTTCTTTTAAGAGAACTATGTATAATTGTTATATTTTAGAACGAGGATTTTTAAGGGCCAATCAATGGTAACTTTTTTGGTACTTTTTTGTTTTTGTTAAGATGCTGTTGTATAAAATGAATTAATTTTACGGTACTTTATATGGACGGTCAAAATCATATACCTACAGTAAAACTCATAATTTTTCATATTAAAACATCTGTTACTACGAACTCGTTTAAGACGAACCCTCGGTTTAACAGAACTGCTTGTGATAGTCCCATAAATGAAATTTCATATTATTCTCCATATTTAATACGAACTTTTAAAAAATTGGGAATATTCCTTATAAATATTTTTCTTGATTTGACAAATCTTAAACTTTTAACACACCTATTTTCTCTAGAATTGCATTAAAAACAATTTATTAAAGCAAATGCAATAAAAGGATTACACAATTTTTTTATTCAAGTTTTTAATTGTATAGAAAATCTAAATTATTTTGTGAATAAAACGATATGTTAGACAAACTTGACCTTGGTTAATACGAACTTCGCTTAAGACGAACTAATTTCTTTGATTCACCGGAGTTCGTCTTAGCCGAGCTTTACTGTATATTAATCCTTATTAATATTCTAACTAAATATATGAGAATCCTTATTAAGTTTAAGCGGATACGTATTTCTTTTCGTTTTTCGATAATCGTGCTGCTTTGGCTCTTATAGAATTTTTGCTGAAGCTCTTTTTGGGTACTTTTTGGAAGAACTTGGCAAACCTGTGCAAAAACTTAGGCTGTAGGCATATCAAACTTCCTCATTTTATGAGTACATTTTTTTATGCATTTCTTATATCGAATGTCGAAAGTTTCTAACATGCTGCCGAACAAAAAACTAGCAAATAATGGTCGATTTTCTTTTGGCTATTTTGCCCCTAAATTCCCGAGATGGCGAAACTAATTAAAGATGTTGTTTTTATATTTCTATTCTCTATAACATATCTAAATTTCATAAAAATCAAAGACTACGAGTACTTTACTCATGAGTCTATATAAGTTCTTATAATATCTCTTTTATAAGCTATCTAATGATATAAGGTTTATATGTCTGCATATCAGGGGTGGGCACATAAATGATTTGAAGGGCCAAATTTGGCATTTTAAAAACTTATGGACTCAAGTACAAGTAACGGTACTTAAATGACTTTTTTGCACAGCCTAAAGGCATTTTAAGTATTTTGATCTCCTTACTCCGAATCTAAAATCAAAAAAAGTTCCATTGAATAGCCTTTGAGTTGTAGGCCTATCTTCTTTATTCCCTCAACGAGTGAAAATACTTTAAGGGGGGATATCGACTCTAGAAAAAATTTTGTTTTCGATTTTTTTTATATTTCATTTTGATAGAGCATACTTTTTTCTATATGCTCCGAAAATTTCAGTAAAAAATTCGAAGAAATTAAATTTCTACATATTTTTTTGTAAAATATGTTTTAGTCCCAAAGTAATATTTACTCTATGTGGTAAATTTGTGTGTAACACTTTTTGTTTGCATTTTTATTAACTTGTTTTTATTAGAAATCGTATAACTTATAATAGGGCAGAATAAAAATATAAAAACTACATCAAAAGATGTAAGAATTGCACGCAGTTTTCAAAGAAAAACCAATGACGTTTCCTTGATGAATGTTGAAGACACGTCATATGGGACAGGTACTGATGGCTTAATATGAGTTATAAAAGTAATAAATATATATAAAAATGGGAAAAAAAATACGAAATAAATTCAAAAATGTACAAAATTATAGCATTCCTACAAAATAATTTGAGTAACATTATATATAATAATATATCTACCATCGTTTTTAAGAATATTAGGTTTAATATATCAAATACCCATTAACCAATTTGTCCCAAATTTGGAGGACATATAGTGAGCTAGGAGATATAACTTTTCTTCATTCAAAATTTTTGGAAATTTTGCTGTTTTCTTAGCTTAAATTTAATTTTAGACTTCAAACGCGTTTTTCTCACAACCATGAGTTCAAAATCGGCTGCCACTGTACAGCCAAGGTGGGTTAACCGATTTCGATCCGGTTTTTTTCTTTCGTAGTCAACAAAAAAGTATAGTCCTTAACGTGGCCCTTTTTTTGAATTTCAGTCAAATAAATTTTATATTCCCAAGAAAAATTGTTTTTTTTGGAATTTTCAAGTTTGTGTGGCAACTTTGTTAAAAAAAATTTAAAAAATAACAATCGGGCCACGATAAGGACTAGCGAATTTACCTGGTATTAAGAATTACTTTATATTTTTATTTTCCAATAATTAAAGAAGGCTGTACAGTAGACCGTAACTCAAAAAAAAAGTTCGCCGTACACCCTCCAATATGAAGTATTTTTGCGAGGCAATTTCAAAAAAAAAAATTTATTTTTTTTTTGGCCGAACGTAGGGGTCGCCTTTTTAATTTTTTGTTATAGCTTTGGCATTTAAAATCGGATTTTTAAGTGTGATATATCGATTTTTTTGCCTCCTGGAGACCAGTGTTTTGCTATATAGTAAAAATCCAATTAAAAAAAATTTAAAAAGGCGACCCCTATGTTCGGCAACCAATATATAAAAAAAAAATTCTACTGGGTTTAGCGAAAAACTTCCTTAGCAAAAGTTTAATGATTTTTTGCGAGCTTTAATTTTTTGACATTAGGGTTGTACATTAGGGTAGTAGCAACTGAGATCTGGTGGCTAACTACTAGAACAGCTTACTTGAGGTCAATGGCCCTCGAGAGAAAAACACTGGTTTCCTCGAGAGAAAAACCTCGATGTATGTATACTTTAAGATCCGACTGTAAATGCCAAAGATATAACGAAAAATGTTCGGCAAAAAAAAATAAAAAAATTTTTTTTGAAACCTCTTTGCAAAAATACTTCATATTGGAGGGTGTACGGCTAACTTTTTTTTTTTGCCTGTAAGTTGGTACGCTCTACTGAAAAAGGCTAATAATAAAGTGGCAACCCTGGCGATTTTGGTTGGAGAAATTTAAAACTAATATTTTTTGAAAATACTACAGTAAAAGAGTATTTTAAATAAAATAATAATATAGTAAAGATATTGTTATTTAAATTTTGACAAACGTTTAATTATGCCCCTTAAAATTCTGTTGTTCAAAATCAAAATCTTATACTATTTATGGATATGGATTTCACCTAAAATAAGTTTGAGAATGAAGAAAAAGTTCTACGGTATTTTAAGGACCTCGTTAGAATTTCAATAATTTTGATGTTTTCCCATAAACCTTAAATTTTTCGAAAACTTCTGACACAATATATAAATCATGGAATAAAACTAGGCAGTAATTAATGAACTGATTGGTTTATTCAAATAAATTTAAAAAATAGGCAACAAAGACCCTTTTGATTTTTCATATTGATCAAATATTTGAGAATAGTGCAAATCTATAGCATCTATAGTCATTAGGGTGTCCCTTAAAAATAGATTTGTCACTACAACCCCCAGTTTTATTGAAAATGGTCCCAAATGGAAGAAATCGATTTTTTTTTTTTTTTGAAAACATTAGCTGTAAACGAAAGTTGTACGAAAATGGCCCATTTTGGAAAAAAAATGTATTATTATTAAAAAATTCCCAAAGTTTCGTTATTTCGAAAAAAAAATTATTTTTTATTCCATTTATTCATTTAATATAGTCAAAATGATTCAGACATGGGATTTTGACTTCATCGGATATCATTAACCCACTTTAGCCTGGAATCCAAAATGACCCATGAATTTGATAAAAAATGCGAAAACGTGTTTTTTTAATTTATTTAAAAAAATTTTTGAAATGCCCAATTTGGAAAAGTCTATTGCTATTTGTACCACATAATAGTTGGTATTAAAGAAAAAAAAACAAAATGGAAAAATGATAATTCGAGTTTGTGTTTGGAGCATGGATGGTAACCGAAACGATGCGGTTATCGGTAAGAGTAACGCTATTTTAGATTATTTCGGTAACGGTATTTTAAGGTTAGCGATATTTCAGTTATTTCACTAACGCATTTTAAGGATAACGGTAGTCAGTTATTTCGATGAATTTTGCAATTTTTTTTACAAAAAACAAACGAGATTAAAAACAAAACCAATTTACCAACTTAAAGTACGAAAAATAATCAATACCCACGTGCAATTACCAAAAGCAGAAAACTAAAAATAACGGTAACGGTATTTTAGGGGTAACGGTATTTCATTTATTTCGGTAACGGTAATTTAAAGGTATCGATATTTCATTTGTTTCGGTATCGGTATTTTAAGGATAACGGTATTTCAGTTATTTCGGTAACGGTATTTTAAGGATAAAGGTATTTCGGTTATTTCGCTAACGGTATTTTAGGGGTCACAGTAGTCAGTTGAAAGGGTTTTGAATCGATAACGGTATTTTAGCGGTATTGCCCGCCAACCCTGGTTTGGAGCGACTGCTTTCCAGGACATTTTGCAAAAATTGCTCATTTTGTCAAAATTTAAATGAAATTTGAATGTTTCATTAAAATTTTACACAGTTTTCGGAAAAATATCACTTAAATTTGGTTAGACTCTAGTTATCTTTACATTTGTTTAAAAAATATTTAACCCTTAGTGGCCTGGGGTCAGAAAAGGCCCATGAAACTTAATATTAATTATAACTACGAGATTCTAAAGCCATTAAATTGATAAAAAAAAAAATCTCAACTGGATAAAAATAATTATTTTATGTAACATGATCCATATGGGGTTAATTCTTATACTTTTGGTCAAAAACAGCCCAGTAGTAAATTTACAGAATAACACCTTTCATAATTTTCGGCAAAATATCACTTTGAATGAATAAAAAATAAAATTTTCCACTTGATAAAAATTATTATTTTGAGTAACTTGATCCATATAGGGTTAATGTTCTCACTTTTCACAAAAAAAAGCCACTAGAAAATTTACAGAATAACATTTTTCAGATGCAGGGACATCCTAATAGTCATAGGAAAATTACATAAGTGCAAAGAGTACAACAATATTTATAAATCAGGAAAATCGATGATAAACTGTCAAAAAAAAAAATTTTTTAATATTTTTGCAGAGTTAAGGTTTAAATAAATAACTCGGTATATTTAACTTCTAATTCGGGTGTAGGATGCAAAAATACTTTAAAAAAGTTTTAGGGAAAGTCCGTGCAAAAAATTCGATATTTGTTGATCAGTGTAATTACTTGTTGAGACTCCATTGTATATTTATTTTTTTTTATCGATGTCCTCTATATTATGTATATTTTGAAACTCTGATCTTATTTTTTATATTTTATAGTTATTTTTTGTTTTAAATTTAATTTTTTTTTTCAAGTTTGTTGGTTGTTTTGAAATTACTGAAAGGCCGCAGCCCATCTATGGTATAAATATATGATCATTGTTTCCCAATATATAATATATCGTTTCAGAGAAGTTCTATATCTATATTTTATTATCACACTAAAAATCACTCCCACTGAAACGGACTTTAAGTCAATAGGATTTTCTATAAAGTAATCGAATTTTTGATTATTTATACTGTTTATGGATATGAATTCTACATATTTTTTGCCTAAATAGCGCCTAAGCAGTTACAAAAAGTTATGTTACGTGAACATACAAAATTTTCATTTCATTCTAATACAATTAACAAAAGCGTTTAGGTACGCCAGTTCTGATGTAAATTTTAGTTATCAGCCAAATTGTCACAATCTATAAATGAATTACTGAATGTAGTCGTATATATTTGTATGTGTGTCTGTGTGTGTATTTACGCCATCAAATGTATGCAATTGTAATTGTGTTTATGTGTTCATGTTGACATCTCTAAAACGTTTATCTGTTTCTGTACAATATCAAATTTGTATAGTAGTATGAATATGTATGTAATCGTATGTGTAGGCATGTGTGTATGTTATTTTTATTTGTATTTTATTTTCAACAACAAAAACAACAAAGAAATACATATATTTCCCACAAAAACCACCATACAACATAGTCGTTTATACTTTTTTTTATCTCTATACAAGCATCATTCCCAACCAACCATCCCTCAATCGTCATCAGTAGTATTCACACTAATTCATTCCCTTTTTAGTGAATGACAAGTACCATTTCAATTTTAATTAGGTTTATGTTCAGCTTAAATATCTACATATGAATATATACACACACCCACACATACATATCGTTAAACAACCACACTCACAATTTTATATTGTTTACATATATATGAGTGTTACATACGGGTTTTTTGCTAAATACAAAAAAAAGCAGAAATTAATTGTCATTTAGTCGTATTTTGAAGACTGGGCGTTTTATACAATATAATATATAGATTTTGTTTAGAGGGTTGTGTGTTTGTTATTGGATTAGTTTTAAATTCGTTTAACAATCGCCCCCTCCTTGATGTTTCTTTTTTTTTTGTATTTGCATGTGGTTTTATAAAAAGTTTTTAGTGTTTTGTACTTACACTTTTGATTTCATTCATTTTTGTAAATTGTCTTCCAAATTCCCATAGATCCACACCGAATTTTAATGCCCAGTTGCGAACTCTGTAAGAAAAGAAAATAATAGAAATTTCATATTACTCATAAGTAAAATATTATTCATGAGTCAAATTAAAAAAAATATTCATATATACAGGTTGGGTGAAAAGTTTCTGCGCTCGAAATGAAAGAATAATGTTTTTGTTACGAAATATATTTTTTATTCAATATAATCTCCTAGAAGCTCAACACACTTGTTCCAATTATCTTCCAATAATTTTATCCCATCCTTATAATGGTTTTCCGGAAGCTCTGCAAAATAACCGTCTACGTCTGCTATGGCCTCTTCATTCGACGAAAAATGCTTTCCACGAAGGAATTGTTTGAGATTTCTGAAGAGATAGTAGTCACTGGGAGCCAAATCTGGTGAATACGGTGGATGTTCAAGCAATTCGTACTTTAATTCCTTGAATTTAGCCATCGTCAAAACACTTTTGTGAACAGGTGCATTGTCTTGATAAAAAATGATTTTTTTCTTCTTTAAACCAGGTCTTTTCTCACGAATTTTTTCATCCAGCTGATCCAATAGGCTGCAATAATATTCAGAGTTGATTGTTTTACCTTTCTGAAGATAATCAATCAACAAAATTCCTTTTGCATCCCAAAAAACTGATGCCATAACCTTCTTTGCTGATCGTTGTGACTTCACCTGCTTTGAAGCTGAACAACCACCTTCAGTCCAGTGTAAACGTTCTTGTTTCAATTTAGGATCAGGGTGGTAAATCCAAGTCTCATCCATAGTTATAAAACTACGCAAGAAGTCGGTTTTATTCTGCTTAAAACGCTCCAAATTACGCTGAGGAATTTGTTTTCGATCCAGTTTTTGTTGAATTGTTAATGTGTGCGGCACTAACTTTCCAAACAGTTTTTTCATACGTAATTCTTCATGTAAAATATGGAGTACTCGTTCGTCTGAGATGCCTATGGCATTAGAAATTTCAAGCTTAGTCAAACTTGAATCTTCACTAACCATATTATGTACTTGCTCAATGATTTCTGCTGTGGTTGCAGTTTTTGTTCGTCCTTGGCGTGGATCGTCTTAAAGGCTAGTACGACCACGTGTAAATTCACCAGCCCAAAATTCAAAGGTGCGTTTTGATGGTGAGGACTCCTTATGCACTTCTAACAATTGTTCATAAATTTCCTTTGCTTTTAAACCCTTCAAAACAAAGAATCTAATGACTGCAGGATATTGTATTTTTTCCATATGAAAAAAAATCAATGATACGTCAACTTGAAATGGCTTGTAAACAAAGAATGAATTGACAGAATGACTTGCAACTTTACATGTGTTCTCAGGACAGTTATACCAAGTTGAGAAAAAAAAAAGTTTGGAGCTAGCAGTGCCATCTCTTGGTGAGCGCAGGAACTTTTCAACCAACCTATATTATATACAGTGGGTGACAATATATTTATTCCCGCCGTTCCAAATGCAATGGAAACTTTTAAATTTATTTATTTTTTCAACTTTATTGGTTTGTTGTAATATTTTGGGTGTAAAAATTTAAAACTTAAAAAAAATTAAAAATCTGCTAATTTGTATATTTTCTTTATTACCCAGCAAAAACATGATAATGACAAGTCATTACCATACGGATTACCAAGTAATGATAAGTCATTACCTTTTGCATTACTTTAAAATATAAAATAATGACTTACTGATAATAAGTTATAGAAATACTTACATATTCTTGCAATGTGATCACTTACTTGCAATGTAATCACTTACGGATTTAGTGTTTTTTATATAAATATTTTTTTTATTTATTAATTTGTTTTGAACTAAATACTAAATAGGAAATTTTCCAAAGTAAAAAGTTATTTTGCCAATATGAACATCTATTTCACAGTGTAGATTAACCACTAGATAATTCCAGCAGAATTTTTTTTTATGCCGAACGGGTCGCCTTTCTAAATTTTGGATTTTTCCTTTATAGTGAAACACTGGTCTCCTCGAGGAAAATACTTTATAATCGTATTCAGATGTACCGCGCACTTTTTTTCTTTGCCTGTAAGGTGGTACGGTCTAGTAACCACTTATATCCTACCTTCTGAGTAACTACTTATTCTACCTTTGTAAGTACCCAGTAGCAAATGGTAGAACTAGTTCTAAAAAATACTAGTTTTTTCACTAGAAACTATAAAACTAGTTCTCAAAATAACCATTTTGAACCAGTTGTGTACTAGTTAAATACGATCTATGTAGGACTATAAAAGAAATTAAAATGCGACATTTGAAATTCTCATTTCGTTTATATTTGTATTTAGGATTTGCAAATAAACACCCAAATTTTTTTACTGTAAATTGCTTTTAGATACAAATCAACTGGTACAGTACTGGTACCGAAGAGTCATTCCGGAACTAGTTTGGTAAATTTCGCATAAGTACCAGTACAGCTCCCTGTTTTTATTCTTAAAACAATTTTGAGCCATTTGTGTACCTATTAGTTTCATTGAAACAATACGAGACTATTTCGAAAGACTAAATTTAAATAGGAGTTTTGAAATTCTAGTTTTGTTTACATTTGTTGTTAGTAATATAGTCTGAAGTTGTGAATAAACACTAAAATTTTTTATTGTGATTAGAAATCACAAACACAAAATATTTTAGATTTCGTTTGTTAAATGGACCTAATTATTTCAGTAAGGAAACTATCGGTCTAATCAGGCTTGCCAGATAATTTTTTTCGTTGTCCACAAACAAATCTTAAAATATCCCCAAAAAAATCCCAAACTAGAAAAAATTTTGAAAAAGATATTAGAGCTTATTTAATTTGCTTAAAATTAATATAATCCGCATAAAAACTACAATTAAATATAAAAAATAGCACTAAAAATAACTGTTTTTAAAAATTCTTGGATTGCTTTTGTATAAATGTCTAGAAAAATGTTCAGAATTTTGGACTTTTACGAGGAAAAACTTAAATTTTTATTATCTTATTTAAACAAACCAATCGAACCCTAAACATATTTTATTTTGAAATTTTCAAGGATTTAAGGCATTTTTAAAGAATTTTTATATTTCAATTTTTGAAGTTTGTCTGTTTAATAAAACAAACTTTTATCCACAATCGATATGATGTTTTTTTTTGTATAAACAGTATTTTAGATTCTGGGACATTAATCATATAAAACTCTCAGGCAAAAAGGATTTATTTGTGTTAAAAAGCCTTAAATTAATACAGAACATCCATAAAAGGGTAACTTTGTTACTTTCTTTGAAATTATGCGTACAAACTTGTCTGATGTTTTCTGAAAACTATACAAAGTTAATATAATCTTCAAAATTTATGAACGATTTTAAATATCCCCAAAAAATCCCCAAAACATTTTTTAAATCCCCAAAAAAATCCCTTGTCCCCAAATGAAAATTTTTGTCCCCAAGACCAACAAAAAATCCCCAAATTTGGGGACAAAACCCCAAGACTGGCCAGCCTGGGTCTAATCTACATTTCATCAAAGAAAAAGTGTTTGTTTTTTATCTACGTATATAATTTAGATCTTTACCAACTGGTACAGTACTATTTCCAAATAGTCACTTCGGAACTGGTTCCGCGAGTGTCACATTAGTACCAGTTTTGCTCGCTATTTTTCGTCCTTAAATTGTAGTTTTCAAACTAGTTCTACAACTAGTACCAAAGTGGGAGTTTGGCGATAATTGTCCTCATCCCTATGACATCTCCATGTTAAATTCTACAGTTGTTTGTATGGAGAGGCGGTAGAACTCGTACTAGTTGTCTGGTTCAAATAAACTAGTACATAACTGGTTCTGAACTAGTATTTTTTGCTACTGGGTAACTACTTATTCTTTCACTATGGGTAACTCATTATTCTCATTTTTTTTGTAAGCGGTAATGACCACCCATAAATTTTTGGACATATTGAACAAAAGCAATGTTGCGAGTAAATATCCTGGTAACTAATGAAACCCTTTGCGTGCTACTTACTCGCTTAACTACTTGCTAATGTCTGCTTTTGCTGGGTAATATAAAATAAAATATTCGAAAGAAAATACTAAACTTGACAAAAAAATTTAGGAATTAAAAGTCTTCATGATTCTGGCAAAACATTGGAAACCGTTACCATAGCGAAGTTGAAAATAAAGCTCAAATTTTAAGTTTCAGTATTTCGATGCATATTTATTATTTTTTCAGAACTGCTTTACAAAGCCATGATATTGCGTCAATAAAATTGTTCATATCCATATAAACTTTTGCGATTAGCCTGTATGAGATTTGGAAGATTTGTTCTATATTTCTTGACCGTAATTGACGATCTATAAATAGCAATGCGTTATATTTTAGGATCGAGATCCGGATGTTAAATAGGATATTTGAAAACACAATATTAGTAGATTGCAGCCACTTGTTTGTAGTGTTTTTGGTCAGACCAGAGGTTTGATTTCCTCCAAATATACATAAAATTTCTACTGAATATGTCATTTAGGATATGTTTCTATCGTATTTCGGTTACGATATCCTTTATTGTATAAATTTTTCCCATGACTTGCCCTAGGAAACCACATTAATATGTTGACATCGCCGAACTTAACTCTTTTAATTGTTCATTTTGGGTCTAGAATTTTCTATTTGTTTGTCTTGCAACCATTAGTTCAACTTGGCTTATTAAATTGATCTGGGATACATGAAAGAAGAAAACAATATGTGACAGCGCATAGAGAAAGGGACCTAAGGGTAAAAAAATCAATTTTTTTTTTTTTTGATGTGGACAACATCTGAGCATCGCATGAGACCGATCCCATGCCCCAAAAGTGTTCCCTCCCAGAGATATGCGCGTTTTATGAAAGTGAAGTCGACGATTCTAAGCGCAAATAGAAAGGGATTCGTCCACCATTTCATCCTAAAACAAACAGTAAGAATGTTATCAGTTTTAAATTATTTTCGCGAATAACATAATAAGGTTATGTGAAAAAAATTTCGTACTAACAGAGTGATATTCACGATTTAAAAGAATTATAAATGAGTATTTATTATAATTCAAAATTAATAATTTCAGAAAATAAAGCTGGATTCGAAAAACCGCGAGCAAAATTGATATCAAACTCATGGAAATAGCGCGCTAGGTAGAAAACAGTAAAAACCAACTACACAAAACAAGAGGTAGGGACGACCTACGCGCGTTTTCAAGGTTGACCAACACGTTCCTGTTATCATGAGATGTGTCGCTTTCAAATGAGACCAATACCAACACGCTCAGTAATGGTACACCAAAGATACACGTATTTAAATCTTTAAAATGGCTCTCCTGAACAAAACCGGTTTTTACCCTTAGGTCCCTTTCTATTTTGCGCGTCACATATACTTAATCTGCTAGACCAGATTTGATGTTCTTTAGTGGTATTTAGAAAAGCACCATGATTTTTCTCAGATAGCGTTGATTTCTTACCATCACGTTAAAGCCAGAACCGGTCTCATTAAGGCTATTTTCTTATGAACTGAAAACATTGTTTTCTATTGGCGTTTATACATGAATTGATGTCACTACATTGCTATTTCTGTCAAAACAAGAGAGTAGTATATTGGAAGATGACAAAGTAAATTGTGGTAAATTCTTTGTTGTTGTTTTTGTTTTTTCTTTGATATTTTGAATGTTTAATAACGCTCATAGACGAGAACAAGAATATCTCATTGAGTTTGTAATTTAACTTTTAACAAATATTTCCAGAAATTCTAAAAACATCGTCCCCTGACGATTTCCTTAGACAAGAATGAAATTCGGAAAGGGACATGCCACCAACAGATTATTTTTCACAATTTGTAAAATATGTTTGGAATTTTAGCACTTTTAATTTCTTTAATAAAACTACTAAAAATTAGTTAAAAGTGATGCTGCAGAAAACAACTGCTAAATTAGAGATTATATTTGCTATATATTAGTTATATAGGAACAGCAAAAATAAAACTTAAATTAACAGAATTTTAGTTATATTTGTGCTAATTTTTTTTTAATGGAAAATAGCAAAATAACCTCCTAAAGTCAGCAAAACAAATTTTGCTAAATAATTAAGTAGTATTTAGAAAAATCACCAAAAAATTTAAAATTTTCAAAGTTTTTTTTCGATTTTTTTTTAATGCAAATAAAAATCGAGCCTTTTGAAAACAGCAGTTTACAATTTTTCGGCAACTATTTCTGCTGATTTTAGCAGATAAGACTGCTATTTGCATATTTAGCTTAAAAATAGATAAAATTTTGTAGATATAACAGTGTATTTTTGCTATTTTTAGTCTACTAATATTTAGCAAAATTTTCTGCAGATTTTACAGTGCAATTTTCTATTTTCAATTAACTAAAAGTTACCTTAAATATAACTAAAATTCTGTAAAAAATTTAGCAAAAAAATCCGCTAATTTTAGCAGTTTTTTCTGCAGCATCATTTTTGACTAATTTTTAGTAACTTTGTCTGCTATTTTTACAGATTTATGAGTGTATAGGAGAGATACTACAATGAGGAAATCCACAGTGAGTTCAACTACAAAACGAGTGGCTACGAAGAGAACAATGACAAACCTGAAACTTCCAACCATAATAACAACGTTAGCACGCAATAACTAACTACAAATCACCAACATATGTGGCAACAATCACGTTAGTGTAGTGTACCAACGGTATACTTTTTAACTTCCATTGTTTGAGTGGATAACCACAAATCAACACAATTTTTGGAAAAGGAAGAATATAAACAGAAAGAATTATCTTGAAGGAACAACTCTCTTAGTTCAGAAGGAAGAATTCTTAGTTCAGCAAAACAGATAGGGATACTTAAATCTATTGTCGAATTCAAAACCGAATTAAATACACCCTAAACGTGAGCTTTAAAATACAAAAGTAAAGTGAATATTTTTGTAAAATTTTTGGTTGATTAGTTGATTTAAGAGAAAGCTTGCGCCCTCATAAGCAGCAAATAGAGTCAAAAGCGAGTCTGTTTTGAAGGATCACACCACCTGTAAGGAGCTAAAATCCGGAGAACTAAATCCAATCAGAAAGATTAAGATAATGGATAAGATCACCTAATCCCACCTCCAATATCACCTTCTAGTATATTATCGCTCAAAGTTGTGTTTTGGATGTCCTTCCGTAGATGTGGCATTCCAAGTGAGGAGGTATTGCCTTCTCCTGTACATCTCACACCTGTCTGAATCTGTTATCATGTCTACCTATTAGCCATTGATCGAACAGCACGACCGTCAGCCTCGAGATGTCTCTCCTACTCTTGCTGAGAAGAGTTTTAGTTTTTCCTAGATCATAGTCCTGACACGTAAGTCTCGCGGTGCTGCAAGTGCCCAGTACACGCCATCTATCCGAGTCTTTTACCGTATGTACATATTAGCCATTGACCGATCAGCACGATCGTTATCCTCGAGACGTTTCTCCTACTCCTGCTGAGGAGAGTTTTAGTACGTCCCAGATCGTAGTCGGGCCACGTAAGTCTCGGCAGTCATTTAAGGCAGAATCTGTCCTTGCTAACTAGCCTGCCACCTAATTACCGTAAAAATCCCTCTGAACCGACGAGGATGAAAGATGGTGTCTACCAGCTGAAGGACATAAGCTCCGCTCGGCTATCGACGAAGATGCACACAGTTCCCTGAGCCCCAACTGTACATAAGAGCCTACAAGCTTCTCAGATCCCAGAGCCTACTCCAGAACTAATTTTTGAGATGTCGGTGTATCCTGCCCCATTCTCCCCTTGAAGAGAAACTGACCCGAAAGCGTCAACAGAAGTCGATCATAGCAGAAGAGTAGTGCGACCGTAATGCAAGCTGCGGGGGCAGCTGATCAAGAAGGCTAGCATTATTGCAGGTTCTCCCCCTTCCAATAACACGTAACAGTAAGTGACCCCGCATTGCTAGCAGAAGCCACAATCGCATATAGAATAGTTTGCAAACCACTTTCTGAGATTAGAGATTGAAGACTTTTCTCCCGAAGAAGGCATGATTTCTTAAAAGAATTACCAAGGTGACTAGTAAGCTATTTATCGTAATTAATTCCCTACACTAACAAAATGTTTACCGTAAACGTTAAATTTTTATTTAAAAAGATCTAGATCTAGTCTGATTTGCAAATTAATGTGTTTATAACTTTTAGAGAAAAAGGTTTATTCTTCTTCTTAACTTTAAACTTAATAAATCAGTAAAGTTGTTTCAACTGCATAAACAGTTGAATTACAAAGAAGCATATTTTTAAAAATTTTTCTATCAGTCATTAAATAAACAAAATATACACAAAAGTACGAATTTTCGGTATTAATTAAAATATTGTTACGTTTTAACTTTTAAAAACGTTGGTTTATTTCTTTTAAATAATCAGGTTCTTTTCAATTCAAATTAAAATAACAAATTTCATTGCTGAAACCATTGCTGACTTTCAGAAACGTACGTTTAGCTCCTTTAGATAAACCGGGTTGGTGCTCATTGCATTTAAAATAACACACACTCTTTAGCTTGAGCTTATACACTTATTTATTTAACAATTTATTACTTTACAACTGTATAACACATAAACTCACTATACAATGCTAATATGCAACTAAAAAAATCGAGTATACAACTAACTTAGCGCAACTTAACTCCACAAATGGCAATGCACGAATTCCACTTCCTTCGTTAAGTGTGGTCTTATATAGCTTTACGGCCGTAGTTGAGAACATACCAGAAAATTACAGTGCTTTTAAATAAATGTAGTGCTACCAGATTACGGCTTTTAAAATCCCGTCTCTTGGGATTTATTTTTGTTTTTTTTTAATTCCAGAACTTTTCTTACTAGGCTAATAGAATTTCGTAACAATATTTTTGAAGTACATTGAGTATTAAAAAAAACGAAAAACTATAGTTATTACCGATTTTGTATTTAAAAATTGAAAAAAAAAACCATTAAGTTTCCAGCACAAAAAGTTATTACTTTATGTGTTTTTTTTTTGTGACAAACAACACAGGTTCCCGAACGAATTAAAATTATTGCACAGAATAGATGAAAGTTTTGATCGCGTTTTATAATCCATAGTTCCTAAACGCATACGATTTTCGCTTTACCAAATAGAGCAAATCTGAGCTAATGCAAACGTACTTCACTTTAATATTTTTCCACAAAAACAAAAACTAAATTTACTACTTCCAATTAGAGATTATAGTTATAAATTAAATAAACTTCTATCACACTTTCTCCTTCACCTCAATAAATAAGAAAACAAAACATTAATTCTTCTATTGTTATAAATAGTTCAAAATAAAAAAATACTTAATGCTAAAATGACCCATGTCATGATTACAAAATTTTCCACGTGAGCGGCTAAAAAAGTCAACAATCAAAGCAAAAATTAAACTCTATCTATAGAAAACTAAACCCAAGAAAACCCCTTAATGCTAATGCAAAAAAAAACAACTACAACAGCAAAAACAACAACACTAAACCAAGTATGTTTGTTGGCCTTTGAGAATGTGTGTTCTATTTTTGTGTCATAATACACTACAACAAACTGTTGAGACACATTTTACTTTGGCTTTAATAACGAAAAACGTACCTACAACAAATAAAACGTACCTACCAAATAGCGATTTTATATGACAAAACAAAAAACAAAAAACTGAAATGAAACGAGCCTACATAGTATGTAGACTTTAAAGTGAGTGAGTGGATTTGTCTAGTGATATTTTATATGAGATTTACCGCCTTTATGTATAGAAAATTTATATACAAACACTTAGACACTCACACGCACACATACATATGAGTACACTCTAAAGTACATTTTCACATTTTTTTTTTGTTTTTTTTTTTTTTTTTTGATACAAACAATTTAGTATGTGAGTACTCACTCGTATACTCGTAAAATATTTAAAGTAGTTACAATAGCAGTGCAATATGTTGTCTCAGTAGCTAAACACGTGTTAGTACACCATTTCCCATTCGAACTTTTTATAGGAGGGGCGATTAACGTGCCTAGTCATTTTAAAAGCTAAGGGAAGTATGTATCTGGAACAATGGAAGAATGTTTCTGGAATACTAGAAGAATATCATGGGCTCCTGATATACAGGCATAGGAATGCTTACCCACATTTGGGGGAAGGGTTTTTTGGAGCTCCATAAGGAAATGCGTAAGCTTTAAGCACTAGCCATACCGAGGAATTGTCTGTAAAGTGGAACTAATAGAAGAGTTAATTAAATCTATAGACAACACTCGTGGCTAACTGTGCAAAGGTAGCATAATCATTAGTTTTTTAATTGAAAGCTGGTATGAATGGAGTTGCGAAGAGTCACTGCGGCAAAAGCATTCGCAAATGCCGGGCGAAAGTGAATATTTCGGAGAACATTCAATTTTTACTTCCTGGTTTCCATGTTCCTCGTTTTAATTATAACAATGCAATAGAAATGATAATATTCCCGACATGTTCAATATGACAAAATCAAAAAATGCTGACGCCAAAGTTGGGCGCCAAAAAATTTACTCTAGAGTCGAAAGAAGCATACAAGGACCTTGGTTTTCTTAAACCGTTTAAGAATTACTTAATTTATCCCGATCTCCTTACATTTATAATACTTATATCCGACCGAAGATGGAATGCATCTCCCATATGAATTCAGGGTCTTCAAAATATATTTTGAAGCTACTAAATCGTGTGCAAAGAAGTTGTCAATGCTCATCAATGACATTAGAGTATCCAGCTCTATTGACTTATAGAAGCATCATTTGAATGTGTGTTGTGTAACACTATCCTATCTATAATAACATTGCTTCTTCTGAGATAAGTGAACTAATACCCAAACAGAGAAAATTCTTTCATTATACAAACCACCTGTATGTAGAATGAACTCCCTGCAGAAGTCTTCCTATTTATGTACTATGAGAAAACAAACAGTACTTCCACCATGCACTGCATTAGTTGGCCTATAGTAAAAAACAGCTTGGGATCATCGTGGACTCTAAACTATCATGGAGTGAGGTGAACAATGGTCGTTTCCTCTACCTCTAAGAATATGTTTGCTTCGAGATGGAAATTGAGTTCCAATATGGCTTTCTCACCTTTCAATATATGGTATACATCTGAACCAGCTGAACCCGCATGCCAGAAAACTCCCCTCCTAGGATCGATAAAAAAGGAATGAAAAAAATTGTCAGAGCTAATTTACCAGTCACTCATTTCTCTGACAGGCGTCACAGGTCGTCCCTATGAAGAGATTATTTTTTCTGTGGTAACACTTGAAACACCGCTAGCAACCATCAAATGTGGGATTTTTGAACACTACCTCCGTAGTGTCGATTGGACATGTGTAAGACTTCCAGACTGATGTGATTTAAACATAAGGCGTATTCAAACTCACCTTAATAGTAGTTGATGGAATCCGTATTAACTGGTCGTTTGGTCGACAGGTAGACACTGTAACTGATAATACACGATTTAGTTCACATTTTGAATATAAAAAATAGTGTAGCTAATTTGTAGCTTGGGATAATTCTAGAAGCTAAGCAATCATGGGTACTTAACACCAAACACAGAGTGAAGAATACAACAGATATAGAGAGACGGAGAAAGGTGACATGGATTGCAAATGTGTAGGGCCACAAGAGTAATGTGGTCCGACTACAACTTTAGGCATATTCAATTTCTCATCAGTAGAAGTAGGAGGATTCTTGCGATATTTTAGAAATTCCGAAAGTTGCGCGATGTATAATGCCTTAGTTGTGTCGCAACCGGGGAAATGTCGTCAATATAGCATATCCAATACGACTGGCCGAAAGTACAGTGCATTCAAAATAGGACATTAGCACATAACACATAAATACTGGACGATCTGTCGATGATACGGGACATGCGATTAAGAAATATCAACCGAACAGCAGCTCGTTAGGAGTGGTGTGACTTTTCCAAAACAGATTCGACTTGTGTGATATTTCCAAAATGGAGTCGCATTTAGATTTTTATTATAACTATAAAAGCATGGAAACCTAACACCTAGCACAGAGTATTGAAAGCAATAGGTGTTTTCTGCACCTGTAGGAATATCTTAGTTTCGAGACGGGGATTGAGCCAGAATATAGATTTACGGCTTGTTGAAAGTATAGCATCTATAGACATGATAGACAACCCAACCCCCGGCTACGAGACTACCCTACTGCTACGAACGACAAGAAAGGAATGTGAGAGGAGAGATCAAGTAAAGGGACTTAGGGATTTGGAGAGTAATGAAGTAGTTGCTTCTTCTGAGGTGTCATTCGGAACACCATTAGGAACCATCATAGGTTGGATTTTCGGACATTTACTCCATAAGGTAAGGAACATATGGAGATGGAGATGTTTAGGGCCCGCGAGACTGATGTTGTTCGTTTGCAACTTTAAGCGTAATCAGTCTTTCCTCATTAAGTTGGAGGGATGTTTCGAGACTGACGGCCGTGTTGAGTGGTAAACAGGTAGATACGGTAATGCCTATATTATACTTTAATACTTGCTAAATATTAATACGAGGAGTACTATTTATATTTCAGAAATAGCAAATATTAACAAACATTTTTAAATGAAAATGGCTTTATTGTTTTTCAAAATATTCCCCTTGATGATCAATACACTTTGGCGTTCGTTCAAACCATTTGTAAATGTTTTCCCATTCCTTTTGAGATACCTGCAAAACATGGTTTTTGAATGCTTCAACTGCTTCTTCGGCGCTCGTAAATCGTTGACCACGCAGTTTACCTTTGATATTCGGGAACAAGAAAAAGTCATTGGGTGCCAAATCAGGACTATACGGAGGATGAGTCATCAATTCGATATTTTTACTGCTCAAAAATTCACCTGTCTGACGAGATGTGTGAGAGCTCGCATTGTCATGATGGAGAATGATTCGTCTTTGGCGGTTGGTTTTACGAATTTCTACGAAGACTTCCGGCAAACAAATGGTCGTGTACCACTCAGAATTTACCGTCATACGTTGCTCAAGCGGAACAGTGGTCACATGACTCATTCGGCCGAAGAAACAGGTGACCATTTGCTTCGTTGTGCTTCTTGCACTAACAACTTTTGTTGGATTTCGCTCGTCTTGGAATACCCACACGGTCGATTGCTGTTTTGTTTCCAGCTCATACGTATATATCCATGATTCGTCACCTGTCACGATTTTGTACACGTCTTTTGAAGCACCACGGTCGAACTTTTAAATCATTCCCTTACACAAATCGACGCGAGCCTTTTTCTGAGCGATTGATAAATTATGGGGTATCCAACGAGGGCAAACATTTACTTTACAACTAAGTGTTCATGCAAAATCGAATATCTTGAAGTGGAACTAATGTGCAAGGATGACTCTATCTCACGATGTCACGTGATGATCTTGCATTATCAGTTCACGCACTGCATCAAAGTTTTGTGGCACAACAACCGATTTTGGACGACCTTCACGAAATTCGTCGGCGACCGAACTACGACCACGATTGAATTCACTATACCAGCGATATACCGTGGTTTTTGATGATGATTTATCGCCATACAAAAAACTGAGTTCATCGACACATTCTTCTTGAGATAATCCACGTCGAAAGTTGTGCAAAATAATCCAACCAAAACCTTCTCTTGAAGTTTCCAATTTTTGGCAAAATTGATTTTCTTAACTCACTGTAAACAAAATTTAACTTAACAAATATTGCCAGAAATTCTAAAAACGTCGTCCCCTGACGATTTCCTTAGGCAAGAATGAAATCTGGATAGGGACATGCCTACAACGGCTTATTTTTTACAGTTTGTTAAATACGTTTGGGATTTTAGCATATTTAATTCCTTCAATGCAATTAATGTATATCCCGATAAAATAAAATTAAAAAAACATGTAGCACTTGTACATCAAAACCTTGTGAGTAGGTTTATGCTAAAAAATGTCAAATTTTATTATGGTGTTGTCAGCTTTTAGCTATTGACATTAGTGTTGCCAGTTCTCGAAATATAAATAGTATCGAAAAACTATAAAACTGTCAAATGGAGGTTGTAATGATTTGCATAGATGGTGGAAAAAACTAGAAACTAGAAAACGTCATATAGGATTAACAGACTCGTACAGTTGCGCGAGATATAATGCCGTAGCTTTGTCACACACTTAGACCACGATTGCCTTAAAATTGCACATGATTTAAACAAAGGAGTGTAGCACTAAAAATATAAAAACAATTTCATTTTCAAACGGTGTAACAGTTAGTGTGTAGATATTTTAGTTATGACTGCATGTACTATCGGGCTGGCTATTATACAGTTTCTCTCTGGTACATAAATTTGTATAGTGTGTTCCCCATGTATGTTTGCTTGTGCTTGTCTGTTTATACTGATGGATTGTCAAAGTAGTAGGTAAATTTAGATTAGTTGCCATTTGACATGTATGAATTTAATTATACTAGGGGCCTATAATTTTAAGCACTTTCAACACACAAGGTTTATTCCCCTTTTGCTGCTTTTGCAATGTAAACTTATTACAAAAAATTTGAACATTTCTCTACCAAAACAAAAACTTTTTGTTTTTACTGATTTTGTAGTTTCAGATTTTTTGATATTCTACTAATGTGTTAATTTGAATGCTTATGGGGGCGTATGATTATTATAAAAACGATAAATATCAATCATACGCTTGATATACACAAAGTACTATATAGCTGAACTTTGTGTTTTCACAAATTTGAATTGCTGTTTGTAAACATAAAAGAAATTTTTATATTACAAACAATTTATAATGTAGGTTTTGAGTTTAGATTGTAATTTGTTTTAAAATTTTTTAAAGTGGAAATTTAGTTTTTAGAAAATGTATACTGTGAAATATGAATAAAGGATTTTTTGTAGTTGAATTTTAAAAATCACTAATAAAAATGCGGTGACTTTAATTTATGCTAATTTAATATTAGCTAGTAAAATTAGAAAGAAATTAGCTTAACATACACTTTAGATTTAAGGTGTGTTTCAAATTACCTAGATATTTCGATTTCTCTCGCTTAAGACAACTTATGTAGAGTAATAACTCTACCGAATGGTCACCTTTTGTGTCGACCCATTTTCTTTTCTAACGATGTACATTTTTTAGTTTCCAAAAAAAACTGTTAGGTTTTAATGATAATATGGTTTTAATGATAATATTATTTATTTCCTTTACTAATATAAATTGCAAAAACTTTTTATATTGAATTAATGCATTTTTTATCATGCTACAAATTTTATATAATGGGTATTAAATAATAAAAAAATGCATTACTCTTTTTTTTATTATTCAGTTTTCATTTTGTTTGATATTCAATGTTTGTTGAGTTGTTTTGATAGTACAAAAAAGCAGTAATAAAGAACGATTCAAACAAAAATGCAATTCTAATAGAGACCAGTCACAAGATTTTTAACATGAAAATAACTCAGAAGACACCCAAGTTGGGCGTCAAAAAATTTCGGTAACGATATTTAGGATGATGTTTAACACTTAACAAATTTAATCAGGTAACCACGTTGGGCGCCATTAAGTAATATTAAAAATGTATGCGTGAATACAGGCCAGTCAGAACATACCCAGAAAAAATAATTAACCTAAAATAACTAATTAAATTTATGATAAAAATAAAAACAATTTTAATTCAAATATTTAATTGAACCAATTAATATTTTAATTGTTTCAATTAATCGTATACAATTTATAGTAATTAATAGTATCATTTGAATGATAGATGAAAAATCAATAAAAATTTTAACTAATATAATCAATTTCGTAATTAAAACTCATTTTTAGATTTTTCTCTTTATTCAGTACGAAATATGCTTTACTTTATACACAGAGATTGGGTGCCAAAAACTTTCGAAACGTATTAATGGCGAGATTAATTACACAACAAAATCTAATAATATCCAGTATGGGCGCCAAATATTTATTTGGTTGTTTAACCAAGAAATATGGAAACCAGAAAATACAAACTGAATGTTCTCCGACATGTTCACCGAAATGAATTAATTGAAGCGCGTTCGCTTTTAAAAACTATAAAGTGAACATTTCGGAAAAAATGTGAACAAAACAAAAGAGGCGATCGCGACTCATGTAATCACCAGAGTAACGAACGCCTCTTTTATTGTGTTAAAATTTTTTATGGAGCTTTTGCGGGGTAGTTTTTACAAGAAGCATTCGCAGACGCCGGGCGAGGGCTAGCAATGCCGTTTTAATTAATTCATCTCAGTGAACATGTGGGAAAACATCCAGTTTTTACTTCCTGGTTTCCATGTTCTTTGGATTAACATAACAAGCCAATAGAAATAATAATATTCCCAGCAAAAAAAGAGATGCTGAAGCAGTAGAAAAAGTACTACAATTGATGATCTAGATGTACTTTTTTTTAACATAAACACTAATGATTTTATTTTATTTTTTAATTATATTTTATCGGGATATACATTAATGCATTTAAGGAATTAAATATGCCAAAATCCCAAACGTATTTTACAAATTGTGGAAAATAATCCGTTGTAGGCATGTCCCTATCTGGATATCATTCTTGCCTAAGGAAATCGTTAGGGGACGACGTTTTTAGAATTTGTGGAAATATTTGTTAAGTTAAATTAAACACTCAATGAGAATTTCTTGTTCTCGTTTAGGAGCGTTATTAAATATTTAAAATAGCAAAGAAAAAACAAAAACAACAACAGAAAATTTTCCACAATTTGCTTTGATTTTAACATTGAGTTGTCATAGGAGAGGAGTACTGCCACTTTAACATTTTTTCAGTACTTTTTGAACGAAAGCAAAGTTTAAAAGAAAATTCTCCACAAAAAAATTATATATTTTTTTATTTTACAAAAATTTTTTATTGCCGCCACCAGGTATCGCACTTGCGGTCTCACGATTGCTAGCCTAGCGCTCTACCGCTGAAATATTCTTTGGTATGAAAGTTGACTGGCATAAAAACAGCACTTTGTTACTGCGAGATATTGTTCCTTATTCTTTTCAATAAAAGTACTTATTAAACAAGTGTAAAAGGTGCACTCCAATTCAATATTGTTTTCAGCACTATTTTTACAGGTGCATAAAAAGCAATTTCTCACCATTTTTTTATATATATGTACATATTTTTAAAAAATTAAAAAATATTGAACTTAAATAAATGAATTATAAATATTAAAAAAAAATTAATCGAATAAAAAAAAATAAAAAAAAATATTGATCCCGCCAGGAATCGAACCCGCGACCGTCTATTTGGAAATGCCAAATGATACCCAAATCAGTTTTTACGATCACTTTTAGAGCAATTACTCTTTAGAAGCAATACTTAAGTGATTTTTTGGATGTTGTTCAGAAGTAATTTTAAAAAAGCTATTAAAATATACTAACGGATACTGTGGAAGCAATGAAAGAAGTGATTTTTTGAATTTGTTCAGAATAACTGCTAAAAAAGCAATAAAGATACACTAACGGATACTTGTGAAGCAGGGAAAGAAGTAGTTTGTAAAGCATTACTTTCAATTTTTTTTTGCTGGGTTCCCATCATGTTCCATACGACAATTTTAAGAAATCTTAATGCCCATGTTGGGCGTAAAAAATTTCCAAAAATGATACTTGTCGATCCTAAGGTTTACAAATCGGCTAATCAACGCAGAAATATCTAACCAAATATTCGCGTTGGGCGCCAAAACTAAAACATATTTAAATATATATTTTACAAACCATTTAGACCACACCACATGCACTAAATGGTACGCCATTATGTTTAGATTTCACTTATAATATGATCTACCTTTATGGTCTCGGTAATATCTTCAAACTAAAATTTTTCTTATAAAATTATTCACTTATTAAGTTTATTTATTCATCTTTAAAAAGTAATTGCAACTTAAATAATTTCGAATTTTTTTGTGAACAGTTCTTTGGAGCATTTTTTGTTTTTGTTTGTTTTTTATATATAAAAAATAACTACATTTGTATGTATTTTATTACGGAATGACCTCAATAACTTTGTAATTTTTTTTTTTTTTTTTTTTTTTTTTGCTATAAAATGAACACTTAGCCTCGTCTACATTTTCGTTTTGTTGCTGTTGTTGCTTTTAATGTAACAAATAAACATAGTTTGTCATTTAAGAAAAATATGCCCATAGAATTTGTAAACAGAAAAATACAAGAAATAACAACAAGAATATAAAAGAAGAAGAAAAAACAATATGGTCCATGGTTCGATATTAAAGTTTGTTATACTCGTCTTATACATATTTTTTTATTTGTTGGATACTTGCAAGGAATGTGTACTTATAGGAAGAAATACACTTCATAATTAGGAATCAATATAATTCAGACAGAGCTGAGTTCTTAATCGATTTCAATGGATATAATATATTTGTATAAGTGCGACTATATTAAGATCTACTTCTGTAATACAATATATACTTGTATATCATTTTTAATTACCTTTCCTTATAGGCATAATCGGTTTTAGTTTTTATGTCCACTTTTTACTACTATCAAAAAGGATTTGGAGTAAATATATAATCAGGGAAGATAAAATTGCTGTTTTTGCTTTTTATGCTTTTTATTGCTTGTTTTACTCACATTTGCTTCTTTTTGCTTTTTTTGTATTTTCCATTTTTTTTTTTTTTTGCTTTAAAATAGCTTTTTCTTAAGATTTTTGAGCTTTGAATTGCTTTTTTTAAAGACTTTTTGCCCAAAAATACTTTTGTTTGCTCCCAAAAAAATATTTTTTCTCCTAACTTGGAATTTGTTTGTTAAAATCTGTTGTTTTTCCAAGTTTTTTTTTACTTTTGCTTTTTTCTTGCTTTTTTTACAATATTTTTTTGCTTTAAACATATCGAATTTTGCTTTTTTCTGTCTTCTCTGTATATAATAGTTATTTGTTTATTAAACGATAGTTATTTTTTACGGACATTATAAAATACTTTGATAACAGTTAATATATAACTAATAAAAACAACTTGTACACAATAACATGACTGCTTATTAAATTGTATGTTTTTGTTAGTTATTTTTAATATATTTGTAGATGATTTTAAGGAAAAAATATTTTAACTGCTAATTTCACAGTATATAAACTGTATTATTATTTTACTAATCACTATACCAGTGTTGCCACTTTTTGAATAATTATTCAAAAACGGGACTGTTTACACATTCGTTGGATAATTTTTGAATAATGACATTTTAGTGTAGTTTTTGTGTAATTTCACTTTTTCAGAAATTTCCGCAAATTTCTAAAAGTTCCGTAAATTTTTGAAAGTTAATAAAAATTAGTCGATATAGACGAAACGAGATTGTCTGTGAACCATTTACCACAAATCTCCAGTTTCTGGTGAATGATTTTATAAATTTTTTCAACGCTAAACCGAGTTTAGAAGAAATCAAAAATGTATTTTTTTGTTTAGTTTAAAGCTCCATCTTTTGTTTATTTTTTGCGAAAATAATTGTTATCTTCTTTTAAAAATTCTCTTGGTTTGCAAAACCATATAAAAATTCAGCGAAAGAGTGGGAAAATTTAGTATTGTTATGATTGTTGCTTTGTAATCTCTGAAAATTGTTTGGCTGTAGTTTGTGAACGCAGATTGTTCCAGATTTCAACAGAATCGTATAAAATTTTTTAAAAAAATATCGGTAATTTTTTGTGAAATTGTTATATTTTTATTTATGGTTAAAATTAAAATTTGAAGGGTAAGAGGAGAGCATAATTAGAAAGTAGGTTATATTTTTGCATGCAATGCATCTAAATGAAGTACCCTTTCTGAAAAAACATAAATACTTTTTTATGAAAGAAGCTTTTAATATGGATAAAATACCATTTTATTAATATTCAAATTTAAGCCTGAAAAAGATATTGCATTGAAATTCCCTTTAGTTAATAAAATAATTTGTTATATTTTTCAGGGAAATTGGCCTGGATTTGCTTTTGCAGAAGGCAAAAACTCAGACCAGGTTATTGCAAAAATGCAAAATTTTAGTTTTAAAATGCAATTAACTTTTGCACATTGCAGATGAAAAAATGCTAAGTCTTTAAAAATCTGTTTATAAAAAATTTTTTTTACAAAATATTTTTATTCTTCCCCACTGTGAGTTTATTTTGAAAAATTGTTTGTGTAATTTCGTACGGTTTTGGATAATTTTTGACCTACAGCTGTGTAATTTTTTCTTTTACTGGTGGCAACACTGCACTATACACAACAACTTTATAACTGTTATTTAAAAATGTAACTAACAAAAACTCCTTATGTACAATAATAAGAAAGGTTAACATAAATATTTTTTAGTTGTTTTTACTATATTTGCAGTTGATTTTACGGAAAAATATCTTTACTGCAAATTTCACAGGAAAGAGTTCTAAGAGTTCTAAATTGCAGCAATATTCAACTGAAATTTCAATTGTTTATACTGCTATTTTGAGTTGATTCTATGGGAAAATTCTATATTAATATATAAAAATATATTCTTATTAATATATTTCTTATCAAAAGGAATTTTGATAAGAATTATATTAATAAGTGAAACTTGTCCTTAATACATTTTAAAAGAAAGTCACATGAGGCTTTAGGAAAGTAATATTTTAATTTACGGAACATTTTCTAATCAAAAAAAGAAGAAAAAAATGATGCCAGCCAAGATATATACCTACTTATAATAGAGAATTCAATTAATCGAAGTTTTATTTTAATCGATTGATCGCTCAAATAGTTTTTCGTGTTTTTTTTCTGAACTGGTGAAGCGAAATTATTCGGTTAACAGAAATTAGTCGATTAATAGAACAAAATTTTATATGAAATAATATAAATTTTTTTATATTTGTAATCCTTTTATTAAAAAAAATAACAAAAATCATTTCAGTAACTCTTTTAAATTTCAAAATTATAAAAAATGTTTTAAGTGAGATCATATTGTGTAAACATTTTTATAGTTTCCGTCCTCTACATCACATGCTCAAATGTTATCTAAATCGTTGTGAACCACACCGCACAGCACACCTCCTTTTATATTTTATAAAGTTAAGTCTGGATTAGTCAGACGTAAACGTAGCGCTATTTTGTTTATTTAAGGAGTTAAATGAGCATAGAAAATATCTTATTTCGATTTTTGCCTCTTTGTATATATTTTTAAATCGATTCTTTTCTTTAATTGATTTAATTTTTTGATTAATTTTTTCAAACATCTTTAAGTCACTTGCTTTCTGAAAGGCTCATATGTTCGAAAATTTATTTAATACTCATTAAAAGTTATCGTGTTTTCATATAATATCAATTTGGACTACAACCAGTGGCTTTCTATCTATCCTGTCCCGCGTAAAGGTTCAATTAGACGTGCCATAACCATAACTATATAAAACAGCTGTTCAAACCAATCTTATGGGCTACAATGTATACGATTATTGGTGACATGCCATAACGCCATAACCGTAACCGTAGAAACCAATTGAATTTTGGTTTTCTTCTATGGCGTTATGGTTACGGCTATGGCGATATGGCACGTCTAATTGAACCTTAACACTCGCTGGAGTTTCGTGCGAGTTAGCTAATTATCGTGAGAATCGTGGATAGCATAGTTTCTCCATAAAGTATATACTCTTTGCTGCAATCAAGTAAATAACTTATTTGTAAATTTCTTTGTTTAACTTTTTATATTGTAAGTACGAGTATTTTAAAAAGCGTTTAAATATGAAGCTAAAAAATCAATTTTTATCTCTTTATTCGATCTTTATTAGGCTGAATCTTATAGGTTTCGATAATATACTTTGCTAAAGATATTTAGGTAGTTCACAAGGGGTGTGCTATCTGTTCTACCGTTGTATCGTCCTAACAAAAAACAGAGTTGTTAAAATTTTTATTTGAGTGTAACAACGATTTTCTACCGGGTTTTCTATCTGTTAGCACACTCAAACATAGGACACTAAACATACACCCAGAAAACAGATTCAGTTCTGATAACCGCATTTGTAGCCAATCACATGGTTCGGTTGTGGTAGCCGAATTTTTCAGTTGTGGCAACAGAAAACCAATTGAGACAACACTAATTTGACTATGGCAACAGAATTTCAGTTGTATCAAGAATAATTCGGTAGCCGCAACCGAAAATTCATTTGATGCAACTGAAACATTCGATTGGCAACAAATGGGGTTGTCAGCACCGAATCTGTTTTCTGGGTGTACGAAAAAATGCTATATCGTGCTATTCTCAAATGTTGTATTTTTTAATTTAAATTCTAACAACTCTGTTTTTTTTTAGGACGATACAACGATACAGCAAATAGCACACCCCTTGTCAACAACCTTATTACGAATTCATCTATTTCACTCAACATTATTATATAGAGCATTAATTAAATATTATAATTATTTTGTTCGCACTTATGCAAGGAAAGCTGTAAAATTCTATAAAAAAATATTTTTTACCAATTTCGATTAATCGTATTAAATTATTCGAAATTTTATATTTAAAATTATTTGAACAATAATAAAACGATTAATTAATACCATACACCAGTCTGGTTAAGAGCCAACTAATGTTTTGATCTGAAATTCGAATGGTTTTAAATGGAATTGTGTCAAAATTTGTCTATAAAATGATAAAAAATCAGGAAAGCGTTAGGAAATTTTGATTTTAAAAAATGTTAGGAAATTCCCCCCCCCCCCCCCTCAACAAAATCGAAAAAGAAAATAAAAAGGGGAAAAAGGAAAAAGAGGGAAAGAGAAGAGAAAAAAAGATAAAGTGAAAGAAATAAAACTTTGTTATGCATAATTACATGAAATATACAATTTTTTTCTTTATTTTCATTTAACCAGTCGTCATTTAAAAAACTTCAATAGACATTTCGTTTATAAAACTGATAAGTTTGGTTATAAAACAATTAAAGTTTGTGGAGAAATGTACATTAATAGAAAAAAGTCCGTAAAAAAATTAGTTAAAACTACTAAACACTAGTTAAAAATGATGCTGCAGAAAAACTGCTAAAATTAGCAGATTATTTTTGCTATATATGTATTAGTAATATAGGAAAAAAATAAAACTGTTAAATATACAGAATTTTAGTTATATTTGAGTTAAATTTTTGTTAATGAAAAATAGCAAATTAACGTGCTAAAATCAGCAAAAAATTTCGGTAAATAATTTTTTACCTAAAAAATCACAAAAAAAATTAAAATTTCCGAATTTTTTTTCGATTTCGTTTTAAATACATATAAAAATCGAGCCTTTTGAAACCAGCAGTTTACAATTTTTTAGAAAATATTTCTGCTGATTTTAGCAGGATAGAATGCTATTTCCATTCAACTAAATTTAGCTTAAAACGAGTAAAAAAGTTAAACTCGGGCATGCCGTCTATACAATACCCTACACCATTATTTTTTGTTGTTACAAACATCAGCACAAACTTATAATACCCTCTCCACCTAGTGGTGTAGGGTATAAATAGCACTGTTAGATTTCGTTGATGTTAGTCTAGTTGAATGGTTAACATATTACTTATATTTGTTTTCAACTTTAGCATAAGTAGATCATCATCAATAATTAAACCATCAAGGCAAACGACACTGTTGATGGCTTTGTAGGTAAAGTGTACCGTTCCGGTTATGTTAGTGGTCTTATAACAAATTAGGAATTTTGTTTTTTTATCTGGTAATATCTAGTTAGCGTATCCACCACAAAAGGCAACTCTGCATTTGTTGCGATACCAGGTTTGCTCTATATTCAGTCAAATGGTATGAAGTTGGTTGCAGTTTGAATGCAATGAAGTTAGCTGCATTGCAGTCAAACATGGACGCGGTCCATTTGTTTCCGGCATTTTGATCAGCAAGGTTATAAGCAGTGTTGCCATTTCAGTGCTTTTCGGGTATTTTTTGGTGCGTTTTTCCTTCCTGTACCCGGTGATTTTTTACAAATACCCGTTTATAAAAAGCGGGTATTTACAGTGCTTTTTCAGATTTCTGGCAGTGCTTTTAGTGCTTTTTGTACAGTTTATATTTTTGGTATTTGTTCTCCTTTTTTCAATTTTTCTTCAATTTTCTGTCAAAGTTGAAAAAATAATACGAAATATACAAAAAATACATTTTTTCACAATGTTTGTAGTACATTTTTAAATAGCAACTTCGTTATACATATTTAAACTTCAAAATTTTTAAATATTAGTTTGGGTAAAAAAACCCATTTTTTAGTTATTTTTGAACCTTTTTTACACGATTTTACAAAGCTAAAATATGTTTTTAAATTCTGGACTTAAATTTTTCAAAAAATTAATATCGTGCTTTTTTACCCCATTTTTGGTAAATTTTTACCCTTTTTACCCGTTTTCACAATGCTCACGGTGCTTTCTTGCCTTCAAGAGTTGGCAACACTGGTTATAAGGGTAAAGCGTCAGCAGTGAACCAAGCCTACCCTAAACAATCGGCGGCGGCGGGGCGGGCTTTTTGGCTCGGCGGCGGCGGCGTTTAGGACTACAGAACGGCTTAACTGTCGGTTTAAAAGCTTTTTTTTTAAATAAATCATCATAAATTGTTTTTCACATGAAAAAATTTCACTCGAACTTAAAAGGCCTCAAAAGTTAATTTAAATTCTAAAAATTAATAATTATTTTTATTTTATTAGAAAGACCACAATAAACACAAAATGTCACTATTTTACAAGAAAAATAATAGTCTTGTATATTAAATTTGGGTGGAAACAAAGTCTATACACTTTTCGGTATTTTCGATATTGCATCAAAATTGAAATTAAGTGTCTTCACTTGAGATGAAATTATTTTCACAATTGCTTGCTATCATTTTATTGCATGTCAAGACACTAGATGACATGTAACCTAGTGTCTTCAAATGCAATGAAATGTGCAAAGAAATTTGAAAATAACACACAAAGCAACAACAAAATTATTTTCGTTGTCACATTAAATGTGACTTTTCGTTTTAGTTTTAATTTTGTAATGAAAATACAACAGAAAATTTGGTAAAAAATAATGGGAATGAATTTTATTATTTATTATTTGTAGGTAAAAATTAATATTTAATAAAATTTTGTATTTTTCGAAGAAAAATATAATAATAATATAAATATAAAAAAAAAAATATTTCTTAGCCATGAAATGGCCAAGTGTTTCCACCACTTTGCAATTGATATCACTCTGACATTTCTATGCAATGGTTTTGACATATCATATCATATAATTTATTGCATTTGAAGACACCGGGTTATAGTGTGATATTTACTTGGAAAAAAGTTAACGGGACTTTTTTTATAAAACTACATAGTTGCAAAATACAGTATTATATTTGCTTCAGTGATGCCAAAAAAAAAAAAAAACTTCCAAATACAAATCTGTAAAACAAAACAACGCCACATAGGTGAAAAATTTCTGCGGCGCAGCCGATAAATTCGGCGGCTTTCTTTACGCTGACTCATATTTCAAGCCGTAGAGAGTCGGCGGCGACGTAATAATCCAAAAATTAACCGGCGGCGGCTGGCCGCCGATTTTCAGCAGGTCGGCTTGGTTCTCTGAGCGTCAGTTAAAAGGCCAACCATATTTTCTGCCATTAAAAGGACGTTTTTCAAGAGATGGTAAGATTATTTTAGTATTGAAGGATTTTCGTTGAGTGCTGAGTTTTCTTCTTATTCATAGGTTGCAGCTAATAAATTTGAGCAACTTGCGTAGTGAATAATTTCCTACTAGCTCTAGTGAATTGGTATCAGCCATTTTGACGAGTGGTCACCAGTAGGGGAGACAAATTGTTCTAACTCCTAACTTTCAGAAACAAGCAATAAGGATAATCTTTACCCTGAGCCGTATGAAAAACCGGTAAAACGACGTTTTTAAGCCCGAAATTTAAGCATCAACGTGAGATCGGCCATGTTGGATAACACCGGCAGTCTATGAAAGTTCACGGAAGCCTCCATTCGCCTAAACATAAAGAGGGAACACCGTAAGTTCAAAATTTTTATCCGCATTTGGGGAACAGTTTAAACCAAGATAAACCTGCAATAATAACGAAGTCTCGTAAGCCAAAGGTGGCGGCCATTTTGAAAATTAGCACCTGTCTGATTGAAGAAAATTTTTTATTGCATTCAACGAAAAGCGAATAAGTATCGACAAATCAGTACAACTTAATTGTTACTTAAAATCTCGAAGATACCTCCGGCGACACTACCAGTATAAAACGGTTGAAAAAGATTTCTATTTAACATCAGTATTAAAGTATGTAGCTAAAATAACCTCCGTACTAAAGCAGCGAAAACAAATGTCGGGTGGAGACGTAGGTGTAGAGAAGCACTTTATTATAAAGTGAAAATTAAAGTACAATTGAGGCACGAACTTAATCTAAGGTAATAAAACCAACAGCGAATCAGTAATTCTCCGTCGCACCTTCACCGCACTGAAATATTGGTTAAGAGTACCCAATCGTCAGGAATTGGACACCTGAAAAAAAGGAAACACCATTTCAAATTCACGTTTTCATTGACACACTTTGCTATCACTTCTTACTAAATTTCGTTGTTTTTGTTGCGAATTGCCTTCCGAATGCAAAGCACAATCCGTTTGGGAACGTCAACGTTATATTAATGTAGCAGCAAAACATAAGATTTATACCATAGCTACGGCACCAGAAACCGTACCAAATTATATGACAACTGAAGCACTTGGTGGTAGTTTTTGTCATCAACAACATTGTTCATACAACAGCAACAAGATTCAGCTTTAAATCAACTTAATAAACAACATTGATGCCATCAACAAACCAAATACGTTTATTGCAGCCAATTTCAACAGCTGATACGGCAACAACAATAAAAGCAGTAGCAACATTCAATACAAATGCTCGATGCAGCGAATAAACAGATGTACAACAAACTAGAGATACCAACACTGAGGATGACATGTAGATTATTTTTGTTAGATCAATATTGTCAATTTTGAGTTTTTGTATAAAAAGTAGCGTTTTTATTGCGGCGTTGCAAATCATCAATTTCCCTTTATTATTCTAATTAGTTCACATTTGTGAGTTATTTTACGTGGGTGTGGTAAATGAAATAATTTTAAACTCTATTATTACACGAATTTGGTTGGTTGAGCCCAAATTTTCAGAGTTTTCACGGTAAATTTAAATTTCAACTCGGCTAAAGCAGTCATAATCGCTCGTTATAAAAGTATTATATTGCATCTGCCCCAGAACATTTAAAGAGTGCAATCTTTAGAAAATTTTGTCTGTCGGTAAACATAAACAAATGCGCAGTTAGTTTTTCTTTTGGTTGTACCGCTACCCAAAAACGTTTGAATTATTGTTAAACCTTTCGAGTGTCAATGGTGTCAGAAGTTTTAAAGAATTAAATCGTGTAGTGAAATTTGTAATTAGGTAATTTAACCAAAGTCAATTTTAAGTGAAAAAAAACTGAAGTCCAAATTAAGAAAATAATCGAAAATCACTAAAAATATTAATGATCGCGCTCAAGTTTTTATTTTAAAATTATTTTATGAAAACCGGATAACGCCACACTACACTAATTGACCATCCAAATTTTGAACTGAGTTGGTAATTTTCTATGAAAATTTTTATAAAATATTCCGTATCGGATTACGACAGTGGAGTTCGGTCGTGGTGAACTCAATGTGATCGGTCCGTCTAGCCCGATATAGACAAATCTCGCTATACACGACGCAATCATATGTGAAAAATATTAAACTTTAATTTTTGTAATGTCCTAAATATTAAAATTTACCAAATTGTAATAGTTCAACAATTTTTCGGTGGGATTACGCTTTGTTCTTTCATAAATTTTAAATTAGCGAAATGTTATCGCATAGATTTAACTTTCGAGCGAATTCCACTGTAATGAAAAAAAAAAATATGTTTTTGGAATTTGATTTTTTTTTTTATTGGATAACATCCATGCTTAGAACGAACATAAGTATTATCACAAATTTTATTGCCTAAATATTTTTACTGCCTTTTTGTAGACTTAGTTGATTATATTACTTAAAATTTCAGTTTACTCTCTAGTATTATTTAAACCTTTTTTTTATATTCCTATACCTATAAGCTTCTGTTCAGATCGAAATTTTAGTTCAGACTTTAGGTTTATGTGTTTGACCCCGAACGATAGCGCTATGGTAGGAGGGTTTCTTTTGATTATTATTAAATTTGTAAAACGTTTGGCTGTTCGAACGATTTTGAACTAAGATTTCGACTAGTTGATGAATAGTTATACTATAAATAAATAAATAAATACTAAGTAGCCTATAGAAATTATGAGATTTTATATGTAGTAAATTTTTACGATGTTGATCATTTCATTATCTGCTGTGGTTAAGAGTAACTTTAAGCTGTTACAAATCGCAAAGCCCTATGTGGAATAAAATTGTATATCTTATTGAATTTATGAATTTGTCTTGAATGGTTTTTTTGTAATTATGGCTGAATAGGATACAAAGCAGGTAAGGTTTTGGATTGTGAATGGATGTCAGGGGTAACCCATAATTTTAGGCCGTTTGAGTTACCATGGTTTAAGTCCATTTGGGGACTGAGGGAGGGCAGCCCCACTGCACTGGTACATTATAACTTCGTCCATTTACTTGCCCGACGAGCCTTTGCCGCGCAAATGAGTCAGCTACCAGTGTGGCAAGTATAAGTAGTGGCAACCCTCTTCTGAGGGTTGAATCGCGACAAAAGCCGAAAATACGTATTCTGTCTGCTGGCCTTATCGAATTCTTTCAAAAAAAATTGTGAAAATTGTATCATCTTTCTTTAATTTGAAAAATAATTTAAACACACACAGAGAAAAAATATGCCATTTTCCAACTGAAAATCGGTTGCATCTACTAAAATAGGTTGGTGCAACTGAATATTGGTTATCACAACAAAATTCGGTTTATGCAACTGAATTTTAGTTGCAATACCCAAAATATTTAGGAATCACATTCTAATATGGTTTCACCAACCGAATTTATTGGTTGTAGCACCCAAAATAGGCTTAGCAATTCGGTTGGCAATTTTTTTTTTTCTGTGTGCAGAAAGAAAAATTAATTTATGATCTAAAATCGAACTAAAAACGTTCATTTACCAAATAAAAGATCAATTATACACCTACAAAAAAAGTTTGTTGTCCCAACCGAATTTGGTTCCAACCGAATCGTTCGGTTGCTGCAACCGATAATTCGGTTGTCACAACCCTATTTCTGTTGCTCCAACTGAAATAGGGTTGCGGCAACCGAAATAGGGTTGTGACAACAGAAATAGGGTTAAAACAACCGAATCTTTGGTTTGGCAGCAACCGAACGATTCGGTTGGAACCAAATTCGGTTGGGACAACAAATTTTTTTTTTGTAGGTGTACATACCCCTCATTCATTAAAAATAAATGTTTATAATTTTTATAGAAAAAAAGGTTTATTCTTCTTCTTAACCTCAAACCTAGTAAAATAAATTATTTCATTCTTTCCTATAAAGGTGGTTTGTTCATCCAGAAACGAGTCGAAAAAAAACGAATTCAATCACAAAAATTTTCCTATGAATTCAAATAAATCTGCAATCTTTTATGAGTTTGAAAAATCATCAATCCGCTGAGTATTACTTGAAGTGAAATGAAAATTTTATTCTAAATGAAAATTTTATTCCAACTCAATACGAGCACAATTACAACTCATCTCTCAGTTATCCCTTTTCAAAATTTTTCATTTAAAGATGTTACACAGCCATAAATTTTAAAATCTCTTCATTTCGTTGTCCCCAAGGAAACCTTCCTAATAGGAATATTTAAGATTTTATGCATTTTTTTAATTTCATTTTATTTTTAGGCAAAAGTATTAAGAAGAAACATAAACGTGACAAAAAAACACAAAACTTGGTGTATATAGTTTGTTGACCATACGGAAATGTAGTATTAAAACATGGTTTGCATTACATGGCCACGCGAAATCTGATGAAAAAAAACCAACAAAAAAACTTCAAGATTTTTAAAATGCAACAGAGAAAACTAAAGGGAAACCTAAAACTTCTTCTTATTAACGAATAAATGGCTGATTCTTTTATTTTTTTTTTTCTTCTTCTTTTAACTGAAGAGAGGAAGGGTGAGAGTACTTACTTTCACAACAAAAAACGGAAAACTTATGCCAAGATTTGGGTCATTTTCATCAACGACAACAGCAGCTATAAACTTAAAAGTAGAAGCATAAAATGGGTAAAAAAAAACAACAATAGGAACAGCACATAAAACTGCAACACAGTCTCATCTTGCAGTAGAGTTTACAAAAGTTTAATTGGATTTTCTTCTGCTCGAATTTTATATATGACAAAGAGTAGAATTTCACAAATTAACAAAATTAACTTTTTTTGACAAAACTATAGGAAAGCAATGCAAAGAAAAAAAAAACAATAGCAAAGAGAACGTGGACAGTGGAATTAAGACAAAGAAATTGTTATAAAAATGATGTTTTTATACTTAAGACAAAGCTTGAAAATATTAAGTATATAAAATTATAATGAGATGTTAACGATTAGTTTGTTTGATTTATCACTGAACTGTTGCTTTTAGGGAAGTATGGTGACATGTCCTTGGTTAGTGCTGTGTTATGTCCATACTGAAGAAAACGATAAGCTGCATTTTCACTAACTGGGACTTGAACTAACACATTTGTTGTTGTTTTCCATATAAAATATTAATTTAATTTATAAATTTAACTGTTGTTTAAATTGTAACTGTACTTTCAGTAATCAGTAAAAATATAAAAAAAAACTAATAATGGGGACATTTTCGACCATATCTGTCATCTCTATCACATATCCAAGTTTCATTCGAATCTGAGGAAATCACATACGGAGACCTTATTTTTCAGTCAGTTATACCTCACATTTTAGATTCGTATTATGGATTCCGGCACTAGTTACACGGAATCGATTCTAGCGAAACCATTTCAAAAATTTATAAATCTTTCGAGGCTACTATTAGACCATTCGTTAGGCAAGTTTGAATGGAATAGAAATAAATCTGTCAAAATAGCAGAAAAAGCAACTAAAGAATGTTTGTTATTTTTAAGCTAAATTTAGTTGATTGCCAATAGCAGTCTATTCTGCTAAAATCAGCAGAAATATTTGCAAAAAAAATTGTAAACTAATGCATTCAAAAGGTTCGATTTTTATTTACATTTAAAAAAAAAATCGATAAAAACTTCGAAAATTTTTAAATTTTTCGTGATTCTTTATTATGGTTATTTGGCAAAATTTTTTGCTGATTTTAGCAGGTTAATTTGTTATTTTCTATTAACAAAAATTTAACTCAAATATAACTAAAATTCTATATATTTAACAGTTTTGTTTTTACTGTTCCTATCTGACTGATATATAGCAAAACTAATCTGCAAATAGCAATTTTTTCTGCAGCATAATTTTTAACTAATTTTTAGTAGTTTTAATTAAATTGTTTACAGAATTTTTGCTATTAGTGTACCAAATGACGGGTTATATAGCCAGTGTGGCCCAACTGGTGCGTTTGAAGGAGGAAATCGCAGAAAAAAGGCCTCATATGAAAAAAAAAAAAGGTGCTCTTTCAGGAAGACAATGCGCCGCATCACAAGTCGTTGGCTACCATGGCCAAATTGCATGAATTACACTTTCAATTGCTTCCGCACCCACCGTATTCGCCAGATTTGACTCCCAGCGATTTTTACCTGTTTTCAGACTTCAAAAAAATGCTTGCCAGGGGGACGGCCTTAAATCGCAAGTTTAAAAATAAGGTCCACTCTAGTGTTCATATATATTTCGATTTTCACATGGGAACTTATCAATTTTTAATTTTTTTTACAAATTACAAAAATGCAACCAAAAAAGAAAAATATGCACAAATAAGCATTAAAAACCACAAAATATGCATTTATATCAAAATATGGAAATACAAGCATTTTCGTAAAAATATAAAAAAATATGCAACTACAAATCGATGCTATTTTGTTCTAAATTTGAGGATTCGGATAAATATTTAATCAATATTAGTTTTGGACTATCGAGGAAAAACATGCCTTTGCATGGAATTCCTTGCCCTTATGATGAACATCAGCTTAGATGTTGTTGAACTCCAAACTTATTTGGAAATATCATATGAGAAATGAAAGCTATCAATCCAAAAAAAACCACTAATCTACAATACAATGGGTGCGTTCGACAGATACAATTTGACAGTCAACAGTTCTACAACAGTTATGCAACTATCTGCTGAACGACCTGATTACTAACCGCTCAGTCTGAGCGCTCAGGTAGCGCTGTCATATTTTGGTAGCGTAAAAAATGTTTGCTACTTTTGATCAAATAGTGAACATTTGTTGTTGTTGTTTTTAAAAACTTTTTGTTTCGTATGATTGACAAATAAAAACATACAAATATAATTCAAAAATAAAAAATTAAAAAAATCAAAGGAAAATATAGAAAAAATGTATTTAAAAACAAAACAAAGAAAACATCGTTCAGCAGAGTAAGTAATCACAAAGCGCTACAAGTCACCGGTATCAGTTTAAGGTTTCTCTGCCGAATGCTACCAATAACAACCCCCATTTGGAAGTATGGAGTGGAAATGTGGCAACCTGCAAGTAATTCAAATATAAAAATTATATAATATTTCAAATCTAAAATTAAAAGAACTACTGTGAATGCAGAATGGTATATCACAGATGATGGCCTTTATCGCGATATAGTCATTAAAACCGTAAAAGAAGTAATTCGAAATTGCAGCTTAAAACACACCAATTGCCTTACTCTGCACTCAAGCTCTGTACTAAGACGACTGCCTGATAATGAGACCCTGATGCCCAGACGACCAAAGCGTTTTACTCTTACGGGACTACTTGCTCGCTTCTTTTGATTTAAAAAATTTGTTGTTACCAAATTTGGTTGGCCTAGCTCTGGTATTTTAGAAGAAAAATATCCCGAGAAACGGGATTTACTAAACCTGTCAATCTTGTAACATTACATTTAAGTATACCAAAGGATGCTATAATGTGCTATTAAGTGTTATACTGTAAATTGGTTGGTGTCTCGGCTATGAATATTCTGGGTGCCTCTATAACGTTCTAGTTTGTTCCATAACCACAGCTAAAAATCTGGGGTTCTCTGGAACTTTCGAGCTCGTTCTATAATCAAAGACATTACACTATAAAAGAGCTGCAGCTTAGGTTTGGAGACTGGAGTCAAGCAGTAGCGCGTGTATAGTTAAGCTCTGGTAAATAATGGTAAAATTGTTTGTTAAGTAATAAAGTGTTAAATAAATAAGTCTATAATAAACAAAAAAGTGTGTGTGTGTGTGTGTGTGTGTTATTTTTAATTGCAGAGAGCACCAATCCGGTTTATATAAAGGAGATAAACATACGTTTTTGAAGGTAAAACGTAGCAATTGGTGCCAGCAGTGGAATTAGTTATTTTAATTGCAATAGACGAGAACTCGGTTTATTTAAAGGAAATAAACCAACGTTTTTAAAAGGTAAAAACGTAACAATGTTCTATATGTTATCTTATTAACTATAACTCATTTGATTGAATTATCAGAGACATATAATATAGAGATGTAACATGGATAATTCTTTAAACAAACTGTAGATGTCGCTAGCATGTGGGAAATTTTGCAAAGGGAGGATTTTTTTATGTCAAATGAGCTTTTACAGAGTTGTTAGGTAAGGGGATTTGGACCCAAATTAGGGATTTCGACTTCGTTTTGGGGACAGATTAAAAAATTTGTAAATGAATGGGGGAAATGTTTTTAGTTGATCTGTTATTTAAGTAAATGAATGTTATTTTTAGTTTGACTCAAGATCATAAATTAATATCACTTTCTGTTTAAATTATTTTCAAATCAAAGAAAGATGATACAATTTTTACAAGTAAATTACAATTACAATTAAATTGAAAAAATTCGCATTCTGCCTTGCTGGTCTTATCGAATTTTTTCAATAATTTTTATTCTTTGTAATTTACTTGTAAAAATTGTATCATCTTTCTTTGATTTGAAAATAATTTAAACAGAAAGTGATATTAATTTATGATCTTGAGTCAAACTAAAAATAACATTCATTTAAATTTGTAAATTTTAAAAGATTTAGTTATAGGCCCAAAATAAGAAGAATTTTGGTATAAATTATATGCGTATTAATTCAAATGAGGTCTGTTAAAGAATTTTAAAATATTTAAATTATTGAAGGAAAGTTCTCCAAATATTTATAAATCTTGAAATGACGAAAAGCAACCAAGCTCAATAATTAATCAACAATTGTTCTATTTTCCAAATACTGAAATTGTTATATGCAAAAAGTACCAGGGGTTTTCATAAAACCTCTTATATACCTTCTGAATCGTGTAAACTCGACTTATGCAAACTTAATGTTCAAAAGAGTTTACGAGCCCTAGAACTTACACCTTACTAGATTTACAAATTTTAGAAAAAAAAGACTTCACCATAATGAAGTTCGTGTGAAAATTGTGTAGAATTTTTTCTCCAGAAAATTTAATATACGACTTTTATTTTGAAACGGTAACATTTCAGCTTAATTGTGATTTGTCTTTCGTATAGTAAAATTTTTTTAGTTTCACAATTTTAACAAAGATTTGAGGCCTTTAAAGTTCGAGTGACAACGTAAATATTTCTTCGTAAGATATTCAATTGTATTTAATTTGCTCACATATTTCTTAATAATTTTCTGAACTTAAGAGCGATGCTAACTTAGCTCCTTTTTTTGATTTTTTGTTTAAATTGAAATGAATTGGGTATAACATTGGGGATTTAAACATTTAAAATGGGTATAAGCTAAACGTTTTTGTGCAACACTGCTCCCCAAATAAAATGAAACAGTATTGCCAGAAAAACAAAACAGCAAAAGAACCAACTGAGTTACCCGTTATTAAGTGCATAGTAAAGGGCTGAACGATTCATCTTAAATGAGATTTCAAGACACATGATAGCCTACAAGCCATAACAAGTTGTGTGGTTGTATTTTTTATAACGATTGAGTCAGTACAAACAACAAAAAACAACACGATGGCAAAAAAGCATATGGATAGTGAGACGAATCCCATCACGAATCGTTTATCACGGATGACAACAGTACATTACCACATCATATTATTGTGAACTTAAGCAACCAACACAATATCAACACCATCGTTTTAGTGTTACTGAAAACTTATGTATAACAGTGTTGCCAGTTTGGGGGATTTATCCCCAAATTGGGAATTGTATCATCAATGGGGATAAAAACTTCCGTTTGTAGAACTGGGGATTTATTGGGGATGATACGAAATTTAGGGGATCATTTGGGGATAAAATATATTATTGCTTTTTCATATTTTTATGAATTTAATCCTGATAATTCTAAATATTTATATTTTTTTCTAAGAATGATGATAATAGTGAATGATTTTTAGCTACAAAAATTTGAGTCTGGCAAGGTAATGTTCCTAGAAACTATAATTCCTCTTGGTGAAAATTCAAATTCGTTTTGGTTTTAAAATTTTTAAAGTTATTTAAATTTAATAAGAGTTATAAGAAGTTCTTCTTAAATTAAATGTATACTTTACAAGTTACTCAATTGTCAAAAGTTAATCCATCTGCTAAAATGCTAAAACTTTTTAATGCAGTACCATACACAACAAAATGTCTGTTATTTATTAAATGTCTGTTTATTATTAAATATTTAAAATGAAAAATTTTGGTTCAAATTTTCTTTGCTGTTATTTAAATTTATTTGTTCTTTTTTATAATTTGTTGTAAGCACAAATTTATTAAGTCTGAGTGTACAACTTACCGCAAAAAATAAACGAATATGGTATTTTTCCACTAATTTTTCGAAAAAATTAACGAAAACAAATTTTTATATAAAATAAAAGTTGGAAATTTTTTGGGATGGCAAATTAAAAATTGGGGATAAGGTATGAAAAGACTGGCAACACTGATGTATGTAACCGAAATACGTACCTACTAGGGATGCCGAACGGGACTGGTTTTTACAAATCCCGGGATTCGGGATTTTGAAAATTGAAATCCCGGGATCCCGGGATTTTTCGGGATCCCGGGATTTATCGGGATCCCGGGATTTTTCGGGATTTCGGGATTTTTCGGGGTTTCGGGATTTTCCTGTTTCATTACATTTTTAATTTTAAAAATAAATAGCTGAAATAAACCCTACAAATTAAAATAATTCATTACAAATCTACTTATTTATTTCTTGTAGTATAAAAAAATAAACAAATTAATCCGGATTCACAATGCTGGAGTGTTCAACGCCGCAGAGTGGAGTAGACTAAAGTACAGATGGCATGATACAAAAAATATAGATGTGCGAAAAAGAAAGAAACAAAATCAGCTCAGAGTGGAGTACTACAGCATTGTGAATCAGGCTTTAAACGAAAGTACACCCATAGAAATAAGTACGTAAAAATAGCAGAAAAAGTTACTAGTAATTAGCAAAAAAGTTTCGCCATAAAAACTACCGAAATCAGCAGAACGTGTTTGCTAAATAATTGTTAAATTTCCGAAATATAAGTAATATACTTATAAGGTTAATTCAATTAATTACAAATTACAATTTGTCTCTGAAACTTCTGAGAAAAAACTTTTTAATTAAAAGTAGCAAAAAACACTGCTATGTCTACAAATTTTTAGTTATATTTGTTTAAAATTAATTGAATGCCCATACAAACCTCTCTGCTGAAATCATCAAAAATATTAAGTGATATTATATTGGATTCTTTAAGTTTACTAATATAAAATGTTGAGCACATATCTCTGCTGATTTCAGAAAGGTAGATGGTTAGGTTTTACTAAATACTTTAACAAAAATTTTCTGTTTTTTGTACACTAATATTTGGTAAAATTATTTTGCATGAAGTTAAGATTTCAGTAAATCATCAATAAAATTAATAAAAACATGTCCGTTAAAAGATTGAATTAATCCGAATTACGGTTTTTAATAGTTTTAAAGCTGAAAAAATTTTTTTAAATTATTTAGGTTTATATTCAGATCTATTTAATGTGTGACAAGGTTTTCTAGCCAAGAATCGGAATATACTTTCCCAAAGGTTTTAGACATGCTGAATCCGATTATGAAAAAAATAAATTTCTGGAAGTTATAGGACCTCAAATATACCCAAAAAACGTGTTTTTGCACTTCTAGGTCAGATTCGGATTCAGCACGTCTAAAGCCGTCGGAAAAGTAAGTCTCATTCTTGGTTAGAAAATTTCATCAAATTTTGTCGGCCTGTGTTATTTACGAATAGTAGAAATTAGTTTTTTTTAATAAAATTTAATAAGATATTAGACTTTTAAGTGATTTAGGTCGAATATAACAATAAAAATAAATACAAAAAGTGATAAAATATGCCAAATAATGAAATCGGAAATCCCGGGATTTTTTCAAGAACAATCCCGGGATTTCGGGATTCGTAAATCCCGAAAATCCCGGGATTTTCGGGATCGGGATTTCGGGATCGGTATCCCTAGTACCTACTCTGTTGAAAGCTATCATGCTAATGAATGGAGTATTTTTTTTTTTGTTATGCTTTTAGCAGCGTTGCCAACTCTTGAAGGCAGGAAAGCACCGTGAGCATTGTGAAAATGGGTAAAAAGGGTAAAAATTTACCAAAAATGGGGTAAAAAAGCACGATAATAATTTTTGGAAAAATTTAAGTCCAGAATTTAAAAACAGATTTTAGTTTTATAAAATCGTGTAAAAACGGTTCAAAAATAACTAAAAACGGGGTAAAAAAGTTCGAAACTAATATTTAAAAATTTTGAAGTTTAAATATAAAGAAGTTGCTATTTAAAATTGTACTACAAACACTGGAAAATTGTATTTTTTGTATAGTTCGTATTATTTTTTCAACTTTGACAGAAAATTGAAGAAAAATTAAAAAAACCTGAACAAATACCAAAAATATAAACTCTACAAAAAGCACTAAAAGCACTGTCAAAAATTTGAAAAAGCACTGTAAATACCCGCTTTTTTTAAACGGGTATTTGTAAAAAATCACCGGGTACGGGAAGGAAAAAAGCACCAAAAAATACCCGAAAAGCACTGAAATGGCAACACTGGCTTTTAGTTGAGAGTTTTGTTTTCATTCGTGTTGTGTAGGTATGAAAAGCCGATTATGATCGGCCAATGGTATAATGAAAAAATTAAAATAGACAAATGTGTCTACCCCCAAAAAATTCTTTAGTTGATCTTAATGAATATTTCAACTATTTAATATGTGAAATACTCTAATGATACCAAAAAAAAAATCTCTAAAGCGACGAATACATTAAGGAACATGAGTAGGGTTTTTAGCAAACTCTACTACGTATTGGTTTTATTATATTATTTATTTTTAATTTTATTTTTCAATATTGTTTAATTATACCACCGATTCTTTTTAAATGTTTTTTTTTGGAATGAATTTGGTAAATTTTATTTTATAGAATTTCGTTATGTTATTTATTTTAAGGGTATCGGTATTTTAAGTTATATCGTTAAGTTATTTTAGGGTTAACGGTATTTTAATTTATTTCGTTAGGTTATTTTAAGGTTAACGGTATTCTAAGTTACTTCGTTAGTGGTATTTTAGGGTTAAAAATAGTTCGTTGAAAGGGTTTCGAATCGTTAACGGTATTTTACGGTTAGTGTTTCCCAACCAAGTTAAAAATTTTAAAAATTGCCAAAATTAAATAAATCGTTTAAATTTAAAAATTGTCAAAATTTGAAAAAATCATAAAAAACCGCCAAAATTTTGAAAATAGCAAAATTTAGAAAAATCGGCAAAATTAAAGAAATCGTCGAAAATTAGAAAATATCATCAAAATTAAAAAATCATCGACATTAAAAAAATCGCCAAAAAGCTATATATATTTATATTAATAAGAATTAATATAAATTATTTTTTTTTTATAATTTATTATGCATTAATAACATTATTAATTTTTTTTTTTACTAACTTTTTTATATAATAATATAAAAATTGTAAATCAAACATTGAATTGAAAATAAAGAACAACTAACTACCTGCTAACTTTTTTATCTGAGTGTACATTTATACTTTTTCGTTTTATAAAACCTACATACCACACAACACACCATCGCATCCATAGCATTCATTGCGATACTTAAACACTAGTTCAAAGTACTAATTGCTATGTTATGGTAGCGAACAATCGTGTGTCACTACAATCACTTATTGTTTTTTTCGTTGCCATGTTTAATGCTTAAGCTCGCTTACGTTTTGATTTGTCTTCTAGTCGTAACAGGGTGGTTTAAATCGTAATGCACACATACTAGCACCATGTGATTTAATGACTACAACAAACCGATTGCACTCACGCAGTCTTTTAGTGCATAGAGGTCCGAAAAACCGGTTTTTTATCCGTATCTCAAAATTCTGACGTGCCTGGAAAATTTCAAATACAGATTCTTGTTCTACTCGACAATACCTATCAGAAAATTAATATAATATCCCAGGGATTTTTTTTTGTAACACCGTGTAATTTACCACCCGTAAACCGTAAGATAAATTACTTGTTATCATTATTGACAGGTGCAATTAATATTGGGAAAATAAAAAGAAATAAAACACTGGAAGGCTAATTGCTATGCCGACTGGTTGCTTGAAGAATGGTCGGCTTGCTAATTGACTCGGATTACAATGTAATGCATTGTGTCAAGGCTCCATTAGTCTTTGCTTTCCGTGGCATTTCTGTAACGTGCCGTGCCGAATGGCTCTTTTGTGTAGTTAGTCTTTTCCGTAACAACGTGTCAGTTGTTTAATGTTGTTTTTCTTAGCAGAGATCTGCGTCAACCAGATTAATCGGTTGCGGTGGCTAAATAAAAAAATTGCAGCGGCGGCTTAAAGCTGGCTGTGAGCAAAAAGCTGATCGGCTAGCCAACTTTAAGTTGACACAAAAAAAACATCGGCTTAACGGTCAAAAAAGAAAATTAAAAAAATATATACTATTTTTAGATTTTTATCGTGTAAAAAAATTTTTCGACGGCGGCGGTCACAAAAATTAGACTGCGGCTCGGCTTAGCCGTTTTAAGCCATTCGTCGCAGATCTCAAAATATCAGCTGTCAACTCGCTGTCAATTAAAGGATAACAAAAATACTGTTTTCAACAGGTTCATCCGGCACGGCACGTTACATTACAGACAAACTAACGACTCAAATGCTTTTTCATACACTCAAAACAAAAGTCAGTAAAGCCAGCAAAAAATGTTGCTGTGTCAGCAAATTTTTAGTCAGGAGCGGGCTTGCAAAAAAGTTGGTAATTTCAGCAAAAGGTTAGCTGAAAATCAGCGAGCTGATTTTTACCAAAAAAATAGTAATCTTCAGCAAAAGTTTTTCTAACACTTAGTCGATTGCAAATGAAAAAAATCCATGCTAAAATCACTAAACTTTTTGCTGAATATTAGTAGATTGAAAAAAACCAGGGACGTAACAGTTATAACTTTTATTCAAAAAACTTATTGTTTTACAATTATTTCTTGTTTCAGTATTTTTAATTTTCTGTTTATTTGCTCTGTTTGATTTTTATTTTTAATTCAAACAAAAACAATCCAAATACGATTTTTATTTTTTCAAAAATAATAAAAGTTATTTTGTGAGTTTTTTTCTTTATCAAAAAATAACAGTTAAGAATATAAATCAATAGCCATAGAACCAATGACTTCAACAATTATAATATCCTGATGATGTCAACTAGTGTTAATAAAAGATTGAATAGTGATTTAAAGTGAGTAAATATGTATATTCCACCAACTTCCGGCATTCGATTTAGGTCAATTTTCAATTTTTATTTTATTATCAAATATAAAAGTTAGTGCTTAATTTTTTCAAAAAAATCATTCTGTAACTTTTATAAAAAGTTTTAAAATAAAAATCAAAAATACAACAGAAATTTATAGAGTAAAATATAAAAATTGAAAAAATTAAAATCTTTGCCAAACTTTGTGATTTTTTTGTGCAATATAATTTATAAAATATATGCATTATTGAAATATTATAATTAAATAAATTTGGGTGGTGACTTTTTTAGAATTATAACAGTTATTTTGGGTCTCTGAAAAAAACTCAAAAAACTTGTAGCGAAATTTTACTTTAGTTAAATTATTTGGTGAAAATTTAAATATAGGAATTGTGTAGAGTTGTTTTTCTTTTTTATCATTTCCGTTCTTTGTACTACATCCAGACAAGCTGCGACATCTACATCTTGTCTATCTGGTTGTCGTGCACGCTGTAAATGCGGTTATCAGCACAATTTTTGTAGCAAAATAAATTAGTAAAACATTAGTTCAAAATTAGTTTAGTGCTAAAAAATGTAAATAAAACTTTTGCTGAAAACGGAAATTCATCAAAAAATTTGCTGAAAACTAGTACACTTGATATACAAGACGTTTTACTACTTTTTCTACTAAGTTATTTTTTTGAGTGTAGAACAGAAAGAAATCAGCCGATTCGTCACGGCACGTCACGTACAAACTAATTATACCTTTACAGTTGTTAAACATCTGGAGAGGAATAAATTATATATAATTACCTGTCGGCAGGATTTTTATTTAAAGTACGAAAGATAAGTCCATCTAAACTTAGTCATAACCACGGCATTGAAAACTGATCTTCGTAGGGATCGGAGGTCAAGCCTTGAGAAGACTCATGGCAATAGGTAAATTATAAAAGACGCCTCCAATCGGGACCTTTCTAAAATCTCAGAGTGGTGTCATACCAATATGGTCGACTTTAATAAACGGCCTGTAGGGTCAGCACTGTCGCCTGTTCACTTGGGTGGTATCGATATTGAGAAATCGGGTACTATTGATGTTCTTGGCATGATGTCTGATGTCCGTTTAAAAAAAACAAGTTTTTGATGTGTCAAAGGCAGCATCCATGTGTCAAGGTTTTTTGAAACGGTGCAAAGAGTACTTAACACCTTCCAATCTTATTATTACATATACCACATATAGCTGGCAGCCGATGGAATACAACTCTCATATATAGGCCGAAGCTTCAGAATTCATTTTGTAAATTCTAGACCTTGCTAATATATTCAATATCCAAGAGATTCTAAACTTTATATTAAATAAAACACTGTACATTTCTTTAACATCACAAAAACCAAAGAAATGGTTTGAATATACTCATATACAATCACTATCACATACATTAAAACATATTCTAACATTTATTTTTACAAAAAATGTAATTTTCATAAATACATGATGACGTTATTCTGGTTGTAATACAACATTTGCTGAAACATTTCCATCAGCAGTTTGAATGAATGGTTAATGGAAAAGTTAAAAGTTAATGTTTAATTCTTAAATACTGACTTTAATTACATACACACAGTATTTCGCTGCTGTTCTATTTTCTTCTTCTAACGATTAATTGAGACCCCAAAAAATTAGGAAAAATAAAAAAAAATTAAATAAAAACGAAAGAGGACAACAAAAAATGTCAAAACATGTAAAAGTATAAAAACAGAAGTTAAAATAAAAAAAACAGCTAGAATGAGAATTACAAAATCCTATTATGAATCCATTAGATACGCTTGCACGCACAAAGTACATAAATAGTACTATGACACAAACACTCACATAGAAAATACATCTACACACTAATACAATACATATAAGTATTTAGTATAAACTATATATACCAGGGAGGGGAAACTTGATACTAAGCTTTAATCGAAAGACAACTCCTTCGTAATCCAAAGAACTAACAAGAAAACTACTTTAGGGTGGACTCCTAGAAGTTGATGGAATTTCGATATGTGATAGTAGGAGACGCCTATTTAGCAGACTAATGCATATTAAAGAAGTAAAAAATTGATTCAAAATCAGTTGTTACCAAAAATTTTCATATTTTTAGTGCATATCAGTGTTGCCATATATTTTCGTTTTTTAGAAAAACATCTAGGTATATTTAGTTCTATAGTTTGTACGCAGGGTCGCCTCTTTTTGGCCAAAAGTATAATTCAGGTAAATGGTAAATATGTTTATATATTCAAAAACTAAAATTCTTGTATATTTTGTTAGTCAAATATTGTATCATTATGGTTACTCGTTGTTAGTTGGTGAGAGTTCAAAGTCAAAATTTTATAATTTTGTGATATTAACTGAATATTCTATAACCCAGCAAAAATTTTTTTGTATTTTGGAAGCAGTAAAAATACGAAGCGCTTAAAAACGCGCTACAAATTCTGCTTTACAGAGTTGCGCCACTTTATGCGTATACAATACACAAAAAATTTTGCAATTTGATTTTATACCCTGCAAAACTGCCTTAAACGAAGCAAATCGTAAGCAAGTTATTTAAAAAATTATAGTGATACGCTATTCCCTTACGACGAAGCAGGTTTTAAGGGAGTAAAATAAAATGTAAGTTATCCAAAGATTTATGCGCACAAAATCTGAGTCATCTCAATCGTGTTTTACCCTTCTTTAGTAGAGTTTAATGTATAGACGCCACATAAACATGTGTTAGTCTGCTTTTTTAAGTCGGCAAATGAATGCACTTATTTTCATAAGAAGTAGCGTTTAAATGCGCTCAATGAAAATCATGAATTTACTGCATCTTTTCAGCAGCAAAAAAAGCACTTTTTCCAAAAAAAGTGCATGAATTTATTTGCGGTTAAATGCACTTACGAAAAACATGAATTTACTGCAATTTTTCAGCAGCGAATAATGCGCTTTTTCTCACAAAACAACGTGCTTCCAAGCGTGCCCTTTGTATGTAAGGGATTAATTTTATTTATTCCCTTACAAAGCTGCATCCAGCGAAGCAGGTTTTTTGCTGGGTCGTTGTTAGTTGGTGAGAGTTCAAAGTCAAAGTTTTATAATTTTGTGATATACACTGAATATTCTATAAGTGTCACCTACAGGAATTAAATTTTTCAAAAAGGAAATAATAAATAAAATATCCCGGCGCTTCCAAAATTTGGAATAGCAATATTTGGCCTTAGCTTTTTGTGAGGATTAACAAAAAATTAAGAAAAACTTTGGAATTAATTTTCCGACGATTTTGAACGGTGACATTTATGCAATGATGTTACTTAAAGCAGGTGACAATTATAGAACTTTTAGTGTATTTTTATTTTGTAATGATCAGGGCAGCGACTATCATGCAAGTGCATGTTTGTAGTCACACACAGAGAAAAAATATGCCGTTTTCCAACTGAAATTAGGTTACATCTATTAAAATAGGTTGGTGCAACTGAATATTGGCTATCACAACAAATTTGGTTCATACAACGGAATTTTAGTTGCAATGCCCAAAATATTTAGGTATCACATTCCAATATGGTTTCACTCACCGAATTTATTGGTTGTAGCAACCAAAAAAGCCTTAGCAATTCGGTTGGCAATTTTTTTCCTGAGTGCATTAATCCAAAAATGATTTTGACCAAATAATTTTCCAAATCAAAGAATTTGCAACAAAATGGCATCGAGTTATTGTTGCATATTTTTGCATATTTTGCTTTCAAGTGAATATTTTTTGCATATTTTATGATTTTTATTGCATATTTTTGCATATTTTTTTTAAAAACTAAAAACAAGATTAAATGAAATATAAATGAAAGAAAAAATTTGAAAACCTTAACGTTCATAAACTTTCGAGATTTTGCCCCTTAACTGATAAACGGCTTCCAGAGCTCACTTCTACACTACGTTAGATTTCAATATAACAATTTTTGGCTAAGAACTATAGTGTGAATTAAAAATGGTCCTTTAATTAGTTTTGGAGGTTTTTGATCTCAAATCCAAAATCATAACCCAAAAAAGCAAATTCAGAATGGCGTCCACGAATTTAAAATTTTGAACATATATATTTTAACTTTTTATAATTTTGATTTAAAACAAATACCTACATATATTAGTGGACGTAGACTTTTATATTATCTTTATAAAAACAGTGAACGCCATTATAGTTTGCCTGATTACCACTCCTTAATGAAGAATTTCGAACTCAAAATGGCGCATCCAGAATGCTGATAAGAATCGCCTCATATATTTGATATTCATAAGTGTATGAACAATTTTTGGACATTTTATTAGTTTAAATCTCCATCTTTTCACTCACTGATCGTCATTTTAAAATCAATAATTTAAAATTCAAAATGGCGCATCCCATTTGACGACATTGAATAGTTAGTATGTAGGAATTCAGATAATTTCGTGTTTTAGTGCACGGTAATTTTTTATATCTGAACTTCTGTGAAAAACATTCAATTTCGCACTTTAAAATTGTGAGAAATTTCAGAATACCAATTAAAAATGGAAAAAAATTTTTTTTTAAAATTAAAAACAAAACGAAAAATCCCTATAGTGACAATTTGGATCAGATTAGACAATACAAATATTATTATGAAATAATGGTTTCCGCCATATTGAATCCACCATTCTGAATTCAAAATTTTCGATTTCAGATTCGTATTTAACGACTCTAAACACATTATAAATAATTAATTTAAATCCAAAATATTAATATTTTAAAATTTATGACCGCCATTTTGGATCCCCCATTTTGAATTAAGAATTTATGATTTCAGTTTCGTGCTTAGCAACAGTAAATTGCCCTATAGTGATAACTTCATTCAAATCAGACAGTACAAAAAATTTTATAAAAATTAATAAATAAAATAAATTCAGATTCGAAATCAGCGAATCCAAATCCTTTAAAAAAACTACTTTTTAGTTTTATATACTCAACATTCTAGTGTTGGCCAAAACTCGATAATTTTGGCCCACAGTGCGCAGATTTTGACAAAAACAATACTGCACCACAAAAACCGAGTTTTTTACAGCTTTCTAATGAAACTTTCTTTGCATATAAAATTAACTTTCATTTATGTAAAGGGTGATCCAACTATAATGCACGATGTTAATTGTGAGTCACAACTTAACGTCAAGTTTTTTGCCAAACTTAATTTGACATTTCTTTGTTTCAGTGTTCAACAAATTCAGCTATGGAGAAGTACACAATTGAGCAGCGCGTTAAGATTGTTGAAGCCTTTTACGTTCAAATCAAAATGCATTTCGTGCACTTCACTGGTCAGCATAATCGACCAAATATGTCCACAATCGGGAGAATTGTGCGCAAATTTCAGCAAACCCCATCTGCAGGAAATATGAAAACATCTGTGCATGCTCGCCCAGTTCGTTCTGCGGAAAATATTTCTGTTATTGGCGATAGTGTGGCAGAAGAGCCGTCAACCTCGATTCGTCGTCGGTGTTCGCTATCGCGAGATGATAACGGACTTCTTGTGGCCAGAAATTGAGGATATGGACCTGGACGATATGTGCTTCCAATAGCATGGTACCACTTGCCACACAGCCAATGAATGGCTCTTTTGCGCGAGAAATTCAATGGCCGTGTTATCTCACGTCTTGGCGATTGGCCGCCACGATCATGTGATTTGACACCGTTGGACTTCTTTCTTTGGGGATATTTAAAAGAAAAAGTGTACGTCAATAAGCCAAGAACAATTCAAGAGCTAAAACATGAGATAAGTCGGCACATTAACGACATTGAATCTCATTGAATTATGTCTCAGAGTCATTGAAAATATGGACCATCGGATAGAGGTATGCCACCGTGAAGCCGTGGCGAGCATTTGGCCGATATTTTGTTTCACACATAATTGTCATAGATCCTTCTATCATAATAAAAAATATTATTTAAGATAATTCTCTGAAAACTTTTTGTTCTATTTACAATTAACATCGTGCGTTTTGGTTGGACCACCCTTTATTAATAACAGACATACTTTGCTAAAATTTTCTAAACGATCTTCTTGCCTAATGTTAGCTAAATTTTCTGTAAAATTACAATTTTTTATGTAACTTTTATAGACTTTTGTATTTGAATGTAGGTAGTTGACACCGTTATCCATAATTTCTAAGAATTTGCACAAAATATTCTTATATAAAAGTCCTTAGATTCATTTAATGTGCAGAAAAGTTGCGAATAATTTTTAGAGCAAAAGGTTATAGCAAAACGTACTAAATTTTCCATTCCTGAACTCACACACATGCGATTTCAATGAATATTAGGGAATGCAAAATCCCGCACTTTTTGATTTCCCGGGAAAGCGGGAAATTTATATTGAATTCCCGGGATCCCGCAAGGGAAATAAATTAAAAAATATTTTATAATAATTTAAAAATTTCTATAAATAAAATATCTTAAAGATCTCAAATTTTCATAATTGTGAAAAAGCTCAGGTGAGTTTTCTTTGAATTTTTGTAGTGAGAAAGAATTAATTTTATATTAGAAATTATATAAGTCCAATTATATATTTTTAAAAATTTAATAAACTAAAACTAATTTTTAGACTAAAAAGCTTGCCCGTCAAAAAAATAAATAAATACAGAAAATATTTTTGAGAAAATTGGAAAAAATTTTAAAAATTATGGGAATAAATTTTAACTTACTTGAAAATTTTTAAAAATCAATGGACAAATTTGTCTTTAATTCTGTACAGAATAAGTGCGATTCAAAATTTTTAATACAAACACTATTTGAGTGGTTTTAAGAGGCACTGAAAGGAACTTAAAAAGTTTGATCAAGTACACAAATTAATCAGTGTGTTCGTTAACTCGAAAATCTTACTACTTTTACTCAATTATTGTTTTGGTTACTCTTTGAATTTTTCCAGTTGTAAAAGTAACAAATTGTAGTAAGTAAACGAATAAGCCTAATGTAAAATGTTTACTATTTTCGAAAGACGCTGTGGTGTTATGGTTAGCGCGTTGGACTGTTACGCGTGAGGTTGCGGGTTCGAGCCCCAACCAAGGCAACATCAATTTATGAAAAATAGTAATATGTATGAGTTTTTTCTATCCCTCATACATATCGCAGCGTCCTCCTTCGGTGTTCCCATAGCACTTAACCCCACATAAGTAAAACAAAATAACAGGGCTACACTCTCAGAACAATTCCGTTGTGACAACGGTATTTTTTGCCAACCGAATTGATTCGGTTGCTGCAACCTCGTAATTCGGTTGCAGCAACCGAATTCAGTTGTGGCAACCGAATTCGAATTGAATTCGGTTGCGACTACCGAATTATCGTTTTCCACAACTGAATTCGATTGGGGCAACCGAATTACGAGGTTGCAGCAACCGACCCAATTCGGTTGGAAAAAATTCTGTTGTCACAACGGAATTGTTTTGAGAGTGTATGAACTAAAAAGCTTCAACAAAGTTCGCCAACTCACCGTCAGATGGCGCGCAACAACTGTTCTAAAATTCAACATTTCGCGCAATTACAGTGTTGCCATATTTGAAGCCCTTCATCTTTCACCACCTTTCACTTCTTCTCTATCCCCTTTCCAAAGGAAGCAACACGTTAATTAATAGGAAGAATTTCCTGAGTGTTGCTTCTCCTCATAAAAAAAAAAAAAAAAAAAAAAAAAAAAAAAATGGCATAAGAAAATTTAGAATAATTAACTTTATTATTTTTAACTTTATTATTTTAAATTACATTTTTTGAAATCCCGGGATTCCCGGTCCAAATTCCCGGGAATGCGGGAACTGAAAAATGCTTAATTTGCCGGGAAATCCCGGGATGCATTCCCTAATGAATATGTAAAAAACCGCACTAAATGAGTAGAAAACAGAACACACACTTGCAAAAAAAAATAATGTGACACTATGCAGAGAGAGAAAAACAAACTCACAAAAAAATTAAAAAAAAAAATCTCTAGTTACATGAAAACCAGATATTTTACTAACTGTTATGAGGTGGAGTTAGTTCTAGTACGGTGGTATTAAATACACAGCTATATCGTCGGCTTGCCTGCAAGTAGTGCTATGTGTTTTTTACCAGGTTGTCAGGAGAGCGAACAAACTGATTTATATTATCCTTATTTACTAAAATCGTTATTAAGGCATATGATGTCAATAAAATATCTTAAAAATATAACATAAATCAGTTTTTTCGCTCTCCTGAAAATCTGTTTAGAAAACACATAGCACAACTTGCAGGCAAGCCGACGATATGCAAACATACATATAAAACAAGTTAAAAAGTTAAAGTCGGGTATACCTACTATATAATACCCTACACCACATAAAGATTTGGGTAATATTCCAGGAAGCGGATCAAATTATGTGCGCTGTAATCGACTTAGACATTGCTAAGTCGACTCAGGAAATGAATTTTGTGTAGATCGGTATACTATAATGTCATTATTTTTGAAGGTTACAAACAATCAATATGTCCTGTAGTGGCGTAGGGTATAACAACTTTATGTACTCCATGGTACATACACCATTCCTCATATAGTACGTAGTATATAAATAATATTAAATTCAGTTATCATGACCATAATCCGAAAAGTTTTCTTATAGTAATCAAAAAAAAAAGTAATAAAGGGAACTCTTTGTTTTTTGCAACAACATAGAAGAAGACCAAAAAAATTACGAAATTATCTCTAAATCTTAGACATGTTTACTTTTAAATATGCCTACAGTTTTGGAGGCAAACACTATGAAATTGATAAATTACTGATACACCAACGAAAAAAATGTATTAAACATCAAAAAAAGTTTTGAAAAAAAAGAATTTAAATTACTCCTAAAGAGTTGACTTAAGTTTAACTAATAAACAAACGAAAATATTAATATTATTTTCAATCGAAAACTTAAAGTAGAAAATGTGAAAGATTGTTATAATCGATCATACATGACTAATTAATTATTTGGACAAATTAACTGACGATTTCATTAGCATTAAATTGAAACTAACGCTAATGAAATTTTTGGCTTTGTTATTATTTCGACTAATGCCAATGCTTGGAAATACATCGATTTCATTACTAATGCCAATTGCATAGTAAATTCATTACGATTACTTATGCCTCAATTATAAAAAAGAATCGGCATTAGTAAATTTCATTTTATAGATTTCGTAATTCATTGCCGAGCTTGCAAATGGCCATTTTACAAAATTGCCAACGTAAAATGGACAAAATTTTTGATCCGTCAGAGTAATAATACACTCCTATAATACTAATAAGCCAGCTCCCGAGGGATCCATTTATCTACAACAGAAACAGGGCAACATTTTTTCGAAACTACATTTTCATGTAATGAAATGTGGACTAAGTGAAATTGGAACATGTGCCGCAGGCAACGAAATGGAATCAAACGTGGAACGAAATTCTTATTATCTCAGTTTATTAACTTCTATTATCCTATAAATGGAAAAAATGGGTCACCCTGTGGCTGTTTTATAAAAATTTACTCTTGGGAACCGCTCTCATTTTCCACCTTGTTTCATCGATTTTCCCCAACAACTCATCAATAACTCCAAATTTCTGGCAATAAACAGCTGACAAAATAAAGCGAAAGACAATTTATCCAAAAGATGATGTCATAATCGATCCTGATTGAAAACCTAAGGCCCGAATTCTAGACGATTATTAATATTTGTTGGAGTATCATTGGTGATGGCGATTTATTAGGCCAATCAAAATTGCACACAGCTGTGGATAGAGCAATAGAAAATAACAGAGAAAATAAAGGGTTCTTCAACAGGGACGCTACAAAAGTAGAAAGACAGGGACAGCAAACGACGACATATGTCTTGCCGCTCTTTTGACATTTCTCTTCAGTAAGGTTTGCCATTTCATGATGGAAAGATATACGAGCCAACAACGAGTCGAAATTATTAAAATTTACTACCGAAATTCGGAGTCAGTGGCCTCAACGTTAAGAGCGATACGTCCAATTTATGGTCGTCATAATGAATGGCTTCGTCAGTAAACAAAATATGCGTTATTGGTCAGACAGCAATCCACACGTACTCCATGAGTCATCATTGCATCCCGAAAAAATTACGGTTTGGTGTGGTTTATGGGCCGGCGGCGTCAGTGGGCCGAACTTCTTCCGTGATGATCAAGACCGGCACGTTACTGTGAATGGGAATCGTTCAATGATAACCGAATATTTTTGGCCCCAATTGGATGATATGGACTTGGAGGACATGTGGTTCCAACAGGACGGCGCCACAAGCCACACAGCGAATGTCACAATCAATTTATTGCAAACCAAGTTTGGAGAACGTGTTATCTCACGAAATGGTCCAGTCGATTGGCCGCCTCGGTCGTGCGATTTGACACCGTTGGACTATTTCCTGTAGGGCTACGTCAAATCTATGGTCTATGCTAACAAACCAGCGACGATTGATGAACTTCGTACGAATATCGGCCGATTTATGCTTGAAAACCGTCGAAAATTGGGTTCAGCGTCTGGACTTCTACAAGCGTGCCCGTGGCCGACATGCAAAAGAGATCGATTTCCATACATAATGGCATCGAATGTACTTTCACAGCAATAAAGAATTTCATTGATATCCAAAACCGATTTTGTTTTATTTTAAAAAACTTTTGTAGCGCTCTTATTGAAGAACCCTTTATATTTTTTATTTGTATTTATTTGTATATTTCACATTTTATATGGACATAAACATTAAATTTAAAGCGAAAAATGGAAGTGTATAAGTCAGATATAAATGTCTTTAGCTATTGCTGTGAGAAATATGTACCAAAACATGAAAAAAGGAAATTTCAGTACAGATATTGTTCAAACATACGGGATGTACTTTTTCCAAAATGCCATAGTTAACAAAAATTGGATACCAAATATAGTGTGCCAAAAAGTTGCTACAATCGTCTAATGAATTGGAAAAATAGAAGACGTGTATCTATGCTATTCGGTATCTCAATGACTTGGACTAATCCTGGCGACGGTCACAATTCATTGAATTGCAACGCATGTGCGAATGAAAGACCTGCATTGAGAAAAACGGAAAGAAAATCGTATAATTACGTCAGTGTTACAAGTGACCAAACACCATTGCCTCATTCGCGCCCCATGACTGTGCCAAAATCTTCCAACCCAGATGTTCTATCTTCTATGACTGCTCTGGCTTGTGTACCAACATATGATGATCCCCCATTTAGTCCCGAACCATCTATATCCAATCAGCATATTTTAATAAATCAAAATCAGCTTGATTCAATTCTCACCCAATTGAAATTCACACAGCATAAATCAGAAGAGCTGGCTTCGTTTTTGAAATCAAACAATCTTTTGACACCCGGTACAAAAGTCACAGCTTATCGAAGTCGATAAGGTTTACTCGGTTTAAATGGTGAAAAAACTTCTGCGTATTGCCCGGATGTCGGAAAATTTATGGACCCAATGGAAATAAAATATGAAGCAGATGACTGGGGATTATTTATTGACAGTTCTAAACTCAGTTTGAAAGCGGTTTTACTGCATAAGACCAATGAAAAACCTTCGGTTCCAATCGCGTATAGTTCAGAAACGAAGGAAACATATGATGCACCAGAAAATATTTTAAAAATGGTTAACTACGCTAAACATATGTGGCTCATATGCTGCCATTTAAAAATTGTAGCAATGCTTTGCGGTCTTCGAAGCGGCTATATAAAATAAATGTGCTTTTTGTGCAATTGGGACACATGATTTACCGGAGACTAATACGCCTGCCACGAATGGAAACACAGAGAGCACAGGAGGTTAGGAATGGCCAATATTATTCGTGAACCTCTCGTGCCGAAAACATATTACTCTGCATATTAAACTTGGAATTGTTAAGTATTTCATCAAGACTGTCACCAAAAGATAATTTTTTCAATTTCGTGGAAAATTCAAACTTTTTGAAACATATTTCTCATGATTTTCCATCAGGCCTACTTAATGGTCCAGATACATATACGAAATCTTATTAAAAATGACGCATTCAACAATATTTTGAATGACGCTGAAGTGGATGTTTGGAAGGCAATCAAAGAAGTAATAGAAGGCTTGTTGGGAAAGCACCATTCTAGCTACTACGATGTTTCTATCGCAAGTATGTTAATATATTTCTCGAAAATTGAAAATTCATTATTTATATCATCATCTGGACTACATCAACAGACAACTGGCCACAGAACCTGATACGAACGCTATCATCAAGTTGATATGCCATTTGAAATGAGGTAATACTATGAACCATGTGAAAATCGAAATATATATGAACATACGTGAAAAAAAAAAAAAAAAAAAAAAAAAAAAAAAAAAATCATTTTCGAGGCTCCCAAATTTAAATTTTTTTGCAATTTTCTAATATATGCTAGATTAGCGCCATCTTGAGGTGGCTTTTTGAAACAACTAATAAAGTTGTAAACAATATAACATTACAACCTTTCCAGAAAGGTATTACTTATGAAAATCGGATAAAAAATGTGGCAACTAGAGGTAAAAGTATATAAGTAAAATTATTTTCTCCTTGTTGTCATCAACATCTTTATCATCATTTCTCATCATTATCATCATTTCATCATCAAGCAGATAATAATTTTACTTATATACTTTTACCTCTAGTTGTCACATTTTTTATCCGATTTTCATAAGTAATACCTTTCTGGAAAGGTTGTAATGTTATATTGTTTACAACTTTATTAGTTGTTTCAAAAAGCCACCTCAAGATGGCGCTAATCTAGCATTTATTAGAAAATTGCAAAAAATTTAAATTTGGGAGCCTCGAAAATGATTTTTTTTATATGTTGTAGTGGAACTTTTTTTCCCCATGCTAAAAGCTTTCGAAAAATCGATGACGCAATATCGATTGCTAAATCGACCCACCCTAGTGATCATACATAGACCTGAATAGGATTATGCTTGGGCATACATGGTCATATACGTCAAAGCATGGCTCAATGTGTGACCATACATGATCTTATATATTTCCATATATCTTCGGATCCGAAATTTGAGGGTATATACATGTTCATATATGACCATATATGTATGCTCATATATGTTCCAAATATGTTCATATATGACCATATACCGTCAAATTTCAGATCTGAAGATATATGGAAATACATGAGAGCATGTATGGGCATACATTGAACTATGCATGGACATATATGATTACGTATGCCCATGCACGATCATATACAAGACTGTGTATGATCACGTATGTTTATATATATTTCGATTTTCACATGAGAAGTTTTTCTCCAACTCATTTTAATAAAACCAAAAATCACAGATACAGAAGGAAAATGTCGCCGAGTGCAATGCTTGCGGAAATTTTCTGGTGGCGTAGGCATGTATTCGAAGACAAGGATGATCCTGATGATGAAGAATTTTTAGAGGGTGCAGTAGGGGGGCCAGCAATGGAGTCACAAATTGTGATTATGTGTGGTTAAGAAACTGATGACAGCGATGATTGCGATAGCGATGAAACTAGCCCCGAACAATCATCATCGAAAAGGTCTAGAGAAATTTTTATGAATAGATAAACTTCGTTCTTCTTTAAACTTTTTTGTTACTTAATTTTTCTTAATAATTTCCCTAAAATCAATGGTCCTTACTATAAAAGAGTATTTTAAATTTAAAGTCGACTTTATTTTGAATCATACGGTTTTGTTTATTTTGTGTATGAAAACCCTACAAAAATATTCATATTTTCAAACATTTTGATTTGGTTGAAAATAAATTAATCAATCAGAATTCTCCAAAAATAAATCAAGTCAAGGAAAATACTCAAAACGATAGGAATTGACAATTACTTTCGTCAAAAATATATGGGAAACAAAAACAAATTTTCGTTACTTTGTTTTCCTTTAGACTTGAAAAATTTACATAGTAAGAGCGAATACTTTTTTATAGTGACAATTCGTAGAACTTGAGTAAAGACATTACTTTTCAAAGATTTTCATTGATACGTACTCAAAAATATGTTGACTTTATTTTTTCAGTCATTTATAGTCAGAAATTTGGAGTTGCTATGGCGAAAATTATTGAAAAAAAGGAGGGGGGGGGATTACAATTTTTTGAAGATTTCATTCGATAAAATTAGTTCAACTTAATTTTTTACATGGATATATTAATAAAAATTATTTATTTAAGCCTTAGCTACAATTCTGCTGAAGAACGAAATGAGAAATCATCACTGATCTTTGAGTTATAGCTGGAAAACTAAGCAAACAAATATCAAGGAAAATATATAAAAGGTCATAAAAAATTTTGCCCTGAGAACGCCAAACTCTTTGGAAGTTTTACTATACTGGCCTAGTACTTTCACCCTGACTTGGAACTTCTCACCCCCACAGACAATGACCCGAAAATCTTCTACAGCGTAATCTCTGATATGTAATAAAAAATATATGAAAATTGAAATGCAAATAAAAAATACATTTCCTATGTTATTTTCTTTTGTTCTATCGACAGCTGTGTGTAATTTGGATTGGCATAATTAATCGCCATCACCAATGATACCCCAGAAAATATTTATAATCGTCTTATAAAATTCGGACCTTGGGTATTCAATCAAGATCGATTAAGACGTCATCTTTTGGATGAATTGTCTTTCGCTTTATTTTTTCAGTCGTTTATGTCCAGAAATTTGGAGTTATTGAAGAGTTATTGGCGAAAATTGGCGAAGAAGGGGGAAAAGGGGGAAATTAAAATTTTTTGAAAAGTTTATTCGGTAAGATTAGTCCAATATGGATATATTAATAAAATTTATTTAAGCCTTAGTTATAATTTTGCTGAAGAATAAAATGATAAATCATCACTAATCCTTGAGTTATAGCTGAAAAATTAAACAAATAAACATCAAGATAAGGAAAAAATTTAAAAGGTCACAAAAAAGTTTGGTCTAAGAATGCCAAATCCTTTGGAGGATTTACTATACTGGCCCAGTACTTTCACCCTGGCTTGGAATTCCTCACCCCCGAAAATGTTCCACAGCGTAATCTGCAATACAATAATATTCCCCATTTGGAAGTACAGATTGGAATTATGGGGACTGCATGTAATTCAAATATAAAAATTATGCAAAGTATTCAATCCAAAATTTTATGAATTATTGTAAATGTAGAATGGTACATCTCAGATGAGGGCCTTCATCGCGTTCCATGAGTTAAAACCGTAAATTAAGTTATCCTAAATTGCAGCTTAAAACACACCAATCGCGTCACTCTACACTCGAACACTGAACTAAGACGTCTGCCAGGTAATAAGTATGTGATGCCCAGAGGACTAAATTGCTTTAATCCTAGGGGACTAACTGTTCGCTTTTTCTGACGTGAAAATGTATTACAAATGTTATTTCATTATTAAGACTTAACTAAATTGAATAAATCTAATGTTAAATATAATTTTCTTAGGTAATGATTTAGGATAATTTAACACCCACTAACTGGAAAACTAATTACTTATTGTCAAGTTTTTGACAGGTGTAATAGAAATAGGAAAATAAAAAATTATTAAAGAGAATTATTAGGAGTGTCCGGTATAGGGATGTTTCAATGGGTAAGTATATTTGAAATTATCAAATTCAAATGTATAACACAAATATTTTAAAGCTTTAGTAAACTTTTATCTAGGTTTTTTTTTTAACTTGATTTAATTAATATAGAAATTAAATAAGCAAATTAAAAGTGGAAATAACAATGGCAATACTTACTCATTGTGTGGTATATCCTCGTCCTGTTCACCCGCTACAGTGAAAATGTTCAATTTAAAAATTAAAATGCCCAATAATAGGGTGAGTACACAAAATTGTTTACGCTCCATTATGATGAATGTTGATGATGATGACAACGACGACGACAACAATGACGGGTTTGGTGACAACAATAGTGATGATGTTGACGATGACAATGGCATCAAACAAAATCAATTTTGGAATTTAATGTTTGAACTGTTATTAACAACGGTATATCTCTTACTTTTTTTGTTATTGTTATTGTTCTTTTTTGTTTTCTGTTGTTGTTTTGTTTTTATTGTAACACGGGTATTACTAGTGTTGTTGTTATTATTACACAATACCTACAAATACTTTTGCACACACTTATACACGTGAATAAATATGTGTAAACAAAACCATATACATATATGTGTTAGTATACACATACACACACACACAAAATTATAGGGATTTTAAGAATTCGTGTGGTAGACGATTTTTGTTTTTCACAATTTTATATATATTTATTGAAAATTGTTTTTTGTTATTGTTACAGTGTATTTCGTTTTGATGTTTTCTTTTTCACCAATACTATGTGATATGTAGGTTAATATGTTGTTTTAAAAGCCTGGGGCGACAGATTTTTTTGTTAATAATACCTTTAACACTTTTGTCTTCTACGTTTAAAATCGATCCAATATTTTGAGAAGAGCATATAAAACTTCTAGCAGATATCTTAATATATAAAAATCACATCTCACGATGTTCGCTCACGCTAATCTCCGAAAGCATCCAACTGACTTTAATGAATTTTTGTAAGCGTGTATGTTTGGTTCCAGCTGAAGAGATAGGATACTGGAAATTCCTATAGGGAGGGACGAAAAGGGGAAAAGTCTCTTCCTTCCTTGGCGACCTGCCCAAAATGCTGGAACTACGAAGTTGAAATTTCGTGTCTAGGTTGCTCCTTCCGCTAAGTCAGGTTTTTTTTTGTAAATTTGTTACAAAAGGGGCAAAAAGTGGAAACCTGAAATTTTAAATATAAATTCTTTGGAGCAAGGGTACTTTACCGAGTTTTTGACAGGAAGGTGGTAAAAATGGGGGAAAAGTGTTCTTCTGATGCTGGAACGTTGAAATTTGATAAGAAGAACGAACGAAAGTTCTTACATGGAGAAGCAAAAGGGCTCCCCCTTGACGACCTTTTGAATTTTCGATGGGAACGTGACAAAAATTGGTGCACAAATGGAGAAAATTTGCTGCCTTAACGATCTGCCCCAACTTCTTTGGCCAGCAACCTTAAACTTAATGAAAGAGTGTAATTGCAACACTCAAATTGGGCAACGAAATGGAATGGAATGGCGAGTGGAAAGAAATGGAATGGAACAGGGAACGTTTGATATCGAAACACTAGACAAGCGAAATGGGAAATGAAATGGAAGGAAACGGGGAAGGAGTGGAACAAAAATAATAAAATTGGAATATGGATTGGATTGGATTGGAACGGAGAACAAGTGGAACTGAAACACTAGTCATGTGAAGCGAAATGCAATACAAGGGGGAACGAGTGGAATTGGAATACTTAAATTGGGAAATCTATAAAGCCATTGCTGGCGCTGGGGCAAAATCAAATTTTGTTAAATGAAAACATTGAAATAAAGAATAAATTAATAAAAAAAAAAAAAAATAAAAAAAAAAAAAGATAATTGTACGAGTTTCGGGCATTGGAGCTTTCTATTAATAAAATGACGGAAGAAACCGAAGCAGTTAACTTTCCAACAGAATTTTTAAATTTACTTGAATTGACCGGCCTGACTCAACCTAAATTGCATTCAAATAAACTTAATAAACTGACAACGTAGTTTATAAAGTTTATAGAAATTGAATGAGGGGTATGTATAGTTGATCCTTTATTTGGTAAATGAATGTTTTTAGTTCGATTTTAGATCATACATTAATATCACTTTCTGTTTAAATTATTTTTCAAATTAAAGAAAGATGACACTATTTTCACAAGTAAATTACAAAGAATAAAAAATTTTAAAGAATTCGATAAGGCCAGCAAGACAGAATACGTATTTTCGGCTTTCGCTACAAAGCCATCATCAGTGCCATTTGCCTAATCATTGATGATGATGTTAATCATTGATGATGATCTACTTATACGAAAGTTGAAAACAAATATAATATGTTAACAATTCAACTAGACTAACATCAACGAAATCTAACAATGCTATTTTTATCCTTTTGTTATTACTGTTTGTTGCTTTGAACTTTAATGCTTAAAGTTTCACAGCTGGTTCTATTCAACTCTGTGTATGATAAAGACAGATTTTATGAATTACAACGAACCGCTAATCTTTCCGTTTTGCTGTTTTCTTATCAACCCTGAATTCGAAATCGGCTGCCACTGTACAGCCAAGGCGGTTTAACCGATTTCGATCCGGGTTTTTTTCTTTCTTAGGTAACAAAAAACTCTAGTCCTTACCGTGGCCCTTTTTTTGAATTTTGGTCAAATAAATTTTATTTCCACGGGCACACGTGTATTTTCTTGTCTTTTTGGAATTTTTAAGTTTGTGTGGCAACTTTGTTAAAACAAATTTTAAAAAAAATAAAAATCGGACTACGATAAGGACATTTTTATTTGCCGATAATTAATGAAGGCTGCACAGTGGCAGCCGATTTTGCCTTTTTTAGAAAAGGCTCATAATTTCAAACTAATAATTTTTCAAAACACTGCAAAAAGATATAATTTTAAAGAGAAAAATAAAATTATAAAAATATTGTTAATTAAATTTTTAACAACCATTTAAATATGTTCTTTAAAATGATGCTGTTAATATAGTTACCCCCCCTAAAGTTAAGTGTTAAATTTTACATCACTAACGTTTAGCAAATATTCATAATCGGATACAACTCTGTTAATTTAACGAAGAAGTTATTGTTGTATACAACTCTATATATAACGAGCTATTTTGTTGTTGTTTATTTAACGATCATTGCTTGTAAAAGTAAAACAACGAATGAAAATAGTTTATTCCAGTGATGCCATTTGCATAGCAAATTCCCTTTTTATGGGGATTTTTCCCCAAGATTTTGTATGTAGGGAAAAAGGGCAGATTTTTTTAATTTCGGGTAAATGTAGGAAAATTATAAAAAGCTGTTATTTTCACACAAAAATGGCGAAAAATACAAAAAGGGTTTTTCAACAGGGACGCTACAAAAGTAGAAAGAGAGGGACAGCAAACGACGCCATATTTCTTGCCGCTCTTTTGACATTTCTCTTCAACAAGGTATGCCATTTCATGATGGAAAGATATACGAGCCAACAACGAGTCGAAATTATTAAAATTTACTACCGAAATTCGTGGCCTCAACGTTAAGAGCGCTACGTCCAATTTATGGTCGTCATAATCGTCCTAGCAGGTCAACAATTGAGCGTCTAGTGGAAAAATTTGAATCAACAGGCACAGTACAAAATATTCCCGTGCCAGTGAGACAAAGAAGTGCCCGTAGTGTCGAGAATATTGCTGCCGCTGAGGCTTCAGTTGAAGAAAGCCCAAATGTGTCTCTCACACGTCGTTCTCAAGCGTTGGGCATCTCTGTGACGTCGTTGTGGCGAATTTTGCGAAAAGAACTGAAGCCGCTTGTTCGTGAATTGGGCTGAGCAACAACTTGAAAATGATTCGGATTTTCATTGAAAAATCATCTTCAGCGACGAGGCTCATTTCTGCCTGAATGGCTTCGTCAATAAACAAAATATGCATTATTGGTGAGACAGCAATCCACACGTACTCCATGAGTCATCATTGCATCCCGAAAAAATTACGGTTTGGTGCGGTTTATGGGCCGGCGGCGTCATTGGGCCGTACTTTTTCCGTGATGATCAAGACCAGCACGTTACTGTGAATGGGAATCGCTACCGTTCAATGATAACCGAATATTTTTGCCCCAATTGGATGATATGGACTTGGAGGACATGTGGTTCCAACTGGACGGCGCCACAAGCCACACAGCGAATGTCACAACGTGTTATCTCACGAAATGGTCCAGTCGATTGGCCGCCTCGGTCGTGCGATTTGACGCCGTTGGACTATTTCCTGTGGGGCTACGTCAAATCTATGATCTATGCCAACAAGCCAGCGACGATTGATGAACTTCGTACGAATATCGGCCGATTTATGCTTGAAAACCGTCGAAAATTGGGTTCAGCGTCTGGACTTCTGCAAGCGTGCCCGTAGTGGCCATGCAAAAGAGATCGATTTCCATACATAATGGCATCGAACGTACTTTCACAGAAATAAAAAATTTCATTGATATTTGTAGCGCTCTTATTGAAAACCCCTTTATTATTTGACACTTCTGTGTGAAAACAAAAATCTTGTATTTTTGTTATTCTAAATTTAATTTTTGATAAATTTAGCCATTTCGAGTCAAGGCTTTATAGGAGAAATGCCTGCAATATATACGGTCACTATTCGGAATTTAGCATATATTTGTTATTCGGTCTATGGTTAGGTAAAGTGCCGAACAATATTCGTTAAAACAAAAAACAATCGAATTTTTAAAAAATTTAGTAACAAATTTCTCAAATAAAAGATTATAGACGCAGTCATAAGAAAATTCATATGGGAACTGCTTTCATGGGTACTTTTCATAGAAGTTTTGAAACAAATTCTTCATTTCACTCAAATCTGTAGTACGATTCTGTAAAATTTTAACGACAAATTCGGTAAGTAAATTATTAGCTTATCATAGTAAACGGACAACTTAACTATAGAATTTTGTCGTTAAGAAGCTAAAAAACTACGCCTTTGATTAAAGAACTTTAAATTAACTTAAAATTTTTAACAAACATATTAGAAAATTTACTGACATTGTAGTTTTCAATACATTTATGACGTAGGGAAAATATAGGGTAACATATTTTTGGTGTAGGAAAGAAAAGGAATTTTTATAACACACGTAGGAAATTTTCAAAAAGGCCTATGGCATCACTGGTTCATTCTCTGTTTGCAGTAGAATCTATATTTTTGATTAATTTTTGGTTGTTTACAAATTTACTAAAAGTCTGTATCCAGAATTGAAAGTGTTTCAATAAAATTGAAAAATTAAAAATTCGAGAACAAGAAATTCTCATTGAGTTTGTAATTTAACTTAACAAATCTTTCTAGAAATTCTAAAAACGTCGTCCCCTGACGATTTCCTTAGGCAAGAACGAAACCCGGATAGAGACATGCCTTCAACAGAATATTTTTCACAATGTGTTAGATAGGTTTTGGGATTTTAGCACATTTAATTCCTTTAATACAAAATAATTTTGATTTTTGTTTTTCCATTTCATACTATTGAAAAGTGTGTGGTCAATATTGAAATAGTAGGTTTCTTAAATTTGTTTTTTGTTATTGAAAAATAAATAAAGTAAAAAAGCATATAAATTATTCCAAAATAAAAAAATAATCACTGTAAACAGGGGTCTCCCATGGTCGTGATGAATGCCAATACCGGTTTTTAATGCAACATATGGCGCTGACTGCTGTTTTGTTTCTTCTAGCAATACTGTTTCATTTTATTGAGGAGCAGTGTTGCCCGAAAAGTTTTACCTTATTCCTATTTTAAATGTTTAAATCCCCAATGTTATACCCAATTTATTTTAATTTAAACAAAAACTCAAAAGAAAAAAAATAGGAGCTAAGTTAGCATCGCTCTTAAGTTTAGAAAATTATTAAGAAATGAGTGAGCAAAGTAAATAAAATTGAATATTTTACGAAGAAATATTTACGTTTTCACTCAAACTTTAAAGGCCTCAAATCTTTGTTAAAATTGTGAAAGTAAAAAAAATTTATTATACGAAAGACAAATAACAATTAAGATTAAATGTCACCGTTTCAAAATAAAAGTAGTATATTAAATTTTCGAGGGAAAAAATTCTACACAATTTTCAAATGAAGTTCATTATGGTGAAAAATCTTTTTTTTTCCTAAAATTTGTATGGAATTTGACCAGTAAATACGAATAGTTTTCAAAAACTAATAGTTTTGGGTTAAGTGTAAAACCAGTAGGTGTAAGTTCTAGGGCTCGTAAACTCTTTTGAATATTAAGTTTGCATAAATCGAGTTTACACGATCCAGAAGGTACATAAGAGGTTATATGAAAACCCCTGGTAATTTTTGAGCCTACACAAAATTCATGTTTTCTGAGTCCTTTGCATGTAACAATTTCAGTATTTGGAAAATAGAAAATTTTTTCATTAATTATTGAGCTTAGTTGCTTTCCGTTATTTTAAGATCTATTAATATTTGGAGAAAATTTCTTCAATAATTCAAATATTTTGCAGAAATTTTGAAATTCTTTAACAGACGTAATTTGATCGACTTTAATTTGAAATAATACGCATATAATTTATATCAAAATTCTTCTTATTTCGGGCCTAACACCAAATCTTTTAAAATTTACAAATTTTTTAATCTGTCCCCAAAACGAAGTCGAAATCCCTAATTTGGGCCCAAATCCCCTTACCTAACAACTCTGTAAAACCTCATTTGACATAAAAAAATCCTACCTTGAGGAAATTTCCCAAAATAAAATCCTCCTTTGACAAAATTTCCCACATGCTAGCGACCAGAGAATCAAGCCGACCAAAATAATCGGCGGCGGCGGCGCAACATATTTCAGTTACAAATAAATAATTCTATACATATTTGAAAAGCTAAAAATTTTAAAAATTGCTAATGTTCAAATTATTAAGTGCTTGAAGTCGCTCAAAAACAGAGCTTTAACATTATCAGCCCTGTTCTGAGTTCCGAAATTTTTAATTGGAGTGGTTTTGTAAAATCACACAGAATTCAAAATGTCAAAAATTGGCTGTTTCGAACAAATTTTAGCATTTATTTAAAAATTTTAAAATATTTACATATTTTTGCAAAAAAATATATATTCGTTTCACTTTCACAAAGCTTTTTCTACACGAAATAAAACGAAGAAAATAATAAGCGCCCTATATATTACACAGTAAAACACTAAAAAAGCATCGGGCATGCGACATATCAATTCTGAAAGATTTTAGGATGAATATCACGAATGTGAACACCAAATTTCAAAATTAACTCTTTTAACAGGCTTAAAAAAATTATATTTATAAAAATTTAGGGTCAGCAGGTTTATAGTTAGAACGAAGAACGAATTTTTTCTAAAATTATACTTAAATCAGAAATTTTGAAACAAAATTTCCAACTTAAGAAATATTTTTGACAAAAATCATTCTTAGCTCTGGTTCTTTTATTTCTTTTTTACTCTTGATCGATCACGAAATGATGAAGTAGAAAATTTGTTTTAAAAATGACCTTTGTTTTCAAATTTTTTATTTTGGAAAATTGATAATCCCAGCCGAAATGACCCTTAAAAAATCGGCGGGGGCGGCTGAGGCAAAAATTACCGGCGGCGGCGGCTTAAACGGCTCACGGCGGCTGGCTTGTTTCTCTGCTACAGTTTGTATACAAAATTATCGATGTTGCATCTCTATATTATATGTCTCTGACTGTAAATGTGGTTTTATTTTAAAATCTGTTAAATTTTTCAATTTCTTATAGGAAGGATTATTTAATTTCATTTATATTTTTCAAGATCAATAAAATGGAAATCAATAATGGCTTACTTTACCCACACTGATAGAATTTTCGTTCATACTATTAATGAATCGATTTCATTAATCTGAATTCACTGATTTAATGAAAAAATTTCATTGAGTTAATGAAAAATTCATTAATTTAATGAATTTTTTCATTATATATTTTCAACTAACCCATAAGATATGCTATAATTTTTATAAGGGTTTTGAATTTGCTAATTACTAAAATAGATATATGTTCCAGTAATGAACGCTAGGGTTGCAAACTGAAATTATTTAAATATAAAAGTCCAAATAATGACATAATTTTGTTTTGGCTATTTAGATTCAAGTCGACTTCAGGGAGATGTCAAAAACGTTGTAAAAACGAAAAAGAAATATATGTACAAATAAAAATTAATAAAATAAAAATAAATAAAAAAGTAACACAAAAAAAATATATTTTTTTCAATTAGTTTTCATTTAATGAATACGTTTCATTGATCTAATTAACGCGTTCTTTGGGGACTTTTCAATGAAAAAAATCATTGGATTAATGAACAAATTCATTAATACTATGCACAAAATTCTATCAGTGCAGGATATGGCCACATTGTAATGGCCTACAAGCCAATATACTATCGTATGTACACACAAGTATAGTGGCATGTAATTTAGACAAATTTTTTTGAAAATTTCAAATGTTTCAAGTTTTATATACAATTGTTATACACAAGTATCCCATATGTGAAGTACATGAAATAGATTACATTGTGTGGACTTATACGTTTTTCTAAAGGGAAATTCACTTTTTTCATTAAAAATTCTAAATAAAAAACCGCTTAGAGGATCAACAGTGGCTAAAAGCAACATTGCGCTTTAGAGGGTTCTAATCCGTAAAATTTCAAGTATTTGAGCTGCTTAACTTTGTGATTTTATGGTTTTTATAATTTTTTTTCCAAAATTTGGATCAATTTTGACAAACACAGAAGAACTCTAAAATATATATTTTTTTTTGCAGAAGTTAAAAGGGTTAACGTAAGTGTATTTTATGTTTTACAAAAGGTAAAAATAACTTTATGTTCGTTCGTTGGTTTTAATGTATTTTTTTCCTCGTTTGTTTTATAATTGTTTGGTTAATTTATTTGTAATTATTGTTGTGTTTTCTTTACCTACTGGATATATTTATTTCAGTTGTTTCGTTAGTGTTTGAATGTTTTTTTTTTTTTTAATTTAATTATTTTAATGTTTTTTATTGTAATACGAGTACTTTAGTTTTAATTGAAATCGTGATTAAAAAATTTTTATTTTTTCGGTAAAAACATTTCATTTACACATATTTAAATGATTTTGATTAACTGTCAAATGCAGTCACAAATATATACACACATTAATAAACACTTGTGTAGGTTATAGCGTAAACAGTTAGTTGTCAATGTTTGTCAATCTCTCTTATTTAATACTCGTACGAGTATAACAGTGGGTGTATGCTGTTAGTTTTTATATACATAAACCGGAAATAGTGTATAATATATGTATATCCCGTTTTTTAAATAAATTTCTCTATTTTTTATTTATTCTATATTAAACTTTGTTCTTTTCACTAAATGACTTTTTTGCTCAATTTTATGATTTTTTTAATTTTTTTTTTTTTTTTTCAACAATTTCACTATAATTAATGACCAGTATTGTTGTGTTGTTTGTCACTTTGTAATCCTGTTTGCTGTTGTTGTTGCTTTTGCTATTTCTGTTGTTGATTATATGGTTCATATATTTTATTTACTTTAGATTTTCCCATCATTTTATTTGTTTTATTACATTTTTTTCTGCGTTTTTTATTTGCTTGTCTGTTTATAGGCTTTTTTTGGTATTTTCAACAATTTTTTATCATGTTATATAAATTTTACACACGTTTATTATTTAGTATGTGTGTAATTGTTAAAAAAAAAAAATGTTGTTAGTGACAAATTTATTTGTTAATTTTATTATATTTTTAACACTTACAATGGTTTATTTTGATTTTGGCTGATATGTTTAATACAAATATCTGTAAAAAAAAAGGAAGGAAATTATAGAAAAAAAATTAATAAAAATTAATCACGATTAATCATGCTCACTAAATGAGTGTTAAAATAATGAACTTTTCATTGCTATGATATGATCTCTTGTATGTATGTGAGTATGAGTTATATTTGTAAAATTAATATTACTCATACGCTCGTTGATCCCCAAAACCTTAACAGAGTCTGTAATAGATTGAGATTTTATTTAAAAGTTTTCTATTCTGCCGTGACAAAATACAATTTTTCTATTATAATTTTTTTCCGAATTTTGTAACTAATTTTTTTTTTTTGGAATTAATTTAGTGATTTTAGCAAAATTTTTTCCTATATTTAAAAACTTGATTTTGATAATCAAAACCAGCAGGGGCGTTGTAATGCTATAAGTAGTTATTAATAGTGTTTCCAATTCGGTTAATCGATTAACCGATTCCTCGATTAATCGCCTCTATTTTGGTTAATGTCGAAACAAATAATTTAGAACTCAAATAATTATTCGACCCGAATAATCGGTTAAAATTGGGCGATTAACCGGTTAAATTTTTAATATGTAATTTTTAGCTTTATTTTTGCTCAAAACTTCATAATTGTCTTAACTTTGGCTAAGAAACGCTTAAAAAACAAATACTAAACGCTTAAAAAAACAAATACTAACTAAAATACGATCAACTTGTTTTGAAATCGATTGAAGGAGAAACCTTTAGATACAATTTTTTGAGCAACTCCAAGCAAGTCGACATTGAACCAGCGAGACACGTCATGGGTTTAAAGTGGTTTAAAGATACTCTTAAAACGGATTTGTTTTACATTATCGCATTTAACTTTTAATAAAATTTTTTGATTTTTTTATACAAAATAATAAAGTTTCTATTTGTAAAAAGATGCTTTCACGTTGTGCTGACTGGAGCAGGCTTTAGGAAATGCAATAGACAATTTTTCAATTCTTTTAAAATGTAAAATTAATTTTCTAAAGTGAGAGCAGTTTTTCAGCCTCTAGTCGTTGAATTTATTTATATTTATTTTAACAAAAACAGTGCGTATTATTATTTTTAAAATTTTATTATTGCAAACATATAATTTTGAAAAGCTGAAAAACTGCTCCCACTTCCGAAAATCTGTGATAAAGTTCGAACAAACAAATCTGCTTAAGATTTGACATCTGCACACTGAGGAAATTCTCTACATGCTTTTTATAAATTTTTATATTGATTCAATGAAATTTCGCTTAAATTCGTTCATTGAAACACGGAGGAGATTGGAAGATAAACAAAAATTTAAAAACAGAATGTTTGTATGTGTTTGTATTGATCACTTCTGAGTAAAAACAATAACCGAAAGTTGAATAGGAAAGAAAACATCGAATTAGTTACATTGCATTCAAGGCCTTACTTGGGTGACAGGCTGTTGAAAAAAATTATCATATAGAGACAATCTGAAAATAAAAACATATAAATAATTAATAAAATTTAATGGAAAACCACTGACGACGCCTGTCCATACAAAAAAAAAAAATACAGAAACTAGATCTAGTCTGATCTGAAATTTATAATGTGTTCATAATTTTTAGAGAAAAAGGTTTATTCTTTTTCTTAACCTCAAATCTGGTAATTAAAATTGATAAAATTGCATATTAATTTAGGGTGACCATTCATACTGATTTGATCAGTACATGTACTGATTTTTGCTCACGTGTACTGATGAAAAAGTCGTGTACTGATTTGCACTGATTTTTTAAAATTTGTACTGATTGTACTGATTTTTGGCATTTAAAAAAATATTAAATTTTTTTTAGTAAAAAATGTACAATGTAGTTTATTTTACAGCATAAATTTTTATGAATGTAAGCGGTTTTCTCTACCAGAAAGCATTCAAAATGATTTGCCTATATGCAAATTTCTTAATCTAATATGTAGTTTCATACATAGAGAAGATTCGTGGTGACAACCGAATCCATCAATTGGTTACATTGCGATAATAGAAAATCAGTTGATACACCAGTTATTTGACTGTGATAAAAATATTTTAATTATCCGGTTGTCAGCTACTGTCAGAATGATTCTGTTTTCTGAGTGTGGGAAACGACCTCAAAAGCTGAAGATTTTTTCGTACAAAAATCCTTAAAATCTGAAGATATATATCGTATGTGGGTATTTCTATGGAAAAATTTTCGAATCATTTCTAAAAATTTTACGCGTTTTTGTAGAAAAACGTAGCCAAAACGTGAAGGTTTTCTATTTCAGAAATCATGCAGAAATTAGCAGAGAGAAAAAAGATTTGTTCTGACAACTAAATTTGTAGCCAATCAATTGGTTAATTTGTATCTACAGAAAATTAGTTTAGACAATGCAATTTGATCGTGACGACAGAAATTCGTTGGCCTGAATAAAAATTCGGAATTGACTCCATTCATATTTGACTCCATTCGTAGCAGAGCTATATTTCATCGATCTGTTACAAACAAAAAAAACTAGAAAAGAAATGGTAACAGATCATTGAAATTTCTAAATAATGGATCCGTTTCCTGTACTTAAAAAACTGGATTTTTTCATGCAAAAACAAATTATTTTGTTTTGGGGTCTGTATAGAAAGAAATGGGTAAGGTTTTTTATGGATGGTTAACCGAAAAATTTTGTTTTAACCAAACCATTCGGTTGACAACAAATTAGGTTGGCTGCATAATAATTTTTTTGATGATGATAATATTTTTTTTTAAATTTGTACTCCCATGTGAAAATCGAAATATATATGAACGTACAAGATCATACATTGACTAGTATATGATCATGCATAGGCATACATGATCATATACGTCCATGCATAGTTCAATGTATGACCATACATTATCTCATTTCCATATATATTCGGATCCGAAATTTGAGGGTATATGACTGTACATGTTCATATATGACCATATATGCTCATTAATGATTCATGTATGCTCATATATGATCATATATGGCCATATACCTCCATATACCCTCAAATTTCGGATCCGAAGATATATGGAAATATATGAGATAATGTATGGTCATACATTGAACTATGCATGGACGCATATGATCATGTATGCCTATGCATGATCATATAGTAGTCAATGTATGATCATGTATGTTCATATATATTTCGATTTTCACATGGGCTGATTTGAAGTCAGCAAAAATGGTCACCCTATATTAATTACAATATTAAAAAACAATTTTTGCTGATTTTTACACAGCAAATTGGTATTTTCAAATAAATCTTAACATTTTTTATATTGATGGCTCAATGCGAAAGGCTCTTCTAGTTTTTAATGTTAAAAAAAGTCAGCCCTTTGTGTTTTTATTGATAAAATGTTAAGAAAATCCATTAATTTTTATTAAACGATTAATCGATTAATCGCCAATTTTCTCGATTAACCGACCCGAATAACCGGTTAATTAATTTTAGTGATTTTTCGAATAAAGCATTAATCGGTTAACCGCCTATGTCGAATAATTGGAAACACTAGTTATTATACATACAAAACAGAATACGGCGCTGTTCACATTTCTTTATTTGTAGGTTTTTACATATTGTAAGTATAAAACATACAAGTTTATAAACTACATAATAAAAAATTATAAAAAATATGCAAGTGTTTAAGATTAAAAAAGGAATAGCATTTGCCATATACGTATAAATTGGAGACGGGTTGCATTTCCCACATTACCTCGTGCTCCTCCACATAAGTATAAGTTTATTAATAGTGAAAGAATTACTTTAAATATGTTAACCTAGTAAATTACTACTCTCTTCAATGATTTTCGATTCTTGGCAAATTTATTTATTTAAAACTAGGTACTTTTTCTCATTTCATAAAAACCTAAAATAACTTAAACCATATTGGAAAAGAAAACCCCTTTGCCATAAAAGTTATGCAAAAATATAAGTATTTATGTGTATATGTCTTAGTTTGGCAATTGTATATATTGTAGCATAGTGGTAGTATAGAAATATTTTCGACATCCCCAAGGATATCACATGATAATTTCTATTAATATCGAAAAGTTTTTGGGTCCAAACAACAAACCACACAAACAAACTGTGATGTACCAGTAGCATCAGAAGAGCAAAAAACAACGGAAAAAAATATCTAGAAGAAAACTTTTCTAATGCAATGAGAAAAAAAATACAAATTGACACTAACACACACACACACACACACACAAAACCTACAAATACACTTCTAAATAGATGAAGAAAAGTGCACCCCTGCAAAGGACAACAAAAATGGCAGCATAGCAAAGAAAAACCAAAAAAATAAGAACCACAACTGTTAAGGCAGCTTCAGCAGCGACAGCTGCAACAACAACAGCAGGAAAACAACAAGAAAAACAGCTACAATGTCATAGACAACAACAACAATAACATAAAATTTAGAATAATGGCAATTTATCGAGAACACATTCGGTTTGTTTTTTTTTTTTCTTTTTGCCTTTCTTACACTACTGCTACCACTTTCTTAGTCCTCCGTTGTGTCACTCATACGATAATACGAGAACTATAGAATATTCTTCATTTACTCTTATATAGACATTTATGTATACTCGTATATACCATATCGTTGGTTGTAAATACTTAAGGACATAATTACAACCAAAAATAAGTAAAACTATATTGCAGCGTCCTTCGTTAGTATTCCCGAAGTAAATTAATATAACAAAGCCATGAACTAAAAAGCTCCAACAAAGTTCGCCAACTCTACAGCAGATGGAGCGCAAAATCTGTTCTAAGATTCAGCAACTAGCGCAATTGCAGTGATGTCAAATTTTAAGCCCTTCATCTTTCATCACCTTTCGTCTCATCTCTATCACCTTTCCAAAGAAAGCAACACATTAATTTGTAGGAACAATTACTTCTCTTAAAAAAAAAGAAAAAAAACTTACGCGATGTAAAATTTGCAACTACCCAGTCAGAAAAATACAAACGGGAAAGCGGTGGCAAAGCACTTTAACAGGTGGTATACGTACTGGCAAAAAGTGCTTTCCCATTCCCAAAATGATAACATCATTAGACAGAAGGACCGGCTGTTCAAAAAGCGCCGGAAAAGCACTTGAGGAACAAAATTTTTAAACGATGGCAAAACGCTGGCAAAACCAATAAATAGGTGGTCTGGAAATATATTTTCCAAAATAAAATTTAAAAAAACTTCATATGTATTTTTTTGGTCCTGCCGTGATTTGAACCCAGGCCGTCATATTGGCAGACGATTGCTCTACCCACTGAGCTAACGAGACATATAATATTTGATGGCTAAACACATAAATGAGTGATAATAGCTGGACAACTACTGGCTGTGCCAAAATGCTAGTACTGGCAAACAATTTTTTGTAACTAGTATGCCAGTGTTGGGAGGGCAAAAGAAAAGTGGGTCCTCAAGGAGCTTTCCCACAAACAAAAAAAATTGGTTTTATAAAACAAAAAAATTTTTAATTAAAAAAAATCAAAAAAAAATTTTTTGTTTGCATCCGGATTTGAACTCGGAACCTTCTGACTACAAACATTTTTTAACAAAGCGTCAGCATTTTTATAAGATCATTGGTCTGCCAGTGAATTGATTTTTGTACGCCTGGTAGCATTTGCTAGGTAGCACTGGATAACCACTGGTTGCAAACCTTGGCATATCACTCTAAGCCAATTCTTTGCCAGTGGTTTTTTTTATAAACCACCGAAATTTTTGTAAAATAAATACTGGTAAAACGCGTTTTGCAAACGCTGGCAAAGCGTCCCAAATGAGTGTTCTGCCAGTCATTTATTTTTAATACCGTGGTTACCCAGTGGTATGCCAGTGCTTGATTTTTTGTACCACTGGCGATTTCTGACTGGGTAACTACTAATAAACCATCCAATTTTCGTAACACAAAAATTAATAATTGTTTATCACTTTTTACCTAATTAAAAACACTTAACAGTTTTATGCACAATAAACAAGAATTTTATTTAAAGGTTGCCTTATCCCATAATTTTGCTTTTTTTTAAGTAAATGATCCCAAAATCGCACAATGCGTCTTTTACAACCAATTAGCTGTACAGTCCCAGTCGGAAAAATACAAACGGAAAAGCCGTGGCAAAACAATTTAACAGGTGGTACAAGTACTGGCAAAAAGTGCTTTCCCATTCCCAAAATGATAACATCATTAGATAAAAGGACCGCCTGTTTAAAAAGCGCCGGAAAAGCACTGGAGGAACAAAATTTTTGAACGTTGGCAAAACCAATAAATTTGAACCCAGGACGTCAGATGGGCAGACGATTGCTCTACCCACTGAGCTAACGACACATATAATACTTGGTGGCTAACCACATAAATGAGTGGCTTTGCTAAAATGCTAGTACTGGCAAACAGTTTTTTGGAACTAATATGCCAGCGTTGGGAGAGCAAAAAAAAAGTTGGTCTTAAAGGAGCTTTCCCACAAACAAAAAAATTGATTTTATAAAACAAAAAAAAATTTAAATTAAAAAAATCAAAAAAAAAATTGCATCAGCATTTTTATAAAATCATTGGTCTACCAGTGAATTTATTTTTGTACCGCTGGCAATATCTGACTAGGTACCACTGGATAACCACTGGTTGCAAACCTTGGCATATCACTATAGGCCAATTCATTGCCAGTGGCTTTTTTTCGGCTGGCAAAACGCTTTTTACAAACGCTGGCACAGCGTCCTAAATTAGTCTTCTGCTAGTCATTTATTTTTAACACCGTGGTTACCCACACAGAGGAAATTTTTCAATAAACTAATGACGTTTTCTTCACATTGTAAATGAAATATTTCCTAAATTTGATGAAAAAGCTTCATATATTTTATGAATCTAGTTTTAATGAAACTTTTTCATTTAGTGTATGAAACTTTTAATAAATAAAATGAAATTTTTCACAACATTTTGTGAAAAATTCCATTAATTCAATGAAAAGTTTCAATGGACAGCGAAACTTCTTTGGTTTTATGCAGATAATTCTCTCAGTGCAGTGGTATGCCAGTGCTTAATTTTTTGTACCACTGGCGATTTCTGACTGGGGTATTATTTTGAGCAATATTTGAACAGATACAAATTTCAGGCATTCCACATCAACCATTCAGCTATAAAAACAAGGAAAAAGATTAAATCCGGCTGTGATAAAGCTTTGTGTACCCACTATTTCCCTATTTTATTTTTTTTTTATTAATCATACTTTACAAATGATATGGTCGCTAATAATAATTTTCAGTTATAATCTCTCGTTTTTCGGTTGTCATATTATGGACAACCATATTCCTCTCTTCGAATAACAATCATATTATTATCTGAATTAAGAGAGAAATCATTATCACAAACACTGGTAGCTTCCACTATAAGATGGTCGATATATTTTTTATGACCAACATTGATCAGTTAATAGTTACAATGTTTGTGGCAAAAAGAATTCGGTCGAATGAGGAAATCTGAAAAAAATGTAGATTGTCAAGCAACCATCAAATAAAATTATTGTTTATTAAGTAAAAGTGATAAAAAAAAATATTATGTTTTTTAATTTTTTTGTATTCACGTAGAAGAAAAAATTGTTAAAGAGCGTCTATAATAAAATGTGTGGCAGATTTCAGTTTTGTACGAAAGTAATTTTGAAAAAAAGTACAAAACTTCATAATAAATTCTTATCAAAATATATGTATTCATAGTGGGCATATTGTGATCCTAATGATCATAATATTATCATAACTGATCACAAAATTTTCTACATTACCATAGTAAATATGATCACTGAGAATATATTATGATCCTTAGAAAAATATTGTAATCATTAGAAACACATTATGATTTTTCGGATTATTATTTATATTATACGTCTTGAAAGACATCAACCCTTTAGAAAAACGTATAAGGCCACACAATGTAATCGATTTGGTGTACTTCATTTTGTGCTTACTTACGATATGGGATACTTGTGTATAACAATTGTATATGAAACACAAAATATTTGAAAATTTTCAAAAATTTTGTCTAACTTACATGCCACTATACTTATGTGTACTTACGAAGTATATTGGCTTGTGGGCCATTACAATGCGGCCATACCCTGGGTAAAGTAAGCCAGCTTGTGTGTAGAGTTTGAAAGCACTCGGAGATACTAGTAAGTACACATAAATATCTCCGAGTACTTTCAAACTCTACACACAAGCTGGCTTACTTTACCCAGGGTATGGCCACATTGTAATGGCCCACAAGCCAATATACTTCGTAAGTACACACAAGTATAGTGGCATGTAAGTTGGACAAGATTTTTGAAAATTTTCAAAAATTTTGTGTTTCATATACAATTGTTATAAACAGGTATCCTATATCGTAAGTACGCACAAAATGAAGTACATCAAATCGATTACATTGTGTGGCCTTACACGTTTCTCTAAAGGAAAAGTTTAAAATTCAGGTTCAATGCCAGAAATAACTCAAAACTTAAAATGTGCTTAAGAGTAAATTTCGTGATTATTCATAACACTATGCGACAGTCAAAATCGGGATGGGATGAAACCAATGGGAAATGTTATATCGGTCAAAAACAAGTTATACGTGTCCCGGCGTTTCGCTGGGTCACCCCTAGGAATCGAGATATATCTTTTTTTTGACATAACTCGATAACCACTAGTCCGATTTTGCTCAAACAATTTTAAAAAAATTAAAAATTACAATTCCTGTAATCTGTTCAAATAAAGTTTTTCTATATACTCAACAGTTTTGCCGGTAAAAATAAATGTTTGTTACCGCTACCATAAAAATCAATAACCTTTTTTTATTACTTTTTTTTAATATTTTAGGCAAAAAATATTTTTTTCTTCATACATTTATTTTTACCGGCAAAACTGTTGAGTATATAGAAAAACGTTATATAAACAGATTAAAGGAATTGTAATTTTTATACCCTACACCACTATGTGGTCAGGGTATTATAAGTTTGTGCTGATGTTTGTAACACCAAAAAATATTGGTCGTAGACCCACCTTATAGTATACCGATCGGTTCAGAATTTTTTTTTATTTCGATTTAACGATGTCCGTCTGTCCGTCCGTCCGTCCGTCCGTCCGTCCGTCCGTCTGTCTGTCTGTCCATGCAATCTTGTGCGCACTCTACAGGTCGCAACTATTAAGCTATTTTGATGAAATTTGGTACGCAGACCTATGTTGGCCCAAGGACGAACAAGTTTAATTTTTTTGAACATCGGTCCATGTTTAGACCTAGTGCCCATATAAGGGTCCTACCAAAATTATACTGTTTATATGCTGCAGGTCCTAAATATTAAGATATTTTGACGAAATTTGGTACACAGACCTATATTGGCCCAATAATGCAGCCTATTGATTTTGGTGAACATCGGTCCATGTTTAGACTTAGTGCCCATATAAGGGTCCTACCAAAATTATACTGTTTATATGCTGCAGGTCGTAAATATTAAGATATTTTGATAAAATTTTGTACACAGACCTATATTGGCCCAATAATGCAGCCTATTGATTCTGGTGAACATCGGTCCATGTTTAGACCTAGTGCCCATATAAGGGTCCTATCAAAATTATAATGTTTATACGCTGCAGGTCGTAAATATTAAGATATTTTGATGAAATTTGGTACACAGACCTACATTGACCCAATAACGCAGCCTATTGATTTTGGTGAACATCGGTCCATGTTTAGACCTAGTGCCCATATAAGGGTCCTACCAAAATTATAATGTTTATACGCTGCAGGTCGCAAATAATAAGATATTTTGATGAATTTTGATGAAATTTGGTGCGCTGACTCACATTATAGAAAATTTTGACATAAGCCCCATTTTAACCCATTCGAATTTCGGATCCAAACAATACACCAGACTGGTTTCGATTTAACGATGTCCGTCTGTCCGTCCGTCCGTCCGTCTGTCTGTGTGTCCATGCAATCTTGTGCGCACTCTACAGGTCGCAAATATTAAGATATTTTGATGAAATTTGGTACGCAGACCTATGTTGGCCCAAGGACGAACAAGTTTGATTTTGGTGAATATCGGTCCATGTTTAGACCTAGTGCCCATATAAGGGTCCTCCCAAAATTATACTGTTTATACGATGCAGGTCGTAAATATTAAGATATTTTGATGAAATTTGGTACACAGACCTATATTGGCCCAATAACGCAGCCTATTGATTTTGGTGAACATTGGTCTATGTTTAGACCTAGTGCCCATATAAGGGTCCCACCAAAATTATATTGTTTATACGCTGCAGGTCGCAAATATTAAGATATTTTGATGAAATTTGGTACATAGACCTATGTTGGCCCAAGGACGAAGCCTATTGATTTTGGTGAACATCGGTCCATGTTTAGAACTAGTGCCCATATAAGGGTCCCCCCAAAATTGGCTTGGTTACAAACTGCAGGTCGCAAATATTAAGATATTTTAATGAAATTTGGTGCGCTGACTCACATTATAGAAAATTTTGACACAAGCCCCATTTTAACCCATTCGAATTTCGGATCCAAACAATACACCAGACTGGTGTAGGGTATTGTATAGTCGGCATGCCCGACTTTAAACTTTTTACTCGTATATTATTACATACTGGCCTACATATATATGTATGTTTAATTTTTTTAAAATTGTTTGAGCAAAATCGGACTAGTGGTTCTCGAGTTATGTTAAAAAAAAGACCATCAAAGGTCAAATCGATATATCTCGATTCCTAGGGTTGACCCAGCGAAACGCCGGGACACGTATAACTTCTTTTTTACCGATATAACTTTCCCCGGTAGTTTGAACACTTCCCGATCACTGACCCCTACCATTTGTCTCACAGTGTAATTGACGCTTAATAGTGCACACATATGTGAAAGTGTTATTTTTTCACCTCCCCAGGCATTTTTCGGTAGATTGGACCTAAAAAATAAAATCCCCGCAAAAATTTATCCACTCGGAATAAAATAGGGCAGTCACCCGCGGCTTTTAACCCTAAAAATAGACTAAAATTAGTTCAAAGCTTCTTTGCGCTATAACTCTTAAAGTGAAGATTCTACAGAAAAATACTAAATGGGCATATCTACAAGCAATTTTCTACAGGCATTTTTCTCATAAACAATAGTGCTGGTAAATTCGGTTACTTTTCAATACTCGATACTACTCGATATTTTTAATTTTGATACTCGATACTTTTAAGGGTTTTTAAATTTGAAATTTTTTAAAATTTTGCAGTGAAATTCTTTGGAAATATTTACGTTTATTCAATATTTAAATTTATAAGTATATTCTTAAACTGTTTTACTAACTATTCATTATGTTTTTCATATTTTTTCAACATATACTTTTAAATATTTTACTTCTGATTTTTTATTTTAGCAGAGTTGTAGTTTTGTGATAAATATTTTAGCGGAGTCACATTTTTTAGTCACATTTTTATATATTTGTTCGTCCAAAATGCAACTCTGAAAATATCGAGTATTAGTTTTAAGTATGGAGTACTCAAAAAAAAAACAAATACTCGATACTCGATACCACTACTCATAATTTTACCAGCATTAATACACAATTTTGACATATCAACGAAGCGTCATGGTGATATAAGTGGTTAAAATCAAAGTGATTTAACTGGTTAAACACGAATTTTGATTTTAACCACTTAAATCACCATGACGCGTCATTGATACGTCAAAATTGTCATGACGCGTCATTGATACAAAAAATAACACTTTTGCACATTCCATATATTTCATGGGTGCTCTAATGTTCATGTTTATTTCGATTTTTAAATGGGTAAAGAAAAATCAAACTTATTTCAAACCACGATTTTTAATATAAAAGTCTAAAACAACAATAAACTTGTTCGTTTGCTCACTACAAGTTCCTATTTAATTTTACTACAGCTGAAACAATTCATTACAAAAAGTAAACAAAACTCTCCAATTATAGTAAAAGTATTAAGAATTTCGAATAAACGAACACACTGAATGGAAACTTTTAAAATCTTTTTGAAATCATAAAAATTGTTAAATTCCTTTGGCATTTCATTTAACGACATGTAAGATATTTTTGTATGTACGAATGTACTCAAAACATTCTATAGTTCGCAAACCACAACATAAGATTCTAAATCTATTTCTTTAGCCATTTAACATTTTCTTTATTTCATTGTTATTTATTCACTTGGTTTACGATACGATGACACACACTCGTACACTCACACTCATACACTCACACACACACACACACTCTCACACACACACACACACACAAACACATAGACAAAATTCTTATTGAAGGCTGACTGTTTGGTTTCTTGCTTTCTTGCTAGCTAGATGACTGCTTAGCTGCTTCACTGGCTGGCTGATGTTGTTATTCATTTAATGTTTATATGTATGCATACAAACACATATTCATATTATGCTAACACACATACACACACAAATATATACAAATGTGTTTAGTTTAGGTATGTTGGTATGAGTGCATTTATATCGACAAGCATTTTAATACAGACATACTCGTAGGTACATAAAGTATTATTGGCTTCAAAAACATTGACACATATTTACGAGTATATTGGCCCAATATTGGTTTTAACGAAAACTTTTTAGTTTTTTTTCAAATTAGTATCATCTATCAATATGACAATTAACAAGAAGAAGGCGAATAAGAAAACAAAAAATCATATGACTATATTTACGCTTATTATAAGTTTAATATAGTACCTAATGCCCTTTTCTTTTAATTTTTGTATGTTTTTTGTGCTAATTTAATAAAATTTGATAGCTGGAACTAAAATTAAAAAAAAGCTTCAAATATTTTCTATAATATTAAAGGTTTTTTTTGTTTTTCGTTTTTATTTTTTCTTTTATCTCATCAGAGGTCAAATAAAATAAGGCAACCTCCTGTTATGATTGCTATTCAAAAAGTCTACATTGTTTTCTATCGCAAATTTGTAATGTATAAATGCATAATAACTAGAAGGTCAAGCGGTTATCAAAAATATGTTTTAAATACATATTTCAATGAATGTACTTAAGCAATGCGGTATTTACAACATGACGTAGCTGCGCCGACCAAAATAGCTATGTCTGTGTATTAAATATTTTTTTGGAAATATCAAAAGAAAAAAAAAAAGACAGCCATAATAAAAGTTGGTACACTGAAAGAATTATCCTTCATGATATTAATGATATAATTTCATAGAATTTTTTTCGTAGAATCAATGAAGAATTTCATTATGTGTATAATATTTCATTAATATTATGAAATTTTTCATAACTTTTCCTTCATAAAATTTCATAATTTTTAAAAGTTTAAAAAATTCATTGAATTTCATAAATTAGATCTTCATAAATTTAATGAAAATGTTCTTTATATATGTATATGAAATTGTTCAGTAGTATTTACTTTTTCTTAATTTTTTTATTAAATATCGTCATTTCATTAATTATTAAAAATGTTCATACAATAAGAATTTTATATTAAACATTTAATTCTCAAATACAATAGTTTTATGTAACCACAAGGCCGAGTTTTAGTGATGTGCATTAATTAATGTCCATACTGAGAGAATTATTTTTTAAAATTTTTATTTTTTTAAATTAATTTTGGGCAATGAAATTTTTTATAAATCATATTTTTACGAAACATTAATAAGGAATTTCATTAATTGAATTAAGCTTATTATAAAATTTTATGAAACTTTAATTTAATGAATTCTTTCATTAGATATATTTTATACATCCGTAAAATATGTTGCAATTTTATTGCGCTTTTTGCATTTGCTAAATACTTTTTATTTATCCACTCCAGCTTAGCAACGTCAACAACCAACTATAATAAATAATAGTAAATGAAATAGCTTCATAGATTTTATGAAGCTCTTCATTGGCTGAATGATTTATTCATTGGAGGAGTGGCCTATTAATTTTATGAAGAGTTTCATTCATTTTATGAACTTCTAAACATTGACTTTAATGAAACCTGTTTCATAGATTCTATGAAAAGTTTCAATGAACGAGTTTCAGTGACAATTTTCATTGAAACTATGTAGAAATTCATTTATGAAGTGAAGACAATTCTCTTAGTGTAGAAAAAGCACTAAAACTGGTAATCCAATTTTGCTAGATTTTAATTAATTTTTAGTTCAAATTACGATTTTAGCTACAATTTTTGAATTTGAAGTCTACAGTAGGGTGCAAAGGGAAAAAAAATTTTTTGTGAATTTTTCAAACTGGATTTTATTGAAAGAATTTTATGACAATTTTCTTAGATTTTTAAAAAATTATTTAGAGATTGCAATAGCGCATTTTTCGCTATCCTCTATCTTCCCTTTAAGAGAATAAAATTTTGGCATTATTCTTAGATTTTTAAAAAACTACAATATTTGAAGGCCTCGGCGCACAGTGGAAAATATTTGCCATTTGTTAATCAAAAATCAATAACTTTTGCATTTTTGCATATACATATAACGTCCAAATTTTTCAAATATCATCTTTAATATACTTATGCTACGTGATATGTCAGAATATCGTTTTATTCGCACACAGGGTTACCTCCAAAGGGTGTTTTAAAATTTAAAGTCTTGTAAATTTGTTTTCCGTTTTCATATTAAAAATCAATGGCACTACTATAAAAGGGTATTTTAAATTTAAAGTCGACTTTATATTTAGTCATACGGTTTTGTGCATTTTGTCTATGAAAACCCTACAAAAATTATTATATTTTCAAACATTTTTATTGATTGAAAATAAATTAACCAATCAGAATGCTCAAAAAATAAATCAAGTCAAGGCATACTGCCACCCAATATTTTAACTAAAGTCGACTTTAACTAAAATATACATTTAAAAAATTTAGATAGTAAGGGCGAATAACTTTTGTTTTGTTTCACACAAACATCTAAAATATGGCACGTGTTGTTTTAAACTTATTTTCGGACATTTAATTGAATATTACTTGATTCACGTAAAGGATTAGCCCTTAAGAGTGGTATAAAGTGTTAAGTCTTTTCTTAATTTTAATATCTAAAATTAACATTTTTCTTTTTCTACTTTTTGTACAAAAGCAATTAAAAATATTCATGTCAGACCTGGGGTGTACCATTGAATTATGTAATTAATTACACATGCAATTACAGAATTATATGTTTTTTCAATTAAACTTTTATAAAATTCTTAAAAATTAAAAAAATTATAATAGATATAATAGCCGTATTTTCTAATCACTTGGATTTAATAATTCCAAAAAGTAGTTCTAAAAGTGCTCAACAGATGGGGTTAGATTCTCCCTATTTTAAAAAGAATTTTCTGTCCGACACTTCTTTCACCCTAATTTTTAATACCGAATTCGATGATGAAGGATTTTACTTTAACTTTTAAGTTTTAATTATATTTTATATAAAACAGCGATAGACAGTCTGCCTTTTCAGTTTTATCACTTCAATTTATATTTTTACACAATTGAAAAATTCCATTGCAATATTTAATATTCACTAATTGGATTTAATTAAATTACTTACAGTAGAGTGAAAAATTGCCATTTCTATTTCAGATATTTCTCCATGTCCAAGATGGAAAATATGTATTTGGTGAGGTGTAGTTTTTTTTTAACATATTTCAAAAAAAAAAAATTTTAATAAAAACCTTTTATTTGTTAGTTTTTAAATTTTTTTGTTTCTCTTTTAATTTTCATTCGTATTTTTTTCTGACATTAAATTAATAGGCTGTTTCATGTATTTGTGCTTTTATTGTGGATTTATTAAATCCAGCTTTTTTTCTTGGATTTAATAAATCCCCTTTTTGTGTGAAAAATTCTAAATCCAGGTGATGTTTAAATATTTTCTCAAAATTTTTATTTTTCTATACTCTCTGTCACATATTCAAATTCTATCCAAATCGCAGGGAACCACACCGCAGACCATTCTGGTAAACTTGCAATTTCAATCAGAAGAAGAATAGAACAACGTGTACGTGTACATTAATTTGTATCTCTTCCGTATGCACTGAACACATAAAAAACGTAAATGTAGAGGGAAATTCCCATCCCTTTATTTGATTTTAAAACTTTTTCGCAGGGAATTTTTCAAAAATTTTTTTAAGCGAGTTAACTTAATTGGCTTCTGAAAAGCTCATATGTGTGAAAAGATTTTTAGTTCTAATAAATATTATTTAGAACTCAAAAATATTAATTTTGACTATAATAGTGTATTTAGACTGGGCAAAAACTAGTAGTTTTTAGCAATTTTTAGTTTTTGAGCGGAAAACTACAAAATTAATTTAGTTTTTCCATACAATTTTCATACAAACTGAAAACCACGTTCCACCTGGTTTTTGCCAAAAACCAAGTAAAAATATCTGAAATGTGCAATTTTGATACACCCACCCAGTCAGAAAAATACAAACTGGAAAGCGGTGGCAAAGCACTTTAACAGGTGGTACAAGTACTGGCAAAAGTACTTTCCCATTCCCAAAATGATAACATCATTATACAAAAGCACCGGCTGTTCAAAAAGCGCCGGAAAAGCACTGGAGGAACAAAATTTTTAAACGTTGGCAAAACGCTGGCAAAACCTATAAATTGGTGCTCTGGAAATATATTTTACAAAATAAAATTTAAAAAAAGTTCATATGTATTTTGTTTGGTCCTGCCGTGATTTGAACCCAGGCCGTGATATTGGCAGACGATTGCTCTACCCACTGAGCTAACGAGACATATAATATTTGATGGCTAAATACATAAATGAGTGATAATAGCTGGAGAACTACTGGCTGTGCCAAACTGCTAGTACTGGCAAAAATAAAGTTGGTCTTGAAGGAGCTTCCCCACAACAAAAATTGACTTTATGAAACAAAAAAAATTTTAAATTAAAAAAAATTTTTTGCTTGCAACCGGATTTGAACTCGGAACCTTCTGACTACAAAAATTTTTTAACGAAGCGTCAGCATTTTTATAAAATCATTGGTCTACCAGTGAATTGATTTTTGTACGCCTGGTAGCATTGGCTAGGTAGCACTGGATAACCACTGGCTGCAAACCTTAGCATATCACTCTAAGCCAATTCTTTGCCAGTGGTTTTTTTTATAAACCACCGAAAATACTGGTAAAACCCTTTTTGAAAACGCTGGCAAAGCGTCCCAAATGAGTGTTCTGCCAATCATTTATTTTTAACACCGTGGCTATCTAGTGGTATGCCAGTGCTTGATTTTTTGTACCACTGGCGATTTCTGACTGGGCAGTATAATTAATTTTCTATACAGATTTCCTATAAATGCAGCCGTTTTTGCTCTGGAGGAAAAGGGTCTTAAAATTAGCGTTTTTGGCCGACTTGCGCCAGTAGAAGGAGTTGAAATAAAAAAGAAAAAAAACGCCATTCTTTTTTTCTATGCAAAAACTTTAAAAAAGGTGATGATATCCGAAAATAAAATTTTTGTGACGAACTCTAATAAATATGTTAAGTATTCTAAAATTTAAATATCTTTTATATCTTTTATTCTAAGTAGTGCAACAAATATTTATTAATATTTTTCTGTACATTATTTAATTTAGTTTACCTCCTAAGTATTTGAGAAAATAAATATATCAATATTTTGTTTTTGTAATAAATGTTATCAAACATTTAATTCCCATTTCAATTCCTTTTAATATGTTAAAAGTTCATGATTTATGAAAATTTCTCTTAGATTAACGACTAAAATAAAACTACGATAAGGAAGTAACTGGGGAAAACAGAACAGATTTATATCAATCAAATCATAATGACTATTTCGAGAAAACAAAGCGAGGAAATCAGCAAAATATTAAAACGCATATTAAAAAATACAATGTGGCTACAATATAAAAATATTAGTGTCAGTATATGTGGTAAATACAATTCAATAAAAGAGAGAAAATTGACATACAAAAGGACAAACATGTAAAGATAAAAGTGTATAAGTATGCCTATATGAAATTAAGGAATGGGGGAAATGAAAAAAACAAGGATTCCATAGTAGTAATAATGGACAAATAACATGTTGTTTTGCACGTTTTTTTACTATAGGAACGAAAAAATTTTAAATATTATGGGAAAAAAACGGAAAAAAATAAACGACCACGAGCACATTTAAGTCTTTTGCAAATACAGGCGCGAAAATACAAAAAAAAAATTTTAAAGATATACAAAAAATTATGAAATAGCATGCGCTTTTTTCAAAAACGAAATATAAAATAACCTTGAAAAGTTTTAGTAGGTAAGAAGTAATTAAAGAAAATTAATAACTAAAATAAAAAAATTTTAGGAAATTTTAATGGAAATTTAAAACGACATTTTAAACACTTTAAAGCAAATTCGGTTTAAAATTTTTATTTTTTTTAATATTAAAATACTGGTCACATGACATTTGTAACGACTATTTCGTTATTTTTTTTTATATCTTGAAACTGTTGCTCTCTAAGGTATAAGCAATTTTATCTCTCTTGCCATTTGCTCTCTCTCTCACACATTTTGTAACTCATTTATTTTCCTATGTAAGCTCTTTCGAAGTTACATGCGTAAAATTTTTCGTAGTTTATTTTGGAAAAAACTGCAACTTCCGTTTTAACAAATTTCGATATCGAATTTTTATTTTGTTTTTCTTTTCAATTTTTCTTTTTTGGTCTCCAGCCAAATAATACAAATAGCAAATTGTAAATTTTGAATGGTGGTTGAAAACAGTATTTTTGTATAAAACTCACCCACAAAAGTGACAAGTGTAGTGGTACGTACTTCTGCATGTCTCAAATTAAATGAGTAGCTGTCAGTGTATGAGCGTAAACTAAAGATGCCAGATTTGCAGATTTTGTGCCACTTTGACGATATTTTGGGTAAAATTATTAATAAATGATTTCTTGCCTATTTAAGCTTAAAAAATTCGAGTCTTTATATAAAATAACTTGAAAATCTTATTTATAAAAAAAAATATTTTCAAATCATAAACTATTTTTACATGTACACTCAAAGAAGTTTGTCAGTTACTACATAATAGTTGTTTGTGTAGTGATAAGTATTGTAGTTCTTATATTTAGTTGCAATTTGTGTTTTTATATGTAAAACTACAAAACAAGTATTAAAACAGTTATTAAAAAAAAACTAATCAAAATTTCTGTAATTCGTAACAGTTTAATATTATAACAAACAACTAACAAAACCGTACTTTTGCAGTAAACAGTCAATTTTGTTAGTTATTAAAAAAATAAAAAATGTTATTGAGTTATTTTTTAATTTCTTGTTTAGTTTATATTTATTCTTAGCTTGGAAATAAAAATCAGAAAATTTTATTGCATCTCCATTGCATAAAAACGTAGTAACTGGAAAACCGAAATGAAGTTTGGTTTCAAATTTTAATTGGATGAAGTAATTACATAGTTTTTGAAATTGAAAGAAAAAACATTTTTTTCATATTTTTTTTTTAATATATTATTATAATATTAAAAATAACTATAAAAATATAAAGACTTTACCAATCTGGAGTCCCAGGTTTGATTTCCGCACTAAAAAATTTTATTAAAAAAAATTTTACAATAAAAAAATATTTTTTTTTATAAAACTTATTTTTTTGAAAATCTATTTTGAGACTCATTCTTTTTGTCAGTACTGGTAAGCATATAGGTAACGGAAATATTTTTAGATTTTTCGTATGCTGGTGTGTAAGCATAAGTCATTATTTTGCGCGACATCGCCATACAAAGGTAATAAGAAAAGTAACTAGTTACCATTACCAAGTATATGGTTACATAACCACATATCTGGTAATGATTTTCTACACTGGGTTGTTAATTATTTTCACTGTATTTGTTAGTTATTTTTTAATAGTAAAAAATAAACACATTTCAGCTATCATAAAGATAAATACCTTTGTCGCATTTTTAACTGCATATACCTTTGTTTTAACTGTCATTTTCAGTAGATTCTACCGTCAGACTTCTTTATTTATATACAAAATTATTCTTAAACAAATGTCCTTAAGGTACGATAGAAACAACTGCTAAAGTTAGATCAAAATTCACCTCTGAATAGCTCAATCATTCACAATAGGGTTGATATATATAAAGCAAAAAAACATCTCCAAATTTTCCCCTATATTGAGCAGTTTTCTCCACCGTTCAAATAAGCCACCATTTTCAATGACAGTTGTTGTTTAATAGTTTCTGTAAGCTTTTGATTCAAAATTTTTATGAAATTTAACAAGTTAATAAAAGTTTTCAAAAACTACTAGTTTCGAGTTATGTAAGTGAAAATGTAGTATAAAACTTTTCTGTTAATTGCAAGTAGTATCCTGTAAAAAAAAAGATGCAAAAGCAGTAGAAAAAGCACTATTATTACCAAGCTACACTCCAAAAAGTTTGTCGGTAGAAACTACTAAAAATGGTAGTCAAAACAAAGGTATATGCAGTTAAAAAGGCTATAAGGGTATTTACCTATAAAATAACTAAAAATATAGTTATTTTTAACAATTGAAAATAAACTAAAAAAATTCATTCAAAATAGCTGACAATGCCATAAAATTTGCTGATAAATTTTACTAAAAACATTTAAAACAACTGACAAAACACTTAAAAACTACTGTTTTTTATATTTAAATTTATTTAATATTATAAAAGTATACTTTAATAAAAAAAAATTTTCTTTCGATTATAAAAAAATGTGTGATTACTTCATTGTACTTGAAATTTGAAGTATTCCAATTCCAACCCCTATTCCAGTTAATACCTACATATATCTCCAATGCATGGAGATATAATAAAATGTCTTGATTTTTATTTGGAAACTAAGAATATATAATAACAAATAACAAATATAAACTAAACAAGAATTACAAAAAATCAACGAAATTTTTAGTTTTTAAAATAATTAGCAAAGATAACCATTTACTGTAAAAAGACTGTTTTTTTGAAATTAAAATAATTTTCGTTAGTTGTTTTCTAAAATAACTGTCATAACAGTTGTTTTGTATTTTTCCATAGAAAAACAACTGCAGTTACAGTTAAAAACAACAAGTATTGATTACTACACAATCAAATGTCATTTATTAACTGTCACACTTTTTTGAATATAGACAATAGAGTTTTCTTTGAAGGGGAGTACCCCCTCTACAACGTAAAAAATAAGAAGCAAAAAATATATTTATTCTATTTTTGAAATTTTTATTGTAGTCACTAGGTATCGAACTTGCGACCACAAGATTGTTAGGATAGTCCTCTACCGCTGAGCTATTTTCAATATGAATGTTGGCTTTCATATAAAGATCACTTTGTTGTTGTCATTGTCACTATTCAGTAAAAGTACTTATTAAACTACACTCAAAAAAATAAGTTAGTGGAAAAATTAGTAAAACGTCTTGTATATCAAGTGTACTAGTTTTTAGCAATTTTTTAGCTGAAATTCCGTTTTCAACAAAAAATTTAGTTATATTTTTTTAGCACTAAACTAATTTTGAACTAATGTTTTACTAATTTATTTTGCTACAAAAATTGTGCTGATAACCGCATGCATAGCATGGACGAGAACCAGATATACAAGATGTAGATGTCGCAGCTTGTCTGGAAACGGAAATGACAAAAAAAGAAAAACAACTCTACACATATTCTATATTTAATTTTCAGCAAATAAATTAACTAAAGTAAAATTTCGCTACAAGTTTTTTGAGTTTTTTTTTCAGTCTACTAACATTCAGCAAAAAGTTTAGTGATTTTAGCAAGGATTAGCAAAACTTTTGCTGAAGATTACTTTTTTTGGTAAAAATCAGCTCGCTGATTTTCAGCAAACCTTTTGCTGAAATTACTAACTTTTTTGCAAGCACGCTCCTGACTAAAAATTTGCTGACACAGCAACATTTTTTGCTGACTTTACAGACTTTTTTTTGAGTGTAGGTGCACTGCAATTCAATATTTTCTTTCAGTACTTTTTTCATAAGTTAATCATAAGAAATTTTTTATTATTTTATTTTATTTATTTTTAAAAATTGAAATAAATAAAATTAAATTAATCATAAATATTAAAAAATCAAAAAATATTGGTTTCGCCAGGATTTGAACCCGCTATCATTTGTTTGGAAATAAACTGTATCCAAATCATTTCTTAGGATCACAATGATGCATTAGAAGCAATAATTAAGTGGTTTATTGGATGTTGTTCAGAATTACTTCTAAAAAAGCAGTAAAAATACACTAACAGAATATTTGGAAGCAATAATTGATTTTTTTTTAATGTATTCAGAATGACTTCCAAGCAATGAAAGATGTGGTTTGTAAATAATAATTGACAAGTAGAGATGGTATTTTAATTCTAGTTAATTAATTTTAATTTAACAATAATAGGAATGACAAATTTAGATCAAACTCTATGAAATTCCTATGCCGTGTAGATGTGCCTTAAGAAAAATTTGCCTAAGCTGGATATTTTTTTTAATAAAATTGTCGTATTTATTTTTCCGCAAAGAAAAAGATTCATCACATTTATAGAAATATTTATAAATATTCCGAAAATTTCATTGTATTTCGTCCAATGAATTGTTTTACAAATATTTATAAAACTGTTTCATAAAATTTCTTCTAAGATGATTCGGTTACGGAATTCTACTCAATTTTATTACCGAAGAGTGTTAGTACTTAACTAGACTAAAAAATATTAGAACAGTTTTCTAGGTATGGGGCTTTTTTCACAAAAACATTGAAGAAATCATGATACATATTTCATAAAAATTTATTTTAACATATAACGTTAGTAAAAAATCTGTCAAACGGACTTCAAATAGCTTTGACTAATTTTTAATAAATTTTTAGTTCAAATACTAATTTAAACAAAGATTATAGAAAGCTGAATAGGAAAAAAAGCTATGAATTAGCTACATTGCATTCAAGGCCTTACTTAGGTGAGATGGACAAGCTGTCGCACTTTAGTATAGTTACGCTTGTAACTATATTATTCTTCTTAAATTAAAATTGCTAAAATACATATTAATTACAATAATAATTGCAGCTGGTCTAAAACCACACTGTACTAAAATACATTATAAAAGTGCCCTTTTGGCAGTCCGTCTCCAATATACACAATTTGTCTTGATTTAAAGTACTGAAAATCCTAAGCAATTTAACTTATTTTGAGTGTTTTTTTTTCAAAATTTTTTATAACTAATTTTTAAGAACCCATTTGTTAAATTTTACACAATTTATTGTTAAAATATATTATTTTTATATTATGCTACTACCCGTTAGCTGGTGCTATCAGTGTATCCGAAGCTTTAAAGATGGCGCTATTTCTATCCCTCCCGATTATTAAAAGTCTTCATGTCTCAAAAACTAAGATAGCGGAAAATTGGCGAATGTTTCCACTACCCTTAACTACTTTAACAGTCCCCTGATTTTTCGCATACCCAAATTTTAGTGAAATCTAAATTATCACTGCTGAGAGTTCCATTGCTAGTGGTTCGATATTTCGCGTTATATTTCACAAATTAAACAATCATGTCTATTCGAGAAAACGCGCTTTACTTCGACAATTTTAGATTCATTCTAAAATACGTGTGAATAATTATCAATTACAGATTCCAAATTATTTACCACTTCTATGGAGATCAAATATTATCACATTTTCTGTTAAGGCACATGTACATACATTAAGGTTATGACTTTTTGACTTTTTTTGCAAATATCAAATTTAACATGCTCTAGTCAAAAAGGTCATAAAAAAATATTAAGAAACGCAACCTTACTCTTTCGCTGCTGTCAAAAAAGTTCCCGCACCAAAAGGGTTGAAATTTGGTCTATATTTTTTTAGTTTAATTAAAATATTTCTCCGAAGTTTTAAACAAATGAGACTCAAACGATTCGTATTAAAAGCTATTTACGGTAAAAATTACGAAACCAGACCTCCTATGATGGAATTACGGACGCTCAGAGGTCCGTAATCAACATTTGGAAAACGTTGTATAATTAAATTTAACAAAAGTAATTACTGGCCAACTTTGCTTTGACGCTACACCAACACTCCGTCTTTTAAAGTCAAAAAACTTTGCAGGTTGGGAGGAGGTACAGGATTTAACGCTAAGTCAATTACTCGCATGCAATCTGAAATTGAAGAGTATTTCAAAAGAGATTAGTTAGGAACATACTCTACGATATCAACATGTATGCTCACGATTTTCAAAAGACTGTCTAGAGTAAGTTCAATACGATCCTTTTGAGAAAACTAAAAGAACTCCAGCATATCTTTCCGAATGAAATTTGGAGAATTTTAAGTGAAATTAATTGTGAATTCTATTTGGAGTTTGTCATATTTGATTTTAAAACTGAACAAATTTTTTTCTTACAAAATTGGGAAAATTTGAAGAGAAATTTCGATTTTTGATTTCGAAATGAGAAAATTCTAAAAGAATTTAGAAAATTACATTAGAAATTTAGTTCTGCCATTTTAATGAAAAAAATTTTAAATAAAATTTAAGCTTTAAAAATTTTAAATAAAATTTAAACTTTTTTCCCCTTACTATCAAAAAGTATTTTACTTTTAAAGTCGACTTTATTTTTAAACATACGATTTTGTTCATTTTGTGTATGAAAATCCTAAAGCCGCCCTCAGACGGTCAATATAATTGATTTCCATTTTATCGATATTTTCACATACACTTTCAATGTTATTAGTAAAATATAAATCAATTAAAAATTTATCAGGACTTTCCTTCTTATAAATAAATTGCAAAATTTAGCAGATTTTAAAATCAAACCATGTATTTTTTTTTTTTTTGTAGTCATTTATACGGTATGATGGGTTAGGTTGTAATACAAAAAACAATAACAAATAATCGTTGTAAAATTTGCTTTCGTTCTAATCACTATAAATAGAATTAAAAGCTTGAATGTTAAAAACAGAACATACAAACACTTGCTTTACTATTGAAGGGACTTTAGTTAGTAGCAACAATTATAACATAGAAAAATAATAGCTTTGTAAAAAACATGTGATTTTCGTTGTAATGCAAATAACTAAGTAAAAATATGAGTTTAGTTCTCATAAAATTTTTCACTTTGAGTTAACGTAAATAAAAAAAACTAAAATCTACATTATAATTTAGAGAGAACCCCATAAAGACAATCTGATGAGAGTGCTTGGTAGCACTTGAAAATGCATTAATTGTCAACCATTGGTTCTAGGAAAGTTTTTTTCTATGTTTGTTGTAAAATAAATTGTGAATTCTATTTGGAATTTGTCATATTTGATTTTAAACCAAAGAAAAACAACACTCTCTGTAACAATATTCAGATCAACTAAAATCTACGGAAAAACTATCAATTTTATAAACGAATTTATTAAAATGACTATTGAAGTTTTTTAAATAAAGACTGGTTAAATGAAAATAAAGAAAAGTTTTTATATTTCATCTAATTATACATAACAAATTTTTATTTCTTTCACTTTATCTCGCTTTTCCCCTCTTTTCCCCTTTTTTTCTTTATTTTGCTGAGGGGGGAAATTTTCTTATTCCCCCCTGGAGCCGCCCATGCTTAGGACAACTTTTCTTATGAAAATTCTGTTTTTCTTTCACTTACAAAAAAAAATTGTAATTGCTATCCTACATTCAAAAAAGTTTGTTGGTAGAATCTATCGAAAATGACAGTTAAAACAAAGGCATATGGATCAAGATTTTTTCAGAATTATGTTTTTAATTAGTTATCTTAATTAAAACTTATTTAAATAATCAAGATTAAAAAACAAACAACAATACGCAATTTTTAGGAATTTCTTTTTAATTTTAGTTTTGTAATTTTTAAGCTCTTTTAAAAAATACGAAAGAAAGTAAAATACTAAAAATGTAGTTATTTTTAGCTATTGTAAAATGCATTAAAAATAACCAACAATGTCGTAAAATTTATAGTAGAAATTTAGCAGTTCAATTTCTACTAGAAAAAAATTTAAAAGAACGGACAAAATTGGTAAAAACTTCTGTTTTTTGTAAAAATATATTTTAAAACTTGAAGTCAAAATTCCAAACTGCTCTCCCGTGACTACACATAGAAAAAGTAGGGGGCGGGGATAATGTTCCCTAAAAATACACTTTTTTAGTAAATTCATCACCAAAAAAAATAAAATTAACTATTAAATACTAACCAAATGATATTTTAGTTTGGACTAGGTCAATACCTGGCCCGCCTCAATCATACACTCATAGAAATAAATCTGTAAAAATAGCAGAAAAAGTTACTAAAAATTAGTTAAAAATGATGCTGCAGAAAAAACTGCTAAAATTAGCAGATTTTTTTTACTAAATAAAATTAAAACTGTTAAATTAAATTTACAGAATTTTAGTTATATTTAGGCTAACTTTTAGTTAATTGAAAATAGCAAATTGTACTGTAAAATCTGCAGAAAATTTTACTTAATATTTGTAGATTATAAATAGCAAAAATAAACTGTTATATCTACAAAATGTTTGCTATTTTTAAGCAAAATTTAGTTGAATGCAAATAGCAGTCTATTCTGCTAAAATTAGCTGAAATATTTGCTAAAAAATTGTAAACTACTGTTTTCAAAAGGCTCGATTTTTATTTGCATTTAAAAAAAAATCTAAAAAAAACTTCGAAAATTTTTAATTTTTTGGTGATTTTTTAGGCTACTAATTATTTAGCAAAATTTTTTGCTGATTTTAGCAGGTTAATTTGCTATTCTCCATTTACAAAAATTTAGCTCAAATATAATTAAAATTCTGTTAACAGTTTTCTTTTTGCTGTTCCTATATTACTAATATATAGCAAAAATAATCTGCTAGTTTAGCAGTTTTTTTCTGCAGCATCATTTTTAACTAATTTTTAGTAGTTTTAAACAAATTTTTTACGGACTTTTTTCTATTAGTGTAGGTTTAATAATTTAAGGCGGGGTCAAGGGTTGGCCTTCTGTAAAGCATTTCAAGCTCAACTACAATTTAGTTTTCTTTGTAAATTCACAAAACAAAAGTAAAAAGCGATAAAAAAAACATTTTATTGTGTAATGATGTGTGAAACCAGTCGAAATATTGATATATTTTTCTCAAATATTTTGGAATCTACTCCACAGAATAGAAAGTTTTAAGCCAATTTCTGTTAATTATTGTATCTAGTTAGTGCACATTCAGAGTGTAGCAAATGAAAGGCAAATTTACGTACACGCAAAAAAGTTTGCCGGTAGAATCTACTGAAAATGACAGTTAAAACAATATGCAGTTAAAAAGGCGACAAATGTATTTGCCTTTAAAATAACTAGAAATGTTGTTATTTAACTGTTGAAAAATAACTAACAATGTCGTGCAGTTAACTGGCAAATTTTTACTATAAAAATTGTAAAACAACTGACAAAATGGTTAAAAACTACTGTTTTTTACTGTTAATTCTTTTGATATTATTTCTTTCGATTACAAAAATATGTATAATTACTTCAGCCTACTTAAAATTTGAAGTAAAAATCTTATGCATTGGAGATACAAGTTTCTGATTTTTATTTTCAAACTACACTCGTACAAACAGCTCAAAATTCTGATAAAATAACAGGAAATAGTACTTGTATTTGCGCCAGCAGAATTTTCAATGAAGTTGAAAATCATGGTCTGCTAACTTTAGGTAAGCTAAATTTTACATACTGCTAAATATACGGACAATTTTAGTTAAATTATCTATGAAAATTGAGCTGAATTCAGCAGAAATTTTACCTGATTTAGCTACAAATTTTCATTAAAATGTCGCTTAAAATTTCGAGTTCTAGAATTTGACCCTAGACGGGCCCTGAGAGTATATGTGTCTGATAAGGATTAACTTATAGCTACAGAGTGACGAATTTTTACCCATTTTGCTCTATCTCGCTTAGTTTCCGAGATACAAGGTATTTTACGATTATATAATAATAAAACTTAAAATATAGCGCCATCTCTATGTGAAATTGATAACAGAGACACAAAAATATAATAATTAGGAAATAATTTAGGTTTAAATTAGCTGAAAAATTTGTAAAGTTAAGAAACGCAAATTACTAAAAATTAGCATGCAAAGTTAGTACCAATATGGATGAAAGTATTGGTACTAAAGTTTCTTACTTTTTATTTTTATTTATTTTTATTTTTATTTAAATTTTTAAAATTATTTATTTGTCATTTTCATTTTCTATTTCATTTTTTATTTTAATTTTTTTATTTTCATTTTATTATTTTCTTAGATTTTTATAGTTATTGTGATAAAAAAGGGTTGTGATTTCAAATTTTTTTTTCAATTATGGTATTATACTTTACAAATTTGTTCTTTTTATTATTATCATTTTTAATATTTTTTATTTTAAATTCAATTTTTATTTTTATATAAATTGTCACATTTAAACATATGTAGTCAAATTAAGTTCTATGCTGTAATTCATAAGATGTAATCTTGTAGCATAGAAAATCAATTAAATAAATAAATCAAATAAATAAATAATTGTAATGCTAAATTAGATTTACAAAAAACATTAGCTCAATCCTAAATTTTAAGACAAAATAATAGAAAAATTAGTTCAATAGAAACACAACGCATTTAGCAGACTTTTGTACTAACTTTTTTTATAAGTGTAGGAATATATCAATAGGAACTAATATAAGCTAAACAATAATTTTTAAAATGCAATGAAATTTCAGAAACTTTTTTATTTTTTAAATATCTACCAAAAAGAAATGTTTGCTGTAAAAATACTGTTCCGGTAGTTGTTTATTATTATATTAAAAATAATCGTTTTAAACAGCTGTTACGAAACAACTGTAATTACAGTTAAAAACAAACAACTACTGATTACCACACAAACAATTGTCATGTAGTAATTGTCAAACTTTTTTGAGTGAAGATTTATTATTTTTAAAGACCCAGTATAATTTAAAATTTTTTAAAAACCGATAACACTGTGAGACAAATGGTAGGGGTCAGTGATCGGGAAGGGTTCAAACTACCGGGGAAAGTTATATCGGTAAAAAAGAAGTTATACGTGTCCCGGCGTTTCGCTGGGTCACCCCTAGGAATCGAGATATATCGATTTGACCTTTGGTGGTCTTTTTTTTGACATAACTCGAGAACCACTAGTCCGATTTTGCTCAAACAATTTTAAAAAAATTAAAAATTACAATTCCTTTAATCTGTTCATATAACGTTTTTCTATATACTCAACAGTTTTGCCGGTAAAAATAAATGTATGAAGAAAAAAAATATTTTTTGCCTAAAATATTAAAAAAAAGTAATAAACAAAAGGTTATTGATTTTTATGGTAGCGGTAACAAACATTTATTTTTACCGGCAAAACTGTTGAGTATATAGAAAAACGTTATATGAACAGATTAAAGGAATTGTAATTTTTAAATTTTTTAAAATTGTTTGAGCAAAATCGGACTAGTGGTTCTAGAGTTATGTCAAAAAAAAGATATATCTCGATTCCTAGGGTTGACCCAGCGAAACGCCGGGACACGTATAACTTGTTTTTGACCGATATAACATTTCCCGTTGGTTTCATTCCATCCCGATTTTGACTGTCGCATAGTGTAATAAAAAAATGGGGTAAATGGGTAACTGAACTTTTTAAAACAGCGATTTTTCAAAAACGGTCTATTGAAAAAAAATTTCTTGACAGATACTGAATCACAGCACAATAGTTTATTAAAAAAAATAATTAAACAAATATGCATAGCTGGAAGAGGTTCTTCAAAAACTTAAAATTTGTTGAATAGTGTTATCAACACACTTAGATAAAATACAACTTCAAAAGTATTTTATGCAATTTAATAAATAACTACGTGGAAATTTATCAATGTTTACTTTTTGTAAACTTGCCTCAGGTTTTGTCTCATTCCATTCCGATGCACTTAAAAGTATGTTATGTTACCTAAGTTTTTTCTTTTGTAACTTATCTTACTACTACTATATTTAAACTAAACTAAAAAATTGTAAAACTTAGCAAAAAACATTTTAAGTTCTGTGTTATATAATATTATTATAGAAAAAATATTGAATTTTCCGCTAGCGCTAAAAGAAGCGCTAAAATTTTAATAACAAGTAAAAAAATAACAAATCTTTTACACTCATTAGGAAGTCACAATCATAACAAAGATAAATGTCACTTTAACGCTATATTTTGAAATGTTTTATCTATTAAATTGATCAAAAAAAATGTTTAACCACAAGTTCGCAATAACTTCACGTAAGTCAAAAAGAATTTTCTCTTGTATAAATTTACAGATATTTTTGTAGAAGTTCCAACAAACTATTAGGCATAATGACGATTTTTCACAAATAAACTAGTCAAAAGTACCGATTTTAATCCGAAAATAATCTGGCATCCCTAATCCCAAACGTTTAGAAATTTTTGAGAGAGTGTGAGTGTAAATTGTTTGTTAAATCATAAAACAAAAAAAAAAAATATACAAGTCGGCTTACAAAAAGCGGCACATTATAATACTACTATATCGATACTAACCGTTACTTTGTTTTGGGGGTGCGCCACGCGGCCCGAAGTGTAACGTGAGTGCGTTTGTGTGTGTGGATGTTTTATTTGAAAAGGCTCGTCTACGCGACACGTTTCTACTACAATATTCTACTACTACGACAACGACGACGAGGACAACAACGGCAATGACGATGACATTAACGACGACAATCGTTATGCGCTACTTGTATGTTGTTCTATATGATGTTGATGATAATAATTATGATGATGATGATGGTTTACAATAAGGAATTGTGGTGTACAGAGATTTTTCGTTTGTTCGAAAAAAAATTTTTTTCTTCAACTTTGCTTTTACCTTTAAATTTCAATACACTTCAAAGTTCTTTAATTTCAAATAAACACATTTTTTAATTATATTTTATACTCAATTCGTTGTAATATGTTACAATATTTTCAACTTTTTGAATACTTTGTGTGTAATTCGAAAACTTATTTTATGTTTTACAATTTTTTTTTTGTATCCCCAAAAAAAATTTTTAAGGTGGATACTAAAATTCCTCCACCAAAAAAATTCTATATATTTCTTTTTCGACTTTTTAACCTTATTCAACGTTAAACTTTTCGTGTTATTTCATATTTATAAGAAATTTCTTGTATTCTTTTCTTTTTTTATTAAAAAATTACTTTATTTAATTCTTTTTTGCATTATTGAATTTACTAAACTCTTTTTTTTAAACGCGTTCACTTGCTTTAAAATTTTATTTTTTATATTTTTTTGAAATATGGGGTTGTCTTCGTTACGAAAGACATCCACATTCGAAGGGTTCACGCAATAAACTGAGACTTCGTGATTGTTTCGATATCGTTATGTTGGCTCTTTTTATTTTTGGCTTAATTTTTATTAGCGCCCAGTGTTGCCAGATAAGGGGATTTGCCTCATAATGGAGATTTAAACTGCGGTTTGGGAACAGAATTTTGAGAGAAGGAAATTGGAGATTTCGTTAAATATTGGAGATATTGATTAAAAATTTGTAGATTTTTAATTTTGAATTGAAAAATTGTAAATGTTAACAGGCTATATAATATTATATTTAGATGGAACAAAAACTACATATTTTTCCTACAAAACCAGTTTTTACTTGTTTTTTAAATATGTACTCAAAAAAGTCCGACAGTTACTAAATGACATTTGCTTTCGTATTAATTAGTAGTTGTGGTTGTTTTTAACTGTATTTACAGTTGTTTTTTATTCAAAACAACTGTTATGATAGCTATTTAAGAAAACAACTAACGAAAAATACTGTAATACTGTAACAGTTGTTTAAAGCAGTTATTTTTAATATCATAATAAATAATATTTCTATTTTGCTCTAATTTTCAGGATTGAAATATTTAATCTTGTGTTGCTATATTCCGGCCAAAATCATGTGGAATAAAAGGAAGAAAAAATAAAAACTTGCCAAAAATTTTTGTTTTCTCTAAAGGCACATCTACACGAGAGAGAAATCTACTAGAGATAGAGCAAGAAACACCTCTAATTAGCTCTATTGTGAATGATTTAAGCTGTTTAGAGGTGTTTTTTGCTCTATCTCTAGCAATTTTCTCTCTCGTGTAGATGTGCCTTAAGACCACTGAAATAAAATATCTGCCGTAGCCAAATGAAAAAAGGAATTCCTACAATTTTTGTACTTTTTAATCTCTAATATGTTCTTAATAAAACCTTGAAGTCCAATTGTTGATTTTTTAAAATTCCTTTAAAAAAATTTTAAAAAATTTAAAATTGTAGATTTGAAAACAGTGTTTAAAAAACTGTGATCTTTTTAGCACTAATTTAAAACGAATTAACAAAACTCAATATAAAAAAATACTTCTTATCTGAGTTTCTTGGAATTTATAGAATGAAAAAATACTTCTGTAGTATATTATTTCAATAAATTTTAAAAGTTTGACCTGAATTATTAAGTGTTCTGCGATACATCAATAACCGATTTAAGTTTTTATTGCTTTATTACTCAAAATCACGAGTCTTTAATGGTTGTAATTCGAGTGAGTTTTAAAATATACATTTTTTTGAGAAAATATACGAAAAGACATATTTTCCCCTTGTAAATTCGTGTTCCAAACTTCAGGACCGATGCGGCGCGTCTTCCCTATATCAGATTATCCTAACTTTTAGTGGGGGACGTACTTTTACACTCAAATAATATTTCCAGGGGGGGGGGGCAACCCGGTCAATAAAAATTTTTTTATATATTTTAAATGTTTAATAACGCTTCTAGGCGAGAACAGGAAATTCTCATTAAGTTTGTAATTTAACTTAACAAATATTTCCAGAAGTTCTGAAAACGTCGTCCCCTGACGATTTCCTTAGGCAAGAATGAAATCCGGATAGGGACGTGCCTACAACGGATTATTTTTCTCAATTTGTTAAATACGTTTGGGATTTTAGCATATTTAATTCCTTTAACTCAAAATTTATTTTCCTCCATACAAGCTTGGAGCAACCTAGTGAACCCAAATCCAGACATTTCGGCTAAAATTTAGATTTCAATGAAAATCTCATGTGAAATCCAAGGTTGCCAATTTAGCCATTTTCCGGCTAGATCTAGCCATTTTAATTTCATTTAGCCATAAAAAAATGGCTAGATTGGATCTAGCCGGAAGATTTAGCCATTTTATTTCGCCCTAGCCATTTTTCATTTTTACAGTTAACCTAATTAAAAAATTATTAAATTTTTATAGATTTTAAAAATCTTAGTAAAAAATTTTAAATTGATTTTAAAATTTTAGATTCGCAGACACATGTAATTTTTACATTCTATTTAAAATCATGTTTTTTTGTAAATTTTTAATAAATATATTTAAGACATTCGGAAAACATTAAAATTGAAAGGACTCTCGTGAAATTCGTGTTAAAATTAGTATCACTAATTTACATTAGAATTGTTGAGTATTATTTTCCAATTTTAGCCATTTTCTCTTCGTAATCTAGCCATTTTTTCACTTCAAGTGTTGGCAACCTTGGTAAAATCCCGAGATTCCCCACACAAAATAAATCCTGGAAAATCGCGAGATTTGAAAACATCTCATGAAAATCTCACAAATTTTGAGACTGTTACAGAATACAATACTGAGTTTCGCTTAATTTATAGAGTTTTTGCACGAAAAAGTGGTAACGCTAGTCAACAGCTGACTAAAAAATATCAAAAAATAATAAAATAAAATAATTATTGAAAATAAAATAAAGATAAATTAAGACACAATGGAAATTTACTAACAGTTATAATTTTTGCAGATGTGAATGCAGCATTATGCACCCAAATGAAGGGAGTGTTGTGGAAGCTCAAAAACATATATGAGGCAGGAATTAGAAAAACGAAAAATAAAAAATAAAAAAATTACAAAAATTTCTTAATTTGTCTTACATTTAAAAATATATGTACAATGACGGAGTTCACAGTTCGTACTACATATGTATATTAAGTACTAAATTAACATTTCACTACCAATCGACTTCAATTTTATTTAGAATTGAATGAATTCCTTTTCTTAAGTAATTCACTGACTTCCTTCAATTGTTGAATGAACAACAAAAAACAAATTCAAAAAATTAATTCAATTGCTATAGTTATTTTTATTAAACCAAGTGAATTAATTCTTTACTGAATTAATTCACCACTGAATTCGATCAATTTCATTTTCGTTCAATGAATTAAAAAAATATACGTTCACTGAATTGAAAAACAAAAAATTACGTTCACTGAATTGAAAAATAAAAAAAATACGTTTACTGAATGCAAAAGCTCTTTTCTGCCGTTCAGTACACAGTGGTGTGTTTTCAAAATATTTTGCCAATAATTCAACAATTTCTTATTTGTTACTATGCTTTATATAAAAATAGAAAAAAATTTGAGATAAGATGAAAAGAAATCCCACAACTTCAAAACACTGTGAAAATTTTCCAAAAATGGGATGTTTTATTCGATTTCGGAATGGTCTGAGGAAGAAAGATTTACAAGTGGAGAAAATTGTGTCCATTACGCCCATCTAAAAGAAGTATGCTTTCAAAACAGTATAAATAATATATGTGTTCTTAAAGAAACTTTTAATCTGGAGGCAAAAAGTGTTTCTATGGGCGTGTAAAGTTTCATCTCATACCGACCAACCAATAACGGCTGAATTATTTCCAAAATATTTTGAAAATAATTATAATGAAAATAGAGGCAAAATTTTGATATCAATGGTTTCCATTAACCACTTTCAAATTAAATATAGTTGTTATTGACAAGCCATCAAATAATTTTAATTTAGACAAGCGCATCGTTGCGCGTAGCTACATGCCTACATTCGTAAAAAAACCCATACAAATATTTGAAAACTGCTGAAAAAACTAAAAATTAGACCTATATTTGCGCCAGCAGAATTTTCAATGAGGTTGGAAATCATGGTCTGCTAAATTTAGCTAAGCTAAATTTTATATACTGCTAAATATACAGGCAATTTGAGTTAAATTATCTAGGAAATATTAGCTAATTTAACAACAAGTTCCTGTTAAAATGTCGCTTAATATTTCGACTTCCCGTATCTGACCCTAGACAAGCCCAGTTTAGAAACACAAATTACTAAAAATTAGCATGCAAAGTTAGTTGAAATACTCAGATTTCTGGGTGACCGTTTCGTGTCATTTTCGGACGTTTTGGGGAAATTCTGCTAAAGAGATTATTGGCTTTATTGGTAGCTTGAATCTCTAGTGAACTCTAGGCAGCACAAAAGATCTTATTGGTCGCGGTGAGTAGTGCCTTCGTAGCTAGTTCAAATACGGATAAAAGTAATTGTTATGCTAAATTAGATTTACAAAAAACATTAGTTCAAGAGAATTATGTCGGTGAAATTAAGTGCATTTCAAATTAACTGGTATTGCAGTTATTATAACTACAGTTGTGATTAAAAATAACTGCAATTGTAGTTAATTCAAATACACTTTTTTAACTATAATTGCAGTTAATTTTACCGACATAATTCTCTGAGTATATATTAACAACATGAAATTGTAAATCAAAAAATATTAATTGAAATTCAGAATCTGGATTTGAAATTCAGAAAATATCAATTGAAATTCTGAATTTCCATTTAATATTCAGAAAACATCGATTGAAGTTCAGTTATTCCATTTAAAATTCGGAAAATATGATTTGATATTCAGAAAATATCAACATAAATTCAGAAAATATCAGTTGTACAATTGTAATACAGAAATTGCCAATTGATATTCAGAAAAACATCAATTTAACTTCACAAAATATCAATTCAAATTCAGAAAACGACATTTGAAATTCAGAACATAATAATTAAAATTCAGAAAACATAACATGGATTTTAATTCTTGGTTTTATAAGTTTCTTTTCAGGGCACCTAATTTTTGTGACTTGGAGTAAACAAAGAAATTATTAACTTATATTTTCTAACAAAACAAGATTTATTTAAATAAAATCCATTGATAAATACTAAAGTTGTCAGCAATCAAATTGATTATTTTCCCTTCATTCAATGAAAAACAAAACTTGTTTGTTCGAACTTTATTCACAAATTGGTGAGGGCAGATATTATTCAGGCTCTAGTTCTATGTTTTTATTTTTTATTTATTTAAAGAAAAACCGTGCATATTAGTTTTTCAAAATTTTGTTCTTGCAAACAGGAAAAACTAATATGCACGGTTTTTATTTAAATAAATAAAAAAAAAACATCGAACTAGAGGCTGAATAATACCTGCCCTCACCAGTTATCAGCAGTTTTTTGAATTATATTTTATTTACTTGTGAACGAAGAATCACATGGCGTATGAGCAATATATATTTCATAAATTTTATTACTCATACGCCCAATGTGTCCAAATCAGTGATGCCAGAAGCTATTTTTAAATTTCCCTACGTTTGTTATAAAAATTCCCTTTTCTCTACAAGCAAAAAATTTTTCCTACACCGAAAAAGTCCGCAGTTACATGCTTAACAAAATCGGTAGTGAAATTTAAATTTATTTAAAGTAACTATTTTATATATTTTAGTATATTCATAATAATTCATAATAAGTGTGTTTGTTTACATGCTACTTAAGTTCCAAGTACGTTTTACAATTTTCTAGTAAAATATATGCATTTTTTTCGGATATTTTCCACAACACATGTATATATTTTGCAAGGCTTTGATATATTTTACAAAAAAATGTGCACAGTTTACTAGAACTTTGTAAAACTAACTTGAAAATCATGAAGTTGTATAATTACAAAGCTCTTAGGTAATATTCCCCCTGTTTTTTCTGTGTGTAGTAAAAAATGTAAGGTAAAGTTTCACTACACTCAACCAAAAAGTCTGTAATGGATACTGAAAATTTTGTTGTTATTACGGGAAATTTAACTGTTTGAGGCCAGCGGTATTTTTTGCTAATTTTAGCAACACATGTCTGCTGATCTGTAGTACAATAAAATTAGTAGAAAAAATTAGTAGCCGCTACTAAATTTTAGTAAAATTTATGTAAAATGCAATTCAAAATCAATTTGCTAAAATCAGTTAAAAAACTTACTAAATATCATAATTTTAGTACAATGAAATTAGTATAAATAATTAGTTGCAGCTACTAAATTTCAGTAAATTTCTGTAAACTGTAATTTAAAATCAATCTGCTGAAGTTATATTTTTTTAGCACTAAACTAATTTTGAACTAATGTTTTACTAATTTATTTTGCTACAAAAATTGTGCTGATAACATGCATAGCGTGGACGACAACCAGATAGACAAGATGTAGATGTCGCAGCTTGTCTGGAAACGGAAATGACAAAAAAAGAAAAACAACTCTACACATATTCTATATTTAAATTTTCAGCAAATAAATTAACTAAAGTAAAATTTCGCTACAAGTTTTTTGAGTTTTTTTCAATCTACTAATATTCAGCAAAAAGTTTAGTGATTTTTGCAAGGATTTTTTCATTTGCCGTCGACTAAATGTTAGTAAAACTTTTGCTGAAGATTACTATTTGTTTGGTAAAAATCAGCTCGCTGATTTTCAGCAAACCTTTTGCTGAAATTACCAACTTTTTTGCAAGCACGCTCCTGACTAAAAATTTGCTGACACAGCAACATTTTTTGCTGACTTTACTGACTTTTATTTTTGAGTGTATAATTACTTCATCGTACTTGAAATTTGGAGTCAAAATTGCAAACGGTTCTCCAGTTATTGCCGTTTTATGCATTGGAGATGCAATAAAATTTTCTGGGTGTTATTTCTAAACTAAGAATATATCAATAGTAACAAATATAAACTAAACAAGAATTGTAAAAAATCAAAAAAAAAAATATTTTTAAATTAGTATATTTTTCTTCCAAATTTAGCACTCGGTTTTGAAAAATTAGTAAAATGTTTCGTAATTTGTAATAAGAGAATAGCAAAAATTATTACTAAAAATAAAAATTGTACTAATAATCAATATAAAAATAGTATAATGCGATTGGAAACTGTTTACAAACTTTTTTATTTGAGTGTAGTTTACTTGAAAAATTTCTTCCAGCAAAAACTAGTAATATGATTTTTTGTTTAACAAACGGTGAAATTGAAAACATTTTTATGTGCATCGTTATTAAATTAATTAACTCTTATAATTCGTATTAAAGTTTGCGTTCCGAAGACGTTTTTTTGCGATTTTTGTAATTTTTTTTCGTTTGTTTACTATTTTTACAATTTTTTTGTTCGATTCCTTTTGAATTTTTTGCCAACTTTTCCAATATTTTTTCTCTTTTCCTGATTTTACCAAAGAGTATACATAATAAAGAGATTGGGGGACTCTCTCATGGAACAGGAACATACTCAAACCAATATCTCCCAGCAAACATGGCAATACGAAGAAGATTCTCCGAACATATCGCCAGGAAGAAAACATTTATTGCCGGCAATATCAATTTCGTATTCCGGAAGTTTTCTCCGTCGGAAACAACTAATACACTAAAACAATACTTCCAGGCAATATGAAAGCAATAACTCATATGGAAGATAAAAGGGATATCGCTAAATAAACTCCCAGTACAATAAAAAAAAGGATTTAATTTGTTCATTATTAAATTTAAGCCTGAAAAACAATATCTGCATACATAGTCCATTGACCAACTTATAAATTATTTTGATTTCATCTTAGCCGATTATTCCCGCGCAATTAATCTTAACTTTTCACGAGTTTATTTCCTATATATCCTTTGATTGTTTTTGTACAAATTTAGTTTTAATTTTTTCCAAATTGATAAAAGATTTCAAACAAATTTGCTTTATCTTCCAAATGATACAAAGAAGATATTGCCGAAATATTGTCATAAAAAGTTATGACAAAAGATAAAATTTTTGAATTATTTTTTTCCAAATATCGTCGAATTATCTTCCAAGTGATAAAAGAAAGACAATTTCAAAGTAAATACTATTTGATTATTTTCATTCAAATGACAAATAGAAGATATCGCTTTAATATCTTCTATGAAGGTATCTTTTAAATGTTTGCAGGGTCATTATGTGCGCTCTTTGTATGACCAAAGGCCTTGCAACTCTCTCAATATTTTTTATTTGAAAAAATATTAGGCGGCTTGGAACAGGAACGAACTCCGACTGGTTAATCAGGGATGGAAAAGGCTCACTTAATCGGGCTCTTATACCAAAAAATGTTCGATCGCTCTTACATATTTAAAAATGTAAGTCACTAAAAAATAGCTTTCTCTTTGGCTCGTTAAAAAACATAAAAATTAAATATTTAGATATTAGCAAATATTAGCACAAATTGCGAAAAAAAACACATTTGCAAAAAGCGAAATTTTTGCAACAATATATTCGCTTGCAGAATGTCGATCGCTGATTACCTCTTTTAATTCATTTTCTGTACCATAAAGCCTTTTTCGAATTCCGCCGTTATTTTGCAATTTTTAAGTGCGGTTTTTTTAAATATATAACCTAGGGATTAAATTTTTGTACCATAAAGTCTTTTTTCAAATTCCGCTATTATTTTGCAATTCTTTACGTGCGTTTTTTTTAATTTATAATCTAGGGGCTATAATACACAATTCAGACAAGTTTGGTGGCTAGTTGCAAAAAAAATCGCGAAAAATAAAATTTGCAAAAAGGAAAATTTTTGCATCAATATATTTGTTTGTAGAATCTAAATCGCTGATTACGTTTCCTAATTAATTTTTTGTACCACAAAGTCTTTTTTCGCGTTCCGCTTTTATTTTGCAATTTTTTAAGTACGTTTCTTTTTAATTTATAATCTAGGGACTATAACACACATTTCGTACAACAAAGTTTGGTGGCTAGTTGCAAAAAATATCGCGAAAAATAAAATTTGCAAAAAGGATAAATTTTTTCATCAATATATTTGTTTGCAGAATGTAAATCTCTGATTAAGTTTTTTAATTAATTTTTTGTACCATAAAGCCTTTTTTCGCTTTCCGCGATTATTTTGCAATTTTTTAAGTGTGATTTTTTTAAATTTATAATCTAGGGTCTATGTACCAATTTTATATACACAAGTTTGGTGCTTAGTTTGCAAAAAAAAAAAAATAAATCGCGAAAAAAATGTTTGCAAAAAGGAAAATTTTTGCGTCATTGTATTCATTTGCAGACTGTTGATCGCTGATTGAGTTTTTTAATTATTTTTTTCTACCACAAAGTCTTTTTTCGCGTTCCTCTATTATTTTGCAATTTTTTAAGTGCGGTTTTTTAAATTTATAATCTACGGGGTATAATGCCCATTTCATAAAACAAAGTTTGGTGGTTAGTTGTAAAAGAAGAAAATTTTAGCATCGTTTGCAGAATGTAAATCTTTTAATTAATATTTTGAACCCCAAAGCCTTTTTTCGCATTCCGGTATTATTTTGCAATTTTTTACATATGGTTGTTTAAAATTCATAATCTAGGGCTATAATACTGTTGGAATAGTATCATACCATAGTACAGTTCCATTCTTGATTTTTATAACTAAATTATTATTTTCCATTCCTGGTTACAATCGATGTTTTGAGTCATACAAAGAGCGCACATAATGACCCTGCAAACATTTAAAAGATACCTTCCAAGAAGATATTTCATTTGAATGAAAATAATCAAGTAGTATTTACTTTGAAATTGTCTTCCTTTTATCACTTGGAAGATAATTCGACGATATTTGGAAAAAGTAATTCAAAAATTTTATCTTTTGTCATAACTTTTTATGACAATATTTCGGCAATATCATCTTTGTAGAAGATAAAGCAAATTTGTTTGAAATCTTTTATCAATTTGGAAAAAATTAAAACTAAATTTGTACAAAACAAACAAAGATATATAGGAGATAATCTCGTGAAAAGTTAAGATTAATTGCGCGGGAAAAATCGGATAAGATGAAATCAAAATAATTTATAAGTTGGTCAATGGATTATGTATGCAGATATTGTTTTTCAGGATTAAATTTAATAATGAAAAAATTAAATTGTTTTTTTTATTGTACTGGGAGTTTATTTAGCGATATCCCTTTTATGTTCCATATGAGTTATTGCTTTCATATTGCCTGAAAGTATTGTTTTAGTGTAACAGCTGTTTCCGACGGAGGAAACTTCCGGAATACGAAATTGATATTGCCGGCAATAAATGTGTTCTTCCTGGCGATATGTTCGGAGAATATTCTTCGTGTTGCCATGTTTGCTGGGTAATATTGGTTTGAGTATGTTCCTGTTCCAAGGCACATAATAGAACAAATGCTTTCTCAGTGATAGAGAGTCCCCCAATCTCTTTATTATGTATACTCTTTGGTATGACTCAAAACATCGATTGTAACCAGGGATGGAAAATAATAATTTAGTTATAAAAATCAAGAATGGAACTATACTATGGAATTATACTATTCCAATAGTATTATAGCCCTAGAATTTTAAAAAACCATACGTAAAAAATTGCAAAATAATATCGGAATGCGAAAAAAGGCTTTGGGGTTCAAAAAATTAATTAAAAGATTTACATTCTGCAAACGATGCCAAAATTTTCTTTTTTTGCAACTAACCACCAAACTTTGTTTTATGAAATGGGCATTATACTCCGTAGATTATAAATTTAAAAAACCGCACTTAAAAAATTGCAAAATAATAGAGGAAGGAAGGAAATGAATATAATGACGCAAAAATTTTCCTTTTTGCAAATATTTTTTCGCGATTTTTTTTTTTTTTTTTTTGCAAACTAAGCACCAAAATTTTGTGTATAAAATTGGTACTATAGACCCTAGATTATAAATTTAAAAAATTGCAAAATAATCGCGGAAAGCAAAAAAAGGCTTTAACAAAAAATTAATTAAAAAACTTAATCAGCGATTTACATTCTGCAAACAAATATATTGATTAAAAAATGTATCCTTTTTGCAAATGTTTTTTTCGCGATGTTTTTTTTGCAACTAGCCACCAAACTGTGTTGCATGAAATGTGTATTATAGTCCCTAGATTATAAATTAAAAAGAAACGTACTTAAAAAATTGCAAAATAAAAGCGGAACGCTTTTTGCAAATGCTTTTTTTGCAATTTGTGCTAATATTTGCTAATATCTAAATATTTAATTTTTATGTTTTTTAACGAGCCAAAAAGAAAGCTATTTTTTAGTGACTTACATTTTTAAATATATAAGAGTGATCTAACATTTTTTGGTATAAGAGACCGATTAAGTGAGCCTTTTCCATCCCTGATTAACCAGTCGGAGTTCGTTCCTGTTCCAAGCCGCCTAATATTTTTTCAAATAAAAAATATTGAGAGAGTTGCAAGGCCATTGGTATAAACTGGGAATGTTTATGAGTTTAAAGCGGCCCATACATTAAGGAACATTCGTGAAAAAATTCCCATTTTTTTGTGAATGTGTGTGTGCGTGTTGACATCGTGCAATTCGTGTTTACAAAATTTTTTGATATTTTTTGTTCCCTACTCAATGTTCCTTAATATATGGGCCGCTTAATGTCAGACTCCATACATAAAAATTTTGTATTGTATTTATACAAGGTTTACAAGGAACTTACGAGTTTATATGAAAACCCCTAATAATTTGCATTAATATTAAAAAATGCATAAAAAACGTAAAAATAGGAAAATGTGTTAATAGTACTACACTCATAAAAAAAAAGCCCGTACAAATAGTTAAAAATTCTGCTAAAATAACAGGAAATAGTACCTGAATTTGCGCCAGCAGAAATTTCAATGATGTTGAGAATCATGGTCTGCTAAATTTAGGTGACCTAAATTTTAGGTAAAAAAGTTAGTGCAAATACAATAATTTATAAGAAATGTTGTTTAATGGAAATGAAAATTACTCAGCTGAAATCAGCACATGTTTTCTGCTAAATTTTAGTTGTTTATAAACAGGTAAAAAATTTAGTTAACATTCAAAAATTTAGAAGAATTTTCGTTTAATAGAAATGAAAGTGGGTCAGTTGAAATCTGCAAAACATGCTGCTAAAATTACAATCACTTTTTGTTATTAATTGAATAAAAACAAATTAATGTAAATTTTGTTAATTTTATTTTCAAATAAATTACACAATATAAAAACACTATTTGCACTGTTATTTTCTTGCCAATATGTTATTCAGTAAGGAATTAATTCACTTTTTTTTCCGTTCGATTTATAAAATTGAACGCGTTCACTGGTGAATTAATTCATTTGATTTAATAAAAAGAACTATTGCAATTGAATTAATGCTTTGAATTTATTGTTTGATGAACGCATTCAGTTGAATGAATTCGGTGAATTACTTAAGAAAAGGAATTCATTCAATTCTAGAGAAAATTGAATTCGATTGGTAGTGAATTCATTCAAAAAGGAATTAATTCTTCAAAGCTCTGCCAAGGACGAAGCCTATTGATTTTGGTGAACATCGGTCCATGTTTAGACCTAGTGCCCATATACGGGTCCCCTCAAAATTATATTCTTTATACGCTGCAAGTCGCAAATATTAAGATATTTTGATGAAATTTGGTACACCGACCTATATCAGCCCAAAGACGAAGCCTATTGATTTTGGTTAACACCGGTTAATGTTTAGACCTAGTGCCCATATAAGGGTCCCCCCAAAATTGGCTTGGTTACAAACTGCAGGTCGCAAATATTAAGATATTTTAATGAAATTTGGTTCGCTGACTCACATTATAGAAAATTTTGACACAAGTCCCATTTTAACCCATTCGAATTTCGGATCCAAACATTAGTTGGCTTTTAACCAGACTGGTGTAGGGTATTGTATAGTCGGCATGCCCGACTTTAACCTTTTTACCGGTGTTGCCATTTTAGCATATTTTCTGCTAGATTTAGCAGATTGAGTTGGGCAATTGCATATTTTTTTTATAAAAATATGCTAACTGCTTTTTAGCATATTCTGTTGGACAAAAGCAGATTTTTAGCATATTTCGTTTTATTTAATAAAAGCAGATTTTTAGCATATCTTTTTAACAAAATAATTGTTTCTTTAACAATATTTATAAGAATAACAATGTTTTCATAACTTTTTATTTCATGCGTAATTAATCAATTCTTTTTCAGTCTAAACTTTTTTAGTAGTATTGATATACTAAGTGCGTTCCCGTACGTTCCCAATGTTACTGAAATTTACCCAAAGTTACCGAAATTTACCCAAAAGCGTTCCCGTACTCGAAAATTGGGTAAATGAGAGCGCTAATGAGAGTGTATTAGTGTTTCTCTTTTTACCAAAATTTACCCAGACTTTTTCTTCTGGTAAACTTTAGTAAAACAGATAATGTAAATATAAACAAAAAACAATTGTGAAAATAGATTTAAAATTGAAATAGACAAAAGAAACTTGTTTTTTTATAAGAATTAATTGAATAACATCAAAAACAACTTTCAAATGCGAATAAATATGGGTATTTGTGCCAATTTGCAATCAGAAATTATACGCATTTTCACATTAGTGATGGGATTTGTGGCACAATCTAAGATTGATTGGTACAATGGCACCACCGATACAATTTTGGCACATTTTGGTTATCTACAAAATTTAATAGAAAATGGATTTTAAAAATAACAATTCTCTAAAAATTCCTTAATTTTTAGTTTCTAAGCATTTATTGGTATTAAAATACCTTTTCGAACAAAGCAAAACTAAAAAATGTCATTGAAGTTATTACCGAATAACCCATAGAATTTTAAAAATTCAAATGATTTAAATTTAGCTCAGAGCTTCGAAAGAATTAATTTAAGTTTAATTCATGAAAATTTTAATTCAGTTTTAGAAAATCTTTCTATTGCGTGAAACCATTCCTAAAGAATTCATTCATTGGCTGCATTCCCAAATCTTTAATAAGAATCGAATGAATTTCATTTATCATTCACCTTTTAATTGAATGAATTCAAGAAAATTTTAATTCATTTGGTTAGAATTCATTCAAAATAGAATTAATTCCATAAGAATGCTATTACGAAATGAAATTAAAGTTGAAAACACGGGTACTGAGTGAAAATTGAGATTTGGCACAATGAAGGCCCATTTGGCACATTTTAGTCACACACTTGACACAAAACAAAATTTTTCAAGTCCCATCACTGTTTCACATTATTCTTTAAAATAAGATTTTGGGCTTGAAAAGTGGTTTTTTGTGTTCCCGTACTATTGGGTAATTTTGTCATTTTGCGAGAAGATTTTGTGCTTACTCTCATTTTACCGAACTTTACCCAACAAGTAAAGAAACACACCTACTACTATAATTTGCAACTGCTAAAAAACCATAAAAAAATCTTGCAAAACTTTAAAATTAGTTATGTTTATTGTGAAAATATGAAATGAGAAACTTTATTTTTTTTAGTCTCAAAGAAACATTAAACAGTATTTAAAAAAAAAATTATCTTTTCATACTTTTTCAAAGTATCTTAGAATAAATACAAAAGTTTAACTCTCAATTCATAAACACTTTGCAAAATTCTAGGAGGTTTACAAAACAAATTCTTCACATAAAATTTGTTCGATAAACCTCCTATAACTTTTTAAAGCATTTATGAATTAAAGGGTAAACTTTCATATTTATTCTAAGATACTTTAAAAAAGTATGAAAATATAATTTTTTGTAAACATTGTTTAAAAAAGTATTTTTTCATTAATAAAACTTTATTAAATAATACTAAAAAATATTTATTTAGCAGATTTTCAGCATATTTTTTGCATTAAATTTAGCAGATTTTTAGCATAATGAATATAATAAAAAAATTTTAATTTTTTTACTCAGCATATTTTAAGCAGAGTTTAATATCTAACATATATCACTTTTTTGATTTCTAGCGGCTATGGAAAAAATATCCAAAGCTTGGATATTAAACGACACGCTAGATAAAAATAGCTGTCTGTATACGATATATACGAGAGTGATATTTGTGTTGTGTTGTATACTTTTAGCCATTGATAAATATCTAGCAAATATCACTTCATTAATTTCTAGCAGCTATCGTAAAAATATCCAACGCTTGGATATTAAACAATATGCTAGATAAAAATAGCTGTCTGTATACGATATATACGAAAATGATATTTCTGTTGTGTTGTATACTTTTAGCAGCTTTCTTGCTTGTGTGTACAACAAACGATATTTATTTTATATAAATATCTAAAAATATCTTGTTGATTTTGCTGCTATTAGCAGCGCAAATATTCTTGCATTGCTAGATATATCTGTCTAAAAATATCTTGCATTGCTAGATATATCTATCTAAAAATATCTTGTTGATTATGCTGCTATTAGCAGTGAAAATATTCTTGCATTGCTAGATATATCTATCTTGTGAGTATTGGTTTTTGGTGGTTGGATATTTATTTTATACAAATATCTAAAAATATCTTTTTGATTTTGTTGCTATTAGCTACGAAAATATTCTTGCATATCTAGCTGGTGCGTAATGTTTTTCGGTGGTTGGATTTTTTTTAGGCATTTGTGTAAAAGTATTAATTTTTAGTCTAAATAATGCTGCTATTGAAATGAGTTTTAAGTGTGACTGAATATATATCACTAAAAAAACAAGAGGACTTTAATCATTTTTATTAAGACAAACATACGTGTTCAATATTATTGATCAATGTTTTAAAAATCAAACAATTAGAACAAAAAGTATGTGGCAGTTAACCCTACACAAATGTAAATCCTAATTTGGTTATAAATTGTTGAAATTTTGGCAACCCCTTTTCAGCAGAAAGGCTGGCAACATGGGGCGCCACTAACATTGTTGGATAGTATTTAGAAGGAACTAGAATATTCTTTGGTTAATGTAGACGCAAAGTGTATTTCAAATAGAAAAGACGTAAATATATTGAATAAAAAATATATGTAAAAATAAGAGAAGTCTTTTAATTATTATTGGTTATACGGATAAACAACAACCATAAGTATTTAAAAACAAAATGTTGTGATTGGTTGATTTTTCAAAAATTTATCAATAATATTTAACGTGTATGCCCTACTTTAGAAATTAGATTTGCATTTAAAAATTTATAGAAATAATAAAAAAAAGTAATAAAAAATCCTTTACAATTATTATAATTATAATTATTTATTATAGTTATTTATATACTTAATAAAAAAATAATTTTTTGGTAAATTTTATTTAAAATTAGTACGACTAAAAGTTGTGAAAAATCACATTTTTCAACTTTCAAGCGAAATTATTGAACGTGGGAACAAATTAAATTTTTGTTAAGTTCAGAGTCAATATATTTCTACACTAAGGGAATTATGGCGGTAAAATTAACTGCCATTTCATTTAATTTTGAATGCCATTACAGTTCCGAGTAAAATAGCCCATAAATATGATCGCTGCGCCTAAGAAATTAGCTATTTGTTAACAAAAACTATTTCTGGTGCACCTTAAGTAGGGCTATATTTTGTCTCTTGAGTAAGTTTTAGGCAAGTAATTCTTTTATAAATAGAAAGCTTGAAGTTTTGTTTTCATATGTGTAAAAAAATAATTTATAAAAAATTTCGCGAAAAGCTCAATAAAGGTGCTTTGTTGCTCTCCTGCTTAAAAATTGTACCTGTTTTCTTAGGTTTAGCGACGATATAGTATATTTGTTGCTATCTTATAATATGTGTGTTATCTTATATGTTGCCATGAATAGCCATATATAATTATATATGTATGCACAACGCATAGTCAAAAATATCTTCAAACTATTCGCAAAGACCTAGGAAGAATTTGAGGACAGTCCCCAAACTAACCAAATGTCTCCGGACCGGAGAAAACTGTTCCCGTAGTATGCGCTGTGCATACACTCAACCAAAAAAGTCTGTAATGGCTACTGAAAATTTTGCTGTTAGTATGGGAAATTCAACTGTTTTGAGCCCAGCGGTATTTTTTTGCTTATTTTAGCAACACATGTCTGCTGATCTTTAGTACAACAAAATTAGTAGAAAAAATTAGTAGTCGCTACTAAATTTTAGAAAAATTGTTGTAAACTGCATTTCAAAATCGATTTCCTAAAATCAGTTAAAAAACTTACTAATTACACAGTACAACAAAAAAAGAAAAATTTGATGCATCGGGATCGCGATATGTCATTTCTAATAGATTTTGGGACGCAGATAACGCAAATGGCCCTAGAATTTTAAAGTTAGCTATAGTTTAAGAAATATTTGCAAAAACGTTTTTGTAGGAAAATTAAATTTTTTAATAAACTTTTTTGAAAAATAAAATGGAAGGGTAATAATACTATTTTTTGCAACATTTTAAAATGATGAAATATACCCTTTAATTTGATATATTGCACGTTTTGACAGCTGCGATAATATTCCCTATATATGCATTTAAAATTAAAATTTCTCTTTTTTTTCACGATTTCGTTAATAAATAATCTGCTATGAAAGGAATATATAATATTTGAATTTGTACCTTTAGTAAACATCTCATGTTACTTAATTTAGCAAAAAGAATTCGCATTTCCTGTTTTATTTTTAAGTTAGTATTGACTAAACCAGAAAAAGACTGACTTTTAATACGTAAAAATTAAGGAGTCTGTGGCAATTCTTAAAATATAAAACTCAGATAAAACCATTCAGAAATATAAGACATATATTTTCTAATCAACTTCAACCAAGTTTTAGACAATTGAAATGCAAATTTCGAAAAAATAACGATTTTAAAATATACATGTTCAAAAATGTACTTTATTTCTTTTTGCCATAGTAAATTCATATAAAATTTATTTGAAAGAAAAAAGATGTAAAATGTGTATTTCAGATTGAATTTTCTGCAAATCTTCCCAGCAAAATATTGGTAATGACACCTCATTGCTGTCTGCATTACCAATAATGATATATCATTACCTTTTGCATTATTTTGTAATATAAAATAATGACTTCCTAATGACGGCCTATTGAAGTCATTGCTTTTAAATATAAAATAATGACTTACTCGCAATAGTTTAAATAAGAACTTTTTACAAAGTTAAATTTTATACATTTATATTTATTACATGTAAATATGTTTTGTGTTAAAATTTTTATGACGAGTTCTAAAATTACACTCTAGCAAAAACTTTAATTTCTCTGAATCTATTTCCTGAAACTAATAGTATTTGTGTAACTCCTTATTTTTACGAATCAAGTAAGGAGTCGGATAACCACTTATAATTCAACTTTTTGTAAGCATGTTTGTAACCACTTATTATTCAGAATCTCATAACTACTTACTTCTCATTTTTTCGTAAGCGAGAAGGTAAGCGTGACTACTTATAAAAACGACCACGCCAAACAAAAATAATGAGTTTAGATGCCAAAAAATAAGTTGTGCGGAGCTATGAATTTCTATTATATAACCACTTATTTGGTAATCAAAGATTTTGCTGGGTTGATGCAGGAGTTGTGGTTCTTTTGATAAAAAGAATTTAGTGATATATGAATTTACATCATACGTAAAGATTTTGCAAATCCGATTAAGGGATTTTATGAAATTTGCAAAATAGGAAAATAAGTGAAGTTTTCACTTTAATTGCAATTATATCCTAGATCCTTTACCTAATCAAAATAAGTTGATATGTTTCTAATAGCCCAAAGTCTATATTTTTAAACCATCCCGAGTAAAAATAGTTATATAGGAAATTATATAATTTAATATGGACTACTATATTTATATATGTATAGTCAAAATTGACACTATATCTTTGTGGATATAATTATGTATAGCTTTGAGTTTTCCAAAAATGTCTTATATGATGTCATATATAGATCAGTATAAATATATATGTCCCCATATATATTAATATATACCATATTTAGTTACATATGCTATGACAATTTTAATAGAGCGTCATATATAATTAAAAATGGCTTTATCGCTAAATATATAAAGTCTTATATAGCTCAATGTTAAATTTTTTTCCTAAGTTGTTTTAGATATGTTTAAGTATAGCTCAATGTAAATAAAAAATTCTATGTTTTTCTGAGATATATTTATGTATGTATGATTTCAAAATATAAAAGGCGTATCGGTCGGTCCATGTTTAGGTCCATATAAGGGTCCTACCAAAATTATATTGTTTATACGCTGCAGGTCGCAAATATTAAGATATTTTGATGAAATTTGGTACACAGACCTATGTTGGTCCAAGGACGAAGCCTATTGATTTTGGTGAACATCGGTCCATGTTTAGACCTAGTGACCATATAAGGGTCCTACCAAAATTTTATTGTTTATACGCTGCAGGTCGCAAATATTTAGATATTTTGATGAAATTTGGTACACAGACCTATGTTGGCTCAAGGACGAAGCCTATTGATCTTGGTTAAAATCGGTCCATGTTTAGACCTAGTGCCCATATAATGATCCCCCCAAAATTTTATTGTTTATACGCTGCAGGTCGCAAATATTAAGATATTTTGATGAAATTTGATACACAGACCTATGTTGTCTCAAGGACGAAGCCTATTGATTTTGGTGAACATCGGTCCATGTTTAGACCTAGTGCCCATATAAGGGTCCCCACAAAATTATATTGTTTATACGCTGCTGGTCGCAAATATTAAGATATTTTGATGAAATTTGCTACACCGACCTATATCAGCCCAGGGACGAAGCCTATTGATTTTGGTTAACAGCGGTCCATGTTTAGACCCAGTGCCCATATAAGGGTCCCCCCAAAATTATATTTTTTATACGCTGCAGTTCGCAAATATTAAGATATTTTGATGAAATTTGGTACACAAACCTATGTTGGCCCAAGGACGAATCCTATTGATTTTGGTGAGCATCGGTCCATGTTTAGACCTAGTGCCCATATAAGGGTCCCCCCAAAATTGGCTTGGTTACAAACTGCAGGTCGCAAATATTAAGATATTTTAATGAAATTTGGTTCGCTGACTCACATTATAGAAAATTTTGACACAAGCCCCTTTTAACCCATTCGAATTTCAGATCTAAAAATTAGTTGGCTTTTACCCAGACTGGTGTAGGGTATTGTATAGTCGGCATACCCGACTTTAACCTTTTTACTCGTTTTATACTGATTTTGAGTACAACTTTTTTTAGTAATCATTTTTGCTATTCTCTTATTACAAATTACGGATTTTTTTTACTAATTTCCGCTGCTGATTTTAGCAAAACATTTTACTAATTTTTCAAAACCGAGTGCTAAATTTAGCAGAAAAATATACTAATTTAAAAAATTTTATTTATAAGAATTCGTTGTTTTTTTACAATTCTTGTTTAGTTTGTATTTGTTACTATTGATTCTTAGTCTGGAAATAACGCATAAAAACGTAATAACTGCAGAACCGTTTGCAATTTTGACTTCAAACTTCAAGTACGATGAAGTAATTATACGCTTGTTACAATCGAAAGAAAAAAAGTATTTTTTTTTATTAATTTTTTTTTAGATTTTAGAGTTTGTTTATTTTTTAGTACACTTTTTTGCTAATTTCAACAGGTTGATCTTAAATTACAGTTTACAACAATTTACTGAAATTTAGTAGCTGCAACTAATTATTTATACCAATTTCATTGTACTAAAATTATTGATAATTAGTAAGTTTTTTAACTGATTTTAGGAAATTGATTTTGAATTGCAGTTTACAACAATCTTGCTAAAATTTAGTAGCGACTACTAATTTTTTCTACTAATTTTGTTGTACTATAGATCAGCAGACGTGTGTTGCTAAAATTAGCAAAAAAATACCGCTGGGCTCAAAACAGTTAAATTTCCCATAATAACAGCAAAATTTTAGTAGCCATTACAGACTTTTTTGGTTGAGTGTATGCACAGCGCATGCTACGGGAACAGTTTTCTCCGGTCCCGAGACATTTTGTTAGTTTGGGGACTGTCCTTAAATTCTTCCTAGGTCTTGTGAATAGTTTGAAGATATTTTTGACTAATATACCGCATAGTTTGGGTACTTTTATGGATATGTCCCCGAACTATGCGCTGTGCATACATATATAATTATATATGGCTATTCATGGCAACATATAAGATAACACACATATTATAAGATAACAACAAATAGACTATATCGACGCTAAACCTAAGAAAACAGGTAAAATTTTTAAGGAGGAGAGCAACAAAACACCTTTATTGAGCTTTTCGCGAAACTTTTTATAAATAATTTTTTTACACATATGAAAACAAAACTCCAAACTTTCTATTTATAAAAGAATTACTTCCATAAAACTTAGCGAAGAGACAAAATATAGCCCTACTTTAGGTGCACCAGAAATAATTTTTGTTAACAAATAGCTAATTTCTTAGTCGCAGCGATGATATTTATAGGCTATTTTACTGGGAACTGTAATGGCATTTAAAATTAAATGAAATTGCAGTTAATTTTACCGACATAATTCTCTTAGTGTAGAAATATACTGACTGTGAACTTAGCAAAAACTTAATTTGCTCTTACGTTCAAAAATTGCGCTTCAAAGTTAAAAAAAAGTGATTTTTCACAACTCTCCTAGGCTTTAGTCGTACTAATTTTAAATAAAATTTACCAAAAAATTATTTTTTTTTTAAGTATAATTTATAATAATTATTAAGGAATTTTTATTGTTTTTTTTTATTATTTCTATAAATTATAAATTTTTAAATAGAAATCTAATTTCTAATAATACTTATTAAAGTCCTATTGTTTTTTATTGATATATTCACGTACATTTAAAATCCATTTCATAGCAGCATTATTTAGACTAAAAATTAATACTTTTATTATACAAATGCCAAAAAAAAAAAAAAATCAGCCATCAAAAACAATACGCATCAGCTAGATATGCAAGAATATTTTCGTAGCTAATAGCAGCAAAATCAACAAGATATTTTTAGATATTTGTATAAAATAAATATCCAAGCACCAAAAACCAATTCTCACAAGATAGATATATCTAGCAATGCAAGAAAATGCTAATAGCAGCAAAATCAACAAGATATTTTTAGATAGATATATCTAGGAATGCAAGATATTTTTAGACAGATTATCTAGCAATGCAAGAATATTTTCGCTGCTAATAGCAACAAAATCAACAAGATATTTTTAGATATTTATATAAAATAAATATCGTTTGTTGTACACACAAGCAAGAAAGCTGCTAAAAGTATACAACACAACAGAAATATCATTTTCGTATATATCGTATACATACAGCTATTTGTATCTAGCATATTGTTTAATATCCAAGCGTTGGATATTTTTCGATAGCCGCTATAAATCAAAAAATTTATATATGCTAGATATTTATTTCTGTTGCTTTTAGCTAGCATGTTGTTAAATATCACAAAGTGTTTACTATTTTTAGATATCTTACATGAAAATTATCAAATATTGGATATTTTTGGATGCTGTCAGCAGTTTTTAAACCCTGATTTTAAGCATGTATTTTTTATTTTAGGATTTAGCAGAAATTTTTTAGCAATCTAGCATATTCCCATCGAAGAGTTCTGGCAACACTGCTTTTTAATCGTTTTTTATTAATTTTGTTGTCAAAAAAGAATTCGTACCAGTGATGGTATTTGAGAATTTTCGATTGGTGCCTCAATGATGCCAAAAAAGTGCCAAAAAAGCTTTAAAAGTGCCAAAAAAAAAAATTAAGCAACATTTAATGTTTCAAAAAAAATATGCTCAGCTTTTATTTCAAATATTTATACATTTAGTTACTTTAACCCTTAAATGCATGGTGTAGCCATTTGGCAACATACCAGTTTCTTAATAAAAAACGCCACTTGATGCATAAAACTCAATTTTTGGGCATTGGGTCCCTTTCTGCACAAAGTGCTCTTATAAACTATAACTCAGAGTTTTTAAACAGTTATAGGAAAAATCTTGGTTTTGCTTCGTATGTTTGTGAAAAATCTAAAACACGCGTTTTTTTTTACAAAAAGTGCAATATTCAAAAATGTTTGTTTAAATATTTAAAGTGGTATTCTCGCAATAAAATTAGTTTTGGCAACAATAAATGTATAATTAATATTTCATATATTTTTTTTTGTTTCTTTTTTTCATACACGTTAAAATAATCACAATTTAGCTATTTGGCAATTTTTTTTGGTATTTTTCTTGAAATGTACACGCCTTTAGAAATCATATATAAAAAAATTGTTAAAATTGTAGAGATCATGCATTTAAGGGTTAAGTAAAAAGACAAAAAAAAAAAGGCGGGCAACTTATCTAAAAAGTAACCCGAGTTTAACATTACCTACCACAAATATTTTCATATAAAAATGCCATTCTTAACTATAGTAAAGCACTAAACTTACGTTATTTTAAGATAAGTTAGCAGGTCCAAGACTTTCAAAAAATTTTACAATTAAATTTGACAATACAATAGAATCAATTAAAGTTTTTCTAATTTTATCCCCGTTGCTTTTATTTTTAAATATCAAAATAATGATTAAATTGTCCCCGAAGGACTGGAGGGTGGTCCAATTGTAGATATTTTTAGTGTAGCATTTGTTTTTTTAATTTTGCTACCCCTTCTTAATACGCGTGGTTTTTAATGAAAAACCAGCGATATCGATCTTTTATCAAATTATATATAAATTTTCGTAAAAAGTGCCAAAATTCTATGGAGAGTGCCAAGGTGCCATTGAACATTCAATAGTGCCACAAATGGCACTTTTGTGCCACTTTTACCAACAGTGATTCGTACCAACCCTGTTTTCTAACCTAATGTCAATATATGACAACTGAAGAAAACAGCTGTGCACTCATTTATCAGTGTCCAGTAAAGCGAGTGTGTTAAGGGATTCTATAAATTTTGCATTTTTTGTTTTAATTTCTATTAAATCTTTAGTAAATAAATAAAAATGGCTTCAGACACCGGTGGCGTTAAACCAATGCCCATTGCTGGCCGTATGGTTAGAGAACGTGAGCGTTTAGTTGGCATGAGCGATGAAGAACGTGCATGGCGTAAACAATGGTTGAAAGATTTGGAACTGCCCCATGGACCAAAAACAGTACCAGCTTTAGAAAGAGAATTAATGAATCCCATTAAACGTTTCTATAGAGCTCCGTTAGATGGTGTCTACAACGCGTTAACACCGGTCATTGTAAGTATTGAAAGAAAAAAATGGGGACCAGAGGTTCGAAAAAATTCTGGTCAATGTTATGCAATAGTTATGAATGTTATACATTTTAAGGGAATTTCAGTTATGATTTTTTTTAAATATATATTTCTTAAAGGGTCAACAACGTGCTTGGGCTACACGTTTCTGGACTGGCAAAGCTGCTTTATTTGTAACTTTTGTTTTAGCTGCCACCTATTATTTCAAATACAATCAAAATGTAAGTAAAAAACAACAATATTAAACACATCGAATAGTTTTTAATATGTATATGTGGATTGAACATTTGGTTTCAGTGATTTGTATATTTTATCGCAGATTGTTTACTGTCCTTGAGTGGCAAAAAACTGTTATCGTTTTTCATTAATCTCAGTTTGCCAAACAAGAGCAATGTAATGTTTTAACTTTAGGAGGCTTAGTTTTCTAAAATATTAGCCCATTTGTATTTTTATGTCCATTATGGTAATTTTTTTTTAATTTAAATTTTCATCGATTTCTTATTAAGTATATTTTTAATTTGCTTGGTTTGGCCATATTTTATCAATTTTTTAGATTTTAGTTGGGTTGGGTATAGTCAGAAATGCACTGTAAAGCCCATATGACACTTGCTAGTTTCTAGATTTTTCGATATAGTTGTTCGCTTCACACACATTATTTCTCACAAGGAAATTCGTGATCTCTTGTATTTTGGATTATTAATACTGAAACTAGCAAGTGTCACACGGTCTTAAACCAAATAAACGCAATGGCGACGGCAGTGCGACGTTTTGTCGATAAAACAAGTTTTCTGTATCTTCTCTATTTGTCACTACCGATAAATTAGAAAGGCTTCTAAATAAACAAAAACTATTTTTAAACAAAACGCAAAAAGAATTTTTTTAAAAAATATTGAATAGTTTTCGCGAAATTCAAGAACAAAGTTTGACAGTACTGCCACTGTCCACTGGCACTTTTACTATATGGTTTGGGCTTATGTATGGAGTTTGACATTAAACTCATAAACATACCAGGTTTACACCGTTTACGAGAATACGAGTTTAATATAAAGTTACGAGTTAAATATAAATAACCCCCTAATATAATTTTTTGTTTTTTGCATTTTTAATCCTTTTATTTAAAAAGATTACAAAGACATTTCATTAAAGCCCAAACCACATAGTGAAAGTGCCAGTGGATAGTGGCAGTGCTGTCAAACTTTGTTCTTGAACTTCGCGAAAACGATTTTATATTTTTAAAAAAATTTTACTGCGTTTCGTTTAAAAACAGCTCTTGTTTATTTAGAAACTTTTCTAATTTCTGGGTAGTGACAAATAGAGGAGATACAAAAACCTGCTTTATCGATAAAACGTCGCACTGCGGTCGACACTGCGCTTATGTGGTTAGCAATTTTACAGCGTTTGCTGGTAAAAATAAACAAATTACATGTATATGTGTATTAAGTGTTTGAGAAACCCGATGCACTTTATCAACCTACATGATTAAAAAATAAAGCCTTTTACTATTAAAAATAAAAACTACAGATATAGATGAATTTGGAGAAAATATAACTATTAATTTTTCAAACTTATGTTTCCCAGTAAAGTGTAGATGCTTGACTATGACTTGACTATTTCATTTATACGATTTTACAATACAATATTTTCTACTACTGAACGGCAGAAAACAGGCTTTGAATTCAGCGAACGTAATTTTTGTTTTTCGATTAAGTGAACGTATTTTTTTTTTGTCAATTCAGTGAACGTATTTTTTTCTGTTTTAATTCACAGAACTTAATTTAATTTTTTTTAATTCACTGAACGAAAATGAAATTGAACGAATTCTGTGGTGAATTAATTCAGTAAGGAATTAATTCTATATTAATTCAGTAAGGAATTAATTCACTTTTTTCCCGTTCGATTTATAAAATTGAACGCGTTCACCAGTGAATTAATTCATTTGATTTAATAAAGAGAACTTGCAATGGAATTAATTCTTTGAATTTATTGTTTGATCAACGTTCAGTTGAACGAATTCAGTGAATTACTTAAGAAAAGGAATGCATTCAATTCTAGAGAAAATTGAATTCGATTGGTAGTGAATTCATTCAAAAAAGAATTAATTCTTCAAAGCTCTGGTTTTACCGCATTGCGACGTTTTGTCGATAAAGTAGTTTTTTGTATTTTCTTTATTTGTCACTGCCGAGAAATTAGAAAATTTTCTAAATAAACAAGAGCAGTCTCAAACAAAATGCAATAAAAAAATTTTAAAAATATTCAATAGTTTACGCGAAATTCAGGAATAAAGTTTGACAGCACAGCCACTGACACTGTGCGTATGTGTTTTAGGCTTAAAGCCTAACCACATAGTGGAAGTGCCAGTGAACAGTGGCAGTGCTGTCAAACTTTATTCTTGAATTTCGCGAAAACTATTGAATATTTTTAATAACTTCTTATTGAATGTTGTTTAAAAACAGCTTTTGTTTATTTAGAAAATTTTCTAAGAAAAATTTTATTAAAAAATAAGTGTATACAAACATTATTTAACCCTTAACTGTATGATCTCTTCGATTTTAACCATTTTTATATATATGATTTCTAGAGGCGTGTACATTTCAAGAAAATTACTAAAAAAAAACACAAAAATTCTTTAAACTATAATTTATACATTTATTGTCGCCAAAATGAATTTTATTGCGAGAATACCACTTTAAATATTTAAACAAATATTTTTGAATATTATACTTTTTGTAAAAAAAACGCGTGTTTTAGATTTTTCACAAATATACAGAGCAAAACCAAGATTTTTACTATAACTGTTTAAAAATTTTGCGCTAAACTATAGGAACACTATGTACAGAGTGGACCCTAATGCCCAAAAATGCAGTTTTGTGCATCAAGTGATTTTTTTATATTTAAAAACCATGGAAATGAAAAATTCGCACGAATTACACTCAACCAACATTTTTTTTCTACTAAAACCATGCCAAAACTATTAAATAGTTGGCTATAAATTGTTGAATCAAACAATTTAGTAGCCCAGCAAACAAAGATGATCATTAATGACTCACAAATGAGCTCCAAAAACATAAACATTTTTCCACTTTTTCCTATGAAAGTGGTCCGTCCAAAAGAGCCCCGTGTGTACTCAGAAATGACTCAGAAAAAAGAACGTATAAAATCGAAATTTTCCTCATAAATTTAAATAATTTTGTAATCTTTTTTGAGTCCGAAAAATGAACCCTCATTTTGAGACAGCTTTTTTGATTGTAGAGACAACTTTTTGGGTTGTTTTCTGAGGGTTCATATTTTTTACCAAAAAAAGAGTGTTTTCAAAAAAACAATAATCATTTCTGTCAGCCATTTAAGAATCTTATTTATGAGCGCTCCGAAATTGCTGGCTGGGAGTATATAATTTTTCATTTCCAAATGATTTACACTCAATCAAAATTTTTTCCGTATCAAAACCATACCAAAACTATTAGTTGGCTACACATTTTTAGCATATTTAAAGAAGAATCTTTGGATGAATAGTTATCAGATGAGGAACAAAATGTAGCGACTTTTAATAATTTAATAGAATTTTCAATCTTAAATTCCTCTAGTTTCTCTTATTGTAGCGAAATATTTAAAGACTCTATGCAGATATGTGCATATTTAACATACATAAATATATGTAATTCTTACAATGAAAAATAACAGGAAATAATACTAAATTTTAAAATGGGGACTTACTTTATCTTGAAAATGGGGCTTTATTTCATTATGAAATAAACCCCCAAAAATGGAGAGTTATTTCATTTTTGTTTGGGGTCTTATTTCATTTCTGTGGGGGTTTATTTCATTATGAAAATTGGGGCATTAGTTCATAATGAAATGAGCCCCCAATTTTGGGGCATTATTTCATTTTCGTTTTGGGGAGTTATTTCGTGGGGGTTATTTCATGAAGCCACCATAGTGCAGTGCAGGGATGATAAAGTTGGTACTATAGTACTTTTTATGGTACTTTGGAACTTCAAAAGTACTATGGTACTCCTCTGACTCATTTAGTACTATTAACACATTTTCCTATTTTTAAGTTTTTTGTGCATTTTTTAATATTAATGCACATTATTAGGGGTTTTCATATAAACTCGTAAGTTCCTTGTAAACCTTGTATAAATACAATACAAAATTTTTATGTATGGACATTAAGCGGCCCATACATTAAGGAACATTGAGTAGGGAACAAAAAATATCTAAAAATTTTTTAAACACGAATTGCACGATGTCAACACGCACACACACAAACACACACATTCACAAAAAAATCGGAATTTTTTCACGAATGTTCTTTAATGTATGGGCCGCTTTAAACTCATAAACATTCCCAGTTTATACCGTTTACGAGTAGAATTTGAGTTTATATGAAAACTAGTGTTTCCAATTATTCGACATAGGCGGTTAACCGGTTAATGCATTATTCAAAAAATCACTAAAATTAATTAACCGCTTATTTGGGTCGGTTAATCGAGAAAATTGGCGATTAATCGATTAATCGTTTAATGCAAAATTAATGTATTTTCTTAACTTTTTATCAATAAAAACACAAAGAGCTGACTTTTTTTAACATTAAAAACTAGAAGAGCCTTTTACATTGAGCCATAAATAACAATCTTTAACAATGTAACAATCTTTAAATTAATTTAATAATTATATAACGTTTAATTGTTGCATTTGTTAATTTATATCTTATATATTTGAACGCAATATTATACAGGGAATCATATTAGGGAGAAGTAAATATAAAGTGAAAGAATTCTATACACATTTCTATTTTCTTTTTATTTTTAAATACATAAATGTGTTTTTTTTTTATTTTTTGTAAATTAATTATTGTTACTTTGTTGTTAATTATATATACTTTATTTAGTAGTATTTTTTAGTGAGTTGTATGTGAGCCATATTTGGCGCTATGGGCTTGGTTTGAAATTGTAAATAAAAATATTAAGGTCTATTTGAAAATACCTACCAATTTACTCTGCAAAAATCAGCAAAACCTTTTGCTGAATATTAGTAGTCTGAGAATATCATAAATTATTGTTAAATTCACAGTCTCAGTTTTTAAAGGCCATTAACAATAAACAAATTTTAACCTAATTTACGCAGACAGAATTTAATTAGACGAGTTTTAATGATAGTTTTCACTAAACTAATGAAGTTTTCTTCATAAAGGTAATGCAAAACAAATTTTACAAAAAAGATTTTCCATTGGGTGTATTTAATTTTCAATAAATAATACGAAATTTTTCATAAAACTTCATCAATTCAATGAAAACTTTAGTACAGTGTTGTTTTAACGTCCTATAGACAGCTGCAATTAATATTGTAATTAATATGCCATTTTTTCAATTTTAATTAATTGATTTGAGGTTAAAAAGAAGAATAAACCTTCTTCTCTAAAAGTTATAAACACATTATAATTTTCAGACCCTATGCTCCTTGCAGGAGTAAAAGGAACAAATATATATATATATATATAATTTTCAGATCAGACTAGATCTAGTTACTGCATTTTTTTTATGGACAGGCGTTGTCGCTGATTTTCCATTAAATTGTATTAATTATTTATATGTTTTTATTCTCAGATTGTCTCTATATGATACATTTTTTCAACAACCCGTCACCCGAGTAATGCCTTGAATGCAATGTAACTAATTCGTTGTTTTCTTTCCTATTCAGCTTTCTGTTATTGTTTTTACTCAGAAGTGATCAATACAAACGCATACAAACATTCAGTTTTTAGATTTTTGTTTATCTTCCAATCTCCTCCGTATTTCAGTGGACGAATTCCAGCAAAATTTCATTGAATCAATATAAAAATTCATAAAAAGCATGTAGACAATTCCCTCAGTCTGCAGTAACAGATTTCAAATCTCAAACAGATTTGTTTGTTCGAACTTCATCACAGGTTTCTGAAAGTGAGAGCAGTTTTTCAGCCTTTCAAAATTCTATGTTTGAAATAATAATATTTTAAAAATGAACACGCACTTTTTTTGTTAAAATAAATAAAATCATCGACTAGAGGCTGAAAATCTGCTCTCACTTTTGAAAATTAATTTTACACTTTAAAAGAATTAAAACAGAAATGAAAAATTATCTATTGTATTTCCTAAAGCCTGCTCCAGCCAACACATAGTGTTAAAGCATTTTTTTACAAATAGAAACTTTATTATTTTGTTAAAAAAATTCAAAAAATTTTATTAAAAATTAATTGCGATAATGTAAAACAAATCCGTTTTAAGAGTCTCTTAAAACCCATGGCGTGTCTCGCTGGTTCAATGTCGACTTGCTTGGAGTTGCTCAAAAAATGGTATGTAAAGGTTTCGCTTTCAATCAATTTTTAAACAATTTGATTGTATTTTAGTTAGAATTTATTTTTTTAAGTGTTTCTTGCAATTTTCTAGCCAAAATTAAGAAAATTATGAAGTTTTGGGAAAAAGTAGAGCAAAAAATGACATATTAAAAATTTAACCGGTTGTTCGACGTATTTTAACCGATTATTCGGGCCGAATAATTATTTGAGTTTTAAATTATTTGTTTCGACATTAACCGAAATAGAGGCGATTAATCGAGGAATCGGTTAATCGATTTACCGAATTGGAAACACTAGTGAAAACCCATATTGTTTTTATAGGGAACCCGTAAATACCTTTAAAAGAATATTCGCTTTAAAACGAAGCTGAATACTCACAGAAATAAACCTACAAAATTTCCGAAAAAGTCACTAAATATTAGTTAAAAATGCCCATACAACAGAAACTGTTGAGATTAGCAGATTTTTGTGCGCAATAAGTTAAAAATAAAACCGTTAAATTTACAAAATTTTAGTTAACGTTTTGTTCATTGAAAATAACAAGTTATAAATTTTAGAATAAATATTATAAATTAGTAGAATAAAAATAGCAAAAACAAATTGTTATATCTACAAAATTTTTTTTATTTTTTTTTATTGGTAAAATCAACAGAAATGGTTGCTAAAAAAATAGTAGCTGCTGATTTCAGAAGGTTAGATTTTTATACTCATTAAAAAAATGGAAAAACTAAATTTTACATTTTTTGTATTTTTTAAGTCTACAGGCACGTTTACAATGATAGAGATTCTACTCTGTAGCACAGATTGAAATGTTAACTGTTCAAAATACAGAGTAGAGTTATTTAAAAAATTTATGACACTTCAATACTTACATTATATTTTCGCATAGTTAATGCCACCACCGCAATTTATTTTCGTATTTAATTTTTTTTAATACTTTTTATATAGTTTATTAAAAAAATTTCATTTTATTTTGTTTATTTTAAAAAAAGTTGTTTTTAATTTGTTGACAATTAAAGATGTGAACAAATTAGTGATGGGTTTTTTTAGGTATATTTGTCATGTTAAACTCTTAACAGAACAATGTTAACTCTAGAGTGGAGCAAATTTGTACTCCAGAGTCAAACAAGTTTTACTCTGGAGTGGAATAAAAAGAGATAGTAAAATACAAAAATGTGTTAATATGAAAGAGAAAAAAACTAAATTTGCTACAGATTGGAGTACTCCATCATTGTAAACGCACCTTACTAGTTATTCAGATAAATTTGTTGCAGATAATTTTTAACTAATTTTTAGAAGCTTTAACTAAAATTTTTATTGGTGTATGAGTTAGATATAACAGAACTCTTAATTTTTTTAATAAGTTTTTATTTGTTAATTTATACTGATAAAAAAAAAGAAAATTAAATGAGAAAATTTTCTAGTACTATAGAGGTCAAAAAAGTACTATTTTTTAAGCTAGTTGGTACTATTTGAAAAATCCCATTTATCATCCCTGGTGCAGTGTTCTTGATTATTATGCTGTCTTCTTATAGTATCAGTAAGTAGAGATGAGCGATCCGGTGATTTTTGAATAACGCTGCTACCAGTGATCGTGATTTTCAAATCACCGTTCTTTTAAACAGTGACCGTGATCACGGGTTTGTAATAGAAATGGGCGATCTGGCGCTTTTTCAGTAATATTGTTCTCAGTGAATGTGATTTGCAAATCGTTGTTCTTTTAAACTGTGATCGTGATCACGGTTTTTCTATGGAAAAGACTGCGATTTTCTGATAAATAAACGAAATAATATTTATGGCGAGTTTTTAAGATGTCAGTTAAACTTGGTTTAGTTAAACCGAAAAAGAATTTTGTCAGCCATTTCAAAGTTTATTAACAAAAACTTGCCGGAAAATCTTTTTCTCGAGTATAATTTATTTCTTTATTGAAATAAAACAAAATAAACCACATTTTAAAAGCAGTATTTCATTTACAAACTGCGTTAAACTAAGTTTAATGATAATCCACTTCCTAAAAACTGGGCTTTTGCGAAACTGCATTTGTTGGAGGGTTTGTAAAAAGTGTATGTTTTTGAAAGTGCGAAAAGAAAGAATGTTGAAATAATATGTATTTATCTTTGTGATATTAAAGCTTCTTATGGAAATTGATTCTTGGCATTCACTATGATTGTATTTTGGTTCTTTTTTAAAAATCTTGTAAAATTTGTAATGCTTTATTTTATCTGATCTCATATACATATGTACTTATAATTTTTTTTACCTATATTGCGATTTATTATATATTGTAATAATTACCTTTAATTTTATATAGAAGTTTGTTATTTAATTAGTAGCTTTAATTAACCATATAAGGCCCTAAGGGCTCGGTTATGTAATAGAAGGATTAATAAAAAAAAAAAAAAAAAAAAAAAGAAGAATAGTTGCGACCATGATAGATGGAGACATTTTATTCAGAAGAGTGTGAAAGCAAGTCACTGTTATTTAAAAAAAAAACATGTATTACTGTGCACAATGAAGTTTCCAAGAAAGAATAGTACAAAAATATTAAAAGAACGACATTCCGAGTAACTGCGACTTGAGATATTTGATCACTGCCGTTACCAGTGATTTATCAATAACTGTGATTAAATCACCGGTATAAAAATATCGCTCATCTCTATCAGTAACAGTGAGGTTACATGATCAAGATTTTTCTTTCAAGTTGATAACACATACTGCTTGTCAAATTCAGTTGAACTTGAAGCTGTGACGTAGGCTGCATGCAACTTGATAGTCAATTTTGCTTTCAAGATGCCGTCGTCAAGGAAAGAACTAATAATGCTCGCCTCTGTGGGCTGTTTCGGCACTGTAGGCTGTTCAAAAAGACTATCTTTTTCTTCACATATTCCACAGACATTTTAATGTCAGCAGAAATTGATTTTTTATTTATTTTTATTTTTAAATCATTTCGTCGATATACCGAAATATTCACATTCCGTATTTTATCAATCGTGTTTTATTGCGGCACAATATTTGTAAAAAGAAAAATAAATTTACAAGAAATTGATCAGCTGTTTAACACTTGACCGTCAAGTTTTCCCAAAACTTAAAAGCAAAAATTGATATCAAGTTGCTGTTCAATTTTTAAAATGTGAGTGTGTTAGTAAAAAAATGTGAGTGTATTGAAACTTGAAAGGCAAAAATTGATCGTTTAACCCCTATGTAAGAGAGTGAAGTAATGACGACGTATTGTGATTTCGCTTGAAAGCACACTGATTCGGATGAATCAAGAATTTCTCGCAATGAGATAAAATTTGAATTTTCAGTATACTCTCAACAATTTTCGACATTGCAGGTAAAATTGTAATCGGTCTTAAATTTTCGATATTATAATGACTACTTTTCGCAATTGGCACAATATGACCCAGCTTCCATGCGGCCGGAAATTTTGACACTGGAAGTATAGAGTTTATAAAATGAAGAAGCACCCAAGAAAAATTTCTGTTCCTAAGAATCGGTTGTAGAATAGCTACTTTTCCTTTACAACCCCTTCTACTGTCGATTGTAACACCGACTATTTTTGTTTGAAATTGTCCCATAAGCAACCACTTCTATCGCTACAAAGTGGTTGCTCTAGAATCAGTTCTAGAACTGGTTATACGTCAGTCATACCTTCCACATGAGATCCGTGGAACTTGTTCCGGAAACGGTTCCAGGGAATCGGGTGCATTGAAACCAGTTGCAGAATTGGTGTGGTTGGCTACCGATTGTAAAAAAATTCCTGGGCAGTCTAGATATAAACAGGAAAGTCAAGTTTAGGAATTTGATGGGTACTGTATCATAGCCAGTCGCATTAGATTTAATGGAGTTATAAGATTAAAACAAATGGATTAGAGTTTTCAATGAAATTGTCAAAATTTAATTCATCAAGATGATTTGGGTTCAGATTATTCAAAAATTTTTGTGGCTATAGATTCAACATCAGTTTCAGCAAGTTCAGAACTCTCACGACCAACAAAACCTCCGCGAATCCTATTCCACATTTGAGAATTATCAGTAACACCAATAAAAAAAATTCTTCCCATACTCCATACGAGCATTTCTAATGATAGATTTAGTTCTATTCCTTAGCCTGCAATGTACTCTGCAGTTAGTTTCGGTACGATCGCTAAGGTAAGCCAATGGCTGCCAATATACCGCGATCGCTGAGCCATTGATTGGTATAATTATTTGCAGTATTGCGTTATATACTTAAAATGCAAAACAGGAGCCGAGATAAGGCATTTTAAAATGTTGGGTTGTATGTGAAGTTCCACGCCCCTTCGTTCCGTTCATCCCACATTTAACACAGTGCTTAAGGAGGTTGTTATTGAACGTGGTGCCCGACACTTGTTACAATATGTTCAACAGCAGCCGAGTTAAAAAAATTAAGTTTTAAGTTGGTGGTTCCATGTATCCTCATCCAGTACTGCGATATTTAACACATTGTTCAATTGTGTTATATAACGTTGTGCAAAATTCTGTTGCAATATTGTTAACAGGAGTCAATTTCCCAGCAAAAATATGTGTAAGTCATTCAAAACAAACAACTTTTCAATTGGTTACAATGGAGCAATAAGTGCTGTTTTTCTCTTTCGAAAGTATGTGCTTTAAAACAACTTTCAAAAATATATGTATGTATATAAAAAAGCTGTATTTTGTCTCATGCCTATCAACGTTAAGTATTTAAAGGAAATCTATGTTAAACCGATTTTAGTATAAAAAAAATTTTAAACAGGTTATGTTTATAATTTTTCCGTTACAATCGAACGCACGTTAGCAAAAGTTTTTAGGAAGTAACGCGAATAAGTTACGTTAGATGTGAAAATGTATAAACGTTGAGTTTTCAACGTTGATAACACTATGCGGCAGTCAAAATCGGGATGGGATGAAACCAACGGGAAATGTTATATCGGTCAAAAACAAGTTATACGTGTCCCGGCGTTTCGCTGGGTCACCCCTAGGAATCGAGATATATCTGTTTTTTGACATAACTCGAGAACCACTAGTCCGATTTTGCTCAAACAATTTTAAAAAAATTAAAAATTACAATTCCTTTGATCTGTTCATATAACGTTTTTCTATATACTCAACAGTTTTGCCGGTAAAAATAAATGTTTGTTACCGCTACCATAAAAATCAATAACCTTTTGTTTATTACTTTTTTTTAATATTTTAGGCAAAAAATATTTTTTTCTTCATACATTTATTTTTACCGGCAAAACTGTTGGGTATATAGAAAAACGTTATATGAACAGATTAAAGGAATTGTAATTTTTATTTTTTTAAAATTGTTTGAGCAAAATCGGACTAGTGGTTCTCGAGTTATGTCAAAAAAAAGACCACCAAAGGTCAAATCGATATATCTCGATTCCTAGGGTTGACCCAGCGAAACGCCGGGACACGTATAACTTCTTTTTTGCCGATATAACTTTCCCCGGTAGTTTGAACCCTTCCCGATCACTGACCCCTACCATTTGTCTCACAGTGTAATTATCCGTGTTGAAAGTTAACGTGCATACGAAAAGTCATGTGTTAGTTTTCATCTTAAAGGCGTTTTTATGCACTTTGAGTTTTTTTATGAGTTAACGGGTATAGTTAAGTCGAAAACACAGCTAATGTTGTTTTTTCTTTTGTAAATGCATTTATTTGTAAATTACGATTTTGTGAGAGATTCCATTTTTTATATCTAAAAAAAAAAAACAAAATAGTTAATTTTTTTCACGTACTTTATTAATTTACGATTATTATTTACATATTTTTTAATTATTCGTACATATTTTTAAAAATGCTTCAATTGCAGTTCCAAATGAAAACGGCAAGGGAATAAAGAATTTGATCTCATTGAATTTCTTGGAATATGACCCAAATATGAATTCTTCTTTTCATTAAATGCAATATAAAACTTTACAAAGTCGCACGCGTACTATTCCACCGTGCACCAAAGAAATTTGTTGCAATGTCAACAACAATGTCGTTTAAAACAGGCCCATCCAGAGGTTGGTCCTACAATTCCTTACGCGTTGCTTATACACAAAAAGTTCTATAAATGTCACCTGCTTGTCACCCCCCCCCCCCCCCCCTTTAGAGGTCGGAAAAATTGGTTCATCTAGTATTTTAATTATCACCACGCATTGAAAGTCGTAAAATCAAACTACTTCTTCAACTCAAAACTAATTTTAAAAAATGACTGCCGCCAACTTTAGAATGTCAAGAGGATTCTGTCAATTTAAGTTAAAATTTTGTTGAATGAACTCCTTCAATATAAGAATTTAACTAATCACATATTGCAAATCATAGCATCTTATCTTATTGAAAGCCACGCCCACTTAAAACAAGTGACTAAATAAAAAAACACACCTTATGTTAAAATTCTGCACAATATTCTAGACCACATATTTGCCTTTCGGGGCGAATTTAGCCACAACTTTGATATTTAAAAATAAAGGCAACGAGAATAAAATTAAAAAAAAAAACTTGAATCGTTCCTATTAAATTTGCCACCACTGTAGCTTCTTTTTATGACGAGAAGAAAACCAACCAAAGGATTTTTGGCTACTCGAATGCTTAAGGGGTAAAACGGGTCTCAGAAATTTAAAAAAATCGATTTTCGAACGTCATTTTTGATGGATCGGAGGGGGAGGGGGAAAAATATGTTACATATTTTTTTCTAATTTGAGGACTCGTAACAATAATCTGAAGTCAAAATAACGATATATCCGCAAACAAAAAGTCGGTATTGAAAGGGTTAAGCTCGAATCCCGAGATTTTCACAATATCAAAAATATGTGTTAATTTTTCCAAAATTGCAACCCTGCTGATATTTTTAAACCGTTTTTGTTAAGGGGTTACATGACATTCGCGGCAGTAAAAACAGACCTTTTTTTAAAAAATTCATAACTCAGTCAAAAACAAACATTTTTGCAAAATTATTTTTTCCAAGATCGGACAATTTTTGTGACTCCCAGCGCCGCAACCACGAGGCCCCGTTTTTTTCTGTGCCGCCAGTTTGGAGCTCTATAAAACCATTTTGGAGTGAAAAATATATTTTATTGAATTTTTGTTTTTGTAATTTGTTCAATTCTCTACAATAATAAAAAAATTTTGGAAATATTTTTGTTTTTGACTGAGTTATGAATTTTTAAAAAAATGTCTGTTTTCTCTACCGCGAATGTCATGTAACCACTTAAATATAATTTTATACAAATCTATATTGTGCAGTATTTCTTATTATATTTCGGAAATCATCGATTAAAATTCAGAATAAAAAATTGTATTTCAGAATTTTTCATTTAAATTTCTGCACTATATGTGGAAAACAATTAAAAAATTCTGAAACTAATTGAAAATTCAAAAATTTAATTGAAAATTTTAAATTAAAATGATAAAGTATAGTTAATATAAAATTATTATAAACAAAAATAGCACACAACATATCGAGGGAATTAAATTCTTAATTCTTGAGATTTTTTTCAATTCTTTCGTTCTTTAGAAATAAACAGGAGTATGTAAAAAACGTATAAAACAGTTATATTTTACAGTGATCATGCATAATAATTTGACAACCTTATAACATGTTTATAAAATGAAATTTGTATGAACAATTTGTTTTATAAGTCACTTATAAATTTTAAAAGTGCTTATGCATATGACCCCACATTTCTTTTACATAAATTTGAAGTTTTTACACATTTTTTAAATAAAAAATTCCCAAAATGGCAAAAAATAACAAAATCCCGAAAAAATCCCGTTTTTTTAAATTTTCAAATCCCGAATCCCGGGATTTTAAAAAACCAATCCCGATTGGCATCCTTACTACCTACACAGAAAGAATTTACAAAATTCTAATTAAATTTTTGAACGCCTTTCTCATACCAAATTTGTAAATACAAAAAAAAAACTTTTTAGAAAGGCACCAACAGAGAAATTTGTAAATCGAAAAAAATCTCTTTTTTTGTAACTTTGAATTTTTATTTTTAATCAATTTTTATAAGAAAGATAACAATTTACAAACGAGTTACAAATATTTTAAACAAAAAAATTGTTGGAAATAAAATATCAATTTGAAAGAAAATGTGTTTGCTTTTACAAATTCCATTGTTGGTGCCTACAGTTTTTTCTGTGTATAGTTTGAAGATTTCTCGGGGCTCATAAGTGTGTCATAGTACATAGTATAATTTTGCATTTATTACAACTTTCGGTATATTTATACCAAATTTTAAAATTTAAATGTTAACACATAAACTAAAAATTTTGATACAATTTTAATATTTATTGTTTATTTTTTTATCTTTTAAGGATTGGACTCGCAAAGGTGGCTGGCGTGTAATTAAATCCCGCAAAGTTTGTAATCCTGGCGATGAAGGTTTCCCAAAAGGTTCCGACAGACATGTGCCTGGAGATTATGCCGCTCGTGGTTTCAAACAATCACCCATATAAAACGAAAAACTCCCTTTAAAATATGCTTTAATTTGATAGCAAACTAAACGACTAAATTTAATTCGTAAGCTAATAGAAAATATACCGAGAAATCAGAAAAATTGAATATACAAAAATGGTTATTATTGTCTATTAAACAAAGTGTTTTTGTTGCAGTGTTCAAAAATTATTCATATACTTCTTGTGTTTATAAATAAAACTTCTGCTGAGATCAGCTTTTAAAATTCAATCTTTTTTCAATATTTTATTGCTGTTGTTGTATGTTTCGATTTACTCCATTTCTGGGTAATTATTACATTATTTCTTTTTACTTGATATTCACTTGCAATTTATTGCGGCATTACAGTAATTTATTTTGTTGTTAATTATTAAATTGTTGGTTGCTTTTATTGGTGTCTTGTTTAGGAAGTGTTTTGTTTTTTTTTTTTTCTTCTTATATACAAAATAACAACTATAAAAGGCAAGGGATATTTTTGTAAACATTATTATATATGCAAATCGTTGGTAAGTTTTATTTCAAAATTGTCTACACATAATTTTCTTTTATTAAGGCCAAACAGACTCTATTGCATTAATTATTTACATGGATGCTAAAATAAAAAAATATGTGAAAAGTATCGTAATGTATTCACGACAGATTAACTGCTTTTTTGAAAATTTAAAGAATGTATTGGTAAGATTTTTGAAAGTTTCTCAAACAGAATTTTAGTAGTTTCGATAAGATTTGGGATTTAGTTAATACTAAAGCCTAAACCAGATAAACGCAGTGTCGACAGTGTTCTACTGTAGTGCAACGTGCTTTCGATAAAGCAGATTTTTTATTTTCTTAAGCCTAATTAATGTGTTTTTTTTAAAAACAGCTCTTGTTTATTTAGAAAATTTTCTAATTTCTCGGCAGTGACAAAGAAAATACAAAGACCTGCTTAATCGACAAAGCGTCGTACTGCGGCAAAACACTGCCGACACTGCGTTTATCTGGTTTAGGCTTTAAGTTAAAAGTTAAAAAATTCAAAAAAGCCGGGTTTAAAGCCGCATAACTAACATAACACTGCCACTCTTCACGGGCACTTTCACATAGTGGAAGTGCTAGTGGACAGTGGCAGTGCTGTCAAATTTTGTTCTTGAACTTCACGAAAACGATTTAAAATTTTTATAAATTTTTTATTGCGTTTTGTTTAAAAACAGCTCTAATTTATTGAGAAACTTTTCTAATTTCTCGGCAGTGATAAAGAAAATAGAAAAAACTGCTTTATCGACAAAACTTCGTACTGCGGTCGACACTGCGTTTATTTGATTTAGGCTTATGAATTTAAAGATTTTGATTACAGTTTTTGGTCTACAAACTAAGCGCGAAATTTGTTCGTTGTTGTGAACAAAATACTGGCCTTAAGGTCAAAACATATTTTATGGCCCATAACCGAAAACGTTTTTTTGAACTGTACAAAAACCAAACAAGTATTTTTATTTTAAACTATAAGTTATAACTCATTCATATTGGCTGTATAACTTAAAAATGTGGCATTCACAACAGATGGCGTATCTTTTACATATAGCTTGTGGCTTTAATAACTTACATATATGGCATTTTGGAGAGTACACTCACAAAAGTTTGTTGGTAGAATCTACTGAAAATGACAGTTAAAACAAAGGGATATGCAGTTAAAAAGACGACAAAGTTATTTAACTTTAAAATAACTAAAACTTTTGTTAATTTTAACTGTTGAAAAATAACTAACAAATGCATTAAAAATAACTACCAATGTCGTAAAATTAACTGATAGATTTCTACTACAAAAATTTTAAAACAACTGACAAAAATAGGTAAAAACTACTGTTTTTATAGTCAATTCTTTTTGTTTATAAAAGTATATTTTAATAAGAAAAAAATAATTTGTTTTCTTTCGATTACAAAAATATGCCTTATTACTTCAGTCTATTTAAAATTCGAAGTAAACATTCCAAACCGTTCTCCAGTTATTATGCTTTTATGCATTGGAGATACAATACAAGTTTCTGATTTTTATGTGCAAACTAGAAATATACCAATAATAACAAATATAAACTAAACAAGAATTTTTAAAATTAAAAAAAATCAACAAAATTTTTTATTTTTTAAATAACTACAAAAATAACTGCTTACTGTAAAATTACTGTTTTGGTAGTTGTTTATTATATTAAAAATAACTGTTTTAAACAACTGTTACGAAATTACAGTACCTTTCGTTAGTTGTTTTCTTAAATAACCGTCATAAAAGTTGTTTTTCATTTTTCTATAGAAAAACAACTGTAATTTATGTTAAAAACAACAACTACTGATTACTACACAAACAACTGTCATGTAGTATCAAACTTTTTTGAGTGTAACCATCTGCCATTTATTCTCACTTACAAGGAAAGTATCTCATGTGTAAAGATATTATTTGATTTAACTTTCAACGCGATTAATTATCAACGTTGAAAACTCAACGTTTATATATACATATTAGTATCTTAGTATATATAATAATATATATATATTAGTGTTCTTTATTCTATTACCATATAACATCATATTTTGACATTATATGGTAATAGAATAAAGAGCCAAAAACATGGAGAATAGTAATCTCGTTCATGTGAATGGCCTACAACATAACTTCTTCACGTTACTCCCTTAAAAGTTTTGCTGGCGTATGTTCGATTATAACGCGAATATTATAAACATTAACCCCTAAATTCATAAAAGCTTTGTAAAATTATAGGAGGTTTATTGAACAAATTTTGTATGAAAATGACGTTTTGTAAACCTGCTATAACTTTACAAAGCATTTATGAATTGAGGGGTTAGTGTTTAAATTTTTTTATATGTTAATCGGTTAAAGTTATATTTGCTTTAAATAATTAACGTTGATAGGTATGAGCGAAAATACAGCTTGTAATAAAAACTAAAATTATTTTTAACTAAAACTCAAAATTTCATGGAAGAGTTATTTTTAATGTAAAGAGATATTTGTTTTTTAAGCATAAAGTTGCGTAATTGAACGTAATTTTTTTTCAATTCACTGAATGAAAAATAAATTTAACGAATTCAGTAGTGAATTAATCCAGTAAGAAATTAATTCACTTTTTATCCGTTCATTGAATTTTGAATTCAGAATTCAAAAACTGAATTAAAGAATTAATTCTTCAAAGCTCTGATTATGTGCGCTGCGGTACTTTTTTGAAGTTTTAGGTACAGTTAAATGTACAGTTATATGGCGCTCTTAAAAAAGCACACATTTCCATGGTATTCCACAATGCGAATCAGACGCTCAGGAACAACAGCAACACATACGCAACCATTGCCTTCACAATGGAGGTTCAATGTAATGAAACCCCAAAACGCCAGAAAATGTTTGCATGCAATTAACCGTTATTCTCTATTAAAAAAAATAATACGGGTTACAGGACAATCTCCTTCTTCGGTGACTCATGAATTCCCGTACTTTTGGGTAATTTTGTGAAAGGATTTTTAGCTTAGGCTGCGTTCACACCTAATTCTTAAACACGTGTTTAGCTAAAACACGTATTTTAGGTCTTTATTCTATTACAACAGTTCTTTATTCTTTTACACTTTTAGCTAAACACGTGTTTAAGATTTTAGGTGTGAATGCCGTTTTAAGGAATGAAGAAATGTTGTAATAGAATAAAGAGCTAAAATACGCGTTTTAGCTAAACACGTGTTTAAGAATTAGGTGTAAATACAGCCTAAGGCTGCGTTCACACCTAATTCTTAAACACGTATTTTGGCTCTTTATTCTATTACAACAGTTTTTTTATTCTTTTACACTCGTTTTAGCTAAACACGTGTTTATTTAGGTGTGAATTTAGTATTTAGATTTAGGTGTGAATGCCATTTTAGTCTTAAACGGTTTTAGTCTTAAACGGCAGAACTGTTGTAATAGAATAAAATACGTGTTTAAGAATTATAGGCCATTCACATGAACGAGATAACTAAAGTCTCAATTTTGTTCTTTATTCTATTAAACATTAAGTAATTTTTTGACATTATATGGTAATAGAATAAAGAACACAAATGAGAAGATTTAGTTATCTTGTTCATGTGAATGACCTATTAGGTGTGAACGCAGCCTTATTTTACCAAACTTTACCCAAAAAGTGGAGGAACGCACTTAATAATTAATTGTGTGTTTATTTTCTTGAGGCTGTTCATTATTTTTTAAAAGTATTAAATATCTTTAACTTCACAATTTTCATGAGCGTAGGTTTGTTTTTTATATATAAAAAGTTCTTTCTTTTCGATATTTCGCTACTCCATTGTGTGGCATCTTCAGGAAATAACAAATTATAAACAAATTTGAAAGTTTCATTTGTTTTTAAATTTGGAAATAATATACAAAAAAAAATACTTACCAAATATGATTATGATCCGAACAATATTTTATGTAGTCGTTTTTAAATCATCTACCCGGTATTCGATATAAGCTTTAATTTATGAACTGCTCAATGATGCTTTCCAATAACAAAAATTAAAATAAAATAAAAACGCTGAAATACCTTCTTTACAAATGATGTAATGAAATGCTTTGCTATATTTACTATATACAACTTACCGCAGGCCATTTTAAAAAAATGTTTAGGCATAAATGTCTGAAATTATTTAATCCTTAAATATAACATATTGCTATTCTAAAGTCAGAACAATTTTTGAACATATATCAATGGGTTAAATGTAATCTTTTACATTTCCCGTTTTATTTTGCACTCAACTTGTAATTCGCCGTGGTGGTGTGTTGTTTTTTCAACAACATACACCACAATCATATGTTTTATCCCACCTGTGTGGTAACATATGTTTAGCTTGGTGTTTTTGTTTTCAATGGAATGGCATTTTCACCAACGAACAGCAGGTTCGAAGAAAAACAAGAATTCAAGACTCCAATCAGCTGATACACCTGACAGCTGTCAAACAGTTTGGCGCGCTGCTTGTTATTGCTGCGGCGAAGTTTGTTGCTGTTTTTCTCCAGATGTACACCAGGCAGAGCGAGAGCCGAAAGAAGCGAATTAACATACGGCAGCGTTATATAGTTTTTTCAACACTTTTTCGATCTCAACGCATTTGCTGCTCTGTTCTGGTTCTGTGCTGTCACCAAAAAGTAAAGAAAACATTTTTTAACTTCTACACACCATAACCATTTGTGTTGCCGTCATCATTTTAAAATAAAGTGTCAAGAAAAGTGAATATTTTGCATTAAATATTGCAAATTGGAACAGGAAAATGTGCTAAATCGTTTAAGGAACACCAGTAAATGTGTTAAAGAAAATATATCTGCAATCAGTGGTAAAATCCTAGTGACTTTCATATTCAATTGCAATTTTAGCAACGTGGTCACGCCTTGTGAAGAGATTATCAGAGCTCGTTTGATTTTTCAATAATTGTAGATTTTGGATACATTCGGAAATGTCCAAGGTGATTTCAACTTGATTAGTATTAACATTTTTACAGCAATATCCAATTTAAAGCCACTAAAAAGTGGCCACCTTTCATATGCTCATCGTACCAACAGGTCTTTTAACACCAAATTAAAAAAAAAGTTGGCAGAGCTACTACTACAACGTAATAATTTATATTACATTCATTAAATTAAATTACAAGGATAAATACCTACTTCCATTAATAATTTTGATAAGTATTACAAAATAATTCGCAGGCGAATGTAAAAAGGATAGAAAAAGTCAAGGTAAGTGCTATAGAAAGTAAATTTGCTTTTTAAAAAACAGGTTCATATTACAGGCAGGTGTGTTTGACAAAATCCTTATTGGATTCGCTTTGCGAAATTTTATTTCGTATCTTTACCACCTAATACGACCCCCTAAAGGGTAGATATATTTCGTTCATGAAAAACTGATTTCTAATTCCATTTTTTATATTTCTTCATTCACTCGCCATTTATTCGGCTTTATTTTACGACTTTATTTCTTTATTCTCTGTGCAGTCGTCGTCGTTATTCTGGATTTTGCCGCGGTTTTTTCACAGTACCAAAATTTTTTCCCTATCATTTATCATACATATTGGTGTCTCTGCGGCAATTCATGCTGCTCCAGTCGACCATCCACTTTTTTCTTCATTTTTTACTCTCTCGCGCCTATATTGTTAAGTGCGCGCGCTACTCAACTGTCAGTGTCAAGTTCTCTTGGTCTCTCTTTTTTTTGGCCCAAAAAGCCCGCGCGCGCCAAAATCCTCGAAAATAAATGTCATTTATTTCGACAATTTGATCCTGATTTTCGATCTTTCTTAGGAATTTGATTCTGCAGGACATAGGCTTTCCATAGTGGCCAAATTTATATTGGGTTTTATTTATTTTCTTTGCTAAATTAATCGCTAAAGTTAGGTCTGAAAATGCCACTTTTATGTTTGTTTTGTAAACAACTTTGTTGCTGTTTTGTTTGTGAACAGTGATGCCAGCCTGTTAGGTTGTTGATTGGGGATGAAAATGCAATGGGGGTTTTTTTGTCTTATTTACCTTTAAATAAAATGTTTTTATTTATTCAACATTAATTATTTTTATAAAGATTTAATTTTTTGTAAATGAATGTTATTTAAGTTTGACTCAAGATCATAAATTAATATCACTTTCTGTTTAAATTACATTCATTTACTTAAAATAACAGATCAACTAAAAACTTTTCCCCCATGATTTAATTTTTTTTTAAAAAATTGGCTAAAAAATTCAAAGAAATTTTAATTTTTAATTTTAATTTTTTTTTGTGAATTTGTATTTAGCTTAGAATAAATTTGGCCGCCAAGAGCTATGAAATTATACAACTACATAATTCTCAAATTAATATCCTAAAAAGTTCATATATTTTACTATAAATTTGTAAAACTTACTTGGAACTTATTTAGTTGTATAATTACAAAGCACTTAGATAATGTTCCCCCTGTTTTTTCTGCGTGTAGTTCTTTATATTAAATGATATAAATGTTTGTTGTGAATTTTGTGGTTGGTGAATGCGTTCAATTTAATAAATCAAACGAATAAAAATTTAATTAATCCCTTACTGAATTATTTCTCCACTGAATTCCTTCAATCAGTTCAATGTGATGAGTGAAGAATAAAAAACAATAGGAAAATAAAGTTAAGAGTGTATTTTTTATTATAATTATGAGTAATAAAAACAAGTTTAAGAATGAGATAAAATAATTAATTGAGTGTTATTTTTGTTCGGTTTAAGATCAAATATTACAAATTCTAAATAGAATTTACAATTTTTATTTTACAACCAATAGAGAAAAATTAAAAATTAAAAATAATTAATTTTATTTTTTTTTTTACTTTTGTTTTTTGTTTGTAAAAACTTTTTACCTATTAACTTTCCGATTTCCTCCATTGTCTCTCAGTCGCTGTTAAACTTCTTGATTTTTTTGCCATTCGTGTGTGAAATTTTTGTAGGCAACTACAGATTTTTTAAACATCTTAAAGGCACATCTACACGAGAGAGAAAATTGCTAGAGATAGAGCAAAAAACACCTCTAAATAGCTTAAATCAGTCAATAGAGCTAATTAGAGGTGTTTTTTGCTCTATCTCTAGAACTTTTCTCTCGCGTGTAAATGAGCCTTAATGGATAAATTAAAAATACGAGATATTGGACTTAATTTTTTTGCTTAAGTTTTTTTATTTTCCTTGTAGCAGTTTAATTTTTGGCTAAACATTTTAGCCGAGTTCTATTCTCGTAAATTCTGTCTGTTCTGTTGTTCGGGGAAAAATTCAAATACCCGTGACCTACTACCATTTTTACCAGCACCAAATTCTAGGAGTGGATAAACTGGAATTTGTTGCTTGTACTCTCCTAGTTTCAGCTAAAAGCCACCTAGTTTTTCTACAAAACTAGTTTTGCTTGTTTTTTTGTATGCGTTTTGACAAGTTAAAAAGTATAATATCAAAAAAACAGGTAGTTTTTGCTCAGGTATAATTATATTATACTTTCTAAGATTTCAAAAACCAATAGTTTTTGTTTTATTTTTGTAATTTAAACATTAAATCTATCAATTTAGCTTTGGTTTTCCTTAAAAATGTCCCGATTCTTATTTGCCGACACAATGTTGTTAACATAGATGATATCTGACTTTTTCAAGTGAGTTCATCAAAAGCTACGTTTAGAAAGCAGTTAAATTCATACTCTTCTAATAATGATATTTTCTAAAATTTAATTTTCAATACTTTATTTTTCAAATCTTCATCACAAACCTCTATGAAAAACAAAACAACTCTAAATATATATATTGTCAATGATTTAAGGTCTTTAGAGTGATTTTGCTCTATCTCTAGCAGTCTTCTTTCGCATATAATACTACATTTAAACTTGAGCAAAAACCACCTAGTTTTTGTACAAAACTAGGTATTGCTTGTTTTTGTATGCGTTTTGACAAGTTAAAAACTACAAGAGCCAAAAACCAGATAGTTTTTGCTCAGGTATAAATGTGATTTTATGAAACTACATAATTTAAAATGTCCCCCCTTTACCAAAAACTATTGATAACACTGTTATTGAAATATTTTCTCATTGATAATACGGCAACACAGCTGATTTAATACAAAAACAAAGTGGCAAATGTGAATGGTGGAGTATAAGAAAATAATGGAGTACGGGTTTTTAACCTGAGTATTAAAAGAAATTGATACTCGAGGAAAATAAAAAAAGAAGTTGAAGTTACCAAAAAAAGGGGGATAAAAATAAGAATGCTCCATAATGCAAAAAATTATGATGGGGTGAGTATTTGCCATTAATGTGTTGCTTGTGAAACCATTGGCATTTGATTTCGCCTTAATTCTGCTACTCTACATTTCAAAAAAGTGTATGAAGCTCTGCTAATAAAATTTGTACGCTCTGTTGCGGCGCAGTTGCAGCGGCTACTTTATAAACTTTGCGCGCGGTTTATTGGAAAAGTAGAAAAAACAAAAAACGGAGAGTTCATACTGTCGGATTTCTAGAGTTGGGTTGATTTAGTAGTTGGTTTGTTGTTTCTTCTTTTATTTTTATTATTTGCTTTTTACTCGGCCGGTCGTCGTCTTTTGGGGAATGTGAAGCGAACTTGGAATATTGGCAAACTTTGTCGTCGTTTTTGTTGTTGTTTTGGTTTTGGGGAGTATGATGAATAATATTTGTTGCTGCACATTTGGCGCTTTGATCATCTGGTTTTGGCGCAATATGTGCTGGTAGAAGAAAAAAATAACTTACGGCAACGTTTTTTTTAATGCTGCTGCTGCCGGTGATGATGTGTTGCTGATTTTTCATTACTAGGTTTTATTTGCCCAGAGAAAAGAGTTGAGTAACCATCAAACATTATTCAATTCAATATGTTCATTTCAAAGTGCCAGTAAATGTCTATACAAAGGAATGATAAGAAGTTAATTGCTATATCCTTGGCTTATCTCAATCAAGAACGGATTTTAAATTTGTTTAAGATTTTGAGATAATTTGTAATTTTGTTTTTATTTCAAACACACGTAAGTTTAACAAAATTTCTATTCATTCTACATTTTATTATCACCTCTTTGGTATTTGCGGTTGCTTGTCGCTTTGCTATTCTATATATTTCATTTCATTTTGGCCATGATAAAATATCTATTACCAACCAACCAACTAATTCAACTCAGCCAATCAACCTTTCTTTTTGTCTATTATGTATTATTATGTTGGCGCAACTTAATTTTTTTTGTTTCTACTTTTACTTGGATTTTTTTGGCGGTTTTTTCGTTATTGTGCGTTAAAGATATCAAAATTTTGCACCAATTTGTATTAAACTTTTTTCATTTTACTCCCCATTTAATTTCTAATGCAACTTAAAATACTTTCTCGTTGTTCGAATATTACCGGCCGGTCTTTTTATACACAAACGTTGTGAGTTTTTTTATTTTTTAAATTTATAAAATTCATGTTCTCTCCAGCAGTGGGTTGAAAGAAAAAACCTCACAAATGTATGTCAAATCTGGCGCATTATAAAACGAGTAAAAAAGTTGGCATTCCGATTAAATGATACCCTGCACCAGTCTTTTTAAAAGTCAACATATGTTTGGATTCGAAATTTGTGTTAAAATTGAATACATATAGTCCATATTGACGCTAGGTCCAAATATTATCCGATTCTATCTAAAATGAATAGACTATTCTCAAACCTATTGATGAGTCAGTGTGCCAAATTTCAATAAAATATCTATCTCCCGAACAAGCATAAGGGACTATATTTGGGGGACCTTTATCGGTCCAAAAGTAAATCGATTCTACCCAAAATCAATTGTTTGCTCTTGGGCCCGTGCTAATCTTGTATTATTCTCTTATGCTTATATTTCTCTTATGTTCATATAATTCTCTTATGCTTATATTATTCTCTTTATTCCCTACGGGGAATGAGGAGTCAATTGCCCTCCAAGGACCTATCCCGTGACCTGTCAACCGAAGGCATATTACTAAATTAGTACAAATATACCGATACCGAAATAAAAAACAAAATTCGCCGCATATTTTTTAAAATATTTTTTTATTTGTTTTACTCTTTTATTTATTTTGAACTTTGTTTTTTTACGATTTGCTTATTTTAGCTCTTATTTTAAGTTTTTATAATTTAAAAAATTTTAAGTTTTGTATTTTCAACGTTTTTTAATGTTAAAGCTGTTTTAGTTTTAACAATTGGTATTTCATTTAATTTTCTTTTTAACTTAAGGGCAATTTTTTAAATTTTTATTTATATTATCAGAGTTTTTAAGGTAATTTTCGAATTTGTAATTGATTTTTTAATTTAATTATGGCCAACACAAAAAACGCCAAAACCTATCCTGTGACCGATCAATCGGGGGCATACTGAAGGCACTTCTACTATATTTGTGTGTGTGTTGTGTTTTTTTCTATTTTTTTTTTCTTTTCCATTTTTGTTATTTGCTTGTAGTGTTTGTTTTTTCTTTTTTATTTCAACAGAAACGAAAAATATGTATATAACTTTACCATCAGCCAGCCATCACGCATAAGCAACTTTAGCTCAGACGGTAGAGCGTTTGCCTTACAAGCAGGAGGTTGTGTTATCGACCCCTACTTCGACGCCAAGTAGATTATTTTTAATTCTTAATTTTTTATTAGTTTATTTGAAAAGCTATTTTTAGACACACCACCTTACTGTCACAAGGTGTCTAAACTGTGGCAATTGGTCATTTCCAATGACAACGCCATGTTAAAGTGATATGTCTCTTTCAAACAAAAAGACCGATCAACGACCGGTCTCCGCCCCCTTGGGACCTATCCTGCGTGTCATCTGGGACCGGTCCCTTTCCCCGTATGGTTATTATGCACATATCTAGTAAGTTCTATTTTTCTAAATTGGCCCCATGGGATTTGAAATGAAATTTAGAAAAATCAGTGTATCAAATTTCATTAAAATATTTGCGACTTGTAGCGTGCGAAACAAGCATAACAGATAATTTTTGGGAGACATTTATATGGGAAACTTATGCCAGTATCAGTCGATGTAGCAAAGTTCTGCGGACATCGCTAAATCGGTTACTAAATGCTGGGTGTAGGTCCAATATTTTTTGGTGCTTCGACCATCAGCGCAAACTCCCCTACGGGAAATTTTAACAAACTGTCACCGAACTGGCCCCTTTACATGAAATAGACTGGTCACTTTTACATGGCGTTGTCATAGGAGAGGGAAATTGACCCCTTGTGACATGTCACAAGAAAAATAGAAGGACAGGTTACTGAACTCTCATAAAAAACAAAGTTCACGGACCTGTCCTGGGATTTGTCTTGTGACACGTCACAAGGGGTCAATTTCCCCTTCCTATGACAACGCCATGTAAAAGTGACCAGTCTGTTTCATGTAAAGGGGCCAGTTCGGTGACAGTTTCCCGGTGAAAAATGTCCATATATGAAGATTTATGGTTCAACCATATATGTATGGATCCGAAAAATGAGGTAACACCTAATATATGAACATATACATTTATTAAATATATGCGAATACATGCGAACGTTGCTGTCCTTTATTATAAGGTTGTACGATAGATATAAATTTATGTATGACATTCAAATTAGGCGCTACATATGTTCCTTTTTTTATTCATGGCATTAAATATAATTCCATATTTATCCAAATATGGGTTCCTTTTACATATATGGAAAAATGTATTCTTCGAAATATGTTCATATACAAGTCCCTTTTGCATAAATTGAATAACATATACTTTCATATTTGTCCATATATGAGTGCCATTTCCATATATGAAATAACAGATGCTTCCATATATGTCTGTATATGAAATTTTTTCCATATATGGAATCACATATACTTCCATATATGTTCACATAAAATCCATATATGTTCATAAAAAATCCATATTTGTTCATATGTGTCCATACATAAACCATATATGAACATGTTTGAGCGTATATGAACGTTTTTCACCGGGTTGTTAAAATTTCCCGTAGGGTCATTATACCCTGTCAAAAAGTGGTGCAGGGTATAAACACTGACACATAATCTAATTGAATTTTATTGTTTTAAATATTTGACGGTTATTTAAGAAAGTTTATGGTTAAAAAACTTCAAATTGCACTCCAACATTGATATGAAAATTGATTGTGTGGAAACTTTGTTTCATGGAATAAGTCTGTAAAATACATAAATCAAGCGGACTGCGGTGGCGTTGTATATATCGACAGTTAAGCCTCATTCATACTGCTCCCAAAACTCGATGTTTTAGTTTTTTTTTTTAAATTTTCGATTTGAAATTTGTATGGGATTTGACAATCGAAAAAAAAATAAATTTGAAAACTACTAGTTTTGGGTTCAGTATGAATGAGATATTAGTCAGTTTTTCTAAAAAGTAATTATAAAAACAATTCTAACAAAATTCTAACTTAAGAAATATTTAGAAGAAAAAATGTTTATAGTTCTGTCTATAAAATTGGCCCAGAATCTCAAGTGGTTGTAGGATGTTCAACCTCTGCAGGGTCTGGCGGAGTTTTAAAGAAATTTAACAGTAGTTGAAAGTCTCATTACTTTGGTTAAATTTTAATAAATATTAGTACAACGTGTATGAACAACGATATAAAAGCTGTATTTTGTCTCATTCCTATCAACGTTAAGTTTTTAAAGCAAACCTGCGTTAAACAGATTGTATTATAGTATAGTTATATTTATAATTGTTCCGTTATAAACGAACGTACATACAGTATTGTTCGAAACCTAAGCAACTTTTCCTAATAAAGTAATCAAAGTCCTACATATCCTTTTTAAATTGGTTTATACAAAAGAACACTTTTAATTTTTATTATGTTATATGCCTACATTCTAATAATAACAAGAAAAATTTAATTCCATTTCCTTGCCAGTAAAAAAAAAAATTAAATTGACTCCATATATTGCTGTTCGAAACTTAAGCAACTATTTTGTTTTTGTATTTTTTTGCAACAAATAAACAAAAATTTTGAAGCGTTTATTTAATTCCCGTTTAGTTTGACAAAGAAAATTTAATTTTTTTTGTTTCTGTAGATTTAGAATCAATTACTTAGAAGTGCAGCTATGGCGCGTAAAGTTACGGAATCGATTTTAAGCTTAAAATTTTTGAACTCTTTAATAAGGGCCAATCGCAAGTCTCTATAGCTAACAAATTAAGCATTAACAAATCAATAGTTTCTCTACTAATTAAAATGTACAAAGCTACTGGAATAGTAGAGGAAGCCAATACTAGAGGGCAACCTCGAAAAACTTCACATCGAACAGATTAAAAATTGTCCGATTAATTAAGAAAAAAACCCTTTATTTCTTCCAAAAATGTTATGAGTGAGCTTAATCTCAATATTAGTTCGAGCAGTGTGAGAAAACGATCATTGGAAAATAATTTGAGAAGCTTCATGCCGTCTAAGAAACCTATACTGACAAAAAACATTTAAAAAAGAGGTTTGCCTAAATGATTTTGCAACGTATTCGTTAATTTTCATTAGTTTTATGAAATTTCAGGTTGAATTTTGCAAAAGCTCACGCAAATTGGACTGTGGGGAAATGGAAAATAGTTTTATTCAGCGACAAGTCTAAATTTAACCTGTTAAATTTAGATGAAGTATGCCACGTTCGAAGACCGAAGGGAAAACGATTACATCCGCGTTATTGTAAAGGAACAATAAAACATGGGGGCGGAAATGTAATGGTGTGTACCTGCTTTTCGACGAGTGGAGTTGGCCTTTTGTTGAAATACAAATAAAAATGGATCGCTTTGTTTATTTGGATATTTTAGCCAAACACATGCTTCAATATGCCGAATTGGAAATGCCACTTCGATGGGTGTTTCAGCGTAATAATGACCCAAACTCTCGTCAAAGTGGGTCAAAGAATGGTTACCTGTTAATGGGATTCAATTATTGGATTGGCCAGCTCAATCTTCAGAATTGACTCCCATAGAAAACCTATTCGGCATTTTAAAGCGCAGGGTCGGAACTCGCCGTTTTAGTAATAAGCGGTATCTGATAAATTGCTTAAAATCAGAGGGGGAATCAATACCAACCACAACACTATCAAATCTAATAGATTCTATGGCAAAACGATGTGCGGAAATCATTTGCAAGAAAGGGTATCATAGTAAGTACTGAAAGTTGCTTAAGTTTCGAACAGCAATATATGGAGTCTATTTCATTTTTTTTTTTTTTTTACTGGCAAGGAAATGGAATTAAAATTTTTCTTGTTATTATTAGAATGTAGGCACATAACATAATAAAAATTAAAAGTGTTCTTTTGTATAAACCAATTTAAAAAGGATATGTAAGACTTTGATTACTTTATTAGGAAAAGTTGCTTAGGTTTCGAACAATACTGTAGCAAAATTTTTTAGGAAATAACGCGAATAAGTTATGTATATTAGATGTGAAAATATATAAACGTTGAGTTTTCAACGTTGATAATTATCCGTGTTAAAAGTTAACGTGCATACGAAAAGACATGTTTTATGCACTTTGAGTTTTTTTATGAGTTAACGGATATAGTTAAGTCGAAAACACAGCTAAAATTGATTATAATCAATAAAATTGATTATAATCGCGGGTTTAAATTCTTTTACAACAAAATAAAATTATAAATCATTTGTTAGGTCTGTCACTTTTCGCTACCACGGGAACCACGCGGGTTCCAAATTTTTCCAAAAAGTCTTGCAGTCAATGCTGCCAACCAATTTTTTGAAAAATCGTCAATTTTAGGAGGAAAAATTGTCATTTTGGTTTTTAGAAATCGTCAATCTTATATTTCAATTAAAAAAGGGTACCTACCCAGGTAGAAAAATACAAACGGCACAATGTTGGCCCGGTATTGGAGGCGGTAGTACATGTACTGGCAATGCGTTGGATTTTTAACTTTCACTGTACTGGCATGTTGTCGAAATGATAACACCAATAAACGCTTGGCCGTAGTTATTTCCCAACGTTGGCGCAGGCTTGGGATTTTATTTTTTTGGTATTATTCCAGTACATTTAATAACAAATTTAGTAGTTTGCTAGAACTTTACTGTCCTCTTAGTGTACATCACAGATTTTTTTTATTTTTTTTTGGCAATGTCTTGAGACTTGATGGAATTTCTTCAAATGTATGGCGATGTCTCTCTTACATAAATAATTGTGTAATAGATGTAGAAATACGTAAAATTTATAAAATTGATAATTTTAATAAATTAAAAAAAGCTCGTTAATTTTCAGAACACAGTACTGGCAAAGCACGTTTTAAGTAGTACCGGCATTTCGTAAAAACAGAGCTCTCCCAGTACAACTTTTGTTGTAACGTCGGCAATTTCTACCTGGTACTTTTACTAAAAAATCAGTTTTTATTATTTTGACATTTGTAACACAGACCTGCAGAAAAAAATCAAGAGAAACATTATCTAACAGGAAAGGTTTAAAAATTTCGGGACACCTTTTCTGTTAGTTAATTTGGGATACCTTTCTTGTTAGTTACAAGAATCACCGAGTCCTTTGAAACCCTACACACAAGCTGGATTATTTTACCCAGGGTATGGCCGCACTGCAAGAGCCCACAAGCCAATATACTTCGTAAGTACACACAAGTATATTGGCATGTAAATTAGCCAAAAAAATTTTAAGTTTCACATACAATTGTTATAAACAATTATCCCATATCGTAAGTATGTGAGGTACACGAGATCGATTACATTGTGTGGACTTACACGTTTCAAGATAGTTTTACAATTTTCTAGCAAAATTGTATGTATTTTATTAAAAAAATTTAGTAGACATATAAATATATATTTTTTAGATGAATGAGGGGTATATGTACATATGTATATAGTTGATCTTTTTATTTGGTAAATGAATGTTTTTTAGTTTGACTAGATCATAAATTAATATCATTTTCTGTTTAAATTATTTTTCAAATTAAAGAAAGATGATACAATTTTCACAAGTAAATTACAAAGACTAAAAATTTTTTTTGAAAGAATTCGATAAGGCCAGCAAGACAGAATCGATAATCGTCTACTTATGTGAAAGTTGAAAGCAAATCGAATATGTTAACAACTCAACTTAGACTAACATCAACGAAATCTAAGGCTGCATTCACACCTAATTCTTAAACACGTGTTTAGCTAAAACACGTATTTTAGCTCTTTATTCTATCTATTACAAAAGTTGTAGTTTGTAATAGAATAAAGAGTTAAAATACGTGTTTAAGAATTAGGTGTGAATGCAGCCTTGCAATGCTAGTTTTATCCTTTGTTATTATTACTCTTTTTTGCTTTGAACCTTAATTCTTAAGGTATCTCAGCTGGTTTTATTCAACTCTGTGTATGAATACCACAGATTTTTGAATTACAACGAACCGTTAAATTTAAATGTACATATGTTATTTAAATTATATTTTGCACCGTGTCATGTGTTTTTAAGATGAATGAGGGGTATATATAGTTGATCTTTTTATTTGGTAAATGAATTCAAATGAACACGATTTTGTAAAATTTACTAAATGAAATTTGAGCTATTTTTGTTTGGGAACTTTTTTATGAAAATTTTTTCTAAAAAAATAAGCTTTTAATCTAAGAATTAACTTATACTATATTTATACATGAGCAAAAACTACCTGGTTTTTGGCTCTTGTTGTTTTTAACTTATGAAAACGCATACAATAAAACAAGCAAAAACTAGTTTCGTGCAAAAACTAGGTGATTTTTTTTCAAGTAAAAATTTATTTAATCAAAAATGGACTGTGATATGGTTTTTCGTAAAAACATTTTAAATAGAAAATTATCTATTTGTAAAAATCAAAGAATCTATATTTAAGGAGATCTCTTTAGAAACTACATTTGTACAGGAACCTTAGAATTTTTTCCCATGAAAAATTTGAATTGAACTTTAAGGCCTCAAACGGTTATTTAGATTGTGAATGAAATATTTTTTTATTTTAAAAGAAAGATACAATTGCAACAAACACAAGACGTCAAATTTTCGATACAGAAATAATAGTATTGTATATTAAATCTGCTGAAAAACAAATTATACGCAATTTGCACGTGAAACTATCGTGAAAAACATTTTGTTTATATATGAATTCGAAATAATTTTCTGTGATTAAAGTAAGAAATTTTTAAAAATTTGTTAAGGAAACGTTTTTAATTTTTTGCAGGTAGAGACTCCTATTCTGCAGACTCTACAATGGTTTCTACACTGAGAGAATTATCTGCATGTTATTAACGAATTTTTAAATAAAAGCAATGAAATTTTACTGGATCTCGTTGATTGAACCAATGAAATTTTTGATAATGTAATTTTTGTATATTGTGCAAATTTTAATTTTATTGAAAGTTTCATACACTCGAATGAAAAAGTTTAATTAAAACTAGATTTATAAAATATATGATGCTTTTTCATGAAATTTAAAAATTTCATTTACTTTGTGAAGGAAACTTCATTAGTTGACTGACAAATTTGATTAAAGCTCATCCAGCAAAATTATATTTTGAAACTATGTATGTATATTGAAACTTTAAAATTTGTTTATACAAATTTTTTAAATTTTTTACTTCCCCAGCAAACAAAGATGATCATTAATGACTCAGAAATGAGCTCCAAAAACATAAACATTTTTCCACTTTTTCCTATGAAAGTGGTTCGTCTAAAAGAGCCCCCTGTGTACTCAGAAATGACTCAGAAAAAAGAACGTATAAAATCGAAATTTTCCTCATAAATTTAAATAATTTTGGAATCTTCTTTGAGTCCGAAAAATGAACCCTCATTTTGAGACAGCTTTTTAGATTGTAGAGACTACTTTTTGGATTGTTTTCTGAGGGTTCATATTTTCTTCCAAAAAAAGAGTGTTTTCAAAAAAACAAAAATCATTTCTATGAGCCATTTAAGAATCTTATTTATGAGCGCTCCGGAATTGCTGGCTGGGTCGGTATTCAATAATAGTATAGATAAATTTTTTAATGGGAATTGGGCCAGAATCTGAATATTTTCGAAAAAAAAAATTAAATAAACTATAAGGGTATTTACGTCAAAAAATATACTCTTGCAAAAATCCAAAATTGGAAAATTGCACCTTCAATTACGTGAGCGCCCCTTTTAAAATTTTAATGGAGCAAAATTTTCAAAAACACTATTATCAGATTAAAACAACACTGTATAATGTCAATCAAGTTTATTTTTTATTTATTTATATTTTTAATTATAATTTTTCTGGTGTATAAAATAAAATTAGCTTTTTATAAATTATTTTTTTTTTACTTCGAAGAACAACATACGCACAGAATTTAATATTTATATAGTGCTGCTAATTTTAGTACTATTTACATACTTTTAGTACATTTGGCATACAATTTGTATGCCTTTTGAATTTTGGTAAATACTGGCAACACTACTAAAAGTTGCAATTTTCCACTTTTGCAAGACCAAAATTTTACACTTGGTAGTGGGTATTGCGAAATTGTCAGGTTCGTGTGAAGATTATTCACATGTGTTTCTTGTTGTGTTTGAGGAAAATTTTACACTTTCGCAATTTTACAAGTCCTAAATTTCTGACATGAATACCTTTTATGTTTTCAACATATGTTTGTTTAATTTTTATTTTTAAATTTAAAAATAAAAACATTTTTTTCGACCTTTATTTCTACAATTAAAAATTTATTTATTGTTGTTCGAAGTCAATTTCCTTGTTATAAAAAAAATAATAACCCGTGAAAAAATAATTTTATTCAAAATTAATCAAATTTATTCAATTAAAGTTTGATAATGGTATACTCGTTTTTTTATATATTCAGATATGGCTTATATGGTGTAACATGTGAATGCATATGATCATATTTAAATGAAATAACTTATATATAAACGCATAAAAAATATCAATAAGATAAGACAAAAATCTCGACACAATTGTATCAAATTATACTCAAAAATATATTAATTGATATATTTAGACTTTGTTTTATCAAATTAAATTAATCCATTTTACGAATTAAATTGAATAACCATTTTTTCATGGAAAGTTCTTTTTCAAAAACTCTGCCATTTTTCTTCATCAGGATATTCTCCTAACAAATATTTAACAGAGTTTTTGCTTTCAAAATCGTTTCGGAGATTTTCCAATTCCAGTTTTTATACCCTACACCACTATGTGGTCAGGGTATTATAAGTTTGTGCTGATGTTTGTAACACCAAAAAATATTGGTCGTAGACCCACCTTATAGTATACCGATCGGTTCAGAATTTTTTTTTATTTCGATTTAACGATGTCCGTCTGTCCGTCCGTCCGTCCGTCTGTCTGTCTGTCCATGCAATCTTGTGCGAACTCTACAGGTCGCACCTATTAAGATATTTTGATGAAATTTGGTACGCAGACCTATGTTGGCCCAAGGACGAACAAGTTTGATTTTTTTGAACATCGGTCCATGTTTAGACCTAGTGCCCATATAAGGGTCCTACCAAAATTATACTGTTTATATGCTGCAGGTCGTAAATATTAAGATATTTTGATGAAATTTGGTACACAGACCTATATTGGCCCAATAATGCAGCCTATTGATTTTGGTGAACATCGGTCCATGTTTAGACCTAGTGCCCATATAAGGGTCCTACCAAAATTATAATGTTTATACGCTGCAGGTCGCAAATATTAAGATATTTTGATGAAATTTGATACACAGACCTATATTGGCCCAATAACGCAGCCTATTGATTTTGGTGAACATCGGTCTATGTTTAGACCTAGTGCCCATATAAGGGTCCTACCAAAATTATACTTTTTATACGCTGCAGGTCGCAAATATTATGATATTTTGATGAAATTTGGTACATAGACCTATGTTGGCCCAAGGACGAAGCCTATTGATTTTGGTGAACATCGGTCCATGTTTAGAACTAGTGCCCATATAAGGGTCCCCCCAAAATTATATTGTTTATACGCTGCAGGTCGCAAATATTAAGCTATTTTGATGAAATTTGGTACATAGACCTATGTTGACCCAAGGACGAAGCCTATTGATTTTGGTGAACATCGGTCCATGTTTAGAACTAGTGCCCATATAAGGGTCCCCCCAAAATTGGCTTGGTTACAAACTGCATGTCGCAAATATTAAGATATTTTAATGAAATTTGGTGCGCTGACTCACATTATAGAACATTTTGACATAAGCCCCATTTTAACCCATTCGAATTTCGGATCCAAACAATACACCAAACTGGTGTAGGGTATTGTATAGTCGGCATGCCCGACTTTAACCTTTTTACTCGTTTAAACTATATTTTCGCTAAAAAAATATCAATGACGTACAATTAAACTTTCAAATGTTAAAAATGATTTATGGTTTTGAAATCTACGGAGATTAAACTTTCATTTGAGTATAATAGCGGTTTTTTGTGTTCGAGGATTTTTTCAGTATTCAAAGTTATAATTTTTTGTATGAAAATTGTAAAACCACTGGAAATGCCGTAAATGCTAAAAACAATCGAAATTTCAACCAAAGTTTTTAAGTTTCTTTTTACATGAAAAACTGTGTTTTTTAACAATCAAAAATAGTTTTTCAGCCAAAGCACAGTGGGCCAGCATCATCGAATTTTGGCCAAAACTAGAATATTGAATATATGAAAGGGGGGGTTTGGTTGTTCACGAATCTGAAATAAAAAATATAAAATTCAAAATGGCGGATCCAAGATGGCGGTCATTAATTTTTAGTTTTTAATATATTGGACTTAAAATAATCAATTATATAGTTCTAGGATCCGCTGATTAAAAATCTGAAATTAAAATTTTGAAATTCACAATGGCGAATCCAAAAAATATTTTCATTTAATTTCTTATGTCGTCTGGTTTAGGTACTTCAAATTTCCACCAGGGGACGGTTTTGGGTAGCAGATTACGAATCTGAAATCAAATTAAAAAAATTCAACATGGCGGATCCAATATGGCGGCCATAAATTTAAAATTTGTATGTGTTGGAAAATAAATTACACTGTACAAAAAAGAAAAAAAAGGTTCTGATGATAACTGATTCACGCAGAGGGACCAAAGAAAAATATAAGTGTATCGGCGTTTTAAAAGTTTTCGTCTGGCCCTATGTTTTTGGGGGTTAAAATTTCCCCTCTTTTGAAAATGTTAATTGTGAATCGGCATAGGAAACCATGTGAATCTTCCATTTTAGGTATAGGATACGTTCAGCGAACTTATGTAAAACACTACGAGAGACATTTTTGTGGAACATTTTAACCCTCTAACTCTGCAATTAAAGGGTATTTTTGGCCCTTTTTTAAAATTGTCAAAAAAGACCCATAAGTTGAGGAGTTAGAGGGTTAAAATGTTCCGCAAAAATATTTGTCATGAAATTCTACTATAAGTCTCTGAAGACATCAAAGTTGAAAATTTAACTTCAATGCCAGAAATAAGTCAAAACTTAAAATGTGTTTAAGGGTTAATTTCGTACTTATTCAGAATTGGCACTCAAATGTCCCACAAACCTGGATTTTAGGGGGTTAGTCTTTGTCAGAAAACCATTAAATACAATTAAAGTAATTTTTAGTGCTATTTTTTAGTTTTTCTAAAACTCTGGAATGCTGGAAATCAGCGAGATCTGAAGGTACTTTTTCAGTTAAAGGGCAAAATCTCGAAAGTTTATGAACGGTCACAAAAACCTAGGTAGAAGACATCTTAGGGAACACATTGGCATTCAAGTTTTTCAAATATCTCTTGGAACATTTTGGAGCTTTTTTTGAAAATTTAGGATTTTCAAAAAAACCCATATTTTTGAGGTAAAATTAATAATTTTGTTACTTTTTTCGTAAATACTTTACAGGTTTCTATTTTTTTCGATAACTAGTTTCAGTTTTATAATTTGAGATTGTTTTTGGAACAAATTATTGTTTATTTATTATTTTTTATTATTGTATCATTATAAAATAAAAAATCTCACAAAATTAAAAAAACTTTGATTTTGAACTCTCGCCAGCTAACAACGAGTAGCCACAATGATACAATATTTCACTCACAACGTATTCAACAATCCCAGATTTTGAATATATTAACATATTTTCCCTTTACCTGAATTTTACTTTTGGCAAAAAAAACGGCGATTCTGGCCCACAGTGCAAAGAGCCAAAAATCAAGTAGTTTTTCCTCAGCCTAAATGCAGTATTAAATTTGTGGAAAACAAATTCCACCCAATTTTTACAAGAAATTGATTACTGTGAAAATTATTGTCTTTTGATGGACCATAACAGTTTTTCCTCATAAAAACGAAAAATTCTATATTCAGAAAACACTCGGCCGTTAATCCAAATACAATGTACTTCAGCTCTTTACATGATTTTCGAAGTTGGTACCTAAATCAGTATTGTCTCAAAAAATTACATATGAGAGCTCGCAAAAATTAATTCATTTGAATTCGGACAGGTTCCGACATGCTGCGTCCTTCCTATAATAAAAAATCGTTAGAATGTAACATTTATTCTACACAGAAAGCATTTTATTGGACGAGTTTTAATGAAAATTTTTACTAAACTAACGAAGTTTTTTTTCACAAAGTCAAAGAAAAATTTCTAAAATTTTATGGATTAGCTTCATAATTTTCATGGAACTCTTTTTAATGAAACTTTTTCATTGGGTGTATAAAATTTTTAATAAATATTATGAAAATTAAATTAAATAATATGAAATTAAAATTAAAGTTTTATGAGCAACTGCATTAATTCAATGAAAAGTTTCAACGAATGGATTTCTGCAAACTTCATTGATTCAATGTAAAAATTCGTAGATAGCTTGCAGATAATTCTCTTGGTGTAATAAAAACAACCCCCAAAATCTAGATGGTTTTTATATAGGAAAAGGTGTTTTAAAAATCAGGAGGATTTAATAAACGCTAAAGTTGCCAGAATTAAGCGAGTTCTGTAAAATAAATATCCTGGAAAACTAAGTGGTTTTCTACAGAAGAGTCCTCACAATTCCAAGAATATTTCTGTAAAACAGTCTTGAATGTTAGGGTTTCTCAAAATCTGAAAGTTATTGCAGTAAATTGTTGTTGAAATCAAAAGAAATCAAAAGAAATTGTAAGAGATTTTATTATGAAACAGTCCTCAGAATCCGAAATATTTTAAATTTTAAAACATTTTTTTGGAAAATTTTGAAACCTTTTTAGATCATTTTGGAAAATTTTAAAACATTTTTGGACAATTTTAAAACATTTTTGGACAATTTTAAAACATTTTGGATAATTTTGAAATATATTTGGAATTTTCTGAAATAAAACTAAAAATGGTGTAGTATTACAGGCTTGAAGTTTTTCTGCAGCATGTAACATTCGAGATGAAAAAGTATGTCTTTAATAAGATTTGAAAAAATGTTGTAAACCCAAGTAAAAAAGTTTTGATATAGATTTATATGACTTTACAAAATTGCTTGTGGTAATATATTGCAAAATATGTGTTAATAGAAAATTATATTACATTGTGTAACATGCTATAACTTTGTATATTAAATATATTTCTTCATATTACACTTCATATAGTGCAATATATAATAATATATTATATATATCTATTATATGTATATCAATTATATATCTATCTATATGTCACAACATATGCCACATATAATTGCATAGTTTTATATACGAGTGTATCTAATTGGCTAAATTTGTATATATAATTTGATACATTTTGAGTGGGGATAAAATTCGGATCAAATTGTATAAAACTATATCTTAATCAATCAAAGTATATATAATTTTATCAAATAATTATCTAATTATATCAATTTATATCTTATTAAACCAATTTTTCGGATAAAATCATGTATAATACGATAATCCACAAAATACATTTTTGCATGGGAACTCCGTTCCTAATTTTTACCACCAAACTATTTAGCCAGTAAGGAAAACAATGGCATATTTCGGTTCACCTTGTAGGCATACGCTTTTGTTTCGGAAAGAAATTTCTGACAAAGCGTTTCTGAAAAAACCGAAAAATGTAACGAAATGTAAGCTGTAACGAAATGTAAGGGTTTCATAAATTATTAAATAAATTTCAGGCCTAAAAGTATGCATCAACAAATTTCTAATATTCAACAGGGTTTCCTTGAAGATTATTAGAAGGTATTAGAAATTTACCGATGATTATTTTTAGGCTCAAAATTTAACGAACGGTTAATTTTGCATTTCCTTGCTTTGGAATCGATATTTCGAGTCCTTACTGACCTCAGTTTAACAAATGTTATGTTTTTAACATTTTATTTTGTTACGGCGCAACCGCTGATTTTATATTTTTGAAAAGCATTTTAAAGGACAAAAAATACAAAATTAAATAAAAACAAATTTTTATTCGCGAAATGAATTGTTATTTTATTTACAAAACCGGTAATTTGATAAATACAAAATAAATAAAAAAAAATAATTTATTTCGGATTTTTGCAAGAGTAAAAATAAAAAAATTATTAAATTGAAAAATATTGTTATGCAATTTTTATACCCTACACCACTACGTTTGTGCTGATGTTTGTAACACCAAAGAATACTGGACCTAAACCCACCTTATAGTATACCGATCGGCTCAGAATCACTTTATTCCGATTTAATGATGTCCGTCTGTCTGTCCATGCATTCTTTTGCGCACTCTACAGGTCGCAAATATTAAGATATTTTGATGAAATTTGGAAGGACGACGCCTGTTGATTTTGGTTAAAATCGGTCATAAAATTGGCTTGTTTACACGCTGCAGGTCGCAATACGAAGATATTTCAATGAAATTCGGTTAGCTGACTCACATGGTCCCAAGGACAAAGCCTATTGACTCTAGAAAGGATCGGTCCATATTTGGAACTATCACCCATATGGGCTATATTTTCGATTTTCTCTTATCATTTATAAGAAAATTTTGACACAAGTCCGTTTTAACCCACAAGTCCATTTAATCCTATGGGTTTCTTGTGACCAATCTTGATAGACTATAATATTCTTTGCTTTTTTATAAGTGCAGTGTTTTAGACAATAGGCAAAGAATTTAGGGAGTTTAAATTTAATTTAACCCTTTGACGACCAATGGTTGGTATATGTCCCATTTTTACTTTTTGCTATATTAGGGAATCTTGTAAGACGATTTTAACTAAACTATTGTGTTTGACACTAGAGAGATATAGCATTGTAAAGGTATCTATAACATATAGTCTGCTCGAAATCGAAAATTAAAATTTTTGTTTTTTTGAGATTGATTTTAAAAATTCAATTTGAAATACACACAGAATTATTTATTATTTTTGGATTTGGCACAGTTTAGTGAAAAATAGAAAATTAAAATTTTTTAAAAATGTTAACCCATTCAGGAGCGATTATCAATGAAAATTATAGCTTTAGCTTTAGCCATATTACTACGATACCATATACCATAAGTCCATGTCTTTAGAAAGTTTCGTTAGAAAATCTGCAGCAGTTCAAGTTTGGTCGTCAAAGTGTTAATAAGATATAGCTATTCATGTTTGAATATTTTGTATTTACGATTAATACATCGTACTAAATTTCTAACTATTTAATTATCATATGTAAATCCATGAGATCCGTGTCATATACTATAATAACAATATTTCAATCAAAATTACTTATAACAAAATTCTTCTTTTTTATCCCTAAGTACACAAAGTGATTTAAAATTAAAAAAGAAAAGGAAACTTATTAAGTCCGTTTTTCTTTGTACATTTAATTAGGAGCTAAAATAAATAATTTAACTGATACCCACAGATAAATGCCCAAGTAAATGAATATATCTTGGAAATTCGGATACCGGTATTTGTATGTTTTCCTTTTTCTTGCATTGTCATAACAATTTTCCCATACAAAACGATGAGAAAATAAAAAAAAAACACACAAAAATAAAAGCAAAATTTTAGGAAAAATAAATAGCAAATAACAAAAACTAACTTAAAAAATGACGAAAAGAACAGGTCGACCAAGTAAATATCAAATTGAAAGAGAAAAAAAAAAACGATATACAAAAAACTCATGAGTACAAGAAATATCTGCAAAAGCATTGTCCTTACAAGCAACATTCCAAAGATTACTGAATTATCTAACGAAAAGGAAACGAACTAAAAAATATACAAATCTGATGGTATGTATATATGCCAAAACTTTAAAGAATGTATTCGTTTTGTGAAATTAATTTCATTTCGAATTTATTTAAGAAATTTTTAGAAGAAATACAAAAATATAAAGTGAGATATATTATATCTATGGACTAAAGAAAATTTTTCAAAATTTTTGTGGTACAAATAGCAATCGACATCTCCAATTAGGCATTTTAAAAAATCTTTAAAATTAATTTACAAAAAAACAGGTTTTTGCATTTTTATCAAATTCGTGGGTCATTTTGGATTCCAGGCTAAAGTGGGTTAATGATAGCCGATGAAGTCAAAATGATTCAGATATGGATTTATTTCTATATTTAATAAATAAATGAAATAAAAATTAATTTTTTTTCCAAATTTTGAATTTTGGGAATTTTTAATAGTATACACTTTTTTCCAAAATGGGCCATTTTCGTCCAACTTTCGACACGGGTTAACGTTTTCAAAAAAAAAATTGATTTCTTCCATTTGGTACCATTTCCAAAAAAACTGGGGGTTATTTTAAGGGACATAGAGGGACACATAGGGAATATCAGAGCTTCGAAAAACTTAATTCAATTTAAGCTTAATTCACTAAAAATTAAATTCAGATTTTAAAAAGGTTCATGTACCATTCCCTTAAACCATTCGTAAAGAATTCATTCATAAGCTTCATTCCCAAAGCTTTAATACGAATTGAATGAATTCCTAACTTGAATCATTCAAATCGCATGTTCATTCACCATTTTGCTAATTGAATGAAGAAATTTTATTACCATTCACTTAGTGCAGTGTAGTTTGAAACTAACATATAATCAAAACCAAAGACTACAAGCTGTAACAAAGCATACGATACTATTTATTTCTGTTAGATGAATTTTAAACGTTTTTCATTGTATTATGCTAATATTTCAGCAATTAAATACAAATTAAAATTTTTCATTTGATTAAGTGAATGAAAACAAATAATTTTTCATTCACTTTTTTATTAAATGAATTCAGGTAAATTGGGTTTCATTCAGTTAGAATTCAATCAAAATAGAATGAATTCATATAATTTTAAGCTATAGGGAATTAAGCTATCGAATTAATTCCATAAGAATGCTATTAGGGAATGAAATTTAACCCAAATTTCATTAATTTTTAAAAAGTGAATGAAAGAATTAAGCCTTTTAAACCTTTGGGGAATATAGAGGGACCCACAAATCAACTTATTTCTAAATGTTATTATTTTCCGTTTGACAAAACAACTTATTTCCTTTGTAACAAGCGTTTTTACTTAAATAATTTTATTAAAAATGTTTTTAAATAAAAAATTAAAAAAAAAATTGTTTTCGCAAAATTTTGCTCGTTGTTATGCAAATTGCTGGCTAATGGCTGCACTCATAGAAATAAAACAGTAAAAATACTTGTAAAATAAGAATTGGAAAAATAAAACTGTTAAATTTACAGAATTTTGGTTATGTTTGAGTTAACTTTTAGTTATATGAAAATGACAAATTATACAGTAAAATGTGCAGAAAATTTTGCTAAATATTAGTAGACTAAAAATAGGAAAAACAAACTGTTTTATGTACAAAAGTTTTGTTATTTTTAAGTTAAATTTAATTGAATGTAAATAGTAGTCGATTCTGCTAAAATAAACAGAAATATTTGCTAAAAAATAGGAATCTTCTGATTTCAGAAGGCTAGATTTTTATTTCCATTAAACAAATCGAAGAAAAAACCTTGAAAATTTTAATTTTTTTTGTGATTTTTTTAGCCTGCTAATTATTTAGCAAATTTTTTTTCTGATTTTAGCAGGTTATTAATTATTATTATTAACAAAAATTTAACTCAAATATAACTAAAACTCTGTATATTTAACAGTTTTATTTTTGTTGTTCTTATTTTACTAATATATAGCAAAAACAATCTGATAATGTTAGCACTTTTTTCTGCAACATCATTTTTAACTAATTTTGAGTAGTTTTAATTAAATTTTTTACAGACTTTTTTCTATTAGTGTAGATATTTTATAAAATATACCCCATTTTTTACAAAAAGATACTTCATTTATTTGGTAAAATTACAAAAAACCCAATTTGGAATTTTTAACAGAAATAAATTTCGACGCTGTATATTAATAATTTATAACAATATATTAATAAGCTAAATTGGATAAAATTGCTAATTTAAACAAATTTAATAAAACGTCATAAGTTTGCAGAAAACCGTAAAAATAGAAAATTTGTGAAAAAGAAATAATTTAGACAAAAAACTTTTAAATGATTAATATACATATCATCATTTTTAAATTAAAAAAATCTTTACGACTAAAAAAAATCTTCACTAATATTTTTTTCAACTTGAAATTTTTAAAATATTTTTTACTAAGTTTACCTGATTTAAAAAAATTTTTTCAGCAATTAAATATTTTTTTTATTCAATACAATTTTTAAAATTTTTGAGTGAAAAATTTTTTTTTGGATTTTTTAATTATATTTATTTATTTATTTTTTTTTTACTATTTTTCTGATTTAAAAAAAATGTTTTGATCATTTCAACATTTTTTTTTATTTAATTAAATTTTTTATTTTGTACCTAGAATTTTTCAAATTTTTTGTTACTCTGAAAAAAAAAAATTAATTCTTTCTATACTCTGAGTCTTTGCCTGAATATTTTCAACTCGTCACTGTGGTCAACGAGCACCAAACAACAACAATAATATGTAATATTTACAAGAACCTCATTTTTCGTTGGAATCGCTTAAATACCATATAATAAAAAAATAATGAATTGTCTAAAGTCTCTTTCTTGAAAAACAGGAAAAAATTATATTTAATACAACAACAACAACAAACATTAAGATTTTCGTTTCATATTCAGTTTTTGTTGCAATTTGGAAGATCGACATATTAAATGTTATAAATCGACTACGGCCGAGTTTTTAGGATTAAGAATATCTTTAAACTTAATTTAAGACACTTTGTAACTTGAATGAAAGACTGATAAAATTCGTTTTCGGTTTAACTAAACTAAGTTTAATTTGCATACCAAATCTCAGCCTAAACATATCAACTATTTTTTTGTACATTAAAGTCGAGTTTTTAAGATGTCAGTTAAACTTGGTTTAGTTGAACTGAAAACGATTTTTGTCAGCCATTTTTATGTTTATTAACAAAAATTTGTCGAAACAACTTTCTCGTTTAGAATTTTGTTTTTTTATTAAAAAAAGGGGGGGGGGGGACTGAATAAACTTCCTGATTAATCAAAATTAAAATAAAATAATTATATTATTATTATATTAAAAAAAACAGAATAAACGATTCGATTAATCGATTAATCAAACTTCCTGATTAATCAAAAGTCTGATTAATCAATTAATCGATTATTCAACAATTTTGATTAATCAAAATAATGATTAATTGATTAATCATGAGTTTGATTAACCCATTTCTCCCTATTGGGTATTTAAATACCCAAAAATGAATAATCTTAGGAAAATCTAACTAGATCCAGGTAAGAGTTAATGCAAATTTGTTTTCTTGTACAGGTAGAGAAAGGATAAGAGTACAAAAAAAAAATGCTGCGTTAAATGTACTCCCTCCGAGGGGGGTACTTAGAGGTTCAAAAGTCAAAAAATTTTCAAATTTGGAAAAATTGCACTGCAATGGGTCGGGAAGTTTGAATTCGGAAAATCCTCTTGGTGCCTAATAGCCTAAGATGTCCTCTATCTCACAAAAAATATTTACTTGGCTATGACTACTACCCTGGGGTACAAGTACGATTTTATAATATGGGTATTAAAACGCCCATTTTGTAATTTTTTGAAGTACCTTACCTGAAATATTGTTTATTTTCAGATAGAAATGAGGAGTTTTACATGGAAAATAAAATTAAAAATATTTTATGAAGTTTCATTAAAATCGGACGAAGGAATATGGGGTCAGGCGTAAATGGGTTAATCAAATTTATTAATAATTTATTAATAACTTGTCTGATTTTCATTATTTAGACCTAAAGGGTGAACACACCAAAATTGCGACACTTAGAAACTAATACCAGAAAAAAACTAAATGGCTTTAAAATAAACTTTTTTTATTAGAAAAGTTTATAGGTAATAAAAATATTAAAATATTAGTTATTATTTGTTGCGTATGCAACTGATCGGACTTTTCGTCGCACACGCGCCTTCATCTTTTGCACGAGTGCATCACCGACTTTTCGCGACGCCGACAACCACTTGGTTTTAATTCTGCAATATCTCTTACCAGTTCACCTGTCGTCTTCAATATTCCCTTCATTATTGACCAATATTCCTCAATAGGGCGTAGCTCTGGGCTATTGGGTGGATTGCAATCGCGAGGTAGAAAATCGATTTTGCACCACTGCAATGTGTCCTTGGCATAGTGGCAGCTTGCCAAGTCCGGCCAGAACAGTGGTTTGGTGACGTGGCTCTTAATAAATAGCAGAAGACGCTTTTTGAGGCACTCATCCCGATAAATTTGAGTGTTCATTGTTCCAGATGTGATGAAAGGGCTGCTTTTACGACCACAGGAGCAAATGGCTTGCCAAATATATATATATTTTTGGAAACTTGGACTTCATTTTCAATTTACAGCTTTCAGGAGCATCTTTACGACTTGAGCAGTATAAAAATCTTGCCCAGCATTATATTTAAAATTTTGAAAGCAGTAGGTTTCGTCGTCCATGACAATGCATTCATATTTCGTGATTTGAGATTCGTACAACTTGCGGCTGCGCGATTTCACCGTAACATTCTGCTTTGCGTCTCGATCTGGTGCTGTTTGAGCTTTAAAACTTTTCAGTGAAGCTTGCCGCTTTTATCTTTTGTACGAAAGTCTGCGATTTACGCACAAATTTTGCAACAGAACGTGACGAAATCTTCGGCTTTTGCGAAAATGCCCTGAGGACCTTCCGAGCACTGTTTGCATCACTTTGGTCATGCTCACCTCCGTTACCAAGCCTTCTAGCAATTGTCAGACCTTCTCTGTAGCGATTTAAAACCCTGAAAACTCTCGACTGGTGCACTTTTACATTTTTCGAAATTTTACGCGCACTGAGAACCGGATTTTTTTATATATTCGTTTCTAACTCGGTGGTCATTTTTGACGAAACTAAAAGTCAAATTCGAATGAAATTTCTCATACATGAAATTTAGGTCATGGCCTACTCAGGGTATTTGAATTTCAAAATATATAAATTTTTTTTAGTAAGTTATAACCCAAGAAACATTTTTACGGACTCTTCGGCACGTACGGAATCATGAATCCGGCTTTTACGGCACATTAACGGTCCATAATACACGTAACGTCAAAGCTTTTACGTATACGGAACATCAACGTATTTCGAACACAATACGTTTTAACTCCGTTTTCGTACCGTAAAATACGGACTTAATTGATTTTAATTTATGTTCAAAATAACAATTAAATTATTTTAAAAACTGAAGCTCAACCCTTTAGTTTTTAAAAAAATACTTTTGTGGCGAGAAATTAGTGGCGGTAGCTGAAATAGGTCCAACACATCATCGATTAAATAAAATGGTAAGATTAATAAAATTTAGTGCGTGTTTCACAATGGTTTGTGTAAGATGGTTTGTTTTTGTAACAAAATCTCTGTTCCACGTTATTTAACGCGGGTACCTAATTTTTCAAAATTGTGAGTAAATCGTTGTTGTTTCGAGTAAATTGAGAAACCGCGATAAGGACGTGGAACAGACCTAAAGTTTGCGAATTTGAATCGTATACAAAACACCATCGTAAATACAGTCAAACCATAACTAATTTATTTTTTATATTGCATATAGATGATCGATTTTATTATGGGTGACTATCGTGAATTGATGCGCTAGAAAAAGAGGTAAACTGAGAGGTAAACTGATATACTAAATATAGTGTAAATGTAAATAATATCGTTATTAATAAATCTATTAAAAAACAAAAAAAAAAAAAAAATATTACTCAAAATAAGTCAATTTAGGTAGATATACAAGTCCGTTTTTAGTCCGGAGTCACTCCGTTTATAAACGACATAACGGTCCGTAAATGACGGTCTTTCAACGGACTTGTCCTTTTTTTACACGACGCAACGGTCCGTCAATGACGGACTTTCAACGGACTTGTCAGTTTATTACACGACATAACGGTCCGTCATTGACGGACTTTCAACGGATTCGAATCAGTTTCGATGTTCCTTAAGATCCGTTTCTGGTTCGTATACGGATCCGGCAAACGGTACGTAAACGGATTTGGATTCCGTTTATGACGGACCGAAAACGGTACGTAAAATGAACGATTTGATTGTTGGGAAGTTTTCCAAAGTGTCGCAATTTTGGTGTGTTCGCCCTTTACATAAGGTATTGCCACAAACCAAGATAAATTGCCATAATTTTTTTTATTTTTAAACATGTTTTCAATATTAATTAAAATTATTCTTGTTTTGATTAATCAAAATTCAAATTAATCGATTAACCATAATTCTGATTAATCGAAATTTCAATTAATCAATTACATAAATGATTATTCATACTGTTTTATTAATCGATTAATCGCACATCCCTAGAATAAGCCATATTTAAAATGTTGTCTACCAGCTACGAACTGCATTAAACTAAGTCTAAAGATAAACTACATCCTAAAAACTAGGCCTCAATAAATATTTTCACAAGGAGTATAAATATAATCTTATATATGAGATTTTTTTCCCTTTTTTTGCAGTTCCTTTTTTCTTATCTTCTCTGTACATTTCTTTAACAATGAGTTTTAGTTATACTATTCTCCTCCTTGCCTTTATTTATAAATACATTTCAATGAAACTGCATATAAGTACTTTGTTGTTTAGTTTGTGTTTGTTACTTAAATTTGTTGTACATTTACGAATTCTTAGAAATTCATTGGGTTTCTAATTTTGAAATCCTTGAAGTAGCCGATGAGATTTTTTCTGTTTTTTTTTTTTCAAATATGTACATAAATATACATTACAATTGTTGTTTAAATTAACTCTACTCCAAATTCAAGGTCATGTTGGGCTATATTTTCTACAAATGGTGTGTAAATCCTTAAAATTTGAAGTGATTTGTGTTTCTATATTTTTTTTTTGCTGGTTTTATTTTAATTGTAATTTTGTTTTAATTTAGAATAAAATATAGAATTAGAAAAAAATATTTTGTTGCTTTTTATGTATCCTTTGACTATAATTGCAATTGACTTTCAAGTGTGTTATTGCAGGACTTCCGCAAGAAACGCGTTAATTTTAGAATTCAAGCAGATTTTTGTAATTTAGGATTGGCTGAGATAAGATACAAAATTTCTCAAATTCGATCTTCTAAATGTCGGCTTTTTTGTCGCATCACGGAGATATTTAAAGCCAAATTCGAAGCGTTGTTTAGCAAAATTTTAAAAAACTCAAAATTAGAATTTTGCAAATTTACAACAAAAAAAAAGTCCCATCATTGGCCATATCTGGGACAAGGTTAGCAAAATCCAAAAGGCAACAAAAATTTATATCTGAATATTTATAGATCTTAAGGCACATCTACACGGGATAGAAATCTCGTAGAGTTTGCGCTAAATTTGTCATCTCTAATATAGTTGGCACTAATTTTTATCGTAGAAATGTCACCTCTAATTGTCAAGTATTAGTTTTTATTAAAATTGTTGTATTTTAAAGAATATTTTTTTCTCCAAATAGCAAAAGGTGCATTGCATAAACTGAAATGTTCAATAATGTTACAAGACATCCTAAAAATTGTTACTAATTAAAGAAATTATGTATGACAGCTATTGTCAATGGCAATTTCATCAAAATATCTTAATATTTGCGACCTGTAGAGTGCGCACAAGAATGCATGGACAGACAGACGGACATGGTTAAATCGAAATAAAAGGTGATTCTGAGTAGATCGAATCGACCTACCTTATAGTAGGTTGGTCTAGGTCCAATATTTTTTGGTGTTACAAGCATCAGCACAAACTTATTATGACCTCTCCACGTAGTGGTGTAGGGTATAAAAATCGAAAAAAAACTTCGAAAATTAAAATTTTTTATTTTGTAGGCTACTAATTATTTTGCAAAATTTTTTTCTAATTTTAGCAGGTTAATTTGCTATTTTCCATTAACAAAAATTTAACTCAAATATAACTAAAATTCTGTACATTAACAGTTTTATTTTTGCTGTTCCTATATTACTAATATATAGCAAATATAATCTGCTTATTTAGCAGTTTTTTTCTGCAGCATCATTTTTAATTAATTTTTAGTAGTTTTAACTAAATTTTTCTGGACTTTTTGCTATTAGTGTAGAAACTACGCATAGTAAGATTGTCCCGAATTTTGAAAAAATAAAAAAAATTACTTGTTCCAAACTAAACGATTCTGTGGTGCATCAAAATTACTCTGCGGAATATACAATATATTTTCCCCATAATATGCTCAGCATTACCAAACTTAAGCCCTATTTTGTTTAAAAATTAGATTTTTTTCATAAAAATACTTGGAAGGCCAACTAAAAATGCGGGTAGCGAACTATAGGTACCCGATTTTTTATTTTTTTCATAATCAGCTTGTTAATACGCATCGTTTCAGTGCTTTTACGTAAGATTTTCTAATTTGGGGACGCCCTAATGCACAGAAGTTCTGATTTTGTTAACATTTGTTTTTAATACTCGTAATATCCGAACTCCGAGTTTGCAAATAAACACAAACATTTTTATTGTGACTAAAAATCATAAACACAAAAGTGCTTATGCGTAATAATTTGAAAACCTTATAACACGTTTATATAATAAATTTTGTATGAAAAATTTGTTTTTTTAAGTCACTTATAAATTTTAAAAGTGAAAATATTTTAAAATTTTGTTGTATTAAGTTCAATAAAAGGGAACTATCGGTCCAAACTTTTATCAAAAAACGCCTTTGTTTTTTATCAGGTCTCAAGCAACTGGTACAGTACTATTGCCAAAGACTTACTTCAGAACTGGGTCTACGAGTGTCATATTAGTGCCAGTTGTGTTCCCTATTTTCCGCCCTTAAATTGTAATTTTCAGACTAGTTCTGCAACTTAATTCAAAGTGGCAGTTTGGGGACAATTACCCAGATCCCTATTACATCTACATGTTAAATTCTACAGTTGTTGTTGTAACGTTTTGTTTTAAAAGAAAATTTATAGTTAACAATTCTCGTTTAAAGACGGAGTGGCAATTTTTGCTTGAATAAATTCGAAAATTCGAACACACCCGTAACGTTCCGGCACATAGTCCGTTTGCCGCGAGGACCGGGCTATACCGCCCATACTCGGTCGTCAGAGCCTCGTCAGAGTTAAGAGGGGTCACCATTACCAATTTGGACTGTGGGTAGGGAATGCAAAATCCCGCACTTTTTGATTTCCCGGGAAAGCGGGAAATTTATCTAGAATTCCCGGGATCCCGCAAGTTAAATAAATTAGAAATATTTTATAATAATTTAAAAATTTTCATAAATAAAATGTCTTAAAGACCTCAAATTTTCAAGATCTTGAAAAAGCTCAGGTGGTTTTTCTTGGAATTTTCGTAGTGGGAAGAATTAATTTTATATTAGAAATTATATAAGTCTAATTACAGTAGCCGCTCGGTTATATGAATATCCAGTTATGTATGTAAACTTCCAGAATAGTGAACAACAAAATTTAAACACAGGAGGTTCTATAGAGTGAACACAGCCTATCTCTATTATGTGAACAGCTTTCAGGGGAAGAGATTCAGACGTGGAATCAAGACATTGGTAGCGAAGATATAGATAGCGAAATTGAAGATGATGATCAAGAGCAGTGCATCGTAACAACAGCTGAAATTAGCACAACGGAGGCAATCGAAGCATTCAATAAAGTTATTGCTTGGAGTGAAAATAATATATCTGATATTAATGATATTTTGGCATTGCGAAAATGCAGGGACAAGGCACTACAGAAATCCCTTGAAGCAAAAAAAGTACACTCAAAAAAATAAGTTAGTAAAAAAATTAGTAAAACGTCTTGTATATCAAGTTTACTAGTTTTCAGCAACTTTTTTGCTGAAATTCCGTTTTCAGCAAAAGATTTAGTTATATTTTTTTAGCACTAAACTAATTTTGAACTAATGTTGTACTAATTTATTTTGCTAAAAAATTGTGCTGATAACCGCAATTATAGCGTGGACGACAACCAGATAGACAGGATATAGATATCGCAGCTTGTCTGGACAACGGAAATGATAATTAAAAAAACAACTCTACACAATTTCTATATTTAAATTTTCAGCAAATAAATTAACTAAAGTAAAATTTATCTACAAATTTTTTGAGTTTTTTTCAGTCTACTAATATTCAGCAAAAAGTTTAGTGATTTTAGCAAGGATTTTTTTCATTTGCAATCGACTAAGTTTTAGCAAAACTTGCTAAGATTACTATTTTTTGTGGTAAAAATCAGCTCGCTGATTTTCAGCAAACATTTTTGCTGAAATTACCAACTTTTTTGTAAGCACTCTCCTGACTAAAAATTTGCTGACACAGCAACATTTTTTGCTGACTTTACTGACTTTTTTTTTTTTTGAGTGTACAAAAAAATATAACCGACTACTTTCATGTACATTTATTATTAAAAAACTTATTAAAAATAAAAACTTAATGTAATAAAAATCATTTGAATTACTTATTTTATATTCTCTCGATTTTGTGAACTTCTCCATTTAGTGAACAGGCTCTGTTTGAATTAGTTCATATAACCGAGCGACTACTGTATATATTTTTAAAAATTGAATAAACTGAACCTAATTTTTAGACTAAACAATTTGTCCGTCATAAAAAAATAAATAAAATAATTAATATAGAAAATAATTTTAGAAAATTGAAAAAAATTTAAAAATTATGGGAACAAATTTTAACTTGCTTGAAAATTATTAAAAATCAATTTCTGTACAGAATAAGTGCTATTCAAAATTTTTTATACAAACACTATTTGAGTGGATTTAAAACTAATCAGTGTGTTCGTTTACTCGAAAATCTTACTACTTCACTCAATCGTTGTTTTTGGTTACTTTTTAAAATTTTCCTGTTGTGGTAAAGGTAGCAAATTTAGTAAGGAAACGAACAAGCCTAATGTAAAACGCTTACTATTTTCAAAAGATTGGAAAATTTTGCATAAGAAAATTTGAAATAATTAACTTTATTATTTTAAACTGCATTTTTTGAAATTCCCGGGAATGCGGGAACTGAAAAATGATTAATTTCCCGGAAAATCCCGGGATGCTTTTCAGTTTAAAAAGAAAATTCCGACACTTTTTATATATTTATGGTGCTAACATTAAAACAATTAATTTTTACAACCTTAACAATTAGTACAACTTGAATTATAACGGTTGGAAATTTTCAAAATAACAGGAAATTATTGTGTTTAACCAAAGGTGTTAAAAAATTAAATGACATTACTATACATATTAAACCATATGTCACCGCTAACCTAGAAAAAAGAAAAATTATTCAACATTTTTGAAAAGGTACACATTAAGCAGAAAGGACATAACATATTGTAATTAACCAAATTTCCAAAAAAAAAAAAATACATATGCAATATGTTAAGCTGATTGGTAATGTGTATTAAAGGATTTTATAATATCGATCTAATAATGAACACCTTCTGAAGAAGAACATCTTGCCAATGATAGTTACAACTTGTAGAAAATAATAAAGAAAAACAGCAGCTGCTTGATTATTCACCTGCCCGCAGCATACGTTTATGTTTATGTTGTTACATGTCTAAAATGGTCACTGTTGCCACAACAGGTGGATTAGTATTAGACATTACTAGGGCAAGGAATTTTATGCAAATGCATGTTTTTTCTCGATTGTCCAAAACTAATATGGATTAAATATTTATCCGAATTATCAAATTTAGAACAAAATGGCATCGATTTGTCGTTTTTTAATTTTTTTTTTTAGGTTTTATTTTTGCATACTTTGTCAAAAATGCATGTTTTGCATATTTCGTGCATTTTTAATACACATTTTAAGCTTTTTAATGCATATTTGTGCATATTTTTAATTTTTTAGCAACATTTTTTAAATTTGTTGGAAAAAATTAAAAATTTACAGACTTTTATATTTTGATTCAAACAAAAATATTTTTTTTTGTTATTTAAAAAAAAGCTTTCTTGAAAATCATGTTGATCCAAAAAAAGGCAATACACTCAGTGTTTATTTGAAAAATAACTAAATTATACACGTTTTTATATTTTAATATGCTTCATTTTTGCAAAGATAAGTATTTTTAGTTCATATTTCATATGTTTTTAATGCATTTTGTTTTTATTTTTTAGCTGCATTTTTTAGGCGCATATTTTAGTTTTTTAAGTGCATGAAATTCCTTGCCCTAGATATTACATAAATTTTCTTTAAAGTTTTTCCTTTTTTCGAATAATATGCAGGTTATAACTTTTTATTTTTTCAAATACCTAAAACAAGTGTTTTTTTTCAGCCGTTATTTTTTTATTTTTAATTAAGGCTTTTATACATATAAAAACGGAAATCATTATCCATTTGGGGATCTACAAATGAACAAAAAATGCAAGATATTAGTTTTCATGTCTTTCATTTATCATTAACATGTCTTAACATTTATCTTTAAAAAAAAAACATTAAAGAAAATTTCACACAATCATAAAATTTCACAAATTTCAAATATTTTGTTTGTTTGGACAAGAAGAAATTCGATATTGTGAGCCATACTTGTAAAATTATTTGTATATTAGGATAAAATAAGGATACTAGATTTTTATTTACTTTTAACATGACCACATGCATTGAAATTATACATTGATTTCAACATGTGTTTGGACATACAAAATCTTAAAAATTTAGATTAGGATTTTAAATTATACAAAGCATAAAATTTTACATTTTTTTTATCATATGGAAAAACTCAGATTTTTTTAAACAGAAACTTTCTTATTGACAGAACGTTTTTAAAGAATAACTTAAGCTGTAACCACAATTGGCTTACCGTTTGTTCGGAATTTGGCTTAATTTTTCTCTAATTTAAAGAGCTCCCAAATTTGACTTACTAAAATTTAAAAATTTTCACCATGTTTGCGAATTTATTTTTTGTTTTTTATTTGTATTATTTTTTTATTTGATATTTTTAATTTGTTTTGTTTGTTTGAAATGTTTTTAATTTGATTAAGTTGGGTTCGATAAGTTTCGACTGAAAATTAACCGAATTAAACTTGGAACTTTACGAAAGTTGACTTAAGCTAAATATAATTGATTCTTTTCCTTAATTCAACTTCGCTAAATATATGTAGTTGGGCCTTTAGAGTCTGCTTGCTTTTTTCTATAGAAATACTCTTTAATTTTGAGGACTCCGTTTAGAAAAACACTCAAATTGTGGAGGCTTTTCCCTAGGGAAGCACTCTCAGATCCTGAGTAATTTTCGTCGAATTTTTAGGACGGTTTCCTATAATAAAATCCCTACTCTAATATAAAAAAGTCTGTAAAAATTTAGTTACAACTACTAAAAATTTGTTAAAAATGATGCTGCAGAAAGAAACTGTTGAATTAGCAAATTATTTTTGCTATATATTCGTAAGATAGGAACAGCAAAACTAAAACTTTTAAATATACAGAATTTAAGTTATATCTAGGTTAATTTTTTGATAATAGAAAATAACAAATTAACCTGGTAAAATCAGCAAAAATTTTTTAAAGATATCACAGTCTGTTTTTGTTATTTTAAGTCTACTTATATTTAGCAAAATTTGCTGCAGATTTTACAGTACAATTTGTTATTTTCAATTAACTAAAAGTTAACTGTTTTATTTTTGCTGTTCTTATTTTACTAGTATTTATCAAAAAAAATCTGCTAATTTAACAGTTTTTTCTGCAACATCATTTTTAACTAATTTTTAGTTGCTTTTTCTGCTATTTTTACATATTTATCAAGGTTGGTTACCGAAACGAATAACGGTAAGGGTAACGGTAACGGTATTAAATTTAATTTGTTTCGGTAACGGTAAAGGTAACGGTATTTGATACAGTTTCGGTAATGGTATACCGTTATCTAAACAGCAATACCGGTACGTACCGGTATTATAAATTATATTAAAAATATATAAAAATAAGTAAAAACTTAACATATATTTAACTTTACGTGTTAAAAATACATATTATAAGCTTTATCTTCAATGCTGGTAGTTTTAATAACTAAAATTATTATCCATACATTTTTATGTACAAAAAAAACTGAAAATTATTAAAAAAAAAGTTTAAAAATTTGCATTTTTATATGAATTAATAAATACCGGTAAAATACCGGTAACTACCATTAAAAATAACGGTATCGGTAACGATAACGGCATTTGGTAAAACTTTTAGAGGTATTGGTAACGGTATTCAATTTGAAACGGTATTTTAGCGATAACGGTATTATAAAGATAACGGTAACCAACCTTGATATTTATTTCTATGAATGAACAATTCGTTTACCTTTTTTCTATTGAATTTCCTCCATAGAAAAACTCAGATTCTTAGGACTTTTTCGTATAGAAAAGCCCTATGATTCTTCTATAGGAAAAAGACCTCAGCCAACCCTCAGAACTTAGATTCTAAGTACTTCCTTTTAAAGAAAAACTCTAATTCTGATGACTTCAGATACTGATGAATTTTTCTTATAGAAAACCCCTCAGATATTGAAGATTTTTTTCTACAGAAAAACCCTCAGATACTAAGGATTTTTTCCTACAGGAAAATCCTCAGATAATGAGGAATTTTTTCTATAGATAAACCCTCAGATACTGAGGACTCTTTCCTATAGAAAACCCTGTGTTCCCTAGTAAAAATGATTTTTATATAATCATTTATGATTTTATACAATTATATCTCGTCGAGTGTTGTGAAATGTATATTTTTGTATAATTATATCAAAAGATATTTAATTATATAAAATCATATTAACCAGATCCACCATTTCCCGGATCTAATCATATATGGGTTAACATAATTATATCTAAAAATATATTATTAGATCCGAAATATGGTGGATCTGGTTAATATGATCTTATATAACTAAATATATTTGGATATAATCATATACAATTATACTTGGTGTTACATATGACAATACTCAACGATATATAAATCTACAAAATCATAAATGATTATATAAAGAATATTTTTACTCGGGTTATCCTCACAGAGGCCGAGTAGTATTTTTCTATAGCTTTCAAACTCTGTGGTCTTTTTTCTACAGAAAAATTCAGTGATAAGTATTTCTTAACCTGCATGTGTACCGTGGTCGTCCTTATTTTTAAATCAATTTTAATAAATCTTATTAAAATATTTTGCTTATAATTTATTTTAATTGTATTTTTCTTTAATTTTTCTTTTCAGTTAATTTAATATTTTTAAATACAATTGGTTTAATTTTAAAAGGAGTAAAATAATCTATCGTATTTTTAACGGCTGTTTTGGGCCGTTTCATTATGGATTTCTACAAAAGGTAAGTTGCAAACTCTCAACTATTTTCCGAATTCTAAAATTTTCTCAAACTTTTTAATACTTATGTGAACATTTTCTAGTTTCTGCCCACTTTAAGGATATTTCTTTCTTATTTTCTAATACCTTTAGGATTCAATGATGGTTATCTGCAGTTGCTTATAATTGCCATTAGTGTTATGCTTGGCTAGATTTGTAAAAATATATATTGTGACTCTCCATAGTAGTCAACAGATAATCTATATATATTTTTTACAATTCCACAAAACCATTACACAAGAACCTTTACTGTGGTTGACAAATTTTGTTATTTTCCTGTGTAGTCCACTTCCTTTTGAAGTTATTTTATAGAAAGAACTATCCCCTAAAGTTTGTTGATTTTTTCACACACAACTATTATAGACATATGTTTTGTTGTTTATATCAAAAATTACATTATTTTGCAATTTTCAAAAAAATGTAACGATTTTTCTTATATGGTGTAATGTAATTTTCCATAACCTAATATTCCAAATGCCTTTATACGGCTAAAACTTGTAATTATTTTTAAAATTATTTTATTTTAGACAAATGCTTTTACATTATGGCTCTTCAATCATTATATTTAAATAACTTTACACATATTTCAGTGCATAGTCTAACTATTTAAAGTCCTGCAGTTTAATTTAAAATCACCCCCTCCCTTTCAAACCTTTTTTTTTCATTATTAAATTTAAAGTGTCATTTATTTGTCCTCACTTGTCCTTCCTTCCATTGATTATTTTGTGTATTCACGAAACCATGTCACATATGACATGTTTTATTTCTAAATTGGTTGGTTTTTCTGCGGTTTCTGTTATTTTTATCCTGGGACATCTCCTTTTCTAATAGTATTGAGTATTTTGACTGACTCCTGTCAGTTGGTTAATTTGGATATTACATTTTTGCCAATGACATTTTTAAATGCATGTTCATATTGCATTTATGCATTATCATCATAATTATGGTCATCAAATTAATTGAACGTAATTCATTTGGCTTTACAAAAAAAAACACCCTCTCATTTCAAAAAGGTGGTGGAGAAGTGTTTCCTTGGCTTATTAAAATAACATAAGTCACAATATTTTGATCAATGATGATCAATTGAATTTTGATGTCATTTAGTTCTTATTATAGGCTTAAAGCGGGGTTTACAATCTGATTTTGTATCTGATTTTACATCTGAGAAATCAAATTAAAAATCCGAATGTTCTTTAGTCAAACGAATGTTCTTTAGTCTGACTAGAATAAATTAATATCACTTTCTGTTTAAATTATTTTTCAAATTAATGAAATATGATACAATTTTCACAAGGAAATTGCAAAGAATAATCAATTTTAAAGAATTCGATAAGGCCAGAAAGACAGAATACGTCCCAGATAGAAATTGCCGACGTTACAAAAAAAATTGTACTGGGAGAGTATGTTTTTTGTCAAAATGCCGGTACTACTCGAAACGTGCTTTGCCAGTACTGTTTACTGCACTCATAGAAAAAAGTTTGTAGAAAAGTTAGTAAAACTGTTTGTACTTCAACTTAACAAATTTTTAACTAATTTTTAGTTAAAATTTAATTTTTATTTCTTTTTTTGCTTCCTCCACATTACTAACTCACAAATTTTTTTGCTATTTTTTTTTGCTGAATTTAGTTACTAATTTTTAACAATAAATTTGCTAACTTTACAGAATTTTGCTGAATTTTAGTTACTAATTTTTAACAGAAGATTTGCCAATTTTATAAATTTTTTGTAAACTAAACCACCAATTTTGGAGCGCTTATAAACAGAATGTTAAATTACTCATAAAAATTACTGCATATTACTCGCTAAAAATAATGCAAAAAGTTTTTAAATGAAGCTAAATTGAAATGGTTGAAAATTTGTCCTACTCATAAAATATCGAAATTATTAAAATTTATTAGAAAAGTTTCTATTTATCGTAATACATTAATTTTCAAAGATCAAGGTTTATTTTGGACGAACCATTTTAATATGAAAATTGTGATTAAAAGTATCTCTGGGGAGCAAGTGGAGTTAACGGGGATGACCCTAATTTTTTCTCCCAATATTGTACTTTTTAAGCTTATTTAATGTATACGATATTTTTAATCGGCCACACCTTATTTCCTGTGGTGTGGAGCTTTAGAGGTGAAAATGGAAACTCAAATAAATTCGGAAGTACATATCCGATCAGCAAACAATGAAAATTAAAAGAAGGGTCTCTGAAATACATTTTGTTATGGTTAACATATTATTGTCTATAAATTTTACCACTTTTACAAAAAATCATTCTTGGGAAATTTTCATTGGCATTACTTTATCTCAATGTCAATGCCAACAAATTTCATCACCATTCAATGCCAATGAAATTTTTTCAATTTGCATTGATGAAAACAATGGTAATGAAATGTACACATAATTGAAGAAAAAGCATTGTAATATAAAAAAATATAAGAAATACGCGAATTTTTAATTTTGTTTCTAAATTTATTGTTTTATTAAAACATGAAAACAAGTATTTGTTTTCTTTCATCAATTATAAATGGGCATTTAGGCATTGAACAATGCCAATTGAAAAAATTTCAATTAATTGACACATTCAATAAACTGGTCCCAAGTATGTTTTTAAATACACATTTATTTTTTATTTATTAATTTTCATTTCATTTGCTCCTTTTTTACCTTTTTCCAGTCCAGTAGTAATCTGAAATCAACATTGTTGATTTCAGAAAATTTTAGCAAAAATTTTGTAGATTTAACAGTTTTTTTCTATTTTCATTCTACATACTATTATTTAGCAATTTTTTTTTTATTGATTTCAGCAAATTAAATTGTTATTTGCAATTAACAACAATTTAGCTCAAATATTACTAAAATTCTGTAAATTTAACAGTTTTTTTTTTGCTGTTGTCATTTTATTAATATTTAGCAAACTGTTTCTGCTAATATAAGCAGTTTTTTCTGCAGCATCATTTTTAACTAATTAAAAATTTAGTAACTTTTTCTGCTATTTTTACGGACTTATTTGTATGAGTGTATAAATTAATGGCCGTTTTTTTAATTTATAAAAATTAATTTATTAATATTTATAAAATTTATTAATTTTACATATATTATGCAATTATTTATGTAAGAGACGTTTTTATTGTTTTTTATATAATTCCGAAAGAATGCAATAAACATTTATTATGTGCACTAAAAGTACAGTAAAGTACTAGCAAACTACTAATTATTTATTAAATGTACTGGGATATACCAAAAAATAAAATTCCATGGCTGTGCCAACGTTGGCAAATAATTACGCCCAAGCGTTTATTGGTGTTATCATTTAGACAACAGTAAAGTAAAAGCTGAAAATCCGACACATTGCCAGTACATGTACTACTGTCTCCAATATAGGGCCGACATTGTGCCGCTTGTATTTTTCTACCTGGGGTATTTTCGGCTTTCGCTACAAAGACATCATCAGTGTCATTTGCCTTGATTTGGTTGAAAGTTAAAAGCAAATCGAATATGTTAACAACTCAACTTAGAAGAACATCAACGAAATCTAACAATGCTATTTTTATCCTTTGTTATTATTACTCTATTTTGCTTTAAATCTTAATTCTTAAAGTATTTCAGCTGGTTCTATCAACTCTGTGTATGATGATACACACAGATTTTTGAATTTTCATTAAAATCAAAAACTGCTAAATCGGTACTTATTTAATCAATTACCAGTAAGTACAAGTATATATAAGTACTTCTATAACTTACTGTCCGAAGTTTTTATTTTGTATATTAAAGTAATGCAAATAATAATGACCTATCATTACTTGGTAATCTAAATCGTAATGACCTGTCATTACCATGTTTTTGCTGGGTGCTAAAGAAAGAGAAAAAACACCCCTTAATAGCTAAAAACTTTCACAGTAGAGCTATTTAGAGGTGGTTTTACTCTATCCCTAGCAGTTTTTTCTCCTGTGTAAATGTGCCTTTATACATAAATCATGTGACTTTATGACCAAAATTTTTATACAATGACAATTGTCATGATCTGTTTACAATGGGAATAATAGAAAATTTTTGCAACTTTTGGTTTAGCAAAACTACCTAACTATTCATATTCCTTCAAAGACATTTCATTTTAAACCATGAGAAAATGAAAATCTTTTACAGCTTAGAAAATTGCAATGTATCTACCACAGTTTCTTTTGGTAACAAAGTCAAATCTATTTAAAATTTTCTTTTCCCTAAAATGTGAATTTCTTTTAGGTCATTTTTAATGTTTAGTGTTTTTGTTGTTTTCATTATTTTCAATTTAATTTTTACGACAATTTATGTGTTGATTTTTTTTTAATCTTCCTTTTGTCATTACATCCTTTATTTTTTACAATAATTATTATTATCCGTTATTGTTAATTATTTCCTGTCTCATCTTTAGTATCTTTTTATTTTTTGGAATTGTTTAACTTGCATCATTCTAAATACAATATTATAATATCAGGATGACTTTTTGGTAGATATCATGCAATTCTAACAAAAAATACACAGAATTTTTAAATCATGAATTGGAAGTGTCATAGATGACAATTGCGTAGTGATTGATTTTATATTAAAATATTTTTTGTGTTTATCGAGTGTTCCCAGGGTTCTATGAATACGATGAGATTCTTCAGATTCTGAAGAATTTTTCCTATATAAAACCCCTCAGATTCTATAGAAATTTTCCTTTAGAAAATCCTCAAATTCTGACGAATTTTTCCTTTAGAAGATCCTCAAATTTTTCCAATAGGAAAACCCTTAGATTCTAAAGAATTTGCCCTATCGAAAAACCATCGGATGTCTATAGAAAAACATTCAGATTCTGAGGATTTTTTCCTATGGGAAAACCTTTCATTCTGAGGATTTTTTCCTATAGGACAGATTCTAAGGGTTTTTTCCTATTAAAAACCCTCAGATTCTGAGGATTTGTTTTTCTATGGAAAACCACTCAGATTCTGAGAATTTTTTTTCTGTAGAAAACCCTAAGATTCTAAGATTTTTTTCTTCATATGCTAGGAAATTTTTCATACAGAAAAATATCTCAGATTCTGAGAAATTTTTCCAAAAGCAAACCAATGATTCTGAGAAATATTCCTAAAGCTAACCCCTTAGATCTTAAGGAATTTTTGTAAAAGGAAACGCGCCAGATTTTGAGATTTTTTTTCTATAAAAAACACTCAGATTCTTAGGATTTTTTCCTATAAAAAACCCTCAGATTTTGAGGAAATTTTCTATAAAAAATTCAGTATTCTAAGGACAGAAAACCCCTCAGATTCTGAGAATTTTTTTTATAGAATAAAACCTAAGATTTATGATGAATTTTTACTGTAAAATGACCCTCAGGAGGAAATTTTCCTACAAAAAACCATATTCTGGGGAAATTTTCCTATAGGAAAACATTCAGGTTCTGGCGACTTTTTCGTATAGGAGAACCCTATACGAAAAATATTCCTATCGAAAAACATCCACATGCTTATGAATTGTTCCTACTCTACATTTTGAGGAATTTTTCCTGTAGAAAAACCTCCGCATTCTGAAGAATTTTGCCCATAGAAAAATCACCACATGCTGAGGATTTTTTGCTATAGAAAACTTTCAGATTCTGAGGATTTTTTTCCTATAAAAATCCCCTCAGATTCTGAGGATTTTTTCCTATAGAAAACCCTTCATATTCTGGGGAATTTTTCCTATAGAAAAATTCTCAGATTCTGAGATTCTGAGAATTTTTTCCTATAGAAGAACCCTCAGATTCTGAGGATTTTTTCCTACAGAAAGCACCTCAGATTCTGATAATTTTTCCTATAGAAAAATCCCCAAAGTATGGGGATTTTTCTATAAATTACCACAGAAAAATCTTTACTGTGGAATTTTGCCAATAAAAAAGCACCACATGCTGAGGAAAAAATCTCCACATTTTTTCCATAGAAAAACTTTTACTTTCTGACGAAATTTTCCTATAGAAAAGCCCTCAAATTCTGACTTTCTTCAAAAAAATTCTCAGAGTCTGACATCTTTTCTCTATAGAAAAAAATACACCAAACTACTATCAGACTTCTTTTGAAATGCACTTGAAAAAAAAACTCAGATCCTTAAGATTCTGAAGACTTTTTAATAGAAAAACATATACTCTTTTCCAAAATCTATGCATTTTAATTGAAAAATTCTTTTGAAAATTTTAGATTATTTGGCGCTCAAACACTCGATTTTTTTATTTTATAACTTGATTTATACAAAAAATTTTACACCTGTATCAATAAGTTCTCCCAAAAGAATAAATTTTATTTAGTTGAAATTTGGTAAGGAATATTTTTAAAATTGATTGTAATTCATAAATTTTGTATGGCCTATCCATTATTTAATAACTGCATAACAAATTTTTAAACTAAAATATAAACGAAATTCAGAGAAACCATAATTATCCTTAAACAATAAAAAAAGAATCCTTTTCGAGGAAAAAATCCGATAAAAATCGTACAAAAAACACTTTTACTTTTATGTTAACACACAACAGGCGCCTAATATTACTCAATGAAATTCTTTCTATTTCCATTGTCTGTAACATACATTTTTTATTTATGAGATCGATTTCAATATCTTCAAACACAGATACATTTTACACCGCTTTTTCCTAATGTATTATGGGTTTCATTGAAAACAAATTGTAACTTGTAGATTCTGTCTCTAAATATGTCATTGATTTATTTTTGAAATATTTAGACCACCGTAATTTTTAAGAAATATGTATGCAATAAAATGTTTTTATAATTTTGGATATTTTTTGTATTTTTAACGCGCCTAAGTTTTTATGTGAGAATAACATTTTTTCTTATCAAAATTTTTGTTAACAAAACATAAATTATAAGAAAATTTTGTAAATACCAGGGGTTGCAATTTAATATTGATTTTTAGTAGTTTGTAGTTTTAGTTTTTTTTTTTGAAAATTCCTTGTAATTTAGTACGTGATTACAGTTTTTTGTTGTTTCTATATCATTAACCTTTTAAGTTTTTCATTTTATATTTGATTTATATGAAAGGAGTAATACACCCTTTTTCAATACTTATTTTTTGTTAATTTTATCCTTAGAAATCAAAATTAAAGATGTAGTTGTGTTATTTTGTTGTGTTTTCATTGCAGCCGGCCCTTTTTCAACGGCGTTTTAATAAATCTAAGATGTTTAATGAATGAATACCAGAAAGCCTTTAAGTGTTAAGGGTTAAAAAGAAGTAAAAAGCATCCTTTCTTTACACTCTACCCTTCTCTATATTTACCCTTTTCAATATTTTTTAAAATTAAATTTTTTTATAGAGAGTTGCGAATTTTAATTTTGCTTAATATTTTTAAAGAAATTCGTTACACTACTTTTGTTTAATAGTTAAGAAAGAAAGGATTTGTAGATTCAAATTCTCAAGTATTGTTTATGTGAAAATAAAGAAATGCAAATTTTACTGCTATTTAATACAATTACTTAATTTCCAATGGCACTTTTCACAACAGGGAAAAATAAGAAATTTAAACCCTATTGTAAATTATAATTGATTTTCATATGCTACATTTCCGGGATATGGAAATAATTGTAGACAATTTTACAAAAAACGCCTTTATCTTTAAACTGCAGTGCATTTATTCAATTCAATTCACGCATTCATTCATGCTTACATGTGTGTCTGCCCCTATATCTAGATAGATCAATTTTCTATATTTGATTATAAATGTTTCCTTTTTTTTTTTTGCAGTTATATACATATTTTAAAATTCAACTGTTTTAAATTTCATATTTCTGGCCTTTTTTGTTATAATTTCAGCCGCAATAGTAACAGTACCAGCAGCCAACATAGTAATAGCAATAGCAGCCTGAAATCTCATGCCTCTTCCAGTAATAACGGTGCCGCCTACAATTTAGAATATTGTACATCTTCATCATCACTGTCACCTTTTGGTTCATGTACAAATATTTCATCTGTAGTTTCATGTCCTTCATCATCCTCCAAAACTATAGTTAATGTGGGTTGTTTGGACGATGTTATATTATCTTTATCAAATAGCAGTAGTGCCACACATATCTCTGCCTCATCGTCGTGTTCTTCGTCAATAACGGTTGGTAAATTATCAAATCATAATATGTGTTCTAGTCATCGTAATGCAACGGCCGGTTCATCATTAGCACCAGCAGCAGCTCTAACATCACCCAAACGTAAACGTCGTTCAACTACAACTTTAGCTGATAGGGTAAGTGTAAAACAAATCTTATGAGAAAATTTTAAAATTATTTTATCCTTCATTAATTTTTTTAAAAAAGAAAAATGCTATAGAAAAATATATGTACATGTCCTGTAAAAAATATTTTAAACTGGTTGTAGTAAAACAATAGAACAGAAACTTTTTTTGTAACGGAAATTTAAGGATTTTTTCTTAAAGTAAATATAACAGGGATGTTCAACTTATAGATGTATCATATTTGCTAGAAGAGCATCCTAGCTTCTCAGACTTTTGAAGCATTTTTTGTTACAAAGCCTTGGGACCAGTTTTATAGTCAGAACTCTAGAACAGATTTTTTCTAAAAATTCACTTAAGTCATACATTTTCAAACAAGTTTTATAACGTAAAAAATATTTACAACAAAAATCTACCTTAGTTCTGAATATAAAACTAATCCGTAAACTTTAAAAATTTGTTCTTATAAAATTTACACTTTATTACAAAAAACTTGTATTGTGTGGAGGTTTTGCCAAATTCAGAGGCTTGTTTTCTGAACAAAATCCTTCATATTCCATGTTTTTTTATAGAAAACCTAATATTCTGAGATTTTTAGGTATTCTGAGAACATTTCACTATAGAAAATCTCAGGTTCTGAGGATATTTTCACAGTATTATTTATTTTTATTTATTTAATTGATTTATTGTAATATAAAGCCACATTAGGCCAAAGTTTAATACAATGTAACTTAACATTTTTAATTTATAAATTTAGTTCACTAATAATGACCCAACAATTTAATAATTCTTTTTTTTTTTGTGGGGGCCAGCATGCGCTGCTTCTGTAATTAATATAAGGGGAAAAATCATACGCCACCGTAGACAAAAACAACAAACACTTTGACTTGGGCACGGTGGCGTACGAATTTTCCCCTTATATTAATTGCTGAAGCCACGCATGGCCCTCAGCCATAACAATCAAACATAATATTTACTATATATGGTCAATGTTAATGATAATTATTATTATAGAAAATCAACAATAAAAAGTTACAGCAAATAGTCGGTCATAATTTTCTAAAACTCGAAATCACAATAGAATTGTTATTCTGAGATTATTAGGATTTTTCAACATTAGAAACCTTTTAGATTCTGTGGACTTTTTCTATGAGTTCTCGATTACATTTTCCTTATAGCAAAACCCTAAAACGTTAAGAATATTTTTCTTTAAAAAATCTCTCATATTCTGACACCAATTTCCTTTAAAATATCCCTTAAATTTTGAAGTTAGAAATTTCCTATAGACGTCTTCGTGACAGTTTGGGTCATTAGAGTATTTCCTAAGCTGAGGGATTTTTCATAGGAAAATATTGAGGGAAATTTTTAGAATCATATACATACTTCGATTCTGAGATTTTTCTCTTTTCGAAAACCCTTAAATTCTGTGCACTTTTACCTCTAAGAAAGTCCTTAGTTTCCAACAACATTTTCCTATAGTAAAAACCTAAAATTTTAAGACCATTTTTTTTTTATAAAAAAATGGCTCATATTTGCTCTTTGCTCTTTTCAAAAATCCCTCAGATTTTAAAGAAAACTTTTCAGTTGGAAATTTCGTAAAGACGTCATCGTGACGATTTAGGTCATTCGAATATTTCAAACATGGTTCCTATAAAAAATCCATTCTAAGAACATTTTCAGAATCATATCCTGAGATTCTAACAATTTTTTCTTTTAGAAAAGCTCTTAGATTCTGAGAATTTTTTGCTATTAGAAAGCCTCTGTCTCTGAGTAAATTTTCCTAAAGAAAAAGAGCATAAAACATTTAAAAAATTTGCCTATTAAAAATCTTTTATATTCTGACACTGTTTTTCTTTAGAAAATTTTTTAGATTTTAATAATAATTTCGCAGTTGCAAATGTCCTAAAGACGTCTTCATGACGGCTTAGGTCTTTAAAATATTGCCAACTAGGTTTCTATAAAAATCCTTCAGATATAAACAAATTTTTCCTGTACAAAATCCTCCAGGTTCTGAGGAAATTTTTGGAATCATATACATACTGAGATACTTAGAATTTGCTACTGTAGAAAAGCCCTCAGATTTCGAGCACGTTTTCATGAGGGCTTAGAAAAATCCTAAACGTTACAACATTTTCTTTAAAAAATCCTTATATTCTGTCATAATTTTCCTTTAAAAATCCCTTAAATTTTGAGGAAAATTTCCCAATTGGAAATGTTCTAAAAACATTTCCTCAGAATCTGAGGATATTTTTCTATAGAAAATTCATAAGATTCTAATGACATCTTCCTATAGAAAATATCTTTAAGAATATTTTCGAATAGAAATTTCTTCGGACCTGATCAGAAATCGCCAGTGGTACAAAAAATCAAGCACTGGGTTACCACTGGGTAACCACGATGTTGAAAATAAATGACTGGGAGAACACTCATTTGGGAAGCTTTGCCAGCTTTTGCAAAAAGCGTTTTTGCAGTATTCTTCGGTGGTGTATAAAAAAACCACTAGCAAAGAATGGTCTAAGAGTGATATGCCAAGGCTTGCAACCAGTGGTTATCCAGTGCTACCTAGCCAATGCTACCAGTGGTACAAAAACCAATTCACTGGTAGAGCAATGATTTTATAAAAATGCTGACGCTTCGTTAAAAAACGTTTGTAGTCAGGAGGTCCCGAGTTCAAATCCGGTTGGAAGGAAAATTTTTTTTTGGATTTTTTTTAATTTAAAAATTTTTTTGTTCTATAAAATCAATTTTTTTGTTTGTGGAAAAGCTCCTTTAAGACCAACTTTTTTTTTGCTCTCTCAACGCTGGTATATTAATTCCAAAAAACTGTTTGCCAGTGCTAGCATTGTAGCACAGCCAGTAATTGTCCAGCTATTATCACTCATTTATGTGTGTAGCCATCAAATATTATATGTCTCGTTAGCTCAGTGGGTAGAGCAATAATCTGCCAATCTGACGTCCTGGGTTCAAATCACGGCAGGACCAAAAAAATACATATGAACTTTTTTTAAATTTTATTTTGGAAAATCTATTTCCAGACCACCTATTTATTGGTTTTGCCAACGTTCAAAAATTTTGTTTCTCCAGTGCTTTTCCGGCGCTTTTTGAACAGCCGGTGCTTTTGTCTAATGATGTTATCATTTTGGGAATGGGAAAGCACTTTTTTCCAGTACTTGTACCACCTGTTAAAGTGATTTGCCATCGCTTTCCCGTTTGTATTTTTCTGACTGGGTATTTTATATATGTCCTTTTTCATGGTCCTTGAACATATTTGAAAAGCTGTTTGTACATCCCTGTTTTTGTCTGTCTTTGCTTGTTTCTTGATGAATATGCAAAAATATTTAAAATTCTACATTAGCATAAATTCATATCCCGTATGGTAACATCCTAGACATATGGTACCTTTAAAAATATGCGTTACTTTTTTAGTTTTTCTTAAATAGAACATCTTCCTTCCCCTTTTTCTGTTCTTACCTTACACAACATGCAATTTCTCAGCAAACATTATAAAAAAAAACAAATGTCGTTACTTTGAATATATAATTAGATAATGTCTCAAAACGTGTTATATGTTTGTGGGCTACTCTATTGGTGCCTACCATCATTATTGTATCCCAAAAAAGGACATTTGTTTTTGAATCTATTACTATTATAACTACTAGTTTCTAAATATCTTCCGTTTTTTAGTAAAACCAAGATCTTAACACGCAAGATAACACTATATTATTAAAATGATAGCTCGCTCGTCTTCATTCGATCATATCATAGACAAATGTGACAACCACCTTCTTATTAAATTTGTAGTTTTTGTTGTTGTTTCATTTCAAAAGAACTTCCTTTTTTACTACTGTCCGTCCTTTCTTCTTTTACATATTGCTTATTATCTCTACTCGTGGCACGTTCGTTAAAATTTACATAAAATGGACTTTTAAGGTAAATATTAACACAAAAATAGTTTAGTATTTTATTGTTATACATAAAAATAACCTAATTGTTTTTTTGTTGCATATTTTCCCTTAAAAACCTCGTAAATATCCTTATGATAAACTTTATTTCAAATTTTTATAACGTCTGCTCATACTTCTTGTTATTTTCTTTTTAACGTCTGTTTACAATAAGAAAAAAAATGTCAATAATAAGTTAAAAACCAACCCTCTCCCATATTTTTTTGCATCTAACTTCTACTCATACTACTTTTATATTTGTACTCCGTCAAAAGGTGTTCACGCATGCGTAACTATTTTACTTTACTTTTGCTTGATGTTGTAGTAGTAAGTGTCCTTTTTTAAACACCAAAAATTGCATCACATCAATGTGTGTGTTTCCTTATTTTGTGTAAGCATTCCCTTACTTTGCGGTAGTTGTTGTTAGTAGTAATTTAAAAAAAAAATATTTTCAAATGTGTTGATTTGCACCCCATTGCTTTTACGAGTATATGTCTATGCTGTGTGGCTGTTATGTATGGATATGCGAAAAGTTTCTTTAAACTGTAAGGACTAGAATACAAAAATTCCTTTGCATATTGCTGTGGTATGTTTAATTTTTTACTTTGTGGGGTTTTTATTGCTGGACTTTACTTGTTCATAATTATTGCAGATTGTTTATTGAATTGTAATTGTAAAACTATTATTAAGCAACAGATTAATTTGCTAAGATTCAGAGAACTTTTTTCTTAATCTTAACATTCTAAGGAATTTTTCTATAAGAAAACCATCAGGTCTTACAATTTTTCTGATTCTAAGGACTTTTTTGTGTAGAAAATTCCAAAGGAAAATCCTAAGATTGTGAGGACTATTTCCTAAGGAAAAGTCATCAGAATCTGAAGAATATTTCTTAAAGAAAAATAATCAGATTCTAAAGGAAATTTCTAAAAAAATTCTTAGATTTCGAGGACTTAGGATAATCGTGAAATTCTGAGTGCCTTTTTTCACAAAAAAAAGTCAGTAAAGTTTTCAAAAAGGTTTGCTGACCCAGCAAAATTCTAGCAGATAAATTGCTAATGTCAGCAAAATAGTTTTGCTAAAAATCAGCGAGCTGATTTTTTCCAAAAAAAATAGTAAATTCAGCAAAAGTTGTGTAAACGCTTAGTCAATTGTAAACATGGATGGTAACCGAAACGATGCGGTTATCGGTAAGGATAACGCTATTTCAGATTATTTCAGACTTTGGTAGCAAAATAAATTAGTAAAACACTAGTTCAAAGTTAGTTTAGTGCTAAAAAAAAATATTACTAAAACTTTTTTTGTTGCTAAAAACACAATTTTAACAAAAAAAAAAATTGCTGAAAACTAATAAACTTGACATACAAGACATTTTATTCATTTTTTTACTAAGTTGTTTTTTTGAGAGTATAGGAAAATCTTAATTCTCTGGTCCTTTTTTACAGAAGAATCTCCATATTCTTAGGACTTCTTCATGTGCAAAAAATCTGAGGATTATTTTCCCTGGGGAAACCTTTAGATTTCTGCCGATTTTTTTCCCAGCAAAAACCTTAAGATTCTGAGTAGTTTTTCCTATAAGTAACTAAAAAATTTTGAAGACTTTCCTATAGGAAATCCCTCAGATTAGGATTATTCCCCTTAGATGCTGACGATTTTTTTACATAGAAAAGCAGTGAGACTTAACTAATCAAATTCGTATTGAAGATTGTTAATTCAGCTTTTTTCGGCTTTTGAGGAATTTTCTTCTGTATGAAGAAAAACAATAATCAGATTCTTCAAATTTGTTCCTATCAAATGTTGTTTATATACTCATAAAACCGAAACAAAAACCCAAACATCAAAGATTGAAAAACTATTTCCAAAAAAAAAGTTTTTTAAAAAGATTAGCTATAACCATAATTGACCTTTAGTTTTCCGATACATAGAAATAAAACTGCAAAAATAGCAGAAAAACCTACTAAAATTTAGTTAAAAATAACTTTGCAGATAATAACAGATTTTTTTACTAAATACTACAAAAATAAGAACAGCAAAAATAAATCTATTAAATTTACAGAATTTTAGTTTTTAGTTGAGTTAACTGTTAGTTAATTGAAAATGACAAATTATACTGCAAAATCTACAAAAAAATTTGTGGAATATTAGTAGACTACAAATGGCAAAAACCAACTGTTGTATCTACAAAATTTTTGTTATTTTTAAGTTAAATTTAGTTAAATGCAAATAGCAGTCTATCCTGCTAAAATCAACAGAAATATTTGCTAAAAAAAAATAGTAAACTGCTGGTTTCAGAAGGCTAGATTTTTATTTGCATTAAAAAAATCAATAAAAAATAAAAAAAAAAATATATAGTCCACTAATTATTCAGCAAATCTTTTTGCTGATTTTAGCAGGTTAAGTTATTTTCTATTAAATAAAATTTAACTCAAACATAGCTTAAATTCTGCATATTCCTGTATATTCCCAATAAGCACATAGGTTTTAAAAATTCAAGTGCTTTAAATTTTGCTTGAAGTAAAGTATATTTCAAATTCTAGCACTTGTTTTTTTAACAAAAATATTTCAAACTTGAATTTTTGTTTCCCTTTTGCTGGAGTATGCTATTGAAATAAAATGTAATAAAAGTTGAATTCAAGCCTTGAAACTGGAAAACAGGGCTGTAATTGAACTTGAATTCCAGTGAAAATGTTTATAGGGTTTTTGGTGTTCCTATCTTTCTAATATTTAGCAAAAAAAATCTGCTAATTTCAGCAGCTTTTTCTGCAAGGTAATTTTTAACAATTTTTAGTAGTTTTAACTAAAATTTTTACAGACTTTTATCTATTAGTGTACCCATGTATGGCTTAACTGAATTAGTTGATTTTGAACGTTTTTTTTTTGTCAAAAAAATTTTGGAGTTTTTATATTTTTATTGTGTTTATTTTACTTTTATATCTGTTACAATATTTTTTATTTTAACAGTTTTTGATAAGTTGGATACGATGAGTTCCGATTGGAAATTAACTAAATTAATAGAGATGGAAGTTTTCAAAAGTTGACTTAGCTAAATATGGGTACTTCAATACATTTCTATGATATGGCTCTTTTCCTTAATTTATTTTTTGTTTTATTTTTTTTTTATATATATTTTTATATATATTTCCCTAAATTAAACTTCGCTTAATATAGTTAGGCTTTAAATCCCGATTACTGAATGTCCGGTTAAAATTGAACTAACAGTTATATTAAAATTTTATATGCGAAACACCAACAAATGTGTCAGTTATAGTACCTATTAGAAGCTAACAAGACACATAAAAATAAAGTTAATTGTGATAATAATTACTAGGGCAAGGAATTCCATGCAAATGCATGTTTTTTCTCGATAGTCCAAAACTAATATTGACTAAATATTTATCCGAATCATCAAATTTAGAACAAAATGGCATCGATTTGTAGTTGCATATTTTTGCATATTTTGTGAAAAATGCATAGTTTTGCATATTTTGACTTTAAACGCATATTCGGTGCCTTAATGCATATTTTGTGTTTTTAATGCATATTTGTGCGTTTCTTTCATTTTTAGCAACATTTTTTATTTTGCAGAAACATAAAAAATTTATACGTTTTCATATTTTGATTCAATCAAAATAAACATTCTTAAAGACCTTACTGACCTATGGAAAATCTTCGAGTTCTGTGTCTGTTTGCAAAATAACTACTTAAATATATTTTTAAGTTTTAAAGTGCATTATTTTTTCAAAAATAATAGTTTTTAGTGCATATTTCTTATATTTTTAATGCATATTTTTCTTTTTTACCCGCATATTTTAGGCGCATATTTTCCATTTTTAAGTGCGTGAAATTCCTTGCCCTAGTAATTACAATACAATAATATTGTACAATAAATTGTACAATAAATTGTCTTAAATTATCTTTTCAGAAATTGCCAGTGGTAAAAAAAATCAAGCACTGGCATACCACTGAGTAACCGCGTTCTTAAAAATAATTGACTGGCAGAACACTCATTTGAGACGCTTTGCCAGCGTTTTGCAAGTATTTGATTTACAAAAATTTCAGTTGTATATAAAAAATACTGGCAAAGAATGGACTTAGAGTGATATGCCAAAGTTTGAAACCAATGGTTATCCAGTGCTACCTATTCAGTGGTACAAAAATCAATTTACTGGTAGTGCAATGGTTTTATAAAAATTATGTCGCTTCGTTAAAAAAGGTTTGTAGTCGTCGGAAGGTTCCGCGTTCCTTGCAACAAATTTTGCTTTTTAATTTATAAAATTTTTGTTTTATAAAATCAATATTTTTGTTTGTGGCAAAGCTCTTTTAAGACAAATTTTTTTCCCCCTAATGCTGGCATATAAGTTCCAAAAACCTTTTTGCCAGTATTTGTTTTACAAAAATGTCGGTGATTTATAAAAAAAAACATTGGCAATGAATTGGCTTAGAATGCCCAACCAACGTTTCCAACCATTATCTAGTGTTACCTGATCAGAAATTGCCAACGGTATAAAAAGGTGGAGCAATGGTTTTATAAATAAGATGACGCTTTTTTAGAAAAGGTTTGTAGCAGGAAGATTCTGGGTTCAAATCCGGTTGCCGACAAACATTTCTTTTTTTATTTTTTTTTTATTTAAAAAAATTTGTTTTATTTAAAAAATCGATTTTTTTGTTTGTTGAAAAGCTCCTTAAGGTACATTAGTTCCAACAAACTTTTGCCAGTGCTATCATTTTAGTGCATCATCATTCATTTATGTTTTTAGCCACCAGGTATTATATGTCTCGGTAGCTCAGTGGGTAGAGCTGTCGTTTCCAATCTAACTGCCTGGGTTCAAATTACGGCAGGATTAGGCAGGAAAATGTATTTCTAGACCACCTATTTATTGGTTTTGCCAGCGTTTTGCCAACGTTGAAAGTTTTATTTTCCCTGCGATTTTTCGGCGCATTTTGAACAGCCGGTCCTTTTTTCTAATGATTTTATAATTTAGGGAATTGGAAAGCACCTTTTGCCAGTACTTAAACCACCTGTTAAAGTGCCTTGCCATCACTTTCCTGTTTGCATTTTTGTGACTGGGTAGTTATAATTTCCAAAAAAAAACCTTTTGTTTTCTTTCTGAGATGGAAATTAAATTTCGATCAATTTATCTTTCTTTTTTTTTTGAGGAAAACACAAAATTCAGGTTTTCCGTTTTTAAATTCTGGTGCCTGGTAAAAACCCAGCAAAACCTTGGTAATATATGGGTACTACTATGCATATTACCTGGTAATATATCAAACCGCCTACCCTTGCATTACCTTGGACCCTTACACCTTACCCTTGCATTACTTTCAATACCAAATTCATACGTCTGGATTTTTATTGGTATAAATAATTCGTTTTTCTAGAAAATTTTAGAAATTCAATTTTTTGTTAAATACACGTAAATTTAAAGTTGATATTCGGTTTAAAACATTAAAATTTAAACAAAATGTTTTTAAAAAACTCTTTACCTGTAAGATCAGAATGACATGTTATTAGGTAAGGAGTTACATCGGTGGACATGCCCTTGTTAAAATAATAGGTCAAGTAATAGAAAAGTAAGAGATTACACAAAAAATGTTTCTAAATTTTTTTGTTAAAATTATGTAATTTTTAATTTTAAAGTCAATATGAAACAAGATGAAATTTTAAGAGAAAAAACGTATTTAAGGTTTTTTGTAAATTGGAGGTAATATACACAGAAAAAATTTACAAAATTCTGTTTGTAATGTTAAACACCTTTTTTGCATAAACAAACAAAAAATTTTTTAAAAAGGCACCAACAATGGAATTTGTATATACAAATCCCTTTTTGTAACTTTTTTGTAATTTGTTAAAAATAAAATCAATTTTTTTTTAACAATGTGTTTTGTAAATACAATAATTTTTTTTTGTAACTTGTTTGTATTTGTTAAAAATAAAAAAATAAAATTCAACAACGAGTTTGTTATATTAAAACAATTATTCGCTTTATGTTGTCGTATTGACAAAAAAAAATACTTTTTTGAAATTTTTGTTACAATTTACAAACATTTGAGCAATTGAAAACAAAAAATAAATGATTTGTTTTTTTTTTTTTGTTTCAAAAATTCTAAGGCTATTGTTTTGATATTTTTGATACAATTTACAAACATTTAATAAAAAAATTGTTAGATATCTAATTAAAAAGCCAACAATTTTTTTTAATTACTTAAAATTTTGTGATACTTTTTTCTGTGTACACAGAAAAAATTTACAAAATTCTGTTTGTAATGTTAAACACCTTTTTTGCATAAACAAACAAAAATTTTTTTAAAAAGGCACCAACAATGGAATTTGTATATACAAATCCCTTTTTGTAACTTTTTTGTAATTTGTTAAAAATAAAATCAATTTTTTTTTAACAATGTGTTTTGTAAATACAATAATTTTTTTTTGTAACTTGTTTGTATTTGTTAAAAATAAAAAAATAAAATTCAACAACGAGTTTGTTATACTAAAACAATTATTCGCTGTTGAATAATAATATGTTGTCGTATTGACAAAAAAAAATACTTTTTTTGAAATTTTTGTTACAATTTACAAACATTTGAGCAATTGAAAACAAAACATAAATGATTTCTTTTTTTTTGTTTCAAAAAATTCTTAGGCTATTTTTTTGATATTTTTGATACAATTTACAAACATTTAATAAAAAAATTGTTAGATATCTAAGTAAAAAGCCAACAATTTTTTTTAATTACTTAAAACTTTGTGATACTTTTTTCTGTGTATATATATATATAAGTTCCCGTAGTTCCTACACAGAAAAAAGTATCACAAAATTTTAAGTAATTAAAAAAAATTGTTGGCTTTTTACTTAGATATCTAACAATTTTTTTATTAAATGTTTGTAAATTGTATCAAAAATATCAAAAAATAGCCTTAGAATTTTTTGAAACAAAAAAAAAACAAATCATTTTTTTTTTGTTTTCAATTGCTCAAATGTTTGTAAATTGTAACAAAAATTTCAAAAAAAGTATTTTTTTTTGTCAATACGACAACATAAAGCGAATAATTGTTTTAATATAACAAACTCGTTGTTGAATTTTTTTTTTTTTATTTTTAACAAATACAAACAAGTTACAAAAAAAAATTATTGTATTTACAAAACACATTGTTAAAAAAAAATTGATTTTATTTTTAACAAATTACAAAAAAGTTACAAAAAGGGATTTGTATATACAAATTCCATTGTTGGTGCCTTTTTAAAAAAATTTTTGTTTGTTTATGCAAAAAAGGTGTTTAACATTACAAACAGAATTTTGTAAATTTTTTCTGTGTATACGGAAGATAGGGCCACATGTGGTTTCTGTAATCTTAAAAATTTAAGATGAGTAGCTGATTGGGCTAAAGCATCCGATCCTGGAGCTGGGGCTGCCAGCAACGCCTCCAGGCAGACAGTGGATTCGGGATTAATTACCACATCCACGATGCGGTCATGCTTCAGTAAATATTCATGTCCATTTACCTACTTACCTGAGACGTTAAGATGTACTTTAACCATTCAGGCTACATGACCGAGCGCCTTCTCACACTAGCTAGCTATCAGAGGTATCTGAAAAGCCATTGCCCGGGAAATACTTGGTCTAAGACCGGAAGTAGTGAGCTGCTTGGACATTCAAACAGAGGAATCGTTTCTGGTCACTCCCAAGTGAGTGACAGTCAGAAAACTTTCCGCACTAAGTGCACCTTTGTAGAAAGTCCCATTTCCCAAATTGGAGGTAATAGGTCAGCGTAACATGTAAATTCAGAAAAACATTATTAGGTAAGGAGTTACCACTATGGACATGCCTTTGTTAAAATAATAGCTTTGGTAATAGAAAAGTAAGAGGTTACCTACCCTTATTTCTTCTTACCAAAGTCATTACCTGGTAATAGAAGGTTTTGCTGGGAACTCCAAGAAAATTATCGAAAAAGGTCCATTCAAATAAATTAATTTTTTTTGCTAGATTTGTATTCAGCGAAACATTAAAAAATATGTATTTCAAGAGGACGTTGTACAAAAACTTATATAATTTGTTGAATACGATTATGAAATCCTTCTTTGAATGAACCGATTTAGGTGTTGAATGTTGAATCTGATACGACATCCACGAATTGGCGCCCAATATAGGAGACGAATCTTACACAGTACTGGCGAAAGAATGTGTTTAAAAAGTGTTTCAAATCTGACTATTTATCAATTGAAAGCAGTAATAAAAAATTTATTTATTTTTCTATTGAAAAATTCTTCTATAAAAAATGGGATCAGTCTCTAAGGATTTTTCCTTAAGTTAAAGTTCTAAGAATTTCAGATGATTCTTAAAAACGTTTTTTATTTTACAATTTTTTCTAATTGAGTTTTGTTTTAATTTATTAATACAAAGGATTTCATTGAAATATACTATCGCTATTTTGTTTGTTTTAATGACAAATTTTTTTATCTTTAATTCATAAAACTCTATTTTTTGTTATCAATTAAACCTACACATCTTGCCACATCAAACCCCACATATGAAGCAAAGGCAATAATAAACGGCAGTTGCAATAAACTCTTAAGGAAAAAAGGAGCGTGCGTCCATAGTAATATATTTTGTTTTTATATTTACACCTGGAAGAGCTCAAAAAATAACAAAAGAAATTACTAATGCTTTTTACATTTATTGTATATTTTTTTCTTGTCTCACCGACGACAAAATTTTCAAATATGTACAATCAACCACCAAGAAGACGTTTAATCGAAATAATAGTAAAAATGTAAAGGTGTCCTGACTTACGACGCTTATGCAATAGGAAGACAAGAAAGCCTAAAACAGCTAAACAACAAAACATTAGATTGTTGTCCTTTATTGGAATCTAAAGTGCATAAGCAAAAAGGACTTTAAGGAAGAAAGGCAAAAATATTATTTTGGATTTTTTCTAGATTCTTAAAAGAAGCGCCTGCTTCCTTTATCTTAAAATATTTAACAATTGTCGTTTTACTACTGATATTTTGTAACAGTTATTTTGGGTTTAAAAAGAAAATATCGATCATCTGCCACATATTTTTTGCTTTTACCTTTTCTTTTTTATTGACAAAAAAAAGAATGATAAGGATAATAAAGTTAATTGAATGGCACAGTTCTTAGAATTTACCAAATTTCTTGGGGAAAATGCCATTATTTTGATTATTTTATAGTTTCATAAATTTGGTTTTGAAATTTTATTTAAAATTTGTTCAGCTCTTTAGTAACCAATTTTAAAATGTGTTATTTAATAAAATTGTCTAATTGTTATATTAAACATATGTTATCTTAAGTAGTTTTTACCAGTTAGTAACTAATTTTTGATCTAAATCAGGCGTTAAAAATTAATATAGTATTTCGTAACTTTAATCGCTGTATGTTTAAAAATTTATATCCTGCTATGTTTATTTTAAGAGCATATTGAAATGTTAAGGATAATTGCACAATCTATCTATAAATAAATATGTATTTATGATAATAGCAACCTAAACAATTTCTATTGCCTTTGGGCTATAGATTAAGGACAGATGTAGTTGTGTTAAACAATAGCGTCGGTTTTCAATAATAAAATCTTAAGTAAACCACCTAAGGAGTTACGGAAGAATGTAAAAAGTATTTGTTTTAACAATCAGTTTTGACTATATTACACAATCGCATAAGAGAGTTGTTGGGCATTGCTTATTCTTGTGGTCCAATCAAGTACAAATAAATATTCACTATTTGAATTTTGTGTTATCTTTATTACTAAAAATACACTTTACCTATTGATTATCCCTAAACTTAGTATGGACTTATCTGGTCGAAAATCAGGGAGTTTGTTTCCTTTTTAAAATCTTTACGTTTTGGTGTCGCATAAGATGTATTTTCCCCATTTGTTCTTTATATTTTTATTCTTCCCTCAAATCCTAGAATTCTAATAACTTCCCAGTCAGAAATTGCCAGTGATACAAAAAATTAGGCACTGACATACCACTGGGTAACCGTGGAGTTCAAAATAAGTGACTTACGAACACTCATTTGGAGCGCTTGCCAGCGTTTGCAAAAAGCGTTTTACCGGTATTTCAGTGGTTTATAAAAATGAACTTGCAAAGAAAGCTATGCTAACGTTCGCTATAAAGTCTTTTCCAGTAATACCGAGTCAGAAATTGACAACGGTACAAAAATTAATGCGCTGGTAGATCATTGATTTTATAAAAAAGTTGAAAAAGGTATATGGTCAGATGATTCCGAGCTCAAGCCCGGTTACAGGCGTACAACTTTTTTAAGCATGTCCAACAAACTTTTTGCCAGTGCCTGCATATTAGCTCAACCAGTAGTTATCTAGCTGTTATCAGTCATTTACGTTTTTAGCTATCAAGTATTATATGTCTCTTTAGCTTCCTAGCACAAAAAATCTGAAGTCTTGCTTAACAAACAACTTCTTTCACTACTTCAAAAGTATCCGGTATTTTTTTACTGCTTTTTTTAGAAGTAATTCTAAACAACTTCAACAAAATCACTTCTTTCATAGCTTCCAAAGTATCCGTTAGTATATTTTTGCAGCTTTTCAAAAGTTATTCTCCTCTCCTATGACAACTCAATGGTAAAATCATTAGTGTTTCTGTTAAAAAAAAGAAGTACATCTAAATCTTTAATTGCAGTGCTTGTTCTACTACTTTGGCGTCTCTTTTTTTGCTGGGTCGGTTCATATGAACTTTTTAAATATTATTTTAGAAAATCTATTTTAGACCATCTATTTTTTGTTCTTTTCAGCTTTATGCCATCGTTGGAAATTTTGTTTTTCCAGTGCTTTTCCGACTATTTTTGAATAGCCGGTCCTTTTTTCTAATGATGTTATAATATTTGGTTTCGAAAATCAGTTTTTGCCATCACTTGAACTACCTGTTAAAGTGCCTTGAGCACGTTTTCCCGTTTTCTGACTGGGTAATTCTAAATTTTTCAGATGTTATATTATTGGTATCCACGGTCTTGATTTGCTTATTTGGATTTTCTCAGTCTTGAGTAGTTATGACGACGCTCATGTCGTGTACAAAACACCATCGTGAGTACCCTTCTTATTTTTCTAAACAGAAACATAAAAGACGGAAATTAGTATTTGTAAATCTCGCCCTTAGTTTTTCTTCTTTTTCCAGGTTCAGAAGGATTTTTCACATACACTCAAAAACATAAGTTAGTAGAAAAATTTGTAAAACTTCTTGTATATCAAGTGTACTAGTTTTCAGCAATTTTTTTGCGGAAATTCCGTTTCCAGAAAAAGTTTTAGTTATATTTTTTTAGTACTAAACTAATTTGGAACTAATGTTTTACTAATTTATTTTGCTACAAAAATTGTGCTGATAACCGCTTTATAGCGTGGACGACAACCAGATATACAAGATGTAGATGTCGCAGCTTGTCTGGATGTAGTACAGACAACGGAAATAATAATTAAAAAAAACAACTACACAATTTCTAAATTTAAATTTTCAGCAAATAAATTAACTAAAATAAAATTTCTCTACAAATTTTTTCAGTTTTTTTTTCAGTCTACTTATATTCAGCAAAAAGTTCAGTGATTTTAGCAAGGATTTTTTTCATTTGCAATCTACTAAGTGTTAGCAAAACTTGCTGAGATTACTACGTTTTTGGTTAAAATCAGCTCGCTGATTTTCAGCAAACACCTTTTGCTGAAATTACCAACTTTGTTGGAAGCACACTCCTGGCTAAAATTTTGCTGACACAGCAACATTTTTTGCTAACTTTACAGACTTTTTTTAGTGTAGCTTAATTTTTTTATAAATCACACCCAAATCACGTAAATATTGTAATTGTTACTCACGATCGCATATGAATCACGTGATTCATGATCATTACGTCTCACGCGCCCAGCTCTAGTATGTACTACCTGGATACTCGTAAAATAGGAAAATACAATAGCAGCAATTTTGGCAGTAAAAATTTCCTTGAATTATATACGAGTAGATTAACTGTCCAAAGGCATGGCATGTGTGTTGATCATAAAACTGAGTTATTACAGATTATTGCTGATCATAAAATCTTATTTTATTTGATTGATTTTTAAAACTTTTAAAATATTTATGACCATTGGTCAAAAAGTTCAGCTGTTTATTTATTTTTCATTCCAGTCATCTAAGAAAATGTTCTTCTTGAACTTTTCATTATCCTTAAGTCTCAAATGATTTATTTAATTTTTCCTTTAGCTATAATATAAAAGATTTTGGCATAAACATCTGCCTTTTTCCCAATTTTCCTTATCTTATAATTAAACAATTTACAATAAAATCAAATGGATACTTCATCATTTTTACGATGCTTTAATTTTAATGAACTGTGACATTTTTAAAGAAATAGAATACAAAAACAAGAATTCTAAAAACGATCCCAATTTTTTTGGCAAAAAAAATACGCTTTTTAAGATTTTGGAAGATCAACCATAAGACAAACACTGTTAAGAAAAAATAATTTGTTATGCTTTCCTTTCAAGAAAAAACAAATCAGAGAGGAGGGATGTCATTTTCTATATGCATGCAATTTTCAAGATTATAAAATACAAACCTTAAAAGTGAATAATTGTTGCGAAGAAAACAGGGTTGGAAGGAAAATTTTTATCGTGTAAATAGTTTAGATAATTCTTTAAGCTTAAACATTTGCCAAGTTTTTAGGTGAGAATTTTTGAAATTTTAGAAATTTTTCTTGTTTATATTTAAACGATTTTTTAATAAAGATTTATTTATGTGAAAAAATTTTTCGACGATGATTTGTTTTGTACGTGACCTTGTTGTATCCCTTGTTGTTTGTTTAGACGTTTATTTGAACATTTTTGAGGAAACATAGCAACAGCATTATGTGGAAATTGTTGTTTATTTATCTTTACTTACAAAACAGTGGGTCCTAGAGAAAGAAGTGCACGCAAAAAAGTTGTTTTAAACTGTAATTGCAGTTGTTTTTCCAAGGAAATATACAAAATAATTAATATGACACATTCAGGGAATTGTCGATAAAATTAACTGCATTTGAAGTTAAAAAAGAGTACACTGCAGTTGCATTTGAGTTAACTGCAATTGCAGTTATATTTAATTGCAATTGTAGTTAAAATAACTACAATATCAGTTAATTTTAAATGCATTTGAAGTTTATACTTTTTTGCTTTTTTTCGAGGATACACGAAACTTTCGTATATATTACGAAATTCGGTTTACTCAGGAATTGAGTAACTTTACGAAATGAAAGAAAATATTTTGTAATTTTTTTAGAACAAACGATCCAGTTTTATAGTCAGAACTAGTTCCTAGTTTTTTTCTAAAATTTCACTTAAGTAAGAAATTTTGTTTGAGTTACATTTAGGATAAAAATCGTTTTTAGTTTTAATTATCAAAATATTCCTTTTACTTGATAGGGTTGTAAAATTAAAATTATGTTTTTATTTTAATATTTATATAATAGGCCTTTTTTTAATCATTGGATTTATTTTATTTTGTTAAAAAATCCACATTTTGTTTATTTACTGGGTGTTTTTATAAAAAGAATCGGACGAATTCGTTAACAAATTTGTGTGAAAAACACTAATTTAAAAACATTTTTCTTCCAAAATTTTTGCACAAATTTGTTAGGGCTTCTATGAAAAACAAATGCGGCTAAAAAAATTTTAAGATAAATCTTTTTAAGTTTGTGTTTTTTACACAAATGTTTTAACGAATTCTTCTGATTCTTTTTATAAAAACAGGCAATTAATTTTGAAAATTTTTTATTTTTATCAAAATCTTATACTTATTCGCTAATATAATGTGAAAGAAAATTATTAAATTTTGTAAAAATGTGAGCACAGGAATTGAATTAAGCTAAATTCAAAACGGATTTATTTATTTTATTTTCTTAAAATTTAAATTTTTTCTTTCGCATTATAATAGCAAATAAGTGTTATATTTCGAACAAAATATAAAATTTTCAAAATTCAATGACAAAATGTGGATTATTTAGCAAAATAAAATAAATCCAGTGATTAGAAAAGGCCTAACACTTATATTGGAAGCTCTGTTTCTCTCACTACCCTTTATTTGTCCTCTATCTTTTTTCCAAAGAAAACTGCATACTAATTAATGTGACGAATTTTCTTAGTTTTGCTTCTGCTATCTGTGGAAAACCCTAAAATTTATTCTGAACTTTCAGCACTATTATCTCAATATAGATATTGGGAAAGTATCTTCCGAATAGTATCTTACAAAATGTGTAATTTTAAGATGATAAGGATTTACGTTTATGAAAAATATTTCAGATTATGACGACTGTTTCATAACAAAATCTTTAAATTTCTTTAAGAATTTTTAAGATTCTAACAACGATTTGTTACGACAACTTTTTGGATTTTTGAAACTCTCTTCCATAGACAACCACTTAGATTTTCAGCATGTTTATTTTCCAGAACTCGTTTAATTTTGGCAACTTTACCGTATAGCAAATTCTTCTGATTTTTAAAACACATTTTCCTATATAAAAACCCTCTTGATTTCTGGTAGTTTTTTTTTTTTTTCTTACATTGAGAGAATCACCTGCATGCTATTTATGAATTTTTACATTGAATACTTGAAGTATATTTTTTAGTAAAAAATTTTATTAAAACTCGTCCAATAAAATTGTCTCTGTGTAGAACTTTTCGAATTAAAATTAATTAATTAATTGTTGATAGCTCTCATATATAATTTTTTGACACAACACTGATTTAATAAGCACCAACTTCGAGAACGATGTAATTAATTAAGGAGTTGAAATTCATAACGTTCCTATTGACGGTATTCAGATTGTCGAGTGTTTTCTGTACATAGAATTTTTTTCGTTGTTCGGGTTTCATGTGAAAAACTTATACTCCATACGAGGGGTACTATTTATATTTCGGGAATAGCTAATAATAACAAACATTTTCAAATAAAAATGGCTTTATTGTTTTTCAAAATAATCCCCTGATGATAAATATACTTTTGCATTCGTTCAAACCATTTGTCATAGCAGTTTTTCCATTACTCTTGAGACAACTCCAAAACATGGTTTTTGAACGCTTCAACTGCTTCTTCGGCGCTCGTAAATCGTTGACCACGCAGTTTACCTTTGATATTCGGGAACAAGAAGTCATTGGGTGCCAAGCTGGACTGTACGGAGGACAATTCGAAGTTTTGACTGCTCAAAAATTCACCTGTTTGACGAGATGTGTAAGAGCTCGCATTGTCATGATGGAGAATGATTCGTCTTTGGCGGTTGGTTTTACGAATTTCTCCGAAGACTTTTGGCTTTTTTCTTTCAAATGTAAACAAAAATATTTGTCATAAAAATATTTGAAATTTTAGTATTTTTAATTTCATAAAATGTGAAAAACAACAAAAGCTAACAAATGATTATGCGTTTTTTAGTAAATTTAGAGCAGAACACACAATATAATTGCTCTATTTCGCGTTCCGGTGAAGTCCTTGTACGAGGACAGCTTTCGTACAAAGGCGGCCCCAAATTCTTAAATTTTATTCGTTTACAAAAAGTAAAGGAAAAGTCAGGTAAGTACGGATAGTCGTTTTTTACAAGTAGTTATAGATATAAAGCCAAATGCATAGACATTTTTTTGGTTCTTATAACAGTCTTATAAGAAAAATTTGTTGTTGTTTTGCATGTTAATTTGTTTTATAAGACTGTTATAAAAATAAACAAATAGTCTATGCATTTGGCTAATAAAATTCGAAAAAAACAAACCTGTTTTTAAAAATTTCTTATTTTAAGCACAGTAAGTTGTTTCGATTTTCACAAAATTTGTATTTTATACTATGTTTGGGTTATTTCGTTAACGGTATTTTAAGGGTAACGGTAATCAGTTGTTTCAGTGCATATTGTTTTTTTTAAACTGAAACAAAATAAATTAATCAATAACCAAGAGCAGAGAATTAAAACAAAAACGGCAACGGTATTTTATTTTATTTATTTCGGTAACGATATTTTAAGGGTATCAATTAGGGATGCCAATCCCGAAATCTTGGGATTACTCAATAAAAATGATGCCCGAATCCCGGAATTTTTAACCTCAAATTCCGGGATTTTAACCGTTGAAAAAATATTTTTATACAACTTCCCGGTTTAGTTTTTCATTCTATTACCATATCTGGTAAATGCGCAATAAAATTGCTAATGTATGAATAGCTTTAACCGCTTTTTTTTAATACAATTTTATATAAATACGTACTGTGCAATATTTTTCACGTGTTTCGTAAATCATTGATATACACTCATAAAAAAAAGTTTGTACAAAAGTCTGATTTTATTGAACTAATTTTCCTGTTATTTTGTCTTAAAATTTAGGATTGAACTACTGAACTACTTTTAGCCGTATTTGAACTAACTTTGCATGCTAATTTTTAGTAATTTGTGTTTCTTAACTTTACAAATTTTTCAGCTAATTTAAACCAAAATTATTTTCTAATTATTATATTTTTCTGTTTCTGTTATCAATATCACATAGAGATGGCGCTATATTTTAATTTTTTTTATTATAAGATCGTAAAAAAGTTTGTACCTCGGAAACTAAGCGAGATAGAGCAAAATGGACAAAAATTCGTCACTCTGTACCTATAAAGTAACCCTTATCAGACACATATACTCCCAATAATAAATATAGGTCCGTCTAGGGTCAGATCCCGGAAGTCGAAAATTTAAGCGACATTTTAACAGAAATTTGTAGTTAAATCAGGTAAAATTTCTGCTGAATTCAGCTCAAATTTCCTAGCTAATTTAACTAAAATTGTCCGTATATTTAGCAGTATGTAAAATTTAGCTTACCTAAATTTAGCAGACCATGATTTTTAACTTCATTGAAAATTCAGGTACTATTTCCTTTTATTTTAGCAGAATTTTGAACTATTTGTACGGGCTTTTTTTATGAGTGTAGTTCAGAATAAGAAGTTGTATTTCAAATACTTTAATTTGAATTCTACAATTTTTTTAAATAAAAATTCCGGTCTGTGCCTGCATCCTTTTTTATAATTTTGAAATACCGAATTCGATTTTAAAAAACCAATTCCAATTGGCATCCCTACACTCAACCAAAAAGTCTGTAATGTCTACTGAAAATTTTACTGTTATTACGGGAAATTTAACTGTTTTGAGCCCTGCGGTATTTTTTGCTAATTTTAGCAACACATGTCTACTGATCTGTAGTACAATAAAACTACTACTAAATTTACCAAATATTAACAATTTTAATACAATGAAGTTAGAGTAAATAATTAGTAGACTATACTAAATTTCAGTAAATTGTTGTAAACTGCAATTGACAATATATCTGCTGAAATTAGCAACAAAGTGTACTAAAAAATAAAAAAATTGTAAAATCTAAAAATAAAAAAATTTAAAATGAAATCAAATTTAGTAAAAAAATTCATTTTTTCACGTACTTAACAATTAGTAAAAATTGTAAACGGTTCTGCAGTTATTGCCTTTTTATGCATCGGAGATACAATAAAATTTTCCGAGTTTTATTTGCAAACTAAGAATATATCAATAATAACAAATATAAACTAAACAGTGGGTACGCATACAACAACCAAATTGTTAGGGAAAACACCTTTGAATTTTCTTGCGTAAATCAATTTGATGTCGTCTACAGTTTTACACAGGTAAAATCGAATGCAGTTGGATACGATAATCTTTATCCTAAATTCATAAAATTTTTCTTACATTATAACTACTAGCACTTTTCCCTTAAGATGGAAGCAAGCCAAGATAATTCCAATTCCTAAATCAAGCACCGAATACCGGTCAATAGCAAATTTATGTCAATGACTTACCTGAACACCTTAACTACTGCGGGATACGCAGTACGCACACGATATTCAACTTTACCTGAGCAGTCCAGTTCTATCGATTAATTATTATATTGATACTCCTAAAATAAACTGTGATTTACAAAAAATACACCTGCGGATTATTGCTAATGGGCTATGTATAAATCCTCAAAGCTCAGAATCGAAGTGCCTTCTAATACGTCAAAGAATGAAAAACCCAGTTTTTGATAAAGACATTATTATAGATACCCAAGTAAAAAAAATTGATCTGGTGCAATATCTAATCATATCCAATTTGATATTGTTTAAGATCTGCTAATATCTAGCTGATCCAATTAGATCTCAAAATTGGGTGTATCCAATGATATCGTATTAGGTCCCATTTTATAAAGGGTTCTTCAACAGGGAAGCTACAAAAGTAGAAAGACAGGGACAGCAAACGACGCCATATTTCTTGCCGCTCTTTTGGCATTTCTCTTCAGTAAGGTTTTCCATTTCATGATGGAAAGATATACGAGCCAACGAGTCGAAATTATTAAAATTTACTACCGACATTCGGAGTCAGTGGCCTCAACGTTAAGAGCGCTACGTCCAATTTATGGTCGTCATAATGAATGGCTTCGTCAATAAACAAAATATGCGTTATTGGTCAGACAGCAATCCACACGTACTCCATGAGTCATCATTGCATCCCGAAAAAATTACGGTTTGGTACGGTTTATGGGCCGGCGGCGTCATTGGGCCGTACTTCTTCCGTGATGATCAAGACCGGCACGTTACTGTGAATGGGAATTGCTACCGTTCAATGATAACCGAATATTTTTGGCCCCAATTGGATGATATGGACTTGGAGGACATGTGGTTCCAACAGGACGGCGCCACAAGCCACACAGCGAATGTCACAATCAATTTATTGCAAACCAAGTTTGGAGAACGTGTTATCTCACGAAATGGTCCAGTCGATTGGCCGCCTCGGTCGTGCGATTTGACGCCGTTGGACTATTTCCTGTGTGGCTACGTCAAATCTATGGTCTATGCCAACAAGCCAGCGACGATTGATGAACTTCGTACGAATATCGGCCGATTTATGCTTGAAAACCGTCGAAAATTGGGTTCAGCGTCTGGACTTCTGCAAGCGTGCCCGTGGTGGCCATGCAAAAGAGATCGATTTCCATACATAATGGCATCGAACGTACTTTCACAGGAATAAAGAATTTCATTGATATCCAAAACCGTTTTTGTTTTATTTAAAAAAACTTTTGTAGTGCTCAGTTAATAAATTAATTTACATCATGAGTTTTAATTAGCAATTTTTTACAGAATGGACGATGAAAGAAAAGTGCGTTCAAAAATAATTAAATATTTTCAACAAAACCAAACATGGACATACAAAAAAATTGTCAAAGAAACTAATGTATGCCTCCAAACAGTTTCAAAAGTGGTAAAAAGGTATCTGGAACACCTAACAATTGAAAGAAAGCCGGGAACAGGAACAACGACTGGTTATCGTAACATTGGTAAGGCATATAAAGTTAAAAGCATCCTTAAGAGAGCTCCTAACACATCTGGCAGAAAAACAGCTCGGTTAGCCCAATGCTCGGACTTTTTTTGTACGTAAAGTGAAACGTAAGGCAGTACTGAAGTCCTAAAAAGTTCCCGATAAAAACACTTTAAAAATTTGGAGGCCAAAACCAGAGCTTGAAAATTAAAATCAAATTTTCTACAAAAATACAACTGTTGTGTAATGGACGACGAAACTTGTGTCCTGGCTGATTTTTCGCAGCTCCGTGGTCAAGAATTTTATGTTTCCGATGTTCGAGGAAATGTTGCGGAAAAATTTAGGTCGAAAAAGCAAACGAAATTCCCTAAAAAATTCCTAGTATGGCAAGCCATATGTAGCTGCTGCGAAAGAAGCCAGTCATTTGTGACATCTGGCTCTATAAACAGCGAAATTTATATCAAGGAGTGTTTGTTAAAAGAGTTAAAGGGCACAAAAAAGGTCTCCCAGGACATACAAGATTTCAAACGTGGATGAACCACCTGCTCTAAAAAGGTGACAGAAACTACCATAAAAGCCTTAATGGGAGGGTTTCCGGAAAAAGTGGATAACTTTGTTCGTAGTGGTTAGAATTCCATGTTTTTTTTTGTTTGATTTTGTATTAAATTTCATTTAATAAAAATTTGGTTTGAAGTCTTAAAATTCAGTGTTATGTTTTTTATTTAACTTTATGTGTGTTAACATTTTTACGATCTCACTCCTTATTTGAAATTTGGAGTTAAAATTGCAAACGATTCTCAAGTTATTACCTTTTTATGCATTGGAGATACAATAAAATTTTCTGAGTTATTTTCAAACTAAGAATATATCAAAACTAAACAAGAATTCTAAAAAGTCAACGAATTCTTATAAATAAAATTTCCTTAAAGTTTTCACTTGTTAAATTAGTATATTTTGTTGCTAAGTTTAGCACTCGGTTTTGAAAAATTAGTAAAATGTTTTGCTGAAATTAGCAACGAAATTTAGTAAAAAAAAAACCGTAATTTGTAATAAGAGAATAGCAAAAATTAGTACTATAAAAAATTGTACTAAAAATCAGTACAAAAATAGTAAAGTGCGATGGATGACTGTTTATACATTTTTTTACTAACTTTTTTATCTGAGTGTACACAAAATCATTTACACAAAAAATCCCCATTACCTCTATGGGAAATTCCGTTTTGGCATCGGAACAAACAGAGGAAATAAGCTAATTCCACCAAGTCATCGCTACCTCGTATCTGAATGACTATTCTTCATAAATTCCGTAAGCCTTTGGAACATGCTCCCTCAAACTCAACAGCTAAACAGCAATACTTCGAGTTTAAAAAAATTTCTTTTTGAACACTATGCTCGATTTTAATTTCAATTCATTTTTAGAATTTTTCTTTCTTTAATTTTTTGCAATATGTTTTTGTTTTAATTAATTAATTTGTTTTTTATTTTTTTTTTTATTTTATTCTATTATTATTATTAGCACTTAAAATTCCTGTACTATAATTATAAGATTAATTCTTGTTGTACTGGAATGGAAACAAATAAACTAAACAAGAATTCTAAAGAATCAACGAATTCTTGTAAATAACATTCCCTTAAGTACCCAGCAAAAACAGACATTACCGAGTAATTAAACGAGTAAGTAGCACAGAGCTTTGAAGAATTAATTCCTTTTTGAATGAATTCACTACCAATCGAATTCAATTTTCTCTACAATTGAATGAATTCCTTTTCTTAAGTAATTCACTGAATTCGTTCAACTGAATGCGTTCATCAAACAACAAATTCAAAGAATTAATTCAATTGCAATAGTTCTTTTTATTAAATCAAATGAATTAATTCACCGGTGAACGCGTTCAATTTTATAAATCGAACGGAAAAAAAAGTGAATTAATTCCTTACTGAATTAATTCACTACTGAATTCGTTCAATTTCATTTTCGTTCAGTGAATTAAAAAAAATAAAATTACGTTCAGTGAATTAAAAAAAAATAATAAGTTCACTGAATTGAAAAAAAATAAAATAAGTTCACTGAATTGAAAAAAAATAAAATAAGTTCACTGAATTCAAAGCCTGTTTTCTGCCGTTCAGTAGAAGAAAACAATAATCTACAAATAAATTCTTTAAATAAGCAATTTTACAGCGTGTGCTAGTAAAAATTAACAAATTAGAAACCGGATGCTGTTTACCAACCTACATGATTCAAAAATAAAGCCTTTTACTATTAAAAATAAATACTTTACAGATATAGATAAATTTGGAAAAAAAATATAACTATATAACTAGTTTGAAAAATTAATAGTTATATTTTTTTTCCAAATTTATCTATATCTGTAAAGTTTTTATTTTTAATAGTAAAAGGATTTATTTTTGAATCATGTAGGTTGATAAACAGCATCCGGTTTCTATTTTGTTTATTTTTACTAGCACACGCTGTAAAATTGCTTATTTAAAGAATTTATTTGTAGATTATTGTTTTCTTCTACTGAACGTAAGAAAACAGGCTTTGAATTCAGTGAACTTATTTTATTTTTTTTTTTCAATTCAGTGAACTTATTATTTTTTTTTTAATTCACTGAACGTAATTTTATTTTTTTTTAATTCACTGAACGTAATTTTATTTTTTTTAATTCACTGAACGAAAATGAAATTGAACGAATTCAGTAGTGAATTAATTCAATAAGGAATTAATTCACCAGTGAATTAATTCATTTGATTTAATAAAAAGAACTATTGCAATTGAATTAATTCGTAACAAAATAAATCGAACGAAAGCAAATATGAATTAATTCCATTCAATATATATTGCTTAGTGAATTAATTCATCGAATTTTTAATTCAGAATTGAAAAATTGAATTAAGGAATTAATTCTTCAAAGCTCTGAAGTAGCACACAAAGGGTTTCACTACTTACCAGGCTACTTACTCGCAACATTACTTTTGTTCGCGATGTCCAAAATTTCAAGGGTGGTGATTACCTTTTCGCTTACAAAAAAGTGCGAATAACGATTTACCCATAGTGAAAGAATAAGTACCCAGCAAAATCTTTCATTACCAAATAAGTGGTTATATAATAGAAATTCATAACTCCGCACAACTTATTTTTTGGCGTCTAAACTCATTATTTTTGTTTGGCGTGGTCGTTTTTATAAGTAGTCACGCTTACCCGCTCGCTTACGGAAAAATGAGAAATAAGTAGTTATGAGATTTTGAATAATAAGTGGTTACACACATGCTTACAAAAAGTTAAATTATAAGTGGTTATCCGATAGCTTACTTGATTCTAAAAAATAGGGAGTTAGGCAAATACTATTAGCCTAAGGAAATACATTCAGAAAAATCTAAGTTTTCTCTAGTGTGTAATTTTAGGACTCGTCATAAAAATTTAAACATAAAACATATTTACATATAATAAAAAAAATTTAACTGTGTAAACAGTACTTATTTAAACTAATACGAGTAAGTCATTATTTTATATTTAGAAACAATGAATACAATAGGCCGTTATTAGGAAGTCATTATTTTATATTATAAAATAATGCAAAAGGTAATGATATATCATTTTTGGTAATGCAGATAGTAATGAGGTGTCATTACCAATATTTTGCTGGGTAGTTACTCACAAAGATAGAATAAGTGATTACTCAGAAGTTAGGAAACAAGTGGTTACCCTACATTGTGAAATAGTTGGTCATAAATTTTTACCTAGGAAAATTTTCTATTCAGTTGGAAAAATGTTCGAAACAATTTCATAAATAAAATATTAATATAAAAAAGACTAAATCAGTACTTATTAAATCAATTACCAGTAAGTGATTACTAGAGCAAGGAATTTCATGCACTTAAAAATGGAAAATATGCGGCTAAAAAAGAAAAATATGCATTAAAAATATGAGAAATATGCACTAAAAACTATTATTTTTGCAAAAATAATGCAATTTAAAACTTAAAAATATATTTAAGTTAGTTATTTTGTAAACAGACACAGAACTCGAAGATTTTCCATAGGTCAATAAGGTTTTTAAGAATGTTTATTTTGATGAATCAAAATGTAAAAATTTGATTTTTTTATATTTTTTTACAAAAGAAAAAATGCTCCTAAAAAATAAAAATATGCACAAATATGCATTAAAAAGCACAAAATATGCATTAAAAAAGCACCAAATATTCATTTAAAGTCAAAATATGTAAAAACATACATTTATAACAAAATACGCAACTACAAATCGATGCCATTTTGTTCTAAATTTGATGATTTGGATAAATACTTATAGCGGTATTCATAAGTTAAAACTAACGCCTAACAACCAGTGCACAACTTTTTATACACATAAATTCCCATAAGGGAAAGCTGTGCATTCGTTGTGCACATATTAGTTTTGGACTATCGACAAAAAACATGCATTTGCATGGAATTCCTTTTCCTAGTGATTACTTTGCAAGAATATATAAGTACCTACTTCTATAACTTATTATCAGTAAGTCATTATTTTGTATTTTAAAGTAATCCAAATGGTAATGCCCTATCATTAGTTGGTAATCTGTATGGTAATGACCTGTCATTTACCAGTCCCTTTTTTCTAAAATTTCCCACCTTTTGTGTAGTCTATAAAATTAAAAGAATAACAGTATGTATTTGTTTTTCAAAAATCTAATATTTATTAAATCATCATAAATTTTGATAAAAGTGAAGATTATAAATTTGTTCGATTTCCAGTTTTGGTCCCACTGTGGTCCCACTTAGGCAGTGTTGCCATAACGGTGATTTTCTCGTCAGATCTAGCGATTTTATTTAGCCCCTAGCGGAAAAAATTGTCCTGTAGCTATTAGCCAAAAATCTAGCGATTTTTTATCAGCCGTAATATAATTTTTAAAAATCAGTTTTATGTTGAAAAATATTATAAAATTCGCATATTGATATTATTTTATTATAAAAAAAAACTTGAACGATTTTAGTAAAAAAAACTTTCTAAAAATACACATTTCGATAAAATATGGGTAGGTAGTTTTTCACTGTTGAATGCACTCTTTTGAATATTTTCAATACTAATATTAGCTGTTTTTTCTAATCACTTGGATTTAATAAATCCAAAAAGTATTTCTAAAAGTGGTCAACAGATGGCGTTAGATTCTCCCTATTTTAAAAAGAATTTTCTGTCCGACACTTCTTTCACCCTAATTTTTAATACCGAATTCGATGATGAAGGATTTTACTTTAACTTTTAATTTTTAATTATATTTTATATAAAACAGCGATAAACAGTCTGCCTTTTCAGTTTTATCACTTCAATTTATATTTTTACACAATTGAAAAATTCCATTGCAATATTTAACATTCACTAATTGGATTTAATTAAATTACTTACTGTAGAGTGAAAAATTGCCATTCCTATTTCAGCTATTTCTCCATATCCAAGATTGAAAATATGTATGTGGTGAGGTGTAGTTTTTTTTTTCTAAACATATTTGATAAAAAAAAATGTAATAAAAACCTTTTATTTGTTAGTTTTTAATTTTTTTGTTTCTCTTTTAATTTTTATTCGTATTTTTTTTCTGACATTAAATTAATAGACTGTTTCATATATTTGTGCTTTTATTATGGATTTATTAAATCCAGCTTTTTTTTTGGAGTTAATAAATCCACTTTTTGTATGAAAAATTCTAAATCCAGGTGATTAAAAAATACACTAATTAATTCAATGAAAATCGCGATTCATTATTTGCAGCTTAATCGTAAAATTTTTTATTATTTACAAGTTTATAACACTTCTTATGAACATATTAAAGAAATTTTTGAGTAAAAAACTCCTTTAAGTACCACTTTTCAACAATCTAGTGATAAAATCGCTAAATTCTTGCAGTGTATATAAATCTAGTGATTTTCTAGCGATTTTTGGGTCTGATCTAGCCATTTATTTTGAAAATTTGTTGGCAACACTGCACTTAGGTAACAAAAATTGGTTATTTGAATTGAACAATTTTTTTAAATCTTTATCTTATTTAATTTATTCTCCTACCTGAGGTGACAAAAATCTTCTTTTCTTAAATCTCTTTCTCTCGAAGGATCAATGATCCAAGGATTTTTTTGTAATATTTTGTGTGTGCTTTAGGGTTATAACTTTTTTTTTGATAATTTTTACCTATTGCTTTTGCGGGTCATTTCTGTGCTATAAATTTGTTCATATTTCTATCACGAAAGTTGCAGTAGTTGACCAAAATTAGAGCCCAAAATATTGTTTACGTAATGTGCACGAAGAGAATTATCTTCATAAAAATCGTCCATTGAAACTTCATTAGGTTAATGCACGTTTTCAAAAAATTTTATGAAAAATGTCATATATATTTAAAGTTGCATATATTTAATGAAAAAGCTTCATTAAAAACTAGATTCATAAATGAAACTTTTCTCACTTTGTGGGGAAAAGTTACATAATCTAAGTAAGAAATTTCTTTTTTTAAGCAAAGTGTTTGTAACCGTCGCATAGGACAATGGGAATTAATATTAGAAATATTACTAAAGAATTTTTCTAAAGTTCAGTTAGAGGAAGAAGAAACAATTTTTATTGAAAAATTTTTAACAGACACAAGCGAATAAGTGTCAGTGGTTAGTTTGTGGGTCAATTGATCAATGTATTTTTAATTGTTAAATTCTCCCTATATGATAAACTTTTTATGTATTCCTTGACCGGGAATCGAACCGCAACTCTCTACCCAGCATATGACTCGTATCGGTCAGCACAGCGATAAGTGTGGCTAATTGAAGTTTTATTAATCACAGCCAACACAATGTATGTTTTGCAATCAGAAGAGCCAGAATTAACTAATAAATACATTAGCAATTTATTTCTCAATTAGAGTGTTGTCTCTTTTTAATCCCATTGTTATCTCCATTATCACATTATGATGCACTTTATTCGCATTCTAAAGTTGGATACCAAGTGTCGGACAAATTTCACATTGTTTTTTGAGTAAAGTCTGTAAAGTCGAATTACTTTAAAATGTTGGCGAATCATTCACTTTATGAATGTTACGGCAAGGATAGGCGGAATTTCATATTTACAAAAAACATCAAAAGTTATAACCCTAATGTGCATTATTAATTTTTATTTCATTTTATTTTCTCATATTTTTCTATATTCCTAAGTTTACTATTGTTAAGCCCAATAATTTTTTTTTTTGCATTTCCTTAAAGGATCTGTAGATCCTTTCTCAAAACAAGATATTTTAGTTGTGCATTCTATTTAGCATGACCTTCTTTAAAACCGTTTACCATACAATTTTTAAGGGTAAGAAAGTAACAAAAGATCCTTTCTCAGTAAAGTGATCAAAATGTTTGAACAGTAGAGGTAATGTAAGAATATCAAGATTAAAGAAGAAACTGAATTTAGAATCAACCCTCATATGTTCGTTACTTTTAGAGGACATGCTTGAATTCTTTAACATTTCAAATTCAGTTCCATTAGGAAAGTCAATGCGTTAACAACACGCAAACGCACTAAAAGAAAATTAAATACAAACAAAAACAATTTAAAAATCTATAAAAACAAGATCTCAATATAAAGAATATTAATCAAAAAATGTAAAAGTTTCAATTTAAAATATTACCAAAGTTTATTTACAAACCAAAGACTGTTGTATTTTTTACAAACAAAAGAGTGCAATACTTAAAAATATATGTTTCAAAAAATTGAATTTTTAATTTAAAAAATACTCGCTCTCTTTTGAGTGTTTTTCTTTTTAAAAATTCACACGTAAAATAAAAGTTCTTGGAAAAAAGCATTAAACTAAATCTGTTTTTTTTGCCGTTTATTGTTTTATGGAAACCGGAAAATTTTTTTTATTTTAAAAAATTCAAACTTTTGTATTCTGTTGAAACCATTAATAGGTTTTTATTGTTTGTATCAAAGTCAAAAATTTCATGTTATTATGAAGTGTGAACGCAAAAGAAAAGTTATTGAAATGGTAAATGAAAATTTTTTGTTTTTCTTTTTTATCCCAGCAAAATCTCAGTAATACTATTATCCAAATAATAAGCAGCCGAATTAGGGTCTACTACATATAATTCGATGTCAAAACTCATTATTTTTGTTCGACAAGGTCGTTTTTGTAATATAAGTAATATAATATTTTTGTAAATAAGTAGTTATTCGGGTGCTAATAAACAGTTAAAAAATAAGTGGTTACAAGTTGTTAAAAATGAGGCTTACTCCTATACTTATAAGTGGTTAAAAAATAAGTAGTTACCAATATCAAATTATTTTTGTAATTAACTCCTTATAAATACGTCTTCGTTAAACAAAAATAACTAGTACTGTCGCCGAATTATAAGCAGTAAAAAATTTTAGTTCCATTATATAACCACTTATTTGGTAATGAAAGATTTTGCTGGGATGCTACTTCTCTATCATTAATATTAATAATTTACTCTCTTTTTTAAGACTTGAACCTATTTAAAAGAATATCCATAATAACATCATCACTCTTAGCTAAGTAATGGAATTTGGTTTTAGAAAAAAGGGTGGATTAATAATATTAAAACAAATTAAAAGTTCATTAATAATATTTGTTCATTCTTTGTGTGAGCTCAAATGAAAAATGAGAATAAGTTTATTTCTAAAGATAACCGGATTTAACCATAAAAGATCAAAGAGTTTGATTTATCGAATCGGAAGTTTAAAATGAAACAAGTGTTAGAATAAAATGTTCTGCAACAGAGTTTTTCAAATACGTGATACAATTCAAAATTCTGGGCAATACAAATTTGGATATTAGATTTTCATTTTAAAGATCAATTTAATTTAATAAAAAGTTTTGATTTTTAAATAATAGATTTCTTCAAAATTTTTTTAATTCGTGGCAATATAGACGAGCAAAGAATAATGGGGGGAAATTAAAATCTAAATCTTAAAACAGTTCAAAATATCGTTAACTTTGCAATGCCCGATAATTTGTCAATAAATCCCGTTTGTCACCATAACAAAGATTCACGTTGATTACTCTTATTTTTATTTAATTGTAACTTTACTTTCATATGGACCGATTGGTATAAAATTTATGAAGGGAATATAAAAAATCTTTAAGCTTGTTAAAATTTAAAATGCTTCCAAAATTTATTAGGGGACATATATGAACATATACATTTATTAAATATATGCGAATACATGCGAACGTTGCTGTCCTTTATTATAAGGTTGTACTATAGATATAAATTTATGTATGACATTCAAATTGGGCGCAACATATGTTCCTTTCTTATTCATGGCATTAAATATAATTCTATATTTGTCCAAATATGAGTTCCTCTAACACATGGAAAAATATATTCTCCCGTGTAAAAAAGTTTAGATCTGATCAGATCTTCTTGGATCTAAGTAGATAAGATTGAATCTAATTAGATCCTGTACCAGATCTCATCAAATATGATCAGATATGGCATATGTGATAATACGTTATGGCAAGATCTAATTAGATCTCGAAATTGGGGACAAATTTGAGATCTAATTAGATCTGATCAGATCTAGGCATATCTGGCGCAATTGTCCAGATCACTTTAGATTTGAACAGATTTGGCACTAGATCTGATCAGATCTAATTAGATCTCAAATTTGTCCCCAATTTCGAGATCTAATTAGATCTGGTAAGATCTACTGAGATCTGGATCTTCTAGGTTGTTTTTAAAGATAAAATATTGTGAGTGTACCGATTCAAAATTTGCAAAAAAAAAATATTTTTAAAGTTAAAAGTTACTTTAAATCTAACCCTAGAGTATGAGACCCACCGTTAACTAACAAGCTTAACTTTTAACTGTCAAAAATGCACATATAAATGATAAGGATTTAAAAATTGGATTAACTTTAATCAAGTTTATTAATTTCGCTGTCGAATAGCGCAAATAGAATTAATGGAAATAAACAATTCTTATCTCATTCTCTTCCTTCCTCAGGGAAATAAATTCTAAAGAAATAAACAATTCTTTTCTCATTCTCTTCCTTTCTCTCTTTCTAGGATCCAGAATTAGGCTTCGAGCCTTCAGCAAAACGTCAACAAATATTATCCTCACTGTATCAAAGTGATGCCGGTTCCGTAGTATCCTCCGCATATCCCTCACCAATCGATGAAGTTTTGGCTCATGAAATTGATACCAGAAGTTCTTCGGATTGTTTATCTACAGGCACAGACTTTGAAGTAGCTCACGATGATATACCCGACAGTCCTAATAGTTTAAGACATGAAGTGGTAGAGTATGTAGTTGATCATGACAGTGATAATGATGAGGTGATCCTTCACAAAAATAATGCTGAAGATGATATAACAGATGATGATGATATAAATGATATAATATCATATTCAGGCTCCTCACCCTCTAACTGTTCGACAGTTTCAACCAAAACTTCTCAAATCTATAATCCTGCCATTACACAAGTATCCACAGAAGAAGTAGATGACGCTGTACATCATGGTGAACGTACACCCGGACAAAGGTTATCTACCTCGAAGTCACAAAAGTCTAATAAAACATTATCTGCCTCTGTTATTGCACAACCAAAAGTTAAATCATTCGATGAATATTTATCGACTTACGATTGTATGACACCTGCCGCAGACCCTGAACCACCCAGACAATGTCCTTTGCCAGCCCTATCCTGGGCCAATGCTCAAGATGTTTGGCAGCTGATGTGTAAAAAAGATGAACAAGCATCTATTTTAAGAGATTGTAATATGTTGGATCATCATCCGGGTCTACAACCACGTATGCGTGCTATCTTGCTCGATTGGTTAATAGAAGTATGCGAGGTATATAAACTACATCGTGAAACTTATTACCTCGCAGTTGATTATTTAGATCGATATTTAAATGCACAGAAAAATGTACAAAAAACACACTTACAATTAATAGGCATAACCTGCCTTTTTGTCGCCGCTAAGGTTGAAGAAATTTATCCACCAAAAATTGGTGAATTCGCTTATGTTACCGATGGTGCTTGTCAGGAATCCGATATTTTGCAACATGAAATTTTATTATTACAAGCTTTGGAATGGAGTATAAGCCCGGTAACACCCATTGGATGGTTGGGTGTTTATATGCAATTAAATGTTAATAATCGTACACCTGCCTCGTTTCAATCTTCACAAAGAAATCAAAAAACAAACACTGCCTCGTTAATACAAAATCAGCCACAATCACCTGCCTTTACAAATAATAATTCAATTGCCACAAGAAATTGTGAAGTTGATGATGCGTTTATATATCCACAATTTTCGGGTTTAGAATTCGTGCAAACAGCCCAATTGTTGGATTTATGCTCGCTAGATGTGGGTGTGGGTAATTTTCCATATTCTGTTATTGCAGCAGCCGCAATTTCACATACATTTAATAGGTAAGTTAATAAAAGATATTTTTAGTTTTTTTTTTTTTGTTTCTATAGAAAAAACTATACATTTTTACAGTTTTTCCATAAAAATTAACTGTTATGAAATGCTAAGGAATTTTACTCTATGAACTTTTCTTAAAGAAAAAACTGTAATTCTGAAAACTTTTTCCATTAGAAAACTACTTAGATATTGGGAACATTTTTCCTTTAACTGTCATTTTCAGTAGATTCGACTGACAAACTTTTTCGAGTGAATTTTACAAACAGAACTGCAATTATAACTACAACAGTTATAAAATTATGATTAATTTTGAATATTTCGAAAATTCGACTACGATGTTTTCTAACCGAACTGCAGTTATTGCTGCAAATTGTTAGTTGAAGTTAAAAATCACAACTATCGATATATTCAGTAGTGATATTTTGTTTTTTTTTTTTATAATTTTGTTTGCATTTTGCGAAATATAACAACATTATGGCAGTAATTTAATAGTACAAATTGCTACTATTATAACTGAAGCTATAAGTACAAGTTTTACTGGGATTTTTTCTACAGTTATCGCCATGTTTACTACCAAAATTATGACTAAAACTATGAGTATAATTTTGACTATGGTTTTTGATGCAAATATGACTACGATTTAACTCTTATTATACTAAAACTATTTATAGTTATGACTAATTATGATTTGATTTTGGCGGCTGTGTTTACTACAGTTATGAAAGTTTTGACTACAATATTGACTACTAACGACTACGACTACTATGTTTGCAATTGTAACTACGTTTTTTACCATAGGTACAACAATTGAGTAACATTTTTATTACGTTTTCCATTACAATTGTAGACATAGGGTTAATGCAAAAATTTAAAAAAAAAATTTAATACTACGTTTATGAGTTCAAAGTTACCTACGATTTTAACTAGAGCTATCGTATTTAACCACGATTATGACTATTTTAAAAAGACAACCAGCCATGTTCTGCTCTTCACGTTAAGGTGAAAGCCAAAATTTCATAAAACTTCTTTTTTGACTTGATTTTGTTTCTTTTAAAGTTTAAGTGAATTATGTTTGTAAATTTGTCATTTAAAGGGAAAATATGGAAATCTAATCGAAAAAAATTTCTCAGTGCAGTAAAATAGTGACATAAATTTCAATCTCATTTCGATTTGAAATTGAAGCACTTTGAATTGCAGAACATAGCCGTACATTTTTAAATGTGACTATTTTAACCTTGAAAAAATCGTTTTTTATACAAAAATAATTTATTTACAACTTTTTTTTAATTTTCTTTTTATAGAGAAACAGCTATACGTTGTTCTGGCCTTGATTGGCAATCAATACAACCCTGTGCTCGTTGGATGCGACCATTTTTTGAGGTGATATCGGAGGAATCACATAATTTACATTTGGTAGAACAAAATGAACAAATTACCACTAAATTTGGTTTGGGTCATATTTGTCCAAATATCGTAACCGACGATTCTCATATTATACAAACACATACAACAACAATGGGAATGTTTGTAAGTATTACATGATTATTCTAATAAAGGGAAATTAAAGTCGAACGTGGAGTTGGAACATGTGTAAATGGGGATGCCTGTCCTGTAAATTTAGGACAATGAATTTCGAATGTTTTTGTTTTTAATTCAAACATTTTTTTGAATATCAATTGAAATCTACTGTCCCAATTTTACAGGAGAGGCGACGCGTTGGTACTTCTGTACCAAAGGGGAAACAAATCGCTGTTCGACTGCAGCTTAATTATGAAAGTTCAAAGGCACATTATTATTCAAATAATTTTGTTATAATTTGTGTCGTCTGAGTGATGTTTTTAATAATTGTTAATTTTTCTGTTTTCTTTTCTTTTTAGGATCGTGCCTGCCTTTTACAAGATCAACTATTGGCTATGGCAACAAAAATCAAACAAGAAGCTTCTCCCGCCACTGGTCTTATGTGTCCTGATGGTTTACTAACACCGCCAGCATCTAGTCGTAAACCTATGGATATCTTAGATGAAGATGATGAAAATCATTTACAACTTAAAACAAGTAATTGATGATTTTGTTTAGAAATCTTATAGATATATAAAAAAAAACTAAAAGAACATAAGACTTGGTGTTTTTAGAAAAGTTTATACACCTACACACACAAGAAGCACTGCCCCCTTATAAAGTGGTGTCTAACCGCCTCCCCCTACAAGAAAATATGTTAAGTAAATTTAATTTATTATTAACTTTAAATATTAAAAAAATCTCCCCTGTCCCCCACACACACACACAAAAAAAAAACAAAGTAATTATTCGTTTTTTATTATTTTAAGTTTAGTTTAAATTATAAATTTCTTTCTTTTTAGTGTTTATTATTAATGTAAAAAGCTATAAACAAAAAATAATTCCATCTTAATGATTCATTATTTCATAAGACTGTAGTTTATAATACAAACAAATTACACAAATTTTAAACAAGTTTTTTCTTCTCATTTGTTAAAAATAACAATTTCAAAAGTTATGCTAAAACTTAGCTTTATTAGGAGAGATTTAAATTTTGATTAAATATTTTTCATTATTGATGATCATTTTTATTCTCTACTTAAAGCTGAGTTTCAAAATTGTTTCCTATAAAAATACATATTTTTTAGATTTTTGTTTATCAAATTTTTATTATTTAAACAAAAATTATTTCAAAGGATTATTTTAGAATTTTTCATTCGTTAACCTAAAATCTGTTAAGCTAATATTTTACTGTGCAAAAAAAATCGTAACAGAAAAATCGTATTTCTTAGATCTTTTTCAATATATAAATGCCCCACGAAAAAGTATCTACATAACGTCATATGAAATCAAAGCCGTAAGTTACAAAGAAATAAAAATCTACTTTTTGATTGAATGTGATGCACCATATCAAAATACACACGCAGATGAATTTTACACTCCTGCGACTAGAAACGACGATTTTATTAACAAAATTCTAAAAACCCTAAGTGCAAGCGCAGAAAAAACTAATCCTCAGATGCTTAAGTTTCATAGCTCTGTAAATAATACAAAAATTTTAAATTTTTCTCCAAATACTAATTCGATAACAAAAAATAAGCTTAACCTAAAAAAATTTTGAAAAAATTTGGTTTATTATTCATTTTAGGAAGTTTTTTGCTTCTCCTGTAAAATTTTTCAAATATAACTTACGGCTTTTTTGAGTTCATATGACGATAAAATCATTTGTTTTTATGCAAAATTACGTGTTGTTGTTATTAAAAATCGCAACATCCCGATTAGTTTTTGTACAGCAAAAACTTATCATTTTCAGTGGTTTTCTGAAAAATTAATCGACATAAAACTACTCTTTTTTTTACATAAAATTATGAGTTTTTATGTTGGTGTAGTACATAACGAACAATTTTATGTGGATTCGTTTTTCAGAACAGCCCAATTTTTTTTTTTTTTTTGTATATTTTATAGCCAAGTTTTGTTAGACTTTAACAGAACATATAAAAATGTATAGCATTATAATCCTTTAAAAACTATATTTTCTTTTCAATTTTATGTATATAAAATTTTCCACAATTTCTTTTAAAATATAAAAAAAAATTTTCACATAAACAGACCTTAGTTAAATTTTTATATTTTATAATTTGTATTTCATTTTTTTTTTCACAGGAATATTAAGTAGACTTTTAATATTAACCATTAAGTCTTGTGCCAACATTTTTTTAATTTAATTTTTTCTTTAGTTTTATTTTAGTTAATGAATTTATTAAGTTGTTTTAGTTTAATTTTTAGTTTTTATAATTTTTTTTTATTCATTAAATTTTGTTATATAACTTCTACTAACTCAACATATCATTTCACATTTTGTTTTTAAACTAATATACTAAAACTAGCTCTATAAGTTGAGGGATCAAGAACTAAAACCACTAATTCAATTCACTTTTTTTATTATTTTCATTGATATTGTTTTAAAATTTTCATTTTTATTTTATTATTATTTGAGTTTCATAACAAATACTAACCTAAAATAATCAATGAGACACAAAGAATATTAAAGAAGATTTATAAAAAATCTTCGGAAATAACTTTAACTGCCTGTTTTTATAAAAAAAATCAGACGAATCCGTTAAGACATTTTTGTGAAAAACACAAACTTAAAAACAAAGGAATATCATATAATTTATAAAAAAAAATCAGCTAAAAACCAGTGAAATTCTTAAAGAAGATTAATAAATGGAAAGTTTTTTAAATTGAATGTTTAAATTTTATCAGAAAATAACCTTAAATATCAAAAGTTATTAAAAATCCGAAATCTTAAAATTTTACTATTACTTACATGAAAGTCAATAGTAAAAATACGAGTTAAAAAAAGAGAAAATAAAGCAAGAGTAATCGTTAAAGAGTATTGTGAAGTTGAAAATTTTGAAAATATAGTTTTAATTCGTTCAAAAATTATATTAATTTAAATAGTATTTATAACTTACACAGAACAAAGCCCGAAATTTTGTAAAAGTAATAGCAGAAGAAATGTAGGAAAATACGCCGAATAGCTTGAAAATAATTTTACTTTATGTTGTTACCCTTTAAACGAGAAAAAAGGAGATAAAAATTACAATATTCAAAATGTTGGAAACTGAGATCTGACTCTAAAAATTTACCAAAAATAAGTGTTGCTTCTTTTGAGGTTATCCATTCAATTGAGTGGTAAGTGATTTAATTTTTTACTTTAACCTAATACAATTATTTTAACTTTTTGGAGAATTTGGAACATCTAGATTTCCCAAATTCAGCGTTATTACGGTTGTCGTAGTCGTATTCAAGAGTAAGTCGAATTTACTGAAAATGAATAGCCGTTAAAATCACAACTTTTGAACAATTTTGCAATGGAATTTAGCATAAACAACACTCCGACTGTAAAAAAATGTATAATCAGAGTTAAGTTTTCTTATAATTTCCAATTTCCGCTAAACCAATTTGTATGGAGTCGAAAATTTCTACTATAAATTCAACAACCGTAACTAGTCTGTTTAATACTGCATTTAGGCTGACGGAAACTACCTAACGGAAACAAAAACGACCTATTTTTCGTACAAAACTAGTTTTTTTGTTTTTTATATATGCGTTTTGACAAGTAAAAACTAGCAAGAGCCAAAAACTAGGTAGTTTTTGTTGAGTCTAAATGCAGTATAAGAAATATACAGATTTTATTTAAATATTATTTCTTGTTTGAAGTTCAGAAAATTTTAAACAAAATTATTGCTTTTAAGAGTTTGAAAGAAATAAACAAACATATATTTTTCATTTAAAAACCATTTCTTATCCAAACTTTGCATTTAAATCCTCCAAGTTACAAAAGTTCTACAAAAATTGTGTTTTTTTAATTCCCAAATGGCAACATTAGAATAAGAGCCTTAACATACAACCCTCAAGGTTCCAGAGGATGAGAAGGGCCAAAAAACTCTTGGTGGCGTTCCAGATAGAGAATGAGAATTCCTATTCAGAGCCTATGCCCACCTTGACGTAGCTTGAAAACTATCTTCAAGCAAGGCTTATTTTTAATGAGTAAAATTTTGTATTTAAATTTACGAAATTATAAAGCTTCTATTAAAATTGTGATTTTTTCTAATTCTCAATGAGTTTAAAATTTTGTATTTAAAACCAGGATTTATGTACCCTTAAAATATTGTCCAAACTACACAGAAAAACAGTAGGCACCAACAATGGGAATTTGTAGAAGCAATCACATTTGCTTTTAAATTGAAATTTTATTTCCAACAATTTTTTTTTGTTTGAAATATTTGTTACTCGTTTATAAATTGTTATCTTTCATATAAAAATTGTTTAAAAATAAAAATTAAAAGTTACAAAAACAAAAAGATTTTTTTTTTTGATTTACAAATTTTTTTGTTGGTGTCTTTTTAAAAACTTTTTTTTTGTATTTACAAATTTGGTATGAGAAAGGTGTTTAAAAATTTAATTCGAATTTTGTAAATTCGTTCTGTGTATGATTTCTACACCGTAAAAAATCTCCTGATTCTCATATGACTAGAAATAAGAAATATTAAAAGAGCAACTTAAAGCCCCGTTAGCATACGTAGACGTAACGGCACGGAGCAGAAACTATACAGTTATAGATAAACGAAAACGTATCATATGTTTTTGGTAAAAGCTTTTAATTTTTATTCGATATTAAATTTTATCATTTTATATTGTTTATACTATCCTTTTTCATTAGTTTTTCCCATTTTTTCAATAAACATGTCATGCAATAGCAGCTGTCACTTAAATACGGAGAGCAAATTAAATTTTAACAGGTTCTTCCTGTTATTGCTTATGTGTGTTTTCCATAAGACAGGTTGAATCAGCTGATTCAACACGTTACTAATTCTACCTTTAAAATTAATTAAATTTCAATGAACAATGTTTTTTTTTTTAATTAGCTAAAATTGACGAAAAAACTAATTCAAATCAAATGTGCTATATTTATCTCTCGTGCGTTTTAATAAATTAATCTGAGAGCATTAAAAATATATATCAAAAAAGGATTTTATTTAGTTTCAAACTCAAATTAATAAAAAAAAATACATTCAGAGGCAAAAACAAAATTCAACATATAATTTATTTAACATTTATTTACTTTTTGTCTCTCTCTATCTACCTCTTTTGTTTTTCATAAACTCTCAGTTTCTAATTCAATAACATTTTAAATATAATTTTTATAAGACTTTGAGTGTAAAAATTAATGAACAAACGTATGTGAAAAAAGTATTTCGTCGCTGAGCCTAAGAAAATGGCTGTTTTTTTTCAAAAATTATTTGTGTGGCAGCTAAATTAGTTCTTTATTTTGTGTCTTGGTTATGTTTTTTGAAAGTAATTCTTTTATAAATGGAAAATTTAAAGTTTTGTTTATATAAGTGTGAAAAGTTTCGCGAAAGGCTGAAATAAAGGTCTCCTGTTTTGTAGGTCTCCACACAAAAAAAAAGTTTTTCGACAAATAACTATTTTCTTAGGCGCAGCCATGATTTGCATTTTTCTTTAAATAAAAGATCGAATCTCGCTCTCTCTCTAGCTATGAGTGATTTCTGTTTGCAGATTCATGTGTTTTTTTTTTAAATTAATCGCTGATATTTTAAGTTATTCGACAAAAGAGAATTTATTTCTTTCAAACTAAAGCTTAAAAATATATCACATGTGGCAAAAATTCTGCATATTTGTAAAAATATGTTCTGATTATCATATTACTCAAACTCTCAGCATTTTTCCCTCTTAAAGTAACGTCACAATATTCCTTCACGGAGAAAATTTAGATGAAAAATAATGAAAGTGAAGAAAAGTTTCATTTATGCCTTTGAACTTCTTCATTGAGTATATGACACTTTTAATAAATATATAAATAAAATTATATTTTTGATAAAATTTTGAAAACTTGCATTGATTTAATAAAAAGTTTCAATTAACGAGTTCCAGTTCAATTTCATTGCTTTAAAAAAAATAATAAATAATGTCGTGAAGATAATTCGTTCGATTAAATGGACTTCGGCAACTTTTATCTTTGTAAATATAATTTTTTTTTCGCATTCTCTTCTATGCTATTGTATTCAATTCTATTGTTTCTCGTATATTGGATATAAAATGATTACCTTTTCTCTCTCTTACTAACCTCAAATTTTTTGTTTTACATTTTTCTTTAACGATTATATTTATATTTGATCCTTAAAAAACATGTATATTTGGCATGTCATTATTCTTTTTTCCAATTATTCAACTGTGACTTCTCTTTCACTCTATAATACTATTGTATTTTTTCTTTCATATTAGGGTTATATTTATTATCCTTGCTTACTTTGCGTATTTAATAACAGTTATAAACAAAAGCATTCTACAATTTTTCTTTGTCCTACACGCAAAGTATTTAGCCAGACGAGTTTTAATGAAAATTTTCAGTAAACTAATGAAGTTTTTTTTCACAAAGTAAATGAAAAATTTCTTTTATTTTATGCAAAAATTCATTAATATCATGCAAATAATTCTCGGTTATTTTTCTCCTTCGCTTATTAACAATTTCTCATGTTTTCGCTAAAATTATCCTCTTTTTTTCTCCAGTTTTTAAGATTTTGTGTACCATTGTTCCATTTCCACATATGCTTCAATTTAATACACAGGAACATTTGAAAATTTAGCGAAAAAGTGACATTTGTCTTTGTTTTGATTATATATAGTTTTCTCTATACTCTAAAATATTTGTGAATTTTAAAGTTTTTACCATAGTTTTTGGGCACAGTTCGTACTATTTTAAGTAATAAAGTAGGATTTATCGTAAATTTGAGAACATTCTAAAGTTAAACTTCAAAAAGTCATGCTATTTTACAACATGCTAACGTTAGCTCTTAAACTGTTAATTCCTTTATTTATTCATTAAATCGTTTATATCCTTTCTTTTTAAAGAAAGGAACGAGAGAAAATTTCTTAAAAATTAAAGTTTCCTCGCTTTTGAGTTAATTTTTTAAGGTGAACTCTCTCTTAAATTTTGTTCCACTATCTTATGCTTTAAACAACATCATTCCTATGCTTTTTACTGTTATTTGCTTTTAATTCCCTTTGCTCTTTACAACTATAGGCATCAACTCTCACTCTATATTTTATTTTTTTACCAAAAAACTCTCCATTGAAGTTTAAATGAAAGTTCAACTCCAAGTTTTATATATATTTTTTTTAATGTATGTGTGTTTCATTGATTTTTTTTATTATTTTATCTTTTTTTTTAATTTTAAATTGGTTTAATTTCAATAACAAGACGCAAGACTATAGCTGTATTTGTGTGACTCTCTATCAGTGTTATCAAGAACGATTTTGACAGTTTTTCAACGTATTCCGGCTTTCTACTGTCAAAATTGTTCGAGATATCATTGATAGGAATGCCGCACAAACACAGCTTATATACAAAAACTTCAAAGAAAGTCTACAAAATATACATCGAAGAAAAAACGGTTATGGAATTTCAAATATTATAACTATCTACATATTAACTTTTTTAAAAATAAGTTTTAAGTTTAATAATGCCATAATTTGCACAGCAAATTTTTATTAGAATAATTCTTAAAATTTATATTTTTAAATAAAATAAAAATAGACAGCAAATAAAATTTAAAGATATAAATCAATAAATAAATACGAAACAAAAAAATATTTTAAAAAACTTCCTTAACAAAACAAAAAACAAAACTACAAAGATCTTTTTAGAAATTTAGAAAAACCTGTAAAAAAATTATATAATAAAAATCATATATTTTATAAAAAATAAACCTGTTTTAAGGTTGAAAAACTAAATTACCAATAAAAATTTTTTAAACAGAAAATTGTTTAAACCCCCAAAAACATTTTGACTTTCTTATTTTCTTTTTTTTACAAATTTGCATGTTTTAATTTCGACGAAAAAAAGTTATATGAAATAGGAACATAAAATCAAATAATTTCCAAAAGAACACGCTTATAAATTTTCAGGTTTATTAAAATACTTTTTTATTAATTAATGTATATAATTTATTTTTAATCAACATATTTTTTAAATTTAAGTTAACAATTCTATAATTTAAGCTTAAAAAAATATATTCACTTTAAATCTTAAACAAAATTTATTTTAATAATTTACAAAATGAGTGCTGGAATTTTACTTTTATATTTTTTTATAATTTCTTTAAAAGAAAAATTTCTTAAATTTTTAGTTTTCTTTTTTACATTTACCCTGGACTCATTCGTTTACTTTTTTTTAGGTTCTTTGTTCATTTTCGGGTTAATTTTATTTTAGTAAAATATAATTATCGTATATAACTATTTAATCTAATTTTTAGTTATTTATAAGTTTAAAACAACAAAAAAAATCCTATAAAACTTATTAAAAAAACTCAAAACTACTACGCTTCTTTGCATTAAAAAATGTTCAATAAAAATTTATAAAATATCTCTACTTTAGTAACAAAAAATCAAAATTTGATGGTATTTTTATTTAAAAAGTTTTTGGTGTGGTATTCTGGGGGTTACTGTTTAAAAAAGTGCTTAAATATAAAAAACGCTAACAATAGTTGTTAATTTTGGATTAACCAAAATTTAAGAACCGATATTTTCAAAACGGTATTCGATATAGCAGTGCATTAAAAAGTTTAACTATAAACACAACTAAAAAAATTTTAGATTATAATTACAGGGCTGATTGCCATATATTAATTTAAAAATTTTAATGTCGGTTTTTAAAAAAAAAATAAAACAAAATTTAAGAAAAGAATTCCTAAAAATTGTGTACCTATTAACTTTTTTTCTGTTTTTTTATCTTTATTATTTACGTAAATTTGAATTAAGAGAACAAATTAAAAATATAATTTAAAAAAAAATCTGAATCCACCGTGAATGTCAGAGGGTTAAAGTTTCGACTTTGGTTGCAAATATCTCGGCTAGAGAACGTGGTGCGGTAATAAAAAATTTTATTCTTGAAAAATTCGCTTGATTTCTTAACTCAGGAAAATATGTGTTAACACAATCCTAGTCTGTAAGAAACATTTGATTACAGTTTCTAGAAAAAAAGAAGTAAAATCGTCAAAATGATATAAATTGCAAAGTATCTTGTAGTCTCTTTCAAATGCTCTTATATGCAAATTTAATAACTTTTTAAGACTACAGTTTTAAGAAATATTATAAAATCACCTGTTTTTGTTAGCTAACCAACTATATATGGCCCTAAGGGCTCAGTTGGTTTATTTGAATAATAAATAAAAAAAAAAAAGTGGTGGAAAACACTTGACCATTTCATGGCTAAGAAATATCGTAGATTTTTCTTCAGAAAACACAAAATTTTATCAAAAATTAAGTTTTATCTACAAATAATAAATAATTAAACTCATTCGCATTCTATTTTACCAAATTTTCTGTTATTTTTTTTTTATTACAAAGTAAAAATTAAAACGAAAAGTGACATTTGATGGCAGGCATCATTGCAAGAGCCACTAGCATGTCAGCGATATCATGAATTGCAATAAAATTGAATTTGAATGCCTTCACTTGAGATGAAATCATTTTGACAATTGCTTGCTGCCATTTTATTGCATGTCAAGACACTAGGTCATGCAAAGTATTTCGAATTCTTGTACATTTGATCATTTTTTTTTATAAAAAGTACTATTAGCACTGTTATCAGTGTTGCCACAAAGTTTTAGATAGTATCCCCATTTTTCAAGAACTCAATAAGTACCCTCTAAATCCTTCTATTTAAAGCCTGTTTTGAATCATAATTTCAGATTACTAACTAACTAAAATTTGTTGGCTGGGTAATTTATTTTTCTTTAAAAATGCGTTTTTGTTTAAATTAGAATAAATAATCTTAGAATAAATAAATAATTGAACTGGGGATTTAAGCTTACAAAATGGTGGGATCCGCTAATATTTGCCTGGCAGCACTAATTGTTTTCGCAAAAATATTTTTTTTGGGATTTCTGGGATAGGAGCTAAAACTTTTCTGGCAACACTTTATCTTTATATTTGACATCTTTGTTAGAGTTGTAAAAGTATTGAGTATTCCGGTACTGAGTACTCAATACTGACTGTTTTTTTGAGTACTTAATACTAAAACGGTAAAAATACTCAATACTTTTAAAGGTGCAATTTTCCGTAGAAATGTGTATTTATCGTATGAAAATACAACTCTGAAAATACAACTCTATTGTGAAGCAAAGAAATTTATATCGAATTTTTGGGAAAAATTATTTAATTAATTTATTTAAAATGTTTTAAATTAATTAAAATGTAAGTAACAATAGTTATTTAACACGTGTATTTGAATTGTTATTATTTTTCCTAATAAATACGAATTCATAACATTTTTATTTTTAAATTCAAAAAAACCGTCAAAAGTATTGAGTAGTATCGAGTACTCAATTGAAAAGTATTGAGTGGCGCCAACAACCCGAATTTAGTAGTGAATTAATTCAGTAAGGAATTAATTCACTTTTTTTCCGTTCGATTTATAAAATTGAACTTGTTCACCAGTGAATTAAATCATTTGATTTAATAAAAAGAACTATTGAAATTGAATTAATTCGAAACAAAATAAATCGAACGAAAGCAAATATGAATTAATTCCATTCAATATATGGTGCTTAGTGAATTAATTCATCGAATTTTTAATTCAGAATTGAATTAAAGAACTAATTCTTCAAAGCTATGGTCACCGTTATCGTTATAATACTGTTATCGCTAAAATACCGTTTCAAATTGAATACCGTTAATAATACCTCTAAAAATTTATTATTATTTTTATATGGAGTATAACAGTTTTTCACGTGAAACTCAAACAACTTACGGTGCTTTAGTGTATTTTTACTCAAAAATTTCTTTAATATGTTCATAAAGCCGGGAATACACTAAGGAATATTCGTGAAAAATTGCCATTTTTTACGAATGTTGATTTGTGTATGTTAATGTTCGTGTTGACATTCGTGCAATTCGTGTTTACAAAATTTTTTGATATTTATTGTTCCCTACTCAATGTTTCTTGATGTATTCGCCGCTTTTGGCTAATTGCTACACTACAATTTTTTCCGCTAGGGGCAAAATAAAATCGCTAAATCTGACTAGAAAATCGAAGCTTGGCAACAGTGCGCGTGCAGTGGATTGAGCTCGTGTGTTTTTATTAAATATTTGCAAATAAATTGAATTAAAATTAAACATAATTAGTTTTTTAACACCATTATGGCTGACGTAGATGAATTATTTAATTGTTTTAATGAAGAAAACGAAGAAACTTTCATAGAACCATCGGTGGCCGAGGCAAAGGCACCCGTTGTAATAAATGATGAGAAGGAAAAAATGGAGGAAGAAAGGTTGGAAAATGAAGTAAATATAAGCTACATTTATTAAATTTTACAATATTTATTTACAGTCCCATAAAAAATGTAGAAAAAAGACCCAACAACGTTGATACACAGGCAGAGGAAAGTAATAAGCGTGCTAAAATAACGGAATCAATATTGGATGATATTTGTGTTGATGCTTTACGTTCACGCATCTCAGTACATGTCATACAATCTCCCGACTCTTGCACACACGAAGTGGCCGTTTATCCCGGTCAAGATTATATCCCATTACAACCGTTTTCTGGTACTCCAGCTAAGGAGTATCCCTTTGTCTTGGATCCTTTTCAAAAAGAAGCTATTTTATGTATTGACAACCAACAAAGTGTATTGGTATCGGCTCACACTTCCGCTGGTAAGACAGTGGTGGCGGAATATTCCATTGCAAAGTCTTTAAATGGCAAACAGCGTGTCATCTATACTACACCCATTAAAGCTTTGTCCAATCAAAAGTATCGTGAATTTAGTGAAGAATTTAAAGATGTTGGCTTAGTTACCGGTGATGTTACCATTAATCCATCTGCTTCCTGTCTTATTATGACCACAGAAATTCTTCGTAATATGTTGTATCGTGGTAGTGAAATTATGCGTGAAGTTGGTTGGGTTGTATTCGATGAAATCCATTACATGCGTGATAAAGAACGTGGTGTTGTGTGGGAAGAAACTTTAATTCTTCTACCCGACAATGTAAGATATGTTTTCTTATCGGCCACTATACCAAATGCTCGCCAATTTGCCGAATGGGTTTGTCATTTGCATAAGCAACCCTGTCATGTTGTCTATACGGATTATCGTCCAACACCATTGCAACATTATATATTTCCAGCTGGTGGTGATGGCATACATTTGATTGTCGATGAAAAGGGACAATTTAAGGAGGATAATTTTAATACAGCTATGGCTGTATTACAAAATGCAGGTGAGTTTAATGTCATGTTTCTCGTACCTCAAAGTATTTAATTGAGTATTCCGTGAAAGTTGCATATAGGATCTCATTTATATAAAAAATTTGGTTAAAAAAATATTTTAAAATTTAGAAAAGTTTTCGTAGTTTTTGTTTTTTAATATAATGTGCGTTCCCGTACGTTACCGCTGGTTCCCGCGGGAACCCAAAACAGCCCAAACAACAACAATTTCCACAAAATTTTGAGTACGGGATCTCCTTTGGGCTAGTTTGGGTAACTCCGGTAAAGTACGGGAACAGACATAGTTTACGAATCTTTTGTATATTCTACGAAATTATTTTTTTTTTTTAAGAGGAGCAACACAGGAAATTCTTCCTATTAACGTGTTGCTTCCTTTCGAAAGGGGATAGAGAAGTGAAAGATGAAGGGCTTCAAATATAGATACACACTGTAATTGCGCGAGATGTTGAATCTTAAGCGGACATACATTCACATTTTTGTGAATGTATGTGTGCGTGTTGACATCGTGCAATTCGTGTTTACAAAATTTTTTGTTCCCTACTCAATGTTCCTCCGTGTATTCTCCGCTTTAGAACAGTTGTTGCGCGCCATCTGATGAAAAGTTGGCGAACTTTGTTGAAGCTGTTTAGTTCATAGCCCTGTTATATTATTTTACTTCGGTGGGGTTAAGTGTTATGGGAACACCAAAGGAGGACGCTGCGATATGTATGAGGGACGGAAAAAACTCATACATATTATTTTTCATAAATTGATGTTGCCTTGGTTGGGGCTCGAACCAGCAACCATACGTGTAACAGTCCAACCATTACACCACAGCGCTAACCATTACACCACAGCGCCCATAAGTTTAGGCAAGAATTGAGTAAATTTGCGAAACTAACGAAAATCTTTTTTTTTTATTTAGTTATATTTATAATTTTAATTTTAAGGACCGATTACTGAATGTCCAGTCAAAATTAGACGTCAGTTAAATTAAAATTTCATATGAGAAATAACAAATGTGTCAATTAAATTCCCAGTTAGCAAATTGAACATTCAGTAACCGGGACTAAATGTACTTGTGCAGTAATAAACTTATATATACAAAAATTATATATACAAAAATTTAGTTACATTTCCGCGGTTTCGATTAAAACCGAACAGCAAACTCTATAACTAATACATATATATATGTACAGTGAGGAGCAAAAGTGTAACAGGGTTAACATGGTTCAGATTTTGCTTAAAATTTTTAACTATGAAAGAAAATCCAATAATTATTTCTAGCGTTATTTATTTATTAACTTGTTCTAATTAAAAAACAAGAAAAAAAATTTAACTATTTTATTTAACTAGGGAAAAAAATCATGGATGGTAACCGAAACGATGCGGTTATCGGTAAGGGTAACGCTATTTTAGATTATTTCGGTAACGGTATTTTAAGGGTAACGCTATTTCATTTATTTCGGTACCGGTATTTTAAGGATAACGGTTTTTTAGTTATTTCGGTAACAGTATTTTAAGGATAACGGTATTTTGATTATTTCGGTAATGGTATTTTAAGGTTAGCGATATTTCAGTTATTTCGGTAACGGTATTTTAAGGACACCGGTAGTCAGTTATTTCGATGCATCCCGCAATTTTTTTTACAAAAAACAAACGAGATTAAAAACAAACCCAATTTACCAACTTAAAGTACGAAAAATACTCAATACCCACGTGCAATTACCAAAAGCGGAAAACTAAAAATAACGGTAACGGTATTTTAGGGGTAACGTTATTTTATTTATTTCGGTAACGGTATTTTAAGGGTATCGATATTTCCTTTATTTCGGTATCGGTATTTTAAGGATAACGGTATTTCAGTTATTTCGGTAAAGGTATTTTAAGGATAACGGTATTTCGGTTATTGCGGTAACGGTATTTTAGGGGTAACGGTAGTCAGTTGAAAGGGTTTTGAATCGATAACGGTATTTTAGCGGTATTGCCTGCCAACCCTGAAAAAAATACATTTTTCTATTTAAAGAAAAATGTTACACTTTTGCACCCAGTTAATTTTTGATAATTTTCTTTAAAAATTTTAAATATAAATTCAAAAATCATTAAATTTTTGCTATTTTTCTATGCATTTGTATGAATTGTTGCAAATTATTGCATTTATCTCTTCAAAAATTAGGTGGCAAATAAAATTTTCCTTATTGTTCAGGTCGCAAGCCCATCTTGGGGTATGGCACTATTAACCATGTTGATTTTTTTAGTAAAGCCAAAAATATTTAACGGGACAATAGAATGGACTATTTGACATTCAAAAATTTTTCGATTGGATTACTTTCCCTATTAAATAAAATATTTTTGAAGACTATGTATATTGCAAGTTTGGCCCAAATTCTACATATTTGGCAAAAAAAAAATGCCTTATTTTTCTAAGGTAGCTAGTAAAATCAATCCTCTAATTCTAAGCCATTACTTTTTATTCAATATACTGTCAATTTAAAGCTTCGGATGACGACCATTTTAATTAGGGCGCCTAAAATTGTAATGAACATGAATTTATTAAATAATTGAGCTTAATAAATTCATCAATTTCAAAGGTCGAATATTACTTCAAAATTTATATTGTAATGAACATGTCAACAGCTTTCATGGTTTGGGGCTACCTGTATGGTAGTGTTATCAGAATTATTACTAAACTAGTAATATGAACCAGTTTTGTATACAAAATTATTTACTGCCATATTTTTAAATAAAATATATAAAAATAATATGCTTTTAATTCGTTTATCGACCTTATGACGTTTCCCCCAAAAAGAGGGCTTCAAACATAGAAACTTGTAGCAATCTATTTCAGGATATGGGGCTACCTAGTAAAATGGGTTTCATCTGATGTTCTATATTGACGGTATATCAAAGGAAAATGAATGGCACAAAATTTAGTAACCGAACTTATTAGCTATCATAGCAAACTATCACATTTTTTTTTCGAAATGTGTAGAACTGTGCCCAAATTAAAAAATTCAAAAGTTATCTAAAAAAATTTTTTAGTAGGAAAAGCAACCCAAACAGCACGTTTCTCAATAAAAAATAATCCGTGCTATTTCCCGACATGAAATACATTTAATACTTTTGGATTTAAAAAAATGTCCAGCATGATAAACATAGTCAGTCCTTAAAAAGGGCTTGCGACCTGAACAATAGGGAAATACTACTTAATACTCAGTTTTTCACCAGATAAATGGAATATTTTCCCAACTACATATAAAAACCGGAAAAATGTTATGATTTTTTAAGTTAATATTAAAAATTTCTTAAGAAATTTATCAAAACTTAACAGGGTGCAAAAGTGTAACATTTGTCATAATATAGAAAAGTGTCTTCTTCTTTGTTAATTAAAATACTTTAAATATTGTTGTTGATTTCTAATTAGAACATGTTAATAAACAAATAAATTTAGACAAAATTATTTGATTTGGTTTCGTAGTTAAAAATATAAAGAAGAATATCTGAACAATGTGCACCCTGTTACATTCTTGCTCCTCACTCTATATATTCTAAATGTGAGGCAAATTGGATGCTATAACTACAATGATAAATAACATTTTCCTAAATATCTCGACTTCATCGCCACCTACCGGGTCAAATTTAAAAAAAAAATTCACTCCACATTAAAAATATTCATTCTGAATATGGGCCAAATCGGGCCATATATAAAACTACAAATAATATATATAAATATATCTCGACCGCAGCGCCACCTACCAAAATAGAAATTTTTTTCTAAAATTTTTTTGTACCACAACTAATCCATGTATTCCCATATCCATATTCAGAATGGGACAAATCGGACCATAATCATAACTAGAGATTAGCACGTGAGCAGAATTTTGCGTGATTCGCGTGAATCACGCGTAAGTGAAATCATAATTTACTCTCGTGAACGTGAGTGAGTGTGGGCAAAAAAAATTTCTTCATGAGTGAGTGTGCGTAAGCCAAAGTTTTGCGTGAGTATGCGTGAGTCGAATTTTACCAAATTTTGATTATTTTGTATTTTTGGTTTTTTAAAACAATAAATAAATGACAAAATTGCATACCCATAACAATTTTTAGTTTAAAACTCACAATTTACCTTAATTTTGATATTTGATTTTTTCCACATGAACGTGAGTGCGAGTTCATAAACTTTCTTCGTAAGTGATTGTGCGTGATTGAAATTGTTCTCTCGTGAGCATGAGCGAGTATGAGTCAAATTCCATTCACGTGCCCATCTCTAATCACAACTACAATTAATATAATTTTTGCAAATATCTTGACTTCAGCGCCACCTACTGGATTAATTTTTGTGACAAATATTTATTCAACATAACATACATTCTGAATATGGGCCAAATCGGGTCATAAATACAACCACAAATGATATTTTTATATAGTCGACAGTAGCGTCACCTACCGGGAAAAAATTGCACATACTTAAGGTGTGAATATGGGTTCTATTCATTTGGTGTTATTTCACTGATGCTATCACAAACATACACACAAAGACCTTGTATATATTAAGATTTTACCAATAACTTTTATATCACTTCTTTTAATCTTCTTTTAGGCGAAGCTGGTAAAGGTGATCAAAAAGGACGTAAAGGTGGCTTCAAGGGTGTTAATGCAGGACAATCGAATATCTTTAAAATTGTTAAAATGATAATGGAGCGTAATTTTGCACCCGTTATTATATTTTCCTTTAGTAAAAAAGATTGTGAAGTGTACGCCATGCAAATGGCTAAACTAGATTTTAATACTATCGAAGAGAAAAAACTCGTGGATGAAGTATTCAATAATGCATTGGATGTGCTCTCTGAAGAAGATCGTCAACTGCCACAGGTAGAAAATGTATTGCCACTATTGAGACGTGGTATTGGTATACACCATGGTGGTTTATTGCCCATCTTAAAAGAAATTATAGAAATTTTATTTGGTGAAGGGCTATTGAAGGCACTCTTTGCTACTGAAACTTTTGCTATGGGTCTTAATATGCCGGCTAGAACGGTATTATTTACGGCACCACGAAAATTTGACGGTAAAGATTTTCGATGGATATCATCGGGAGAATATATACAAATGGCAGGACGTGCCGGTAGACGTGGTTTGGATGATAAAGGTATTGTTATACTTATGATAGATGAAAAAGTATCCCCAGCAGTGGGTAGAGGTATTGTGCAGGGTAAAGCTGATCCTATTAATTCTGCTTTTCATTTGACCTATAATATGGTCTTGAATTTGTTGAGAGTAGAAGAAATTAATCCCGAGTATATGTTAGAACGTTCTTTTTTTCAATTTCAAAATCAATCAACTATACCGAATCTGTATAAAGAAGTCCAAGAAAAGCAACAGGAATTGGATAAAATTAAAGTTAATGAAGAACATAGTGTAGCTTCGTATCATCATATACGTGAACAGTTGGATTCTTTGAGTAAACAGTTTCGTAAATGGATTACTAAACCAGAATATTTGGTGCCTTATTTACAACCAGGACGTTTGGTTAAAGTTAAGAATGATACCGATGAATTTGATTGGGGTATTGTGGTGAATTTTAAAAAACAAACTAATAATGCTAAAAATCCTCTCAAAGCTGAGACCGTAGTAATTGTAGATGTTCTATTACATGTCACTGAGGAGTCAGCTAAAAATGATGAACCCAAACCTTGTAAACCAGAACAAAAAGGTAACATGGAAGTTGTCCCTGTGGTACACAAACTTATATCACAAATATCTTCATTAAGAGTTTACTATCCGAATGATTTAAGACCAGCCGATAACAGAAGAAGTGTTTTAAAAACCATAAGCGAAGTTAAGAAAAGATTTCCTAAGGGTCCTCCTCTTTTAAATCCCATTACAGAAATGCATATTAAAGATCCAGAATTTAAAAATATAGTCGATTCCATAGATAAATTTGAAGAACGTTTATTTGCTCATCATTTGCACAATTCACCAGAATTGGATCGTCTTTATTCGCGTTATACACAAAAATTAAAAGTTCTCGAACAACTGAAAGCCGCTAAAGCAAAATTAAAAGAAGCTAGATCTCTCTTACAAATGGATGAATTAAAACATCGCAAGCGTGTACTAAGACGTATGGAGTATTGTACTGCCCAAGATGTTATAGAGTTCAAAGGACGCGTGGCATGTGAACTAAGTTCGGCTGATGAACTTTTAATGACTGAAATGATTTTTAATGGTGTATTTAATGAACTAACTACAGCCCAATCGGTAGCCTTATTATCGACTTTTGTTTGTGATGAAAAATCATCGGAAACTCCCAAATCCACTGAGGAGTTATCAGGTCCACTACGTTCCATGCAAGAATTGGCTAGACGTATTGCAAAAATATCCAATGAATGTAAACTTGAGCTGGACGAAGAAACTTATGTGGAGAAATTTAAACCTTTCCTAATGGATGTTGTTTTGGCTTGGTGTAAAGGTGCCTCTTTTCTAAGTGTCTGTAAAATGACAGATATATTTGAGGGTTCCATTATTCGTTGTATGCGTCGTTTGGAAGAGTTGCTGCGACAAATGTGTCAAGCTGCTAAAACTATTGGTAATACTGAATTGGAAAATAAATTTTCTGAAGGTATACGCCTGCTAAAGAGAGATATTGTCTTTGCTGCCTCTTTATATTTGTAAGAATATACATTGTTTTTCTTCCTCCTATTTGCCCTTTTAAAGGATTCGGTTTCTTCTGTAGTTTTAATTTTAATTATAACGATTTTATAATCATGACTCGGCCTGAGTCTGTTTTAATGTAATATTTGAACTAAATAAATATTTTACAGATTTATTTTAATTAAACAAAAGTGTATTTGGCTGAGGAATGACTTTTAACATCCATTTTATCAATAGGCTGTAGAATGGTATGAAATTTATAGGCTGTAGAATGGTATGAAATATAAATGAAAATTTTTTTTAGTCTACTTTAAAAACAGACTAAAATTGAGAAGTAATTGTTTAAAAACGCCAATTTTTCACTCTATTAGTAAAATCTATTTTTAATTCATATGAGCCAATCGACAGCTAGGCATTTTTACTAAAAATCAATTTTTGCAAAATTTTACAAACTAGTTCACCTTATATATCCTTTAAATTTCAATGGATTTGCCGTAAGAGTTATATTTATTTGTAAATTTCGAAACAAAAAATATCCTTTTGTATGCAGGTCTATTTTTCGACATCCTTATATGACGGCAAATGTAATTTTTAACACCGCTTTAAAAAAAAAAAACTGTGAAAAATTTTCAAAAGTGTGATTTTTACTGTTATTGCTGTCTTATCCACACATAAAGCGGTGTTAAAAATTTGTATTAACAGTCATATTAGGATCATATTGAACAATTTTCGACCGCTTTTCGTTCTAAATTCCGGTGGTGCACTCAGAAAAAGAATTTGTTATTTTTGAAAATTTAATAAAAAAAGCAGTCGAGTTTGAAATGGCTTTATCATATCAATTGGCATATCCAATGTACATTGGGCATATCTAAAAGTAGTATGCTTTTTGAAAAATATAAATATTATACATATGTGACCTTCTCCGAGAAAAGGGACCTAGTGTGTCAAAAAACGGGAACTTGGTAAAATCGATAAAAATGAGAAAAACATTAAAATTTGAAACTTTAAATGCGTTCTTCTCAAAACTTCATTTTCACACACTAGGTCCCTTTTCTCGGAGAAGGTCACATATACATATGTTCTTTAAGAAACTTTTAATCTGGGGGCAAAAGAGTCTTCTTGGTATCATTTTGACCAAAAAATTACTTAATTTACATTTTTTTAATTGTCAATTTTAAAGGCGTGCCATTTTAAGAATGAAAAATATATTGCATTGACATTTTCTTTGTGAAATAAAACAATTAGTTGCAAATATAATTAAAAATTAAAAAAAATCGGAGTTGATTTGGCTCCGACATCGGCCAGACCAGGTTATTCGAAAATCTAATTTAAATTTTCAAATATGAATAACTTTTATACTTTATGAAATATTCCACATGTGTAGGCATTAGAGGGCTGAATGAATGTCTTACAAGACATTCTCTTGCATGCGCTGATGAGAGATTTGACGATTTTTAATACTAAATATAACAAAAATTTACCATTTTACTTATTTGTAGTTATTTACAAGATGATAAAATTCAGATCATTACAAAAAAAAAAAAAAAAAAAAAACAGAAAACAAAAAAAATTATTTTGGTGTTGTATAAGAAAATGTTTTGTGAATGTCTTGCAAAACATTCATACTGGCCTCTAGTAGGCATGTTTATTGTAGGCATTTACTAGCAAATTATAAACATGTTATCTTTTTAAAAATTGGTTAATAAATCGAAAATGGCAACCTTTAAAAATTTTCACGTGCTCGAGGTGACTCACTTTGGGGTCCAGTGGAACAGCTAAGTGTTTGCGGTATCGGCCTTCAAAACTTAAGCTTGAAATTACATTTGCTAATTTTCAATATGATGATTCTCAATATAAAAATTTTAAGAGCCCTTGTAAGATTTTATTTCGTGAATTTGCGTAATTCACGTGAATTGTGAGTAAAACCCGAATTTACTCACATGAACGTGAGTGAGTGCGAGAAAAAAAAATTTCTTCGTAAGTGATTGAAATTTTTCTCTTGTGACCGTGAGTGAGTGTGAGTCAAAATCCACTCACCTGCCCATCTCTAATCATAACCACAATTAATATAACCCACTGGTGAAATTTTTTCGTTCTACATAACTACAACGATAAATTGTATTTTCATATATATCTGGACTTCAGCGCCACCTACCGGGTCAATTTTTTGTGATTATTCCACGTAACTAACATACATTCTGAATATGGGCCAAATCGGTTCAAAAATACAACCACAAATGATATTTTTATATAGTCGACAGTAGCGCTACCTACCGGCTTAGCTTAGTAATAAACTGTTTGGCAGATTGAAACAGATTTTGTTGGCACAAAAATTGAACCCATCCATTCAAATCAGTCAAGTCCAGAGTACCGATTCTAAATAGTTTGCAAGAGGTGAAGTGATAAAAACTGTCATTTGTTATCATTAATTTTTAATGAGTGAAAAATATTTTTCACGGCTTCACAGCTTCACAAATCATTCGGAATCGGTACACAGTAAGAATTTCTCACAAGGAAAGACTCCCAACGCGGACCGGCAGATCTTAATGAGCTTCGGATATGTTGTAAAGGAGAAAAATTTAAAGGACACGTATTTTTTTTTAGCTGCCCAATCTCGTATTTAAGGGTTAAAAAATGGGGTCAAAAATGGCCCAATTTTTCGTTTTTTCGGTTTATTTAATATTTGTTCCAAAGTAACTACAGGAAATTTTGGTGTCGTACGAAAGGTATTTCAGAGGCCTATTTATGGATATATAAAACATGATCAAGCATGCTTATTTGTTTATAGCATAGCACAAAACATGAAAATTTTAGGTGGTTTTGTATGGGGACGCATACAGGGTTAAGGGCCAAATTCACATATATTATTCCTTAAACAATTTAAGTGAGGGGGTGTTTCGGCTTTTTTCGATATTCGGTCTACTTCGGGTTTCAGATGAATTTTCCCGAAGGTCTATATTTTTAAATATTTGGGAACCCCTGACTACGTAATATATGCAATATGGGTATCAAACTTTTTCTTTTTGAGAGTACATTCCTGTTATTTAAAAATAATTTAATATTTCATAAATTTCAGACATGTCCCCGTACAAAAAAGTATGAAAAACGGACAAATAACTTTTTTGGTTGTTATACAAAATGCCATGTCTTTCTTTATCAGCTAATGCAGTTTTCAATAAGTTTTCCACCGATATATAATAGGTTCATTCGATTACCGGATAATTTGTACAAATTTGTACAAATTTTTACTGGATGGCGTTCGTTAACACAAATACTCAGTAACAGAGAGAATAAAGTGACAGTTCTATGATGAGAATTTCTAAGTCTTCTTCTTTTTCTTGCAAATTTTTACTGGATAAATTTTTCTCAGTAAGAATTTGCAAGCAGAAAAAAACATGTTTTGAAAACATATGTTCTTTTATTGAAAGCAAAAAAAAAAATATTTTACAATTATGTTATTTTATGGAAATTCAAAGCAATGAAACTTTCAACACAAATTATGGGAAAGATAAGAAACCTTGTAAAAAGTTTCTGCTTAAGATTTAACATCAAAAAATATCGTCTTCCATAGCGACCAGATAAAATTTATTTGTATATTTGGTGTTGTAATCAGCTGTGTCTACAAACTTGCAAATTATTGCAAATTTTCTGTTCGCGTACATGTTTGGGAAAATTTTATTTTGAGAGTAAATCTTGTCTTACTCTCTGTAAGTTTGTACTGAGTAATTCTTACTGGACTTGACTGAGAAAAGTAATCGAATGAACCTAATACTAGGCAAATATAGTAAATACAAACATACATATTCGTTAAAATATATTCTAGGAGTACTTTCAAAAATTAACCCCTAAATTCATAAACGCTTTGTAAAATTATAGGAGGTTTATTGAACAAATTTTGTATGAAAATGACGTTTTGTAAATCTGCTATAACTTTACAAAGCATTTATGAATTGAGGGGTAAAAATCTAAATCAAATAATGTCTTTAAAGTTTAAATGCTCGCTATTTCATAACCGTTATCCCGATTTTGATAATTAATACCTAATTTTAAAGAGAAAAACCGAATTTTTTAAGTTGTTGAAAATATGTTAAAAAAATATTTATCAAATATTTTTTATTCACCTTTTTCATTTTGTGTTATCATTTTGAATATATTTCACAATATTATGTTGTTTTTTTGATTAATAAAATTTCTATTAAAACCAAAAATTAGACTACAAAATTTCCTTTAAAATAATTTCTATACTAATTGTAAAAAATCAAATACATTTTTTTAATTGTTTAATCTAGGGGTGCATATATAAAAAAAATGTTACTTCAAGTAAACAAAAGATATACAGACGAACGGACGGACAGACAAACGGGCGTACATTGCTAAATCGAATCAAAAAGTGATTCTGAGTGGATCAGTATACTCAAAGGTGGGCCTAAGTCTAATATTTTTTTTGTACAACGACATCAATACAAACTTAATATACCCTGTCCACGTAGTTGTGTATGCATCACGGTACTATTTGGTATGGGAGCTTACTTAAAATACGTATTTTCCTTATTTTTCCATTAAGGTTTTATTTTCCTGTATCATGTTACATATATGTTTTCGGAAAGCTATTGAAAACTGCTGTAGAAAGACATGGCATGTTGTATAACACCCAAAACACACCCTCACTTAAATTTTATAAGGATTAATATATGTGAATTTGGTCCTTAACCCTGTTTTGTGCTATGCTATAAACAAATAAGCATGCTTGATCATGTTTTATACATCCGTAAAAAGGCCTCTGAAATACCTATCGTACGATACCAAAATTTCCTGTAGTTACTTTGGAACAAATATGAAATAAACCGAAAAATTAAGCCATTTTTTTAACCCTTAAATACGAGATTGGGCAGCTAAAAAAAATACGTGTCCTTTAAATTTTTTTCTTCTACAACATATCCGAAGTTCATTAAGATCTGCCGGTCCGCGTTGGGAGTTTTTCCTTGTCAGTACAAACTTACAGACAGTGTGTTCGTTTACTCGAATTTCTTACTACTTTTACTACAATTGGAAAATTTTGTTTACGTTTTGTATTGAATTTTTCCAGCTGTAGTAAAAGTAGTAACTTGTAGTAAGTAAACGAACAAGCTTAGGGAGTAAGACTTTATTCTCAAAATAAAATTTTCCAAAACGTACGCGAACAGAAAATTTACAACAATTTGCAAGTTTGTAGACACAGCTGATTACAACACCAAATATACATACAAATAAATTTTAACTGGTCGCTATGGAAGAAGAGAATTTTTTATGTTAAATCTCAAGCAGAATTAAGCCTTATGCATTAAACACATAGACGACTGCAGCTACACGACTACACGACTACAAATGCTGCTGGCTGCAATTGTAGTCGTGTAGTCAGCTACTTAATTTTTTTGAAAACGACAGCAACATGTAAACAGATAATCCTAAATATTTGACATTTTGATAAATATTAATCTTTTTTGGTTTGTGCTTCTAAAATAATGGCTTAGGAATATTTTGTTAATTTTGTAAGATCCATTTTTTTTTACAAAACATCACAATAAAGTTATTTCCAAATATAAATTAATGAAACCTTCAAACAATTGTAAAATATAAACAGCTGTTTCTTCAGTGTTCCCAAAACGGTGATTTTCTAGTCAGAACTAGCGATTTTATTTCGCCTCTAGCGGGAAAAATTGTCCTGTTTTACATATTTTGTTATATTGTCAACACTATTTTTGTTTTGTAGCCAACAAAAATAGAAATTATCCTAAGTTGACTACAGCGGCAAAAGTAGTCGTGTAGCCGTGTAGCTGTGTTGGTGTCAAAATAATCGTTTTCATATAAACGTGTGTATTTTATTTTTGACAGGCTGTAGTCGTGTAGCTGCAGTCGTCTATGTGTTTAATGCTTAAGAAACTCTCATCATAGAACTGTCACTTTATTCTCTCTTTTTTTCTTTCTGTTTACTGAGTATTTGTGTTAACAAACGCCATCAAGTAAAAATTTGTACAAATTATCCAGTAATCGAATGGACCTAATTTAAGATTTATCACAGACTCCTTAATTTTTAGGTATTAAAAAAGTGTATCTTTTTCAGTTTTAGTCAATTTTAGCATAAAATTAAAACAGAAAATGCAGATTTTTTTTTTTGATAAATTAAGTAACATGAAATGTTTACGGAAGGCACAAATTCACATATTGGATATTCGGTTTATAGCAGATTATTTAATAACGAAATCGTGAAAAAAGGGAAATTTAAATTTTAAAAACGCATATAGGGGATATTATCGCAGCTGTGAAAACGTGCATTATATCAAATTAAAGAGCATATTGCAATTTTATATTTTTTTGCAAAAATTTAATTTTCCTATAAAATTGTTTTTGCAGATATTTCTTAAACTATAGCTAATTTTAAAATTTTATGGACATATTCGTGATCTGCATCCCAAATGCTATTAGCAATGAAATGGGCTTACAACAAACCCCGATGCATCAAATTTTTCTTATTTTGTTGTACTGTGTAATTAATTATAAGTCAAGAATGTCGTTTTTAAAAATTTCACTTCAAAAAATATTAGTTAGTGAGCATATTTAAAGCTTGAACACATTTTTCGTATAAATTTAATATGATTTCGAAGTGCAATTTTGTAACGTTTTACTTTTGCTTCTTTAGGTTTTTTACGTTTTCGTAAATTCTAAAATGTTTAAAAAAAATTTTTTTGTGGTAATTTTGTGCGCCAACTGCTAAATTTTGATATAAGTTGCCATTTATAATTTAAAAAAAGAAGATCGCGGATAAGAATTTAAAATTTTAATTTTTTAGCAAAAATTACGTTTTGCTAATCAACCAGAAAATGATTGAATTTACCACCAAAAGGCGTTTAAAATGTAATTTTTTTTAGTGAAAGAGTTGAAGACAGTTTGGGAATCCTTTCGAAGCACTATTAAAAAGCTTTTATGAGTTAAAGCTGCTCAAAATATCAATTCCACTCTGGTTTTTGAAAGTGGAATGAAAACGATTTTCTTTCGTTTTACGTTTTCTGGAGAAGCTGTTAACGTTTTAAGTACCACTTTAAAGCCTGTAGGGTACTCTATACTTTCCAAAACGTTTAATTTTCAATACAAAATTATCATTTTAGGAAAAAAATTGCGAAAACAAATCAATTCCGAAAAAACATGTGACATGCCTGTATGTTGGAAAATCAAAACTTTGTATGTTTAAAAAACTGTGTTTCATTTAAAAAGTCACGGACTTATTAATTTACCCTCGTATGTTTATTTTTACAATAAGTATAGAGTTTCTTTAAAAATTACACAGATAAAAGGTAGACATCACAATATAAAGACAACAGACAAAATACACAAAATGATTGTACAAATATACGGCAAAAATGATTTATTTAATAAAAAGAAATGAAAAAATTAATGTAAAATAAATGATAATAAACATGTAAATTGATAACTTAAACTAACATTTATAGTAATAATATAATTATTAATATTAAACTAAATCAAGGAAATATTGTAAATCTATGATCATTAACATTTAAAAACACAAATAAATTATGTAAAAAATATACACAATAAACACAAATGAACATAAATTAAACAATAAATACACATATAAAACAAATTGGACGGATTTCACTGATATATGCGATAATTTGAAAAAATTATCATTAAAAATATACAAAAAGAAAACATAAACTTAAAATTAATAAATCTTATTAATGCAAAAAAAAAGATAATGAATATATAATATTAAAAATTATTGAACTTTATTTACAATATAAAATTTTATTAAATGCCTTAAGAAAGATATTTTATTAACTAATTAAAATGTTAATTGGAATGTCTTGATATGGATTGTATTCGTGGGGTTGATATTTTTCATTTTGTTATACATATTTATATACTAAAATTTCATTTGATACTGATTTCTTAATTAAAAAAATATATAAAATAATTTGAGATCTTAAAGATCTTTCATTGTTTTTAAATTACTTAGTATTGTCATAATTATAGATATTAAAAAGATTTTTTCTTAAAAAACAATAAACTTTATATATCAAGATATTTTCTGATTTGCACTTAAAATGCAAAAGGGCGTAACAACACTTTTTATTTTTTTTTTTTTACAGGAGAAGCAAAAACCTTTGTAAAATTAAAGATACAAACTTTAGATTTAAAGGGCATATTTTCTTCTCTTGCTTAAAACACGACTATAGTCTTATTTCTATGTATAAGTTTAAAATTTTGTAGGAAATTGGCCTCGAACTAAATTAATAAATTTCTAATTTTGTAGGGACATTTTATTTAGTCTAGTGAGTGCATCATAATTAATCAGAAACTCCATTTCGATTTTTTTTTTGTTTTTACGCACTTTTTGTATTTTAGGTGACGATATAAAGAATTCAAAACGATTACATATATTAAACAAAAAGAACGTTATTTTAATTCTTAAGGTTATTTTTACTAATTAAAACAACTTTATAATTTAATTTATTTTAAAACCACTAAAATTTTTTTTTAAATACAACAATATTAGAATTATTTTTTTTAATATCTATCTATTTATAAGTTAAAAAATAACGACTGCACAACGAATGAACAACTTTCCCTTATGGGAATTTGTGTCTGAAAAAGTTGTGAACTCGATGTTAGTCATTAGTTTTAACTTATGAATGGCGCCTACTGTTTTCCACCTCCAATATATATTTGAAAACATGTATAGGGGAATATGGGGTAATGGGGAAATTGAATTTTTAATGAATTTATTGTGTTAACACACACTAAGGGCTAGTTTTATAATAAGAACTAAGATCGACTTTTCCTTAAAAACTGGTCCTTAGACCACGAATTGGTGCCTTTTTTTAAGTCATATTAATTTAAAAAAAATTTCAGATAGAAATACAATAAAGAACTCTGAGGCAAAAGTATTCAAATTTTTTTAAAATGTTAACCAATTTAGGAGCGATAATAGTTTTAGTTCCATATTTCTCCGATGCGGGGCATAGTAAAACGTAAAAAATAATGGTCTGCCTGTTCCAAAGATTGACGGAAGCAACAATAAAATCTTTAAGGGGTGGTAATCCAGAAAAAGTGGATAAATTCGTTAATATATTCAAAACACGTGTAATAAGTTTATATAAAATTGCAGTAAATTACAACCATGGATGGTAACCGAAACGATGCGGTTATCGGTAAGGGTAATGCTATTTTAGATTATTTCGGTAACGGTAATTTAAGGGTAACGCTATTTCATTTATTTCGGTATCGGTATTTTAAGGTTAACGGTATTTTAGTTATTTCGGTAACGGTATTTTAAGGGTATCGATATTTAATTTATTCCCGTAACGTTATTTTTATTTTAAGGGTAACGGTAGCCAGTTATTTCGGTGTACTCCGCAAACTTTTGTACAAAAAGCAAACGAAAATAAAATCAAAACCAATTTATCAACTTAATGTACGACAAATACTCAATAACCACATGCAATTTCCAAAAGCAGAAAATTGAAAATAACGGTAACGGTATTTTAGGGATAAAGGTATTTCATTTATTTCGGTAACGGTATTTTAAGGGTATCGATATTTCATTTATTTCGGTATCGGTATTTTAGCGATAATGGTATTTCATTTATTTCGGTATCGGTATTTCAAGGATAATGGTTTTTCGATTATTTCGGTAACGGTATTTTAGGGGTAACGGTGGTGATTTAAAAGGGTTTTGAATCGATAACGGTATTTTAGCGGTATTGCCTGCCAACTCTGATTACAACTTATTTTTTAAAATTTTAAATTAAACGGTTGAAGCTTTAATTTAACTGTATGTGGTCTAATGTTGGGCGCCAATTATTCCTTCAATCTATTTAAACTAGGGATACCGATCCCGAAATCCCGATCCCGAAAATCCCAGGATTTCCGATTTCATTATTTGGCATATTTTATCACTTTTTGTATTTATTTTTATTGTTATATTTGATCTAAATCACTTAAAAATCTAATATCTTATTAAATTTTATAAAAAAAAAAACTAATTTCTAATATTCGTAAATAACACAGGCCGACAAAATTTGATGAAATTTTCTAACCAAGAATCAGACTTACTTTTCCGACGGCTTTAGACGTGCTGAATCCGAATCTGACCTAGAAGTGCAAAAACACTTTTTTGGGTACATTTGAGGTCCTATAACTTCCAGAAATTTATTTTTTTCATAATCGGGTTCAGCATGTCTAAAACCTTTGGGAAAGTATATTCCGATTCTTGGCTAGAAAACCTTGTCTCACATTAAATAGATCTGAATATAAACCTAAATAATTTAAAAAATTTTATTCAGCTTTAAAACTATTAAAAACCGTAATTCGGATTTATTCAATCTTTTAACGGACATGTTTTTATTTATTTTATTGATAATTTACTGAAATCTTAACTTCATGCAAAATAATTTTGCCAAATATTAGTGTACCAAAAACAGAAAATTTTTGTTAAAGTATTTAGTAAAACCTAACCATCTACCTTTCTGAAATCAGCAGAGATATGTGCTCAATATTTTATATTAGTACACTTAAAGAATCCAATATATCACTTAATATTTTTGATGATTTCAGCAGAGAAGTTTGTATGGGCATTCAATTAATTTTAGACAAATATAACTAAAAATTTGTAGACATAGCAGTGTTTTTTGCTACTTTTAATTAAAAAGTTTTTTCTCAGAAGTTTCAGAGATAAATTGTAATTTGTAATTAATTGAATTAACCTTATAAGTATATTACTTATATTTCGGAAATTTAACAATTATTTAGCAAACACGTTCTGCTGATTTCGGTAGTTTTTATGGAGAAACTTTTTTGCTAATTACTAGTAACTTTTTCTGCTATTTTTACGTACTTATTTCTATGGGTGTACTTTCGTTTAAAGCCTGATTCACAATGCTGTAGTACTCCACTCTGAGCTGATTTTGTTTCTTTCTTTTTCGCACTTCTATATTTTTTGTATCATGCCATCTGTACTTTAGTCTACTCCACTCTGCGGCGTTGAACACTCCAGCATTGTGAATCCGGATTAATTTGATTATTTTTTTATACAACAAGAAATAAATAAGTAGATTTGTAATGAATTATTTTAATTTGTAGGGTTTATTTCAGCTATTTATTTTTAAAATTAAAAATATAATGAAACAGGAAAATCCCGAAACCCCGAAAAATCCCGGGATCCCGGGATTTCAATTTTCAAAATCCCGAATCCCGGGATTTGTAAAAACCAGTCCCGTTCGGCATCCCTAATTTAAACCAAAAAACCGCAAAATCGAAGGAACTTTTCTATTTGTATGTCTGAAAATATGAAAAAGAGTTTCTATTTAAATTATTTAATGAGAAATAATGAGTTTTGGAAGATCACTAGTTTTAAAAAATTTCGTAATGCTAATATATTTTACTGATTAAAACTTTTTGAATTTTATCTTTATAATTTTGAAAAAAAATTAAAAAAACTCTTGAAATATAAGCACTTTTTCGAATTGAAAAATCCTTAGAACCAAAAACTTATCCCTACCGAAAACTGTTCAAATCTGAAGAATTAAAAACGTCTAAAATCTTGAGGCACTGAAGTTCTGAAAGTTGGCTGCAAATCGCTGTACAACTTAAACTGAAAATTATAAATTACCGCATGGTAGGCGCCAATTACTGCAACCTGACAAACGTTTTTCTGACTGAATACTACATATTAGATTCCAAAGACTTTTCCCCATTGAAACCCCCTTTAAAAAGTCATCGAAATGTAAAAAATATACAATTTTTGTAGTAGTCTTTCTGTAGAAAATGAATAATTTTCTTTAAAACAAAACTGAAAATTATTATAAAAAACTTTGGGATCATGATGACAATATTGCTTTAAAAAATTCCTCAGATTTTAAGATCTTACACCTTTTGAAAATCATCACATTCTATGGAACATTTATTTTTAAACATTCGGTTGACCCATCCGAGTAAAATTATCTGTTCCAGAAACCGATTGTAAAACAAATTATTTTGTTGCAGAATTTGTTCTACTTTCGGAACTATCACCGATAGGTTGTGCTTAAGTTATGCCAAAAGCAACCAGTTCTTTTACATCAAACTTTTGACAAAACAACTTAAATCGACTTAAGCAGGGGTATGGCATCACCAAAAAAATAAGTTATAAAAACATCGTTATCACTAGATGACATTTTGTTCCAAAAATTTACAATTTTCTTTTTTATTTAAATTTCAATAATAATAAAAAACAAAGCAAAAAAACAAATGGATATCTCAAATTTTATTATTTGAATATATTCCGCGCTTGTTTTTCCTTATTTTGAACAGTTTTCAGCTGTTTTTGAGTTTTTAAATATAGGCTCAGCTGATACTAAATAGTTGCTCAGGTAATATTAAATTACAGCGCCCGATTTCATAAAAAATTCACAAAAAAAGAATTTTTTACAAGGTCTAGAACTAATTCTTGGGTAGTTGTATCTTACGGAACAATATTGTTCTTGTTGTATCTTAGGGGATCCGGAATAAGATTTATGCAATTGGTTCTAATAGAACCAGTTCTAAAATATATGTTGAAATCTGTAGGTGGTATAAAATTTTAGTGGACTTATATAGTTTCACCTAATATTGTTGTATTTAAATTTAGATATTTCTTCTCATTCTCTCTCTCTCTCTCTCTAAATGCAACAGTATTAGTCAGAATACAAACTGAATAAAAGCCGAATTTATACTCCATCTGATATTGTAACATTTAGAGAGCTGTTTCTTAAACAGATGTTTGTGGCACCCCCTCAATAACTTGAGTACGTGCTTGAGGTTTGGGAACTGGCAATGGTTGTACAATATTTGAACCACTTGAGAGCGTAGCAGTTGTGGTAGTTGTACGAGCACTTGGCGTTGGTGTTATACTACGACTTTGTGTAATGGGTTTTGTAATGGGTTTATATGATATTTGTTCTGAAGGTACTGGTGTTGATGACAACGGTATAGGTTCACGTTGTAATAGACGTTTTTCTTCCAAAGGTTTTGAAGGCATGGTAGCTGTAGCATTACCGTTTGTAATAACTCTTGCCGCCGGAACACTGGTTTCAGTACGAAGTGGTCTAGTATAGGAGGCGATCGTGCCACCTCCATTAGATTCTTTTAATGATATTGCTGATTTTAATGATGATTGACTACCAGTTTTTTGTGTCATGGCCAGGGATGATGGTGATCTTATAGATGTAGTATCGGTGAGTACTTTACTAGCTAATGTTTTCGTTGATGGAGAATCTCGGTATTCGTATATATTATCTCGTGATCGCATTGCATGATGATTTGCTGTTACCAAATTACTGTTATCGACACCAGCAGCTCTAGATTCTTGATCGTATTCAGTGCCATCGGGATTGATAAAAACATCTTCATCATAGTAACGATCAGATTGTCTGAAAATGAAAATAAAATATATCGAATTTAATATTAATATCACAATTCCATCTTAAGAAGTCGAAAGTACCTTTTAGCATTTCTCCACATTATACAACAAATAACTACCAATACAATCAGAAAGAAACAAGCAACCGACATGCTCCAAAAGGCAATTTGCAAGGGTTCTTTAGGTTCCCACCAATATTCAGTGGTAGGCGGATAAGTAGGCACCAACACGCCAATAACCGTGGGTAAATATTGCGTCCAAAAGGCACATTCAGTTTGACGATAATTAAGTAATATGGAAGAATTAAAAGTGGTATTCAAATTTAAATAACGTAATTCACCCTGATAGGCACGTTCGAAATGAAGACCTAATACTTGTTGGGGAGTAGGATTTCTACAAAAGAAATTTTGTAATTTATTAAAAATCATAAAGTGTTTCATTTAAACTTACCCATATCTAGCGAAATTGGAAAATGTTTGTAAAAAAAAGTGGGACATATTACGATCATTATCAGTCCACATATTTCTTTGTAAATGTGATTTTTTAGGGAAAAACTCCACATCCATAAAGGGTGCCCCAGTAAGAAAATAATGTTCAATATCATGTGGATATTTACGCCATTGTGGTAGATTTAAAGCCTCTACAGTGGTATTCATAATATACATATAGACAGGAATCCTTTGTTCCAGTAACACCTTTACTATTTGATCTACCGGAGCTCGGTAATAAAGATCTGATAACATATTGATATATTGATCACGTATTAGAGTAGTATTATTGGGATCTGGCCAATATGTGTACATATATTTAATGGCTTCATATACCCCATTGGGATTTAAAGTGTAATTGTAACGGAATACATGTTCTCGTATCTTTTGATCAAAGAATTTACTATCAATTTCATAATAAGGAGCTAAACTTTCATTTTGCGATACAAAGAAGGCAGCTTCCTGAGTCGTCACTCCAGTCATGTATTGTAAACCTTTATTAAACGTTCCCTTGCGTATTAGTTCAAGTGGAGTTTCGGATAGGAAACGCCAATCTTTTTCACGCCAACCATCATACCAATCATCACTAGGTACGGTAAAATTATGATCTAATACGGGCGCCCAAGGGAATGTACCGACATCGGGTGGAAATTCAGCATTACCTAATTCATAAAAACTGCGGCCAGTACGCAAACAATTAACCAATTTCCATGAGGACTCCAAAGAACAACCCAACAGTTGTCCCAAAACACGGCTGGTATTTTGGGCACGATATTTGTCTTGTATCAAAGCCCAATCAGCTAAGGCCGAACCAGATTGGGCAATCACTCTTTTGACAATATTTCTTGTTGTAGGAGCTACCATTAATAAGCCCGCAGATGCGGCACCTGCCCCGGGACCAAATAATGTTATTGATTCACGATCTCCATTGAAAAATTCAATATTATCATAGACCCATTTTAAAGCCATAGATTGATCGAGAATACCATAGTTACCGGGAGAATTTTCATCACCTGTTGTTAGAAATCCCAAGGCTCCTAATCGATAATTTAATGTAACAACGACCACTCCGTAGAATGAGGCCAAAATATGACCTTGGAAAAGATTAGAAGCACCACGAATAAATTCTCCACCATGTATATAAACCATTACTGGATATTTCTGAGCAACACCAGCACCAGTCTAGAAGAAAATAATAATTTAAAAATAATAAGTAATTTATGTATATGTCAATAGAAAAATGATTAACAAGGCAGATATCTCCGGGGTCTTTCATCGATTTTGCCGAAATTTAGATATGCGATGGAGATGAGAAAACTAATAAACACTTATTTTTTAGCGCCCCATTCTTATGTTTATGGGATAAAAGGGGAAGAATAAAGAGTTTTCTGTTCATTGAAAACATTTTAAGTCTGTTTCAAAAAAATTAATGCCAACTGGGTATGTTGTAGTTTCTAGTTCCATGGAATCGGTTTTAGTAGAGCCAACTGCAGAATTGGTAAGGTTAGCAACCGATTGTAAAAAATTGTCTTGGGTTGTTTACGTCTTAAATACTTACATATGTAAAATTTTTGAAAAAATTCGTTCTTAGCTCTGACTATAAAACTGGCTGTAAGTCAAGATTTTTATTCGTAATTGTGACTCACAAGTCTATTTTTTATAGAGATAGGAAATCAAAACTTACACTTCTCACCGATAGAGGGCGCTGAAATCTAGTATTACCTGAGCAACTATTTAGTATCAGTTAAATATCAGTTCAGCCTATATTTAAAAAGTCAAAAACTGCTGAAAACTGCACAAAATAAGGAAAAAACAAGCCCGGAATATATTCAAATAATAAAGTTTGAGATATTCGTTTATTTTTTCCCTTTGTTGTTTGTTATTATTTAAATTTAAATAAAAAAAGAAATTTGCCAATTTTTTGAACAAAGTGCCATCTAACGATAACGATTTTGTTATAACTTATTTTTTTGGTGATGCCATACCCTGTCTTTTTCAGCACTAAGATCAATCATTTCCATACAAAACAACAAATAAATTAAAAAAATTAAAATTTTATCTGTCAATATTGTAATGGTGTTAATACTAAGTTTTAATTTTTTCGAATTTTCAAACAACAATTTAAATATAATTTATTGTAACTTTAAAACAACAAACACAAGTGCAATACAGCCACAACATGAATCACAGAGTCTTTCGCAGGAATAGATACGTAAGTCTCGATTTTGAATATAAAATAATTCACGAGTAATCCTAGTTTTTGAATGATCCACGATTAAGGTAAGGTTTTGAATATAAAATTGTTCACGTTTAGGTGTAAATATTGAATGATCAAGGATTAAGTCTTAATTTTGAAAATAGAATGATCCATGAGTAAATCTAGTTTTTGATTACCTGTAGAACGATCCACGATTGAGAAAAGGTTTTGAATATAACATTTCGAAAGTAGAATAATCCACGGTTAAGTCTACACATAACATTTCATAGTATAATAGTTGACAAATTCTATAGTTCGTTTGAAATTAATGTAAAACAACTATTACAATCGTTATCAACTAAGGTTTCGGTTGTAAGCAACAAACGTTTTCTTAGTTAATTTGAAAACTAATAAAAATTAAAATGTCAGAAAAAAGAAATACTCCTTTAGAAAAACGCGTAAGTTCACACAATGTAACGATTTCATGTACTTCACATTGTGTGTACTTACGATATGGGATACTTGTGTATAACTAGAGTTTGCTAAAAACCGAAAAATTTGTAAACCGCGGTTTCGGGTTTTCAAAATTATAAAAACCACGATTTCGGTTATTTTTCGGGTTTCTTGCAATATCAATAGAACTGTTTTAAAATAATTAAATAAGTATAAAATAATTAAATTGTATAGTTAAACACGTGCAATATATTCATTAAAATTCAATTGAATTTTTCACTCGAATAAAATCTTTTTATTCTTTTGTCGGCAACTAAAGTTTTCAAGAGTTTAAATTTAAATCTTATCAATTTGTTTAAAACAATACGAAGTTAAAATTTTATAAATTTCGCGGACTGAAATATGACTAAAAACATGCGGTGAAAGTCTGAACAAAAACCAACAATTCTTTAATTAAGGTAATAATTCATGGAAAAAATGTTCATTAATATTAAACCCAAAATTTTGTAAAATATGAACTGAGCCAACATTTTTCTAAGCGCTCAGAAATTATGACTCGTAAAAAACTCTAAAATATGATCATTATAAGAGTGTATTCAAATTTTTTTTTCATTTTTCATTGCACATAAATTACTCAAAAATTAATTTTCTAATAATGCATATATTTCGGAGTCTTTTATGAGTCAAAAGTATTTATTAAAAACCGACTTATTTTTGTCGGTTTTCGGTTTCGGTTTTGAGGCTTGAAAAACCGCGGTTTCGGTTTCGATTAAAACCGAACAGCAAACTCTATGTATAACAATTGTATATGAAACTTAAAATATTTGAAATTTTCCAAAAATGTTGTCTAACTTACATGCCACTATACTTGTGTGTAATTACGAAGTATATTGGCATGTGGGAGGCCATTACAATGCGGCCATACCCTGGGTAAAATAAGCCAGTTTGTGTGTAGAATTTGAAGGACTCGGGGATCCTAGTAAGTACACACAAGTATCTCCGAGTACTTTCAAACCCTACACACAAGCTGGCTTACTTTACCCAGGGTATGACCGCATTGTAATAGCCCACAAGCCAATATACTTCGTAAGTACATACAAGTATAGTGCCATGTAAGTTAGACAAAATTTTTGGAAAATTTAAAATATTTTAAATTTCATATACAATTGAAACTTTCTTCTAAACACGAATTTTTCAAATTTACGAAATCGAAAATTTGGTACAATTTATTCCTTTTAATTAAAATGCGGTTCGTTTTTTGTTTGGTTTTTGTAATTAAGTTTTTATTTAATTTCAATTTTAAATTTTTTCCATGTAGGTACAATTGTTTTGGTTTTTATTAAGTTTTAACTTCATTTGTTTAATATGTGACCTTCTCCGAGAAAAGGGACCTAGTGTGTGAAAATGAAATTTTTAAATTAAACATTAAAATTTTAATGTTTTTCTCATTTTTATCGATTTTCCCAAGTTTTTGACACACTAGGTTTTTTGACACACTAGGTCCCTTTTCTTGGAGAAGAAGGTCACATATGTGTATTAGAGTTCGTCATAAAAATTTGATTTTCGGATGTCATCACTTTTTTTAAAGTTTTTGCATAGAAAAAAAGAATGGCGTTCTTTTTCTTTTTTATTTCAACTCCTTCCACTGGCGCAAGTCGGCCAAAAACGCTGATTTTAAGACCCTTTTCCTCCAGAGCAAAAACAGCTGCATTTATAGGAAATCTGACTTTAGCATTCGATTCTACAACAAAATTTAATATAAAAAAATTTTTTTTTTGCATTTTCAAAATACACCAGATAGCCATTAGAGTGGTTCGAAAATCCACTTTTTTCAAAAACTTCTAAAAAGTTACTTTCTTATTATACACAATGAAAATGTATTTCCGGCTGAGTACATGGGTACAAAAATTTTGGATATACCGCAAACCGTTAAAAAGTTATTAGCTAATCAAATTTGGATTTTTTTTAAATTCAATGAAAAAGTATTTGAGCTAATTAAAATGCAGATTTCAATACTCGCTGCCGCATTATAAAATTATTTTTTAGTAAAAACAAAATAATTTGTAATGTTTATTACAAACATTTTTTTTATTAAACATTATTTGATTACTAAATAACTTTCAACAATTTTTGTACCAATGTTCTCAGCAGGGAATACATTTTCATTGTGTGTAATAAAAAAGTAACTTTTTTGAATTTTTTGAAAAAAGTGGATTTTTGGACAACTCTAATGATTATCTACTGTATTCAGTAAACGCAAAAAAATAATTTTTATATTAGTTTTTGTTGTGGAATCGAATGGTAAAGTCAGATCTGCCAGAAATGCAGCCGTTTTTGCTCTGCCGAAAATGGGTCTCCAAATCGCCGTTTTTGACCGACTTGCGCCAGTGGAAGGAGTTGAAATAAAAAAATAAAAAGAAACGCCATTCTTTTTTTTGATGCAAAAACTGAAAAAAAATGATGATATCCCAAAATCAAAGAAATTTTATATATTTCTGACGAACTCTAATGTTTATACATAGTATGATTGTCGAAACTAGAGTGTCTTTAAATTCCCAGCAAAAAAAGAGATTCCAAAGCAGTAGAAAAAGTAGACAAAGAATCAAGAATTTCCCCATTGTCCCCCTTCTCCTAAAATATTTCAATTGCGCCCTAGTGGTGCGAAAGGAAATATAATTGAACAAATTTCTTAATGCAGCATTGGCCTATAGATCTGTAAAATTTTGTTTGAAAAGTGTCCAGCGGATCTATGACATGTCATTAATCAGTTAAATTTGCGTTTTAACAATATAATAATCCAGCATTAACTTTTAATCCACAGTTAGTTCTCTAGAATTTGACTAACTTTGAAAGAATGGGTAAAATTATGAAAAAAAAGTTTCTTACCTTTGGCGAAAATATATTCAAATATAAACAATCCTCATCCATATCCATTATACCCTTGGTAGCACCAGTATACCTAACTGGTTGTGGACAAGCTGGACCAAAATCTACAGCTTGTAAGAGTTGCCAACCTCTATGTAGTCGTGGCGGTTTAAAACGACCCTCAAAGGTTGGTGGCATAGCATAGGGTATACCTAAAAATACTGAACATTCACCCATGACACGATCCACTGTTGAATGGTATGGACGATAGAATGATTTCGGGTCGGGATTGTCGTACATATACACCTTGAAACCTTGAACCTGTCCATAATTTGTGGTAACAAAGACATCACGTTCGAGGGTTAATGAATCCCGTCGCTGTTTGCCTTGTAGATCTTCACGCCAACCAGCTAAAATTCCAGGAAATGGTGTTTGACCTGTATTTGGATTGTTCTGTAAGAGAATGCAATAATTTAATTAAATTTATTATAAAAGTGTTAAATTGAAGAAACATTTGGAACTGATTTGTTTCTTCTGAGTTATGTTTTTAATTAGCTAGATATCATTGATCTTTTGCCTAAGCCGTACCATATGTGAGTATTTAAACTGTTGTGAAAGTAAGTGATCATGGGTAAATGTGTTTTTCTTTTATGTACAATAATTAAGAACAGTAGTACGAATTGTTTTTAATATTGAATTTAGACTGAGCAAAAACTAGCTAGTTTTTGCACAGAACTAGTTTTTCCTTGTTTTTTATATATGCGTTTTGACAATTAAAAACTAGCAATGGTCAAAAACGAGGTAGTTTTCCCTCAGTCTAAATGCAGTATAACATAATTACGTAAAGCTTACATAAGGTTTGTTTCTTTATTTTTGGGTAAAGTTTGGTTAAATGAGAGTTAACAAGAAATACTCTCACGAAGTGACAAAAATGCCCAAAAGTAAACGAACGCGAAAAACCATATTTGAAGCCCGAAAAACAAACGTCAATAGATTTGTGCAATATAGCTCGTTTTGGTGAGCGCTCTTTCTAGTTCTTGTTCAATTTGTTGTAAAAATCTAGATAGCTTTTCTAGTTAAACCCCTTTTTAAATCAAAAATTTTAATAAAAATTTCCTTTTTAGGCATTTCTATTTACAAAAAGGAATACGTACTTTATTAAATTTGGTAAAGATTTTAATATTAAACAAAAGCTTCGATTTATTTACATATTTATCTCTTTAACACATTTAAACAAGCGTATTTAAAAAATTGTCGGTAATTTTATGGAGTTGTAACATAACCGATAAACTTTTGCAACTTTTATACTAATTTTTGTAAATAATAAACATATTTTCTGAATGAATGAAATGAGCGATTGAACTAAAAGAGCTATTAGTTGTGAACTAGGTCTTTGGTTCAAATTAGTGAATAGTTCAATTAAACTAGTTGAACCCAACTGATGATATAACAGCTGATAAAAACAATTTACCAAAAATGATAAAAACAATTTACAAGAAGAACAAGAATATTACTCTCTCATGACAGCTCTCATTTACCCAATTGTGCAGTAAGAAAAAGCTTTTTGGTAAAATTGGGATCCCGCGGGATACCAATGTTGAGTACCCGAACAGACCTGTTCTTACATACCTATTCGGTTTGAATAATAAAAACAATTTCTTGAAACACTGATTTAAACAAAGGCTTTTGTTTTCTCTATTTTTAATACACTACTAGAAAATCGAAAAGTATTTAGTTATACGTAATACGAACATTTTCGAATTAATTTGATATAAAAGTAAAAAAATATATTAATATTTTATGATACAAAAATTTTTCCATTGGGAAAGCCTTTTTCCTGAGGATGTTTCTAAAGGAAAAAGAAGAAAACGTGTCGGTAATCTGATGTTTTTTTTAATGCTTACTTAGAATCTAAGGATTTTCAATAATATATTGCATTTTTCCTATCGGAAAAGGATTCTGAACACATTCCTACAGAGAACTGTCAGATGCTGAGAACTTTTGTCCCAGATATATATGAGACTAATTAATTATTTGGACAAAATAATTGATGATTTTTTTGCATTATTATTACTTGGACTAATGCTAATGCTTTGAAATACATAGATTTCATTACTAATGCCAATTGTATAGTAAATTCATTACGATTATTAATGCCTCAATTATATGAAAGAATTGGCATTTGTAAACGTCACTTAAATGGTTTCATAATCATTTCCATGCTTGCAAATGCGAAAAGGGTTTTTTGGTATAAAAAATTAATTAAAATACTTAATCAGCGATTTATATTGTGCAAAGAAATATATTGGTGTAAGAATTTTCCTTTTGGCAAAATTAATTAATTTGGTACAAGTTATGGGTCTTATAGTCCCTAGATTATAAATTTTAAACACAGCACTCAAAAAATTGCGGAACGCGAAAAAAGGCTTTATGGCACAAAAAAAAATTAATTAAAAAACTTATTCAGCGATTTTCATTCTGCAAACATACTGATGTAAGTATTTTCCTTTTTCCTAATTTTTTTCCGCGACTTTTTTTCGCGATTTTTTTTTTGGAACTAGCCACCAAACTTTGTTGTATGAAATGGGTATTATAGTCTCTAGATTATAAATTAAAACAAACCCCACTTAAAAAATTGCAAAATAATTGCGGAACGCGAAAAAAGGTTTTATGGTACAAAAATTTATGAAAAAACTTAATCAGCGATTTTCATTCTTTAAACAAACTTTGTTCTATGAATTGGGTATTAAAATTGCAAAATAATGGCAGAATGTTAATCGCTGATTAAGTTTTTTAATGCATTTGTTCCGATAATCAAAATAGGTCAGGTCCAGGAGAGATCCGAATTAATTCCATATTTATAAAACAGACAATATAAAGCAATCTATCCGTCCTCTTTTTTTTTTTTTTGTAAACTAATGCTGTTTTTGCTCAATTGTAATTATTTTTTAAGGCATTACTGCGATTTCATTTGCATTAGTATTACAAATTAAATGGTAAGGAAATTTTTTTGGCATTAGCATTAGTCAACTGATGATAATGAAATTTTGATGTCAATGAAAAAATCCCAAATATGGTCCCAGAGATAATTTTTTTGGGCGCTATAGCGTACTCTATTTGGTAAATTTACAAACAAAAATGGTAAAATTACACTTAATTTCTAAATTTTTTTACGCATCTTCTGTAGATTTAAAAATTTTGAGTCTAATTAACTTGCGCATTATATGTGTAATTTTTTCATTAACGCACTTGAAGTAAATTTTCCATATTTGTAGTAAGAGTTCAGTTTCCTACTATAAAGTACGTTTAATTTAAGACTATCCAGAGTCATTTTAATGCCAATTTTATTCGTGGTTAAGGTTAATGACCAACTTCACTATCTTAACCAAGAGTAAAATGTTCATTAAAACAACTTCAAATAGTGTTAAAATAAGCATTCTTTAAGATAAGTTAGCCGACCTAAATTGGGTAAATTTAAACGAAAGTTAATTAGAGTATAGTATTCACTGAATTATGCGGGATACACGCTTACGTGTTAAACACCTTAAATCGTATTTTAAAGTACATTTTTCTGCCCTTAAACACTTAAAATTATCAAGTTTAAAATCTAAACACCTTTTTAAACGCCATATGTTTAAGTTAAATGTTAAGTGTGTGAATGACAAGTCTGAAACTTAAGAAAACAAAAAAAAAAAATTAATTCAATTTAAGTAAAACACATTTGAAAGGTGTTTTTTTTTAATAAAGTGGTAGACGAAGCAAACTCTAATTGAATTTTGCTTCCAGTGAAATAAAAATATAGAAACAGCCATGAAATTGTAGCTTAACCAGAAATTGAAAAATGTTGTTTCGGACTGAGGCGGACAATTTAATTTCACTTTTTATAGTAATAATAACGCTGGATTTTTTGAAAATTTTGTTCAATTTTTGTTTTTTTATTTGCAATTGTTAAGGGACAACCATTGGAGACGTTTACCTTAAACACTTCAACTTCACGTGTTTTTATAGTAATGTGTTGAAGAATCGTACTGTGAACAGCTTATTAAACACTTCAACTTCACGTGTTTTTATAGTAATGTGTTGAAGAATCGTATTGTGAACAGATTATTAGATTTTCATGCAATCCACTGTGCGATGACATGTTTGATTAACAAATGGAACGAACAATCTATTATGGTCATATGCGTTACAAATTTAATTAACGTTTTAGTATTTGGTGCCCCCTTTTCCTAATGTCATTAGATGACTTTTATTTTCAACTACACAATAAAATTGAATTCACTGTTCTTACACACAGTTCCAATGATCGTATTTACGATACAACATATGTATACGTTTTAGGATTTATAACTCATAATCATTAATTAATTGCTCTATTCAAATTATTAAAAAAAATCTTTACTTACTGGATCAAAACGAAAACGATCTTCATTTGGCATACCCTGAGGATATTGACCAGGAGGATTTCTACCGGGATAATTGGCACCATAACCATTTGGTTGATAATGTCCATAGCGGCGATCATTAAAGGTGTACGTTCTATAATCAGGTTTTAAATAATTCTGTTAGTTTTGAAATTCAATTTATCACCTCATCTTACTCACCTATAATCTGGATCACCTGGATTTGGCCATTGATAATCATTAACACCTACTCTTGAATAAAATCTTGGATCACGTGTTTGCGCCAATACACCACCATCTCGTTTATTCGTTAATAAATTATTTACTATTACTACAATTAATCCTATTACTATGGCCGTTATAAATTTTATTTTGTCACGATATTTAATTTTCTTTCTTCGTTTTTCTGATCTTGTAGGAGTATTTTGTGTTGTTGCTACAGTTAATGTTGTCATCTTGGCCATTATTTATGATGTGAAAGTAAAGTGATTGTTTAAGTTCTATGGGTAACAAAAAATATTTATCGTGTTTTCATTGTTAATATCTGTAAAGAAAATTTTACATTAGTTCACAGTTTAAAGAAAAAAAAACTAAATAATATAGTAAAAGGCAGTTACATTACAAAAATACATACTACATAGACTTGAACTTTCTATGAGAACAACTTCAATTACACTGTACAACAATTTCGAACTTTTTCCAAAATTACGGGGTTCTGACAATGGATTCTGATAGAGGAGACCAAAAAAAAAAAAATATATATACAGGGCCGGTCAAAAAATAGCACCAATGACAAAATTATTTTTCATTCGAACAAAACAAAAATTATACGGTTATTATTTGGACATAACTAAGCGATATCGTTATAGTAAGTGTATTCTCTCTGAGGGTGCTCTTTTCCAAAACAAAATGTCAACGGTTCTTTACTCATGACCGATCTTAGAAAAAGGACTCTGCATCAGGACAGTCATTAAAATAGTACCAACATGCAAAAATTCTTAAAAAATTAAATATTGAATTAATAATTGAAATAAAAGTAAAAAAAAAAAAACTAAAGGAAAATAATTTATTATTGTTATTAATAAATTTCATTAAACATTTTATTATTTATTCTGCAGGTAATGGAACATGAAAAGCATTGCACGCCTGAAAAATGCGCTGTTATAAAAAATATGGTTTCTGAGCACAAATAATAAAAAAAATTGTTTTGATGTTGTAAGAAAATGAATGTAAATGCAATAAAATTTATTTAAAACAATGAAATGTGCTCGCAAGAGCGTTTTGTTACCATTAATGGTTAAGCGTTTGTTCAGGCAATGCAAAAAGGACATCATTTATGCTAGCTGCAGAGCTTAAGAAGGAACTAAATCTAAAGGGCGGATTATGGGACAGTAAAAGTGATGGAACTGCACCGTGCCGTAGCTAAAAAGTACACTTATAGAATACCGTAAACGACATTACTATTTATCATTTTTTCCCGTGGTTTTATTTTTTATTCAAAATTTTTCCATTTATTTGTTCATTTTTATTTCTTATTTGTTGTTTGAATCTATTTTCTTTATTCATTTTATATTTTTTCCGACTAAAATCATTCAGCTGTTTCGATGACGGATAGAAAATTCTGATTTCAACAGAATGATCCGGCAAGTACCTACGTTTAAATTTACGTGTTAGTAACCATTTGTATACACTTCTTCTTGTGGTTTCGAAACAGCTGATTCGTTACAGTTACGTTTACGGTAAATGGTGGTAAAAACACCTGTTCTATAACAGATTCAAAGATAACCAGTTTAAAAAAATTTTGCTGGGGTGTTTAATGCTAATTCAATGCAGTTAAAAACTAAAAACGTTGTTACTTTTAACCCTTGAAAAATAACTAACAAAAGCATTAAACAGTTAGTTCTTTTGGTATTTTCATTCGATTACAAAAACTTCGGCCTATTTAAAATTTCAAATAAAAATAAAAATACGAAAAAATGTCAAAAAAACAAAAAAAATTTGTAAAATATACAAAAAATGGTTTATTTTACGAAAGTTTTTGTTGTTTTGACATTTATTTCGTATTTTTATGCATGGATTATTATGTGTGTGGAGATATTGTACAAGTTTCTGATTTGTATTTGCAAACTAGGAATATATAACTAATAAGAAATATAAACTAAACAAGAATTTTTAAAATTCATCGAAATTTTTAATTTTTTAAATAACTAACAGAAATAAAAGTTTACTGCAAAAATACCGTTTTGGTAGCTGTTTATTGTGATAGTCGTATTAAAAATAACTGCTTTAAATCACTGACCAGACAATGAAAACGAAATGAAATGGAAAGGGAATAGAATAAATATGAAATGGGGAAAGAGTGGAATTGAAATACTAAACATGGAAAACATATTGGAACGAAGCGGAGAAAAGACATGGACTGGAACGAGGAACAATTGATGTTGTAACTCATGACCATGGGAACGAAATAGAATGAAACGGGAACCAGTGGAAGTGGAACATTAAAATTGGGAAGCGAAATGGAATGGAACCCAGAACGAGTGGGATTGAAACGATAGACAATTGGAACGAAATAAATTGGGGAACGAGTGGAATTGAAGCACCAGACAATGGAAACGAAATGAAATAAAACAGGGAACGAGTGGAATCGGAACACAAAAATTGGGAAACGAAATGGAAAGAACAGGGAACGAGTGGAATTGAAACACTCGGCAAATGCAACGAAATTGAATGCAATTTGAATGGCTCAAACCGCTGGAGTTTGGTTCTTGAAATTTTGTGTGGTAATCTACCATTAACGTAAATATCCACCGATGCAGGTTTATATATTTATTTGGGAATTTGTACGGGTAGGGGTAAAAAGGGGAAAAGAATCCCCTTTAATTACCTGTGCATGCCGTTTAAGCCAGAAATCTGAAACTTGCCTTAAAACATACTCCACAAAAAGGTTAAAGAGATTTATTAAAAGAGAAAAAAACTTCGAAAAAAGTGCAATTTTTATCTTAGTATATTACGTATATAAAACTACCGGTAATGAAGTATCGGGCTTTTAAGCTGTAAATTGATAAAGTGGTAGAAAGTTAACAGACACCGATACAGTTAACTTCCCAAGAAAATTCTTAAATTCACTTGAATCGCTAGGACTACCTTCACATAATCTGGTTAAGTTACAGTTATCGAACTATTCGGTTGCGACAAAATTTTTTTTTTACTTGTAATCGATTTTGTTCCTCCAAAATTTTGTTATTACTAAACATCTTATTTTAAAATTATAGACTGTGATATGTAAATGAGTACTTACATACTATATGTCTGTTCCCGTACTCTACCGAAGTTACCCAAACTAGCCCAAAGGCGTTTCCGTACTCAAAATTGCGTGTAATTTGTTGTTGTTTGGGCTGTTTTGGGTTCCCGCGGGTACCCGCGGTAACGTACGGGAACACACATTATGTAAATATGTCCAACAAATCTCTTTTTTTACATTCACACTGATGACATAACAATAATAAACTATTAATTTGTGTGAGAATTCCCATAAGAATGCCTCCAACTCTAACCAAACTCTCAATGGAATATAAAAATCAAAAGAAAATATGAACAAAAACAAGCGGCTATAATCGTTGTTATAATTTTGTTTTGAGAAATATTGGCAAGAGTGGATAAACTGGTTTTTGTACAAATGGGGTTTTAGATGCGGAAAAAATTTAATAAAGAGCCATATAAGGGAACGGCTTTTTGTTGAGGTAATAATGATGACAACAACAATAATAAAACTTATATAATGTGGAAAAAGAAGTTATGGCAGAAATAGCCATTTGAAAAAGTGATGTTAGAAGTTGGCGATTTTTTTCTAAAAAAGTTGTTTTAAGATAAAACAAGAAAAAAAAATTAAGATTATTACTCGTAGTATCAAAGAATATGACAAATCAAGAAATTTACATTCGTTTACACATTTAAACAAGATTGGTAACAACGGAGTTATTGCCTCAAACCATGCTGCCAACCATTTAAAACAACGGTAAATATAGAACAAGGACTTGTAAAAGTTTAAAGAATACTTTATTAAGAGCAATAACCTGCTTGTTGCCTGCCTGCTTGTTGTATTTATGATTTTTTTTTTTGTTTGTTTGCTGAAACTTCATTTTTTTTATATGGGGTAATGAACTTATTGGAAAAAAGGTCGATTTAATAAATTGCTTTTGTAGGCGAAAAATACGTATGACAACGATATAAGGAAGTTACTTAAAACGCGATACGTAGACGAAGATATAACAGTGACCAGTTTTTTTTATACCCTACACCAGTACGTGGGCGGGGTATAATAAGTTTGTGCTGATGTTTGTAACACCAAAAAATATTGGACCTAGACCCACCTTTTAGTATACCGATCGACTCAGAATCACTTTTTGTTTCGATTTATCGATGTCCGTCTGTCCGTCCGTCTGTCTGTCTGTCCTTGCACTCTACACGTCGCAAATATTAATATATTTTGATGAAATTTGGTACACCGACCTATGTCCGCCCAAGGACAAAGGCTATTGATTTTGGTTAAAATCGGTCCATGTTTAGACCTAGTGCCCGTATAACAAAAATGGCTTGTTTACACGCTGCAGGTCGCAAATACGAAGACATTTCAATGAAATTTGGTTTGCTGACTCACATGGTCCCAAGGACAAAGCCTATTGATTCTAGATAGGATCGGTCCACATTTGGACCTTTCGCCCATATGGGCTATATTTCCGATTTTATTTTATCATTTTAAAGAAAATTTTGACACAAGTCCATTTTAACCTATTCGAATTTCCGATCCAAACATTAGTTCGCTTTTAACCAGACTGGTGTAGGTTATTATATAGTCGGCATGCCCGACTTTAACTTTTTTACTCGTGAAGCCCGGTATTTTGTTCGTACTTTTGCGAAAAAAGCTGTCAAACTCCATATAACAAAAATGATTTTTCATTTGCGTGGAATTGTTGCGAAATTGCGGTAGAATTTTTTCGCATCAATTTAATAGACAGGACCATTTCAAAATGTAGCGAAAAACTGACATTTGGTTTAATTATGATTGTAACTTTTTATAGACCATAAAAAATTTGTGCATTTTAATGTTTTTATTATAGTTTTTGAGCTCTAAATACACAGCGAAATTTTTTCGATCTTTTGAACAAAATACTGGGCTTTATTTATAAAATTCTCTACATGAATTCTCCACACACTAAGAAAAAATATCGAAGTATTTAGGTAAATACAAGTATAAGTAGTACTTTTCGTTAGTTGTTTTTTTAAAGAACTGTCATAGTAGAAAAACAATTGTAATTACAGTTAAAAACAACAACTAGTGATTTCAAATTTACTTTTGACAAACAATAGTTGCATTGAAGGAATTAAATGTGCTAAAATCCCAAAACTTATTTCGCAAATTGTGAAAAACTATCTGTTGAAGGCATGTCCCTATCAGAGAACGGTTTGAGTACATTCCTTTTTATTGTGCAGTCATACCATTCATTGCTTTTGCCATGTATTCATGCAGCAACAATAACTAATGCTAATGCTATTATATACATTCATTGTGTTTGATGAGTGGTTTTTACGCATTATTTTTATAATGCCACTACATGTCAAGCAACGAAATGAAGAGATGACGCATTAAAAAACTAAAATCAATCACAACATTCATTTAGTATTCGTTGACCTGTTGCAGTATTTTGAAAAATGCAGTGTGAAGAAATTTCCATTTTTTTTTATTTAAATATGACATATGTATATATTTTCCCATTTTGCTAATGTTTAAGTGAAAAAAATAAACACCAAAATATAATAAAATATTTGACAGAAAAAAAGTTTCAATTTTTATACAACCAACATTGAGACCATTCGTAACAATCAGTTTGTATTCATACCAATCATTTTACATTCGTTGCTTTTGTGAGTGTTAGGTAAGATTAAGAGAAGACATGCAGTGCATTGCATGGCTTTCGTCATACTCACTTTTTTTCAACTGTGTCTGTATGTATTGCTTTACTGAAATGATGTGTATTGACAACAATATGCACATTTTTTGTGATTGCATTCAAAAGCATAAAATAAGGCACTCAAACCGTTCTCTGGTCCCTATCCGGATTTCATTCTTGCCAATGGAAGTCGTCAGGGGACGACGTTTTAGAATTTCTAGAAATATTTATTAGGTTAAATCACCAACTAAATGAGAATTTCTTGTTCTCTTCTAGGAGCGTCATTTAACATTTAAGATATCAAAGAAAACACAAAAACAACAAAAAATTTTATCACAATTTGCTTTGTCATCTTCCAAAATACTACTCTGTTGTTTTGACAGATCTAGCAATGTAGTGACATCTAATTATGTAAAAGATAAAATATGATTTAAGTTAAACTTGGTAATGGCTGATAAAATTTGTTTTTTGTTTAAGTTAACCAAATTCAACTGACATCCAAAAACAATTTGGCCTAAATAATATTTTTTTATACTAATTCAGTTTACAAAATTTTAAATCGCATTTATTAATTTCAAATATTTCTGATTTAAATTAATTTCAAATTAGTGCTTTAAATTTATTTAACTTCCAAAATTAAAATATATAAAAGCTAAAACTTCTGTAAAATAATAAAAAAAATCCCGGGAAATTCCGCGCAAAATTCCCGGGATTGTAGGATTAAAAAAAGGGAGGGATTCCCGGGAATTCCGTTCTAAACCCTAGGTTTGGTTTAGTAAAGAAGCAATTAAAAAGAAAATATTCCAACAAAAAAATGTATTCATCTACAGCGGCTATATATGATGAAAACACAATTTTTCAAAAATTTTATATGGCAGCATAGCTTTCCAAGTTGTCCCCAAAGTCCAACTTTTAGTATAATATGGGGTGACCTCTAAAAACTGTTTTTGCAAAATTTCAAGCAAAACAGTTTCCATTTGCAAAAGTTATCGTAATAAATACATTTATGGAAAACTGTTTTGCCTGAATTTTTGCAAGAACAGTTTTTAGAGGTGACGCCATATTATACTGAAATTTGGACTTTAAATATACTATAAATTTTGAAGTAATATTCGACCTTTGAAATTGATGAATTTATTAAATAATTGACCTCGAGCTCAATTATTTAATAAATTCATTAAAATATACTTTTATAATACCATTTTCAGTTCCTCTTAAATTTTTTACCTATCACCACGTGATAGGCAATACTAAATTAATAATAAAAATCGTGTTTGCGGATCATTTCGGCAAAAACACCTTCCGCACCAAATGCAATTTCTAAAAATAATTTTTGTTAGGGGATTTTGTTTAATTTACATAACGAATTATTCCAAAAATTATTGTAAACGACAAAAAATGTATCCAAAAGTCCCTCCAAAAAGGTTTCCTAATTTTTACGGTAAATAGATTTTTAATAAGCATCGTTTGAGTCTCATTTGTTTAAAACTTCGGAGAAATATGTTGATTAAACTAAAACCATATAGACCAAATTTCAACCATTTTGGTGCGGGAACTTTTTTGACAGCAGTGAAAAAGTAAGATAGCGTTTCTAATATTTTTTTATGTCCTTTTTGGCTAGGTCATGTAAAATTTGATATTTGCAAAAAAAATTACAAAATCATAACCCTAATATACACTAGGGTGAGCGATGTGGAAATCGATTATTCGGCATTTTTGAAAACCATTTTATCCAAATATTTAAAATTCAGAAGAAACTGGTTTCGGTTTTTCAAATTTGTAAAATTGGTTGTAAAAGCTAAAATTATATTAAACTTAAAAAAATGTGTCACTTTTCTTCCCTATATAACAGAGTGGGTATTTCGAAATTAAACATTATTTTAGAAATACGAAATATAGAAAAGAAAATCTTATCTAAAACCATAAACAAAAATGTTCACCCTATTAGTTTATGGCTAAGAAAATGTTATGAGTGTGAATCATTTTTGCATTACATTTTCGAATTCGTGATAAAATGCTAAACAATTAAATCATACGTACGATACGACTCATCCATCCATGGGTAAAATCGTAACAATGAAAATAGTTAATGAAAGCGATAAGAAGCTCCAAACAGAAAGTGAATACGCACGCAGCCAGTATGTAAACTTACTTTTAATTACAGGTATGTTCAAAACTCAGCAGCAACGACTACGTTACTAATGATTGCAATTAGTAATCAAAGGTATTGTTGTTCATATGATGATTTTTTTAATGTTGTTCACAATTATGCACAAACGACCGTTTTTTACTATATGCTCCAATTATTTAAAACGGCAAACAAGTGCAATTCACCGTTGTTTTTTTTTACAATAAATTATTTTGTTAAATGTATATGGAGTGATCTATACTTTAGATTCATTTTTTTTATCTTATCAGCGAATTTGTTTTTAATTTTGGTAATACTTTTTCTTATGTTTAGTAAACTTTTGCATTTTTTTTACTGTAATGATAGTGATTTATTATAATTGAATTATTTTTTAATATTTAGTTTTTATTTTTTATAATTTATTTTTTAATTTAAATTATTTTTTCTTGTAACCGAAAACAACACAAAAAACGACAACGCCCCGAAAAAAACTAAGGTAGAAATGTTATTTTATTAATATTTTTTGTTATTTTGTTATTCTCTTTTAACAAATACTATAACAAGTCAGTTAAGAAAGATACAAAGGCTGTACACGAAGAGATTTGAATAGAGACTATTACAAGTAACATTAGTCAACATCCCAATAAACCAAAGAACGATGCGATAGCGAAATCGCTATCACCTGAAATATCCGAAAACGATATTATATTCCATTAAGATTATAATATCGTTTTCGATAAGGTTTAATGATAAATTTATACTCTTTTTAATTGGGAAATTAGTTGCAAAATCTGGGTGAGTTCTATTTTTCTTCTTAATTGTATAATGATTTCATTATCAGATTTTCATCATTCACTTCATTTCAGCTAATTTTAAAAGGATTCCGATTTTGCTATTTCGATATCGAAATCACCCGGAATAACGATAGTGTTTAGATGCTGGACCAGATTTTGGCAATTTTGCTATCGTTATTCCAGGAAATTTCGATAGCAAAACGGTATCATAATCCCTCGGAAAAACAATATCGTTAGGAAACGTACATTAGAGAACAAAAAATCTATCGTTTTCGTATCACAAGTGATTATCATATATGATAATAAATATCACCTAGGTGATATCGTTTCGATATCGTGGCGATATCGTTTGGTTTATTGGGATATTTGAAGTTTTTGAAGAACTTCCTGCAATGTATATTTTCTATTTTAAAATTTTCGTTATAAACCCAATTTTTTGCAATTTTCAACAAAGTATTCAAAATTTGACCATAAAATCATACAATTCCTTCAAAAGTTATTAATCTACATAAAATTAACCTTTCATTTGAGTATAATCATGTTGGTAGATGTTCAAAGATATTTGACTGGCACTGTTTCCTGCTCAGGAAATTTATATATCGGATAGTAGAAGCAATATTCTCAAAGAATATCGATCAACAACCTTATAATTTTCTTCCTAAAACAATAATTTTGAACCATTTGTATGCCTAATTGTTTCATTGAAACTATGCAGAGACTATTTCGAAGGATTAAATTGAACTCAAGGGTTTTGAAATTCTAGTTTTGTTTATATTTGTTTTTCATATTATAGTCTGAGTTTGTGATTAGAAATCATAAACACAAAATATTTTAAATTTTATTTCGTAAGCCCCTATGACACTAGCTTTTTCCTTAAATGTTTCTTGATTTTTTAAGAGTTTTATTCGATATTTTTCTATTCCGTTTTAACTTTTACATAAATAAGCAAAAACTGCAACAAACTCCCTAAAAAAAGTCAGGAAAAAGTGTAGAGTAATTATCTCAGTAAGAGAAGACTATCGGTGTAATCTGCATTTCATCAAAGAAAAAACCTTTGTTTTTATCTGAATAATTCTGCACCCCGTTTCTGTATTTCACACATCGAAAAAATTTTCCCAAAAAACATGTGAAATGCAACCCTGCTCTGCTTGATATAGGATGAGTCGCAAACAATAAAATATATATGAAACCAAATCAGCTAGTAATACGGTGCATGTAAGTTATTTCTAATTTAATTAGGTATTTTAAAAAATTACATGTGTACTCAGTTATAAAAGTTACAATATCTGCAAAATTTACGACTAAAACTCCAGTCCATTTTATCATCGCTTAAATCACCCTGTTTAATGCAGGATGACCATGCATTTTTCGATGACAAAACTTCTCGCATTGGATACAGAAACGGGGTACTGGTCTTAACCAACTGGTACAGTACAATTACCAAAGACTCACTTCACAACTGGTTCCGCGAATTTCACATTAGTAACAGTTTTGCCCCATATTTTTCGTCCTTAAATTGTAATTTTCAAACTAGTTCTACAACTATTAACAAAGTGGGAGTTTCACCCATGCCTATGACATCTCAATATAAATTCTACAGTTGTTTGTATGGTGAAGCAGTGGAACCCGTACTAGTTGCCTGGGTTCAAATAAACTAGTACATAACTGGTTCCGAATTAGTATATTTTTGTATATTTTTTTTTTTCAAAAACTTAAGAATGAAAAAGTGGATAGTTAATAATGACATATATGTACATTAGAGTGGGCCGAACTTTGCCGAATTGCGAATTTCAAAAATGGGGGGTGCGGAACAGTTGCAATGCGTCCAGCAACCAGTAAAAAATAAAAATTTTGAAAATCGGTTCACGTTCAAGGTCCCCGCAAAGCGTTTGAAATTTCGAAATTTTGGAAAGTTTAAAAAAAATCCTTAAATTTTGTTAAAAAATATTTGTTGTTGTGATATATTATTTCTAATAAATTATAGTTCGCTGAATCCAAAAAAAATATAAATTTTTTAATCGGCAGAAGGGGTTCTGAAATATTGCTACTTGAATTTTGCTGAAAAACACGTTTTTTTTCATTTTTCAGTCGAGCCTTCAAAAAGTTAATCTAAAAATGTTTTTAATTTTTTTTTATTTTTAAATCTACTATCTATATAAAATTGTCTTTCATTTGAGTGCAAAAAAGTTTTAAAATGTTGAAGGGTATTCCAAGGACGCTGCGACAAAAGTTGTAAATATTTTCACAGTCAAAAGTGATTGTTTTTTGTGATCACTGTTTTTTTATGAAGTGATCACAATGCTCGAAAAGTATCCTCTTTTTTGTCCACACAATGTTCGAAAAGTATCCCACTTTATATTTTTTGTTGTATTAAAAGAATATTTAAGAATAAAATTAAATACCTAATAGTTTTTTTTGTAAAAGTTTTTGAAAAATATTTTATACACTGTGCCACAAAAGTATATATAAAAAAATGTAATTGAATATAACTTAATACATTAATGTTCAGTAAATATTATACAAAATTAAATTGCGTGCTTGGATTTAGAATTTTGTAACACAATGTTCGAAAAGTATACCCTTTTTTGTCCACACAGTATTCGAAAAGTATTCTACTTTATATTTTTTGTTTTAGTAATAGAATATTTTAGAATAAAATTAAACACTTAATAGTTTTTTTGTAAAAGTTTTGAAAAATATTGTATACACTGTGCCACGAAAGTATATATACAAAAATGTAATTGTTTATAACTTAATACATTAGTTTTTAGTAAATATCATAAAAATTAAATTGCGTGCTTGGATTCAAAATTTTGTAAAACAATGTTCGTAAAGTATCCTATTTTTTATCCACACAATGTTCGAAATCTGTCTTACTTATACTTTTGTGGCACAGTGTATAAACATTTTTTCAAAACTTTTACAAAGAGACTATTAAGTGTTTAATTTTATTCTAAAATATTCTCTTACTACAACAAAAAATATATAAAGTAGATTATTTTTCATATATTGTGTGGACAAAAAAAGTGCATACTTTTCGAACATTGTGTTACAAAATTTTAACTCCGAGCACGCAATTTAATTTTTTTAATATTTGCTAAACACTAATATATTAAGTTCTATTCAATTACATTTTTTTATATATACTTTTGTGGCACAGTGTATAAAATATTTTTAAAAAATTTTACAAAAAACTATTTAAATTTATGCTAAAAAAAAACTATTGAAAACTATTTAATTTTATGCTAAAATATTCTTTTAATACAACAAAAAATATTAAGAAGGATACTTTTCGAACATTGTGTGGACAAAAAAGAGGATACTTTTCGAGCAATGTGTCCCAAATCTCGAGATCCGATCACGCTATTTTATATTTATTATCAAAATACCCAAAATTATTAAAAAAGATGGACCAGTCATAAACATGTTATTTTATGTTAATCCAAAAGAATAAATGGGTAAAATCTCTGATCACTTCATAAAAAAACAGTGATCACAAAAAACAATCACTTTTAACTGTGAAAATTTTTACAACTTTTGTCGCAGCGTCCTTGGAATACCCTTCAACATTTTTAAACTTTTTTACACTCAAAAAATCGTGTTTTTCAGCAAAATTCAAGAAGTAATATTTCAGAACCCCTTCGGCCGATTAAAAAATTTTTATTTTTTTTGGATTCAGCGAACTATATATTATTAGAAATAATACATCAGAATAACAAATATTTTTTAACAAAATTTAAGGATTTTTTTTAAACTTTCCGAAATTTCGAAATTTCAACCGCTTTGCGGGGACCTTGAACGTGAACCGATTTTCAAAATTTTTATTTTTTACTGGTTACTGGACGCATACGCAACTTTTCCGCACCCCCCGTTTTTGAAATTCGCAATTCGGCAAAGTTCGGCCCACTCTAATATACATATTTTGAAAACCAATATAAGCCAAAAAAAAAAATAAAAAATTGTATTTTCTATAGTTTTCCAAAAATTTCCTTCCTTTTGTCCCTAAAGCCCAGTAAGTTGTTTCGATTTCACGAAAAAAAAAACCTGTTATACTCGATGATAAAAAATCATTTTTCATGATACGGGGTTTCACATGAAAAGTGTGAAGACTTTGTTTTCATGCAAATTTAATATACAAGACTATTATTATTCTGGTGACAAATTTACATCTTATATTTGTTGTGATTGTGTCTTTCTTACAAAATAAAATAAAAAAATTATTTTCAAAAATTAAATTACGACTTAAAGGCTTTAAAGTTCGAGTGAAATATTTCCACGTCAAAAACAATTTACAGTACTTTAGACATGGTACTATACCATTAAAATAAATATGTGTTTATTAATTTTGTCTCCTCTGTCACATATCCCAATTTCAGCAAAATCGGAATTTTTCAATCGGGGGAGTTTCCTTGTAACTTTTTGTTAAAAATATTATGGATTTAAATGGTTTTATATCGAATTCAAGAGATTTTTTCCTTTTTTTTTGTAAATATAAAGTTTATTTACAGAACAATACATACATTTTTCTTTGGGTACAGCCTTTATATTTTTTATAATTCTCTTTCTTGAACAAATTCCATAACAAGTCAGTTAAGAAAGATTTGACTACAAATGCGTTTTAATACACTCTTGATCGTTTTACGTTAACACAATATAGAATAATAATTCTTATTACGTTACGTTAGGTGACATTTTTGTTTAAGCCCAGTTTGTACACACACACTAACTTCTTTTTTACTTCTTTATTATTGTATTATTATTATTTTTAATAAACAAACATTCAAATGCTCAATAAAATCAGGTAACAAAGCAGTAAAACTACCACTTTTGAACGTCTGAATTTCTAAATTTCGTAATATTAATGCTTGTAAAATTCATGTATGTATTAATATTGGTAACAAACACATGTTCACTTTTGTTAATACACTCAATTCCACTCCACACTACCTGTGTTTATTACCAATCAACACTTATTTCACTCATTCACTTTAAACTCACTTTCGAATAATACTTTTGTTCGCCCGTCGATTCCAACTCGCTATTTTTTCCAAACCGTAACTTGCGACGTTAACTTATAGACTAATATTAGCTGTAGCAAGTTATTGTAGTCATACCTCCATACAATCCATACAATATGTATTCTCAAGTGGCCACATACGAATTTTCCCTCTCTTATTTTAGTTTTTTATTTAAACTCTTATAAATTGATTCTTTATGGCACTTAATGGAGTTAACTCTCTGCTACAGTTTGTTGGCAATTTGGAACATGTTTGCTTTTATACTAACTTGGCTATACACAAAGAGGATTTTATTGGACGGAAAATAATGAAATTCTTCAGTAAAGTAATGAAACTATTCTTCTCGAAGTGCAAGAAAAATTTCTTAAAATTAATTAATATTTATACACTTTTTATGAAACTAGTTTGTTAATATAACCCAGGGGTGGCAAGACTTTTTTCGCTGCGTGCCAGAAATGGACCAATTTTTTTTGTAAAAATTCTCGCGTGCCACCTTAATTTTAGTTGTCTTTTAAAGTCCTTTTACAAAAATTTTTAAAATTTGGAAAATTTTTCTTAAAAAAATCATCGCAGATGTACATATTTATCAGCGCTACGGATAACCCCAAATGGAAAAATTAAATAACATCCAAGAAATGACGCAAAAATGTTTGACGGTTATTTAATTTTTGGGGGTTTATTTGATCTTGAGATTATTTCATTATGAAAAAATCCCCAATGAAATAAAATTAAAACAGTTTGAACATTATTGCCTTTTGATTTTTTTGGGAAGTTATTCCATTTTTTGTGGTTATTTTATTTGTTAAAAAAAAAGTTAAATTATTGGGCGCCATTTATTATTTAAGTACGTAAGAAACAAGTTGAAAAATGTGCTTCGGGGAAAAATTTAATTTTTTATAAATAAATCGCGCGGTTTTTATCATCATAATAATAAATAAAAATCGAATATTATGGATTTGAACAGAGAAAATTCTTTTTCAGATGAAATGGCTCTGCGCAACACGATCAAACCCCAAATTAAAATTCCAACATAGGGGGTTAATTCATTATGAAACTTATTTTCAGCCTTTATCGCATTGAGGGTTTTTCGTAGCACATATTTTCCCTTTGAAAAAACGAAATTTTTTAGCTCCAATTTTATTATAAGTTGTTTTCAATTTTTGTGCAATTTTCTGGTACTTTTTATTTCTCTGATTATGACGCATTTTTCCATGGAAACATTTAAACTTCTTTCAATCTAGAATTTTAGAAATTTTGCCAGAATTTTATAATAATCGAATTTTCGAGTTCTGTATTAACCATATTTCTGTAAACAAAATATGCTGGCAATACAGAATTTCATTCATTTTAAAAGACGATTTACAAGCTCTGTGAAAAATTTCGTACAGTTTTGTATAGAAATTTAACATTCAACTGAATTTTTTCCTGGTCTTCCAATAGTTTAAATTTTTTGAAAATATCCAACAAAACGTCGCGTGCCACCTAAAATCCACCCGCGTGCCACTACTGACACGCGTGTCATAATTTTGCCAGCCCTGATATAACCTCTTCATTGAATGTACAGCTGCGGTCAAAAAAATAGCACCAAGCCAAACAAAAATATTTTTCGTTATATATTTTTAATTAGGTTGAACCGATTTCATTGAAAACGTGTCATAAGAAATATAAAAGGCTGTGTAACAATATGAAATAAAAAAGGGTGCATTTGGCTTTTTCTTTTATTGTAAATTTTGAACTTTTTTAAAAAAAACTTAAAAAACACTCAGTCAAAAAAATAGCATTACTGGACAATTTGTATGAAAATTAAATATTTTATCAATGAATAAATTGAAATAAGTTATTAATTGTGAATTCATTATTTATATGATCGCATCGCCACTGAAGTTTGAAATACGAACTACAAGGGGGGAAATACCTGTTTGGCTTTTTTTTTGACAACACTGGCCCTTAAATAACTGTATTTCAGGAAAAGTCAAAATAATCCTAATACTTTTCTAACAAGGCATAAAAATCTAAAATCGTTTGGAAAATGTTTAAGTAATTGCAATTCGCCCAGACAATTGTAACCCTACAATGGGATAAATTATGAAAATCGTAAAAAAAATAAAATATACTCGAGTTTCATTTCTTAAGGCACATCTACACGGGATAGAAATCTCGTAGAGTTTGCGCTAAATTTGTCAGTTCTAATATAATTTTTATCTTAAAAGTATCATCTCTAGTTGTCAAGTATTTATTTTTATTAAAATAGTCGAATTTTAAAGAATAATTTTTTCTGCAAAAACCAAAATCTACATTAAATACATTGAAATGTTCAATAATGTTACAAGATATCTTTGAAATTGTTACTACCCAAGAAACATTTTTACGGAGTCTCCTGCATATACGGAATCATCAATCCGTCTTTTACGGAACATTATCGGTCCGTAAAACAGGTATCCGTCAAAGCTTGTACGTATACGGAACAATAACGGAACGTACTTTCGGATTTTCGAATATAATACGTTTTGAATCCGTTTTGGTGTATCAGTTTCTGCACCGTTAAATACGGACTTCACCAAATTTCATCAGTTTGAACTCCGGAGCTAACGGTTTCGTCTTTCTTCAGGTTTATTCGTGAATTTAGTCGTCAAAATAGAATTATTTAAATAATTTAATACGTTTCGCGTGGTAAAGTCGGTTAAAAAAGTTTCTGGATGTCGCAAAAACCAGCATCCTGTCTTGGCCGTTGCGGCAGTAGCCAAATTCCTTTAATTCACATAGAATCAATAAATAGTAAGTGTTTATGAAATTTTATGTTTTTTCACGATAGTTAGTGTAACCGAATGGAATTAAGCAAATATTATTTTATGGTACTCATATCCTAAAGCTAGGTTTACATTAACTGATTTATTTATCTGATTTTACGTCTGATGTGATTGTCAAAAAAATCTTGTATATATGTATGTTTACACCATCAAATGCGACCAGATGAAAAGAGATGTTAACATCAAATTCTTATAATGTTATGAAATATTTAAAAAAAATCTGACTCAAAATTTCAATTGGATTTTCTGTACTTATCAGTCATAATGTGTTTATACTATAGGATATTGGCTATCTGCATCTGTTTTGGACAGGTTCTATGACTTATGATATAATGTAAACCCCGCTTAAACAGTTTTAGTAAAAATGTTTGCAAATTGTCATCGTATGAAAACCCTCAACCGTGAATACATTTAATTAAACCTCAATTAATAAATTGTTTCTTTTGCTTGTAGATACATATTGGATCTAGTTATGGGTAAATTTTGCGAATTTTGAGGTTGATTAATGAAGTTAATTGCACCGGCTGTAAACATTTAAAAAAAATTATTTAATAAATCTACCCAGTCAGAAATCGCCAGTGGTACAAAAAATCAAGCACTGGCATACCACTGGGTAACCACGGTATTAAAAATAAATGACTGGCAGAACACTCATTTGGGACGCTTTGCCAGCGTTTGCAAAAAGCGTTTTACCAGTATTTGTTTTACAAAAATTTCGGTGGTTTATAAAAAAAACCACTGGCAAATAATTGGCATAGAGTAATATGCCAAGGTTTGCAACCAGTGGTTATCCAGTGCTACCTAGCCAATGCTACCAGGCGTACAAAAATCAATTCACTGGTAGACCAATGATTTTATAAAAATGCTGACGCTTCGTTAAAAAATGTTTGTAGTCAGGAGGTTCCGAGTTCAAATCCGGTTGCAAGCAAAAAATTTTTTTTGGATTTGTTTTAATTTAAAATTTTTTTGTTTTATAAAATCAATTTTTTTGTTTGTGGGAAAGCTCCTTCAAGACCAACTTTTTTTTTGCCCTCCCAACACTGGCATATTAGTTACAAAAAATTGTTTGTCAGTACTAGCATTTTGGCACAGCCAGTAGTTGTCCAGCTATTATCACACATTTATGTGTTTAGCCATCAAATATTATATGCAGAGACCCAAAATAACTGTTATATTTCTAAAAAAGTCACCACCCAAATTTATTTAATTATAATATTTCAATAATGCAATATATTTTATAAATCATATTGCACAAAAAAATCACAAAGTTTGGCAAAGATTTTAATTTTTTCAAATTTTATATTTTACTCTATAAATTTCTGTTGTTTTTTGATTTTTATTTTAAAACTTTTTATAAAAGTTACAGAATGATTTTTTTGAAAAAATTAAGCAGTAACTTTTTTATTTGATAATAAAATAAAAATTAAAAATTGACCTAAATTGAATGCCGGAAGGTGATGGAATATACATATTTACTCACTTTAAATCACTGTTCAATCTTTTATTAACACTAGTTGACATCATCAGGATATTATAATTGTTGAAGTCATTGGTTCTATGGCTTTTGATTTGTATTCTTAATTGTTATTTTTTGATAAAGAAAAAAAATCACAAAATAACTTTTATTATTTTTGAAAAAATAAAAATCGTGTTTGGATTGTTTTTGTTTGAATTTAAAATAAAAATCAAACAGAGCAAATAAACAGAAAATTAAAAATACTCAAACAAGAAATAATTGTAAAACAATCACTTTTTTGAATAAAAGTTATAACTGTTACGTCCCTGATTATATGTCGCGTTAGCTCAGTGGGTAGAGCAATCGTCTGCCAATATGATGGCCTGGGTTCAAATCACGGCAGGACCAAAAAAAATACATATGAACTTTTTTTAAATTTTATTTTGGAAAATATATTTCCAGACCATCTATTTATTGGTTTTGCCAACGTTTAAAAATTTTGTTCCTCCAGTGCTTTTCCGGCCCTTTTTGAACAGCCGGTCCTTTTGTCTAATGATGTTATCATTTTGGGAATGGGAAAGCACTTTTTGCCAGTACTTGTACCACCTGTTAAAGTGCTTTGCCACCGCTTTCCCGTTTGTATTTTTCTGACTGGGTATTAAAAAACATACAATATTAAAATTAGTAATGTGTCAATTTAGGTAGATATAAAAGTCCGAAAACGGCATTCTGAAAACGGAGTCACTCCGTTATTTACACGACATAACGGTCCGGAAACGGTCCGGCATTGATGGACTTTCAGCGGACTAGTCCGTTTTTTACATGACATAACGGTCCGTAAACGGTCCGTCATTGACGGACTTTAAACGGACTTGTCCGTTTTTAACACGACATAGCGGTCCATAAACGGTCCGTCATTGACGGATTTTCAACGGATTCGAACCAGTTTCGATGTTCCTTATGTTCCGTTTTCTGGTCCGGAGTTGGATTCCGTTTATGACGGACCGAAAACGGTGCGTAAACGGAACGAATTGTTTGTTGGGTAATTACAGAAATTATGTATGTTAGAAATTGTCAATGGCCTAGAGATTACATTTCGTAGACTTATACAGAGCTGCAAGTCTAGCGAGTTTTCTATCCCGTGTAGATATGCCTTTAGATTTATAAATATTCAGACATAAATTTCTGTCCCTATTGAATTATGGCAACCTAGTCGCAGGTATGGCCACGAATGGGATTTTTTTGTTGTAAATTTGTAAAACCCTAATTTTGAGTTTTTTAAAATTTTGTTCAACAAAATATGAAAAAGTGATCAACACATAGTTTTCTTAACTACACCTAATACGTCTACTGAAAATTACACATATCCCTCCATTAACTTAGTAGTGACGGAGTTTTAAATTCGAGAATTTTAGGGAAAAGTCTCGGGACACTTTAAGGAATTAATTCCTTTTTGGAATGAATTCCCTAAAATTCAAATTTAGAGAATGAATTCCCTGACCAAGGTATTAAGCATTAAAATTACAGAATTTATTCAACACGAGTTAATTCAATTTTAAGTCAAGGAATTCATAATGAAAAACTTAAATTCAGGAAATTAAACGAAAAAGTTAATTCCTTAGGGAATTACACGAAAAATTTAATTCCTTAGGGAATTAAAACAAAAAGTTAATTCCTTAGGGAATAAAGCGAAAAAGTTAATTCCTTCAGGGAATTAAGTGCACAATTGAATGAATTCCCAGTTCCCAAAAATTGAATTAACTAGAATTGAATGAACTCTTTGGTGAATGAATGCATTAAATTTTATGAAGGAATTAGAAAAAAATGAATGAATTCCTTTAAGATAAATCGAATGAAAAAAAAAGGAATACAGTCAATTCCTTAAGTTTTTTGAATTAATTCTTAGAAGCTCTGTCCGGAGCTATACATTGTTATGACTTTAAAGCAGTTTTAAGGAGAGTTATTGAAAATACACACCCAGAAAACAGATTCGTATTGTCAACCGGATTTGTTGCCAATGGAACGGTTCGGTTGCTGAAAATTTGGTCGTCAGCACAAAAGAGTTTTCTCTGTTCAGTAATACCCCATTCACAAGCAAGTTTTGTAGGCACTTTTTAGTCAACTAATGCTAATAAAATTCCAATGCCAATGAAAAAATCCCAAGTATGCTATATAAAGCCCCATACCATTTTTTTAATCGGGTACATATTTAGATTTTTTGTTTACATTTATGTTTGTTTAAAAATGGAAAAATCAATTCTGAACCTCATCAAATTGAAGTGATTATAACAGTATGGAAAATCTCGAGATAACACATGCGGTAACTGAAACCTCGCTTATGTGAATGGGGTATAAAACGCTTATAATACAGTTTGTCGGATTGCCGTAGCGGCAACTTGACTGTTATTATCCTGTCAATTTCATGAAGTTGTTATAGAGCACTTATAGAGGCTGTAATCGCATTCGAGCTCACACCTTAGCTACTACAGCAAAAGCACCTAAATAAAAATATATCATCCAAATGTTGGTCTTTCTTCATTTACATGAAATGCATGTTCAGTAAATATTGTTTATTTTCTTATAAATACTTGCTAATCATGTGCATAAATCCGCTCAGATTAAATATGCTAATTGGTTTATTTGTTCCGACTAAACTTATGTCGCATACTCCAAAGACTTTATAATTTAATTAACAATTATTCAAATGCTTACGTGCATCATATAAAGAAAAAAATTAAGAAAAAAAAAACGAAGAAACAAACAAATATCAATTGAATTTTATGCAAAAATGATTCATGAACTTATTTTAAAAGTACTTAGAATAAGCATGAAAATACAATGTCTGCTCCAAACGACAAAAACTAAAGTAAACAAATGAACCACGAACCATCATCATCATATAACAATTAAATTTTAATTAAATCGGTTCACGCGTTGACCCTTTCAAAGACAAAAAAAGTAAAGACTGAGCAAAATAAGCGTCATCTTTATGAATGAATATTATATAGTAAAAGTATTTATTGCTTCCGATGCGGGATGTGTTGTGATACAAAATTGATTATGACTGTAATGGGTAACATAAGGCACGGCATGTTGAATATATTTACACCCAATAAATCAATCATCTTGAATATCCGTAAACTATATCACATTCCAAGAAGAAATTAATGATAAGGTTTAATGATAAAGTGTACTTCAAAATAATCAGTAGTTAAATAACCTTTAAACAATTTTCAGAAACAAACGAACCCTATAAAAACTTGAATTTTTTTTATTTATATCCTTTTTTATTAGCCAATAAGTTGCACAATCTGAGAGAGTTCGACTTTTCTTCTTAATATAACGATTTCCTTATCAATTTTTCATCATTGACTTCATTTCAGCTAATTTTAAAATGATTCCGATTTTTCTATCATATATCATTTTCGATATCAAAATTGCCTGGAATAACGATAGCATTTCGATGCTGTACCGAAATTCGGCAATTTTACTGTCGTTGTTCGAGAAAATTTCGATAGCGAAAACAGTATCATATATGACAACGGTAGGCAAATGCGGCCCAATGGGCCGCATGCGGCCCTTTGCTGATTTTTGTGCGGCCCTTGTTGAAATTCAAATTTCGATTTTTTTTTTATTTAAAAACTCTTTTTTTTTAATATTTTATTTCCCAATTTTTTAAACTTTTTTATTTGGAAAATGTTTAGGTAAAATTTCATAGTCGGAACTAAGATCGATTTGAAAATTGCTTACTTAAGATATATTTAAAGGAACAATCGATCTTACCCTTAGGTCGATTTTAGTTAGAAATATGTTACTTAAGAAGTGTATAAGACAAAAATTCTGACTATAAAACTGGACCTTAATTCTTTGCAAAATAAATTCAATTTCTTTTACGAAACATGTCGACAATCACAAATACATGAGGAACTACCATTTTTGCATTAAAAAAAAATACTTTATCATATTTGTTATGTTTTATTTTTGTTTTTCGTCGTGAAGCATTTTATAAATATGATACTAATATGCAGTAAAATTTGTTGCTAATTTTAGCAAATAATTTTTAAATTACAGTTTACAACAATTGTATTAAAATTTAGTAACGGTTACAAATTTTTTCTACTAATTGCATTATACTACAAATCAGTGGGATAAAGTTGCTAAAGTTAGTAAAATATACCGAAGGGCGAAAAATACTTAAATTTCCAGTAATAACATAGAAGTTTTCAGTAGCCATACACACTTTTTTGTTGAGTGGGCGAGTTTTATAGTCAGCACAAAGCACGAGTTTAAACTAAAATTTTACGTTAGTTAACAATTTTATTTGAAAATTTATTACTCAAATAAAGATTTATTTAAATTCGTACTTAGTCCCTAGTGCCTCGTATTAATCTGTGTAAAATACTCGGCACTTTAATTTTTCTAAAGAATTCAAATTACTGACAAACGGTGGGTGGTACTTCAGGTTTAAACTTTAGTTAATAGTTAACCCAAAAAATTGTTGTTGTTTTGTGTACATTTTTTTGACATTTTCTTTTGTTTATAGTTAAGTTAAAGTTAAACCTGCAGTTTGATACCCACCGTAAATCTTTAAGTTTCTAATCTTCGTTTAAATTAACCCTTTACTGCAGAGTGTCCCCTTAAAGGTGCGGGATTTTTTTCTTCTGTGCGCAAAGAAATTGTTAAATAAAAATTCGAATCCAGGAGGCTATGAATTTTTATAAATTTTGTTGTTGTTGGAATAACATTCAGTATAACTCGTTGAGTTTTCAAAATTTCGTTGGCTGATTCCGCGACACCGCGGATCAATGCAAACACTATAAAAAAGTGTTTCAATAATGTGTAATTCTACTTATTAATTCAAAAATACCGAAACAGATTTTGAAAAAAGCTGAGTTTGCAATGAGTTCTTGTGGAACCAGTTTCGGAATAGATGGATTTGAAACCCGTTTTTGTTTTACAAAAAAAAAATTAAATAAAACATTAATTCCTTCCGCTTTCCTTTTACTTAAAGATTTGTAGTTTTTTTTATTGTATATTGCGGCCCTGTATAATTTATGAAAAACCACAATATGGCTCTCGGTGACAAATCCGTGCCCACCCTTGATATATGATAATAAATATCATCCACGTGATATCGTTTGGATATCGCAACGATTTGGCTTATTGGGCAATTCTGAGAGTTGAGCTGATAAGGGGTAGGTAAATGACAGCAATTTCATTACTCTAAATTTAGCACCAACAATATGTTAAATGTGAACAATTTTAGATGAAGTACATTCAGAAAAGTTCTGCAGTTACTACGTGACAGTTATTTGTGAAGTAATGCGGTTGTGGTTATTTTAACTGCATTTTCAGCTGTTTCGCTTAGGAAAAAAATGTTAATGTTTTTGACATTGTTTTTTCTAACAACCTACAAACTCTATTGTATTTAAGTTGCATTTATTTTATGTAGTTGTTTGAACTTTTTAACAAACAATTACAAATTTTTAAGGTAAGCATGTGTCTTTCGATTAGAAATATCGCAATTTTTAAATTTTCAGTTTCAAAAAAAAAAAAAAGAAAAAGAAATACACTGTTTTAGCGGTTATATTATTAAATAAATAAAAGAGTACAGTGAAAGAATTATCCTTCATGTTATTAATGATTTAATTTCATACAATTTTTTTTTCGTAGATTCAATGAAGAATTTAATTAAATATACATATGTAATAGTTACAGTATGTAGTCCGATTTTTACGTCCTCGAAGGGTAAAAATCGGACTACATCCCGTTTCCCCATACGATTTTGATTCTAATGGACAGGCATTACCCTTTCATTTACAAAAAAATACAAAGTACAATATTAACTACCTATTTGTTTTCGGACATCGCGAACAATTGTAATAAAATAAATAGGATATTAAGTATTGTAGTTGAAACCTTGCTTTGCTGGATAGGTACCAGAGAACTGCAAAATAAACTTTTTTCTTGATTTAATCATACACTAAAATTTTTATTCACATTTAACCGCTCAACAATATTCAATGTTGAATAAAATTACTATCATGCAGTTGAACGCGTAGTTCGGATCAGTTTGAGTCGTCTGTCGAACATGTTTTATTCACATTTAATCGCTCAAAAAACTCACTGTTGAATAAAATCACACTGTTGAATAAAATCAAACTGATCGAATATTTGAACTCACATGAATAAATTAAAGTATTAGTTGTTTTATAAAAAAAAAAAATAAATAAATAAAATCGTATTGTTTTAAAATGGGAATGTATGTGTATTAAATGTGTTTCTACAAAATATAGTCGTTGCTGATACTGTAAACCCCCTCTTTATTATTATGAAATTATTTTTCTTTTATTTGGTTGCAATCGTGAATAAACTCAAACGCGTTCATTTTTGTTTTTTCTGATTTTATTCTACATCAAAATAATCATCATTGATCCGAACGAATATGAATGAAATGAATGGTATGAAAGCGACAAATGATTAAATCAACGATGAAAAAAAACACTCGGTTTGATTGACTTAAAATCAGCAATGAACAAAAAATTCGGGTGTTGAGTACGTATGAGGTTTTGCAATCAGCAGTTGCAGTTCTCTGATAGGCACGTAGAAAACTGCCAAAATGCTATGGCGTTTTGAAAGCTTCCTCTTCTGCTGGGTTGGCAGGCAATACCGCTAAAATACCGTTACCGATTCAAAACCCTTTCAACTGACTACCGTTACCCCTAAAATACCGTTACCGAAATATCCGGAATACCGTTATTCTTAAAATATCGTTACCGAAATAACTGAAATACCGTTATCCTTAAAATACCGACACCGAAATAAATTAAATATCAATACCCCTAAAATACCGTTACCGTTATTTTTAAATTTTCTGCTTTTGGTAATTTCACGTGGTTATTGAGTACTTTTTGAACATTAAGTTGATAAATTGGTTGTTTTTAATCTCTTTTGTTTTTTGTAAAAAAAAATTGCGGGATGCATCGAAATAACTGACTACCGTTACCCTTAAAAAACCATTACCGATATAACTGAAATACCGTTAACCTTAAAATACCGTTACCGAAATAACTGAAATATCGTTATCTTTAAAATACCGTTACCGAAATAACTCAAATTCCGTTATCCTTAAAATACCTATACCGAAATAAATGAAATAGCGTTACCCTTAAAATACCGTTACCGAAATAACCTAAAATAACGTTACCCTAACGATAACCATATTCGTTTCGGTTACCATCCATGCTCTTCTGTTTTGCCACATTTAGAGGTAATGATTTCCCAACCCTGGTGTTTGGATTTCCTCTTTTAAATTGTTAAATTAAAAAAGTGTTTATTATTGAACTTTGACTAATACCGGGGTCACAACTGCAGATATTTTTTGAATGAAGAAAGAAAAGCGTAATGAATAAATTAAGACACATGTTTAAGTAATTGTAATATGACTTTTTTGTTTTTATTAAAGAAAATACACATAATTTATTCATATACACTGTATTTTTTTTTTCTTTTATACATTTCACAATTTTTGAACCTTTTAAGCACGGCTTTACAAATGTTTTTATAAAAAAATTAAATTAATTAAAAATAATAATAAAAAAATAAGTTTGCCGTTGTTTTTAAAATATGTAAGCAAAACACATGCATCAAAAGAGAAATTGGTTTGTATTTTTATCATTCATTTTAAGATTTCAATATCTCGAATTAATATAAGACAAAAAGTGCATTTTGACAACATAAATAAGTTATTTTGTTTGCATGAATTGTTTATTTATTGGTTTTAAATAATTTATTAAATATTTGTTTTTTGTTATTAAGTTGAAAAAATACCTTTATTTCTTAGATGAATATGTACTTATTTATTTTTTATTTTTAATAAGCCCATTTTAGTGATTTTTTAAATATAAAATAACAAGAACAAACGAAAAAATACTATAAAATTAGTTTCAACGCCAAAAGTCAAATTTATTAAATTTCAATATGTATGTATTGAAAATTTTAATTTTTTAAAAACTATAAATTGACATTTTCAAACAATTTTAGGCATAGAGTAAATATAACTTTAGTTTAAATTTTTCTTAGGAGGAGAGGGATTTACATAATTTTATATGAGAACTAATTTTGAATACAATATGGACAAAAAATGTATGCGCCATAAGGAAACGTTTTGTAGTGTATCATGGTAGCACTGCTTTTAAATAGCATAAAGATTGTTGGGCGCCATTTCGTTAATTTTTTATTACTTTGAATTCGTAAACCTTACCTTTACCTTTTTAAAAAGAAAAGCTTTAGCCTAAATGTTACTTTTTGTAATTTTATATATGTGACCTTCTCCGAGAAAAGGGACCTATTGAGTCAAAAAACGGGTTTGGACTTAAAGAGTGGGAAAATCGATAAAAATGAGAAAAACATTAAAATTTTAGTGTTTAATTTAAAACTTCATTTTCACACACTAGGTCCCTTTTCTCGGAGAAGGTCAAGGTTAAAAATAAATCAAGAAGTACAATTTTTATACAGAATTATTTTTTTAACAATATTTGCAAAATTTACGAATACGAATTTTTTCAAATCGAGTTACGTGACAACCCCTAGAGATACTTCCGTATAAATTCGACATTATAGCTATGGTTAAGAACTAAAGTTTGGTATTTTTGAGATAAGCTACACTTAGACAATTATTTCGGTAAAATTAACTGCAACAGCAATTCTAATAGTGTACACTGCAATTGCATTTGAATTAACTTTAATTTCAGTTATTTTTAACAGCAATTGTAGTAAAAATAATTGCAATATCAGTTACACTTACAGTATACACTGTTTTAACTGCAATTATAGTTAATTTTACCGACATAATTCTCTTAGTGCAGCTGGGATAATTTGATTAAAATTTTAACTAAAGTCTTAAAACTATCATCCCGTTCTAAGTTCCGTAATTTTTTAACTGGAGTGAATTTGTAAAATAACACGGAATTAAAAATTTCGGACTTTTGCTGATTTGATAAAAATTCGTAATTTATAGACAATTTAAAATAATTAAATCCACTGTTCTGAGTTCCAAAATTTTTTAATTAGACTGGGAACATTTTGAAAATTTGCTGTTCTGAAAAAAATTTTGGAATTTATAGAAAGTTTTTAAAATAAATTTTTATAGTGAAAGTTTATTGTTGGTCTTTATAAATTTCATGTGAAATGTTCTTCGTTCGGTTCAAGATCATGAACATTTTTCGAACTTAATAGAAAAGTTATTATTTGGCCTGATTACGGTTGTCGAATTTGTAGTCGAACTGTTTCGACTCCATACAAAATGGTTTTCTTTAAATTGGAAATTATTTACTGATTATGTACTTTTTAACAAATTCGAATTACTCTCGAATTCAACTACTCGTACGGCAACCATAATAAGGCCTATTATTTGTAATCATGGAAAATATACAGAAAAAGTTAATAGACACTAACCGAATGGAATGCATTTTATGGTCAGCTACGACTAGGGATGCCAATCGGGATTGATATTTGAAAATCCCGGGATTCGGGATCCCGGGATTTTCGGGACTACGGGATTTTTCGGGATCCCGGGATTTTACGGGATTTCGGGATTTAAATTTTCCTTTATTTGTAAAAATTTTTATGTTATGTAACTAATTTTTTTTATAGAATAAAGCGTTTTATAATTATTTAATAGTAGTTAATTAATAATGTGGTACATTTTATAAATATTGAAACATCTGTCAGAAATTGACAGTGGTACAAAAAATCAAGTACCTACATACCACTTGGTAACCGCGATGTTAAAAATAAATGATTGGCAGAAGAATCATTTGGGACGCTTTGCCAGCGTTTGCAAAAATCGTTTTGCCAGTATTTGTTTTACAAAACATCACGGCAAGGCCAAAAAAAGATACATATGAACTTTTTTAAATTTTATTTTGGAAAATATAATTCCAAACCACCTATTTATTGGTTTTGGCAGCGTTTTGCCTAAGTTAAAAATTTTGTTTCTCCAGTACTTTTCCAGCGCTTTTTAAACTGCCGGTCCTTTTGTCTATTGACGTTATCATATTGGAAATGGGAAAGCAATTTTTGTCAGTACTTGTACCACCTGTTAAAATACCTTGCTATCGGTTTCCCGTTTGTATTTTTCTGGCTGGGATAATATATGAAGGCCTGTCATTAAGTACACTTGCGCCCAGTATTTTGTAAGCAGATTTTAAAACATATTCGTTGCGATAACCTTGCCCACTAAATCGTGTAATTACAGCAACAAAGTTATTTGGTTATCGTTATCAAATGTTTTCATGGAAGAATTCAAACTTACAGTCCCAGCCAAAATTAGGTTTCAGAAATCGAATTTCGCTCGGAAGAATAAATCGGTAAAATAACAAACAAACTTGATTTTTCGCATGTGTTCCTCAAAAACTTAATAATGTTTACCAAAATTTCAAATTTTTCTGCAAAGTCTTTGCATAGTTTACTTGAATAATCTACTTAATTTATAATTTTACCAATATCTTGGCATCAATTTCTTGTCAATATGAGAAAATTCAAGAAAAAACGTAGGTAATCTAAAATTGCTTACTTTGTTTATTTGCGTTTATATTAATATTAAAAAATAAGAAAATCCCGGGATTTTTGAGAAATAATCCCGGGATTCGGGATTTAGCCAATCCCGAAAATCCCGGGATTTCGGGATTCGGGATTTCCCGTTTGGCATCCCTAGCTACGACCTTCATTGTAAAAATCTCTTACTTAATTCACAACTAGAGAAGGGCGCGATACACGAAATGTTCGCGAGATACATGATTCACGCGTGATAGTGAGTAATAATTACTACACTCACTTGATTTGTGCGTGAGCGTGAGTAATAAATACTGTACTGTTCCATATGTTTTCCTTCTAATCCTTTTCGTACGACTATACATTTTTTTTCCGTTGGTAATGTTAATTGTTCTGATTAGATCATATTACGTGGGTTACTATTTATATTTCGAGCCTAACAATGAAAGAACACACATTTTTTATTACAAATGTCTTTATCGTTTTTCAAACTATTCTCCTTTATGATCTATACCCTTTTGCATGCATTCGAACTACTTGTTATAGCATTTTTTCTACTCCGCGTGAGACACCTCCAAAACATGCCCAGTAAAATTGTCGGATGCCAAGAACCGGTTGTAGAACAACTTGTACTTGCATGCAACCTGTTCTAATTTATGTTCTATCATCGGTGAGTTTTGTTTGAGTTTGTCCCAAAAGCAACAGGTTCTGTTACTCAAAACTAGAACAGGTTGCTTTGGAACGATTTGTTTCGAAGTGCTTCGAGCTCGAACAACTTCTGTTGGATTTTGTTCATCATGAAACACCCCTATAGTCGACTGCAGTTTAGTTTCAGGCTCATATGCCTAGATCCATGATTCATCACCTGTAATGATCTTACAGACGTGTTTTGAAGCACCGCCATTGTATTTCTTGAGCATTTGTTTGCACCAATCGTCCCGAGCACCTTTGAGGAATCCAACGAGAATCTTTTTTAGGGCTAAATTTTGATGCAATATTTTGTGCTAGTGGAACTTATGCCTAAGGTAGCCTCAAACTCTGAGTATGGCACATGACGATCTTGCTTTATCAGTTTTTGCACAGCATCAAGGTTTTCTGGCACAACAACTGATGTTGGACGACCTTTTCGAAATTCGTCCTGGAGCGAAGGGCGTCCATGATTAAATTCGTTATACCAGGGTTTCACAATTGTAAAGAATAGAGCTTCATCAACAAAAGTTGAATTTAATTTTTCTGTGCGTTCTTGTCTAGATAATCCACATCGAAAATCGTGATAATAGCCCGAAAATTTTCATGTGCTAATTCCATATTTTTGCTGACACACAACTTTCACTTTTTTGTAAACCACACAAATAATGCTCAAATGACAAAAAGTTCTGAGCAAGGTTATGGTCAAAAATGTTAAACTTTTTAGTTGAAATATCAGCTAACAAGTGTTAAAATGGCCAAGGCTCACTACTTGAATAGTTACCCACGTAAACAATTCAAAGCAATATAAGTTAGTATAAAAATTAATAAAACGTTTTGCATATCATTTTTATTTTTTTGCTGAAATTGGCAAAACTTCTACTTATTTTTTTTTTAGCACTTAACTAATTTTGATCTAATGTTTTACTATTGTAATTTATTTTGGTACCAAAATTGTAATGACAAACACATTTCGAATTTTTTGTGTCGCCTTTCGTTTTTTTAAGAAAAAGAGTTTAAGTGATATAAAAACGACATTTTGTTATTTTCTTTTTTGTTGTTTAGAATTATCTACAGCATTTACATTCAATGCCAACAATAGGCAAATAAGTAATTAAGATACAATTTTGTTTATATTTTATTTACAATTATTTTAATATATTACAAAGTTTTTTAAATAATTTCCTAAAGAATCCAAAAAACACAATTTCTAGATTTAAATTTTCGGCGAATAAATTATCTAAAGTATAATTTTTCTACAAATTTTTTCAGTCTTTTTCAGTCTAGTAATATTCAGCAAAAAGTTTTATTGATATTACAAAGGATTTTTTTCGTTTGCAATTGTCATTCCAATTCGATGAAACCCCTCCCACACACCAAAATATCTCATTTGGAAGAACTATTAGAACAGCTGTTAAAATGTTAATGTTGTCACCTGGTTTCAAAAAATTCATGGATATCTTTTGCCTGGCTATCTGCACGCACGTTAATTTTTCTACAAATTTTTTCAGTCTTTTTCAGTCTAGTAATATTCAGCAAAAAGTTTTATTGATATTACAAAGGATTTTTTTCGTTTGCAATTGACTAAGTGTTAGCACTACTTTTGCTAAGTTTTCTATTTTTTTTTTTTCTAAAAATCAGCTTGGGTGTAGTTACCATGTTTGTGGTTTCATAGCGAACGTTTATAGTTCATCTGTATACATTTTTTATTCAGATCACAGAATAGCAAAATATTCAAAATGTTACACTTTGGAACATTTTTAAGTGGATACAAAGCTATGATATCATTACGATTTCATATTTTTGTATCATAAACGATATCAAAAATTTTAATAACGATACTGTATCGTTTTATGGTTTACTGGATGATCACTCTGGAAAAACAATGAAGAAAAATGTATAGAAGCTAAATTTTAAAAGAATATATTATAACTTAAAAATGCGGGATTTTTGGCGTAAGTTGTTTGAGTTTCACGTGAAAAAAACTGTTATACTCCATATAAAAAAAATGATTTTTCACGACAATGAGTTTCACGTGATAATTATGTAGAGTTTGTTTTCACGTAAATTTAATGTACAAGACTATTTTTTTTTTCTTGGGAAAAAGTGACATTTTGTGTTTATTGTGATTGTGTCTTTGTTATAAAATCAAAAAATGTTCATTTGTTTAAATTAAATTGCAATTTAAGGCATTTAAAATTCGAGTGAAATTTTTCCACGTAAAAAACAACTTACGGTGCTTTATTGTTAAACATTGGTACAATATAAATTTATTCAAAGTATTGGCCTCGTTAGCTACGACCTTTTCCCATATTTTTGGCAACATATTGGTTACTTCGGAAGGGGCAAGGTCTGGACTATAAGGTGGGTGAGGCAAAAATTCTCAATTTTTCAGCAGTTCATAATAGATGGGACCCTTGTGGTCCCACCAAAGACAGAGCATTATCTTGGCGCCATGGATATTTCGGTGAACAATCGATGTGCTTCAGCTGCACTTTTTTCAAATTGAATAGGTATAGCAAAACTTCTCGCAAATGATGCTTTGTTGGTACAAAATTCGTAATTTTCAAAGCAAAAAAAACTTTGTTGTTTACATTATTTCGCTCAATGACTAAGTGAGAATAAATGACAGATGTTTACCCTCCAAAATGCCATATAAGTTATTAAAATCAAGCCATCTGTTGTGAATCCCGCATTTGTAAGTTATACAACCAATATTTATTATTATAACTAAATACGTGTGCTTTATTCAAAATTTTCTTCATTTTTTCAAATGCAAATATAAACTAGCCTAGCAAAACCTTCTTTTACCTGGTAATGACGTTGGTAAGAAGAAATAAAGGTAGGTAACCTCTTCCATTTCTATTACAAAAGCTATTATTTTAACAAGGGCATGTCCATCAAGGTAACTCCTTATCTAGTAATATGTTATTCTGAACTTACATGTTACGCTTACCTACTACCTCTTTATGAGTGACACCCCAGGTAGAAATTATGTGTGGTAACAAAAACGCAGCACTGGCAAAGCACAAGTAGACCGTGTTCTTACAAAAAGAAGTACTGGCAGACCTAGTGGATGCTTTACCAACGCTTGAAAAGGGTGACTTCCCAGGGCTTGTTTTCCAAAAACAATATTTTGTTTTTAAAAAAGAAGCTCGAAAAAAATGTTTGACTCTAAAATACAATAACTCCAAGAATGATCTAATTTTAGAGTAATTTAAAATTCTTCAGTGATGAGGGCTCATAATATGGTGGCGGAAACACTTGATTTTTGTGTTTTTGGTGCTATCTTAATACATAATTTGCAAATCATTAAATGAAACGGTGTTATCATTTGGATGACGGGAAAGCAATTTAATTTTTTTTTTATTTGGCTTTGGGAAAGCATTTGATTTTTATGTTTCTGGTTGCTTTCCCAGGGATTTGTAAAGCATTGGCACCCCCGTGGAATGGTGTTATCATTTGGGCGTTGGCAAATCACTATTAACAAGCACTCATACCACCCGTTTCAGCGCTTTCCCAGTGCTGTCCCCTTTGTAATTTTCTACCTGGGATTAACTTCGAAAGTTAAACTTTTATTTTTATACATATTTTGACATCCAAAAAACATGGGACCCAACTTGGAGTGGACTACAAAATAATAATTTTTATCAAGTGGAAATTTTTTTTATAAATTCAAAAGTTTTACAATTAGGTTGTTCATAAAGGGTGTGCTATCTGTTGTATCGTTGTATCGTCCTAACAAAAAACAGAGTTGTTAAAATTTTTATTTGTTTTTAACAACGATTTTCTATTCAGTTTTCTATCGGTTAGCACACTCAAACATAGGACACTAAACATACGTAAAAATGTTGTATCGTGCTATTCTCAAATGTTGTATTTTTTCAATTTAATTTCGAACAACTCTGTTTTTTGTTAGGACGATACAACGATACAACAAATAGTACACCCCTTGTGAAAACCCTTAATGTATTTTATCAATTTTAAAATACTAAAATTTCAAAAAATTCTATGCCAAGTATTTTTGTTTACATTTAAAAGAGAAAAGCCAAAAATTTTCAAGACTTGGCAGCATTTTTATAACCACCTAATTTTTAAGAAGCTAAATTTATACCTACACCGATAAAATTCCATGGTTAGATAGTTGACAAAATCTATAGTTGAATTCTTTATACCAGAAAAATTCTCTAGTCCTTATCGTGTCCCGATTTTTTTAACAAAGTTGTCACACAAACTAGAAAATTCCAAAAAAGGCAAGAAAAAACAATTTTGCTTGGGAATATAAAATTTGACTGAAATTCAAAAAAAGGGCGACTATTAGGACTACAGTTTTTTGTTGACTACGAAAAAAAAACCGGATCGAAAGCGGTTAACCCACCTTGGCTGTACAGTGGCAGCCGATTTTGAACTCATGGTTGCGAGAAAAATGCGTTTGAAGTCTAAAGTTAATTTTAAGCTAAGAAAACAGCAAAATTTCAAAAAATTTTAAATGAAGAAAAGTTATATCTCCTAGCTTACCTACTACATGTCCACCAAATTTCGGACGAATCGGTTAATGGGTATTTGATATATTAAACCTAATAATCTTAAAAACGATGGTAAATATATAATTATACATAATGCTACTCATATTATTTTGTAAAAATGCTTTAATTTTGTACAGTTTTTAATTTATTTCGTATTTTTTCCCATTTTTATATATATTGATTACTTTTATAACTTATATTAAGCCATCAGAATCTGCCCCATATGATGTGTCTTCAACATCCATCAGTTTTCTTTGAAAACTGCATGCAATTTGACATCTTTTGATGTAGTTTTTATCTTTTTATTCTGCCCTGTTATAATATATACGATTTCTAATAAAAATAAGTTAATAAAAATGCAAACAAAAAGTGTTACACACAAATTTACCACATAGAGTATTACTTTGGGACTAAAACATATTTTACAAAAAAAACATGTGAAAATTTAATTTCTTCGAATTTTCGGAGCATATAGAGAAAAGTATGCTCCATCCAAATAAAATATAAAAAAAATTCGAAAATAAAAATTTTCCTAGAGTCGATAACCCCCTTAAATGAATAAATTAAATAAAAGTAAAAAACAATAAGAGAAAAGCTGAATAGGAAAGAAAACTATGAATTAGCTACACTAAATTCAAGGCCTTTCTTGGTTTAGATGGCTAAGCTGTCGAACTTTAGTATAGTTACGTTTGTAATGTAGGAATGCACGGGTTCGATTCCTACAGCAGACGGGTTGTTGAAAAAATTATCATATAGAGACAATCTGACAATAAAATATAAACAATAATAAAATTTAATGGAAAATCACTGATGAAGCCTGTCCATAGAAAAATGCAGAAACTAGATCTAGTCTGATTTGCAAATTAATGTGTTTATAACTTTTAGAGAAACAAGGTTTATTCTTCTTCTTAACCTCAAACCTACTAAACTAAATAAAAAATATTTTTTTCAAAATTTCTAATTTTGGGAATTTTTAATAATAGTACACTTTATTCCCCATAATTGCCATTTTTGGCCGAAAAAAATAGATTTGAAACCATTTGCAACAAAACTGGGGGGTGGGGGGTGTAATGAACTAAAATCGACAAATTATTTTAAGGAACATCCTACACTCAATAAAATAAGTTAGTAGAAAAATTAGTAAAACGTCTTGTATATCTAGTGCACTAGTTTTCAACAATTTTTTTTGCTGAAATTCCGTTTTCAGCAAAAGTTTTAGTTATATTTTTTTTAGCACTAAACTAATTTTGAACTAATTTTTTACTAATTTATTTTGCTACAAAATTGTGCTGATAACCGCAATTATAGCGTGGACGACAACCAGATAGACAAGATGTAGATGTCGCAGCTTGTCTGGATGTAGTACAGACCACGGAAATGATAATTAAAAAAACAACTCTACACAATTTCTATATTTAAATTTTCAGCAAATAAATTAACTAAAGTAAAATTTCTCTAAAAATGTTTTAAGTTTTTTTCAGTCTACTAATATTCAGCAAAAAGTTTAGTGATTTTAGCAAGGATTTTTTTCATATGCATTCGACTAAATGTTAGCAAAACTTTTGCTGAGAAACCCCTCGTTAATACCGTTACCGTAATTTTTAATTTTCTGCTTCTGGTAATTATAGGTGGTTATTGAATAATTTACATATCGTTGCCGTTACCGAAATAACTAAAATATCGTTACTGATACCGATATGAAATAGCATTACCTTTAAAATACCATACATGTATGATACAGCATCATAGAATGGCAAGTACTTTTTAGGGGCATTTGCAGTGACCATGAGAAATTGAGTACGCAGTTTTACTCTGGTTTCTTGTTTTACATAGATATCGCTTTCTCGGATGGTGAGAATGATTTTTGCACGGTGTTATATTTAAAAATATTTTTGTAAAATTTTAACTTTGGTGGCGTACTAAAAATGTTTAAATTTATTGAAAAAATCATATCTTTATAAGTGTTATTTCTTTTTGAATGTGTTTTGGAAATTAGCTTATCTGAAGTGTACTAACACACATTCCTCTGAATAGTGACCTAAAAAATGTTTTTTTTTTCAAATACAATTGTGCTTAATGTTTAAATTTCTAAAAAAAAAATCAGTGATTTTAAATGTCTTCTAAAGTTTCGCGCTTACTTATGGAAAGTACTAAAAGTGTACGAAAACTTTTTAATTGAAATACAAGCAGTAATTTTTCTTTAAAAGTGTATTAAAGTATTTTCTTTTTTATTAAATAGTATTAAGGAGTACTAGAAAAAATGCCATTTAATAATAACCTTTCTAATAAAAACATGCTTAAAGTAGTAAAAATATTATATCTTAAAAAGAGCAACAAATTGGAAATTATTGTCTTCCAAAATTGTTATAAATTGAATTTAAAAACAGTGCTAATGCTTGTCCAATAAAGTGTATCTTTGGGTTATATCAACGAGCATAGAATCTCAAGAGTATGCATGCATCTCATTCTCTGTTAGATGGCTCTGTCCGACATTTCAAAAAATTTAAGTAAAAATTGTTCCAATAAATATATAAATTATGAAAAAATATAATAATAAAAACTAAACCATACGGCGCTGTTCTGAGTTCCAAATCCACATAAAATAATTCTAAAGTGAAACATTCTGAATTTTGTTGCTGTTCCGTAATCCACATCCGAATTATTTTTTTCCTTTTATTTCGTGTAGGAAAAGCTTGATGAAAGTGAAATGAATATATATTTTTTAACAACAAGTATACAACAATTATATATAATAATTTATTTTAAAATTAGTCTATTAATATTAAAATTTGGTAGAAATAGCAAATTTTCGAAATTTTTAATTCCGTGTGATTTTGCAAATCCACTCTAATTAAAAAGTTTCGGATCTCTGAACAGGGGTGATTAACTGCAATTTACTTTTTTGAAATGTCAGACAGTGCCAGTGAGAGAGCGGTTAACAGTAATTGAGCGCCTTACATAGAGCCTGGTTACATCAACGGGCAAAGACTCTCAAGAAATTGTAGGATACTCAACCTCTGTTAACCAACATTTTTCTGGGTCTGGCGAAAATTTGAAGAAATTTAACAGTAGTTGAGACGCTTTTTATTTTGGTTCAATATTAATAAATATCAACCAAATTGTTTTAATAATTGTATAAAATTACTAAATTTAATAGCACAAAAACTAAATTGAAACGTGTAAACATTGCCAAACAATTTTTTATATATATTTCGTTGGTGCACCGACAGACCCAGTATAGAGCTTGGTTACAACAACGAGGGTAAGAATAAAGAGGATTTAAGACGCTCAACGCCTTAATAAACGGCTTTTAAAATATTATATTCCAACTGGGGTTGGAAAAACTGTTAAAAGTGATTTTTTTAATGCTTATTTTTGAATATAAATAATGAAAATTTCGTCATAATTATGCATAATTAATGTAGTGAATAAAATAAATAACACAAAGGAAACGTAACATTCAACTAAAAATAGTTTAAAAACATGAACAATAATTAATCAAAAGTACCACTGTTAACACGATTTTAACATTTTATACCAAAACTATCCAAATCCCAGTTCAGCTTTTAAAAGAGAGCCGTGGATTGTGGTTTGTTACAGTATACTATTTCAATAGCGAAATAAAGAACAAAATTTCGAGATCATAAAAAAAATCTAAAAACTAAATAAAAATAAAAAATGGCATACATACTTGGAAATCTTGAGAAGAAAAGCCATAGAAAATATATAGATTAAAAATTTGCAAACATTCCAAGCTAATAGTCAATCTCTCTCAAACCTTTAAAAACTTAAGTACCAAAAATACACTGGCAGTATCTTAAACCTATTGACGGCTAAATACTTTTTGATCATATTGTATGAAATCCATAAAATAATAGATTATTTTATAATATAGAAATTCAAAAAGTATTCTAAATAATATTTTTTCTTTTTTCTATCTGCAAAAATTATTAAACAAATTTTTTTTTGTTTTCTTAAGTCTGTTAATTGTGCAGCCTTTTTCGTGTTTTTTTTTTTTTTTTTTTGTTATTCATGCTGTTGATTTTCATTTAATCGATGTTTAAAGAAGACATACGCTTCTCAACTCTAGAAGAGAAAATAGAAAGAGAAAAACAAAAAAAAAACGTGCATATTAATTTCAAAAATGTCTTTGTATTCAATAAGCAAGGAAGAAATTTTACACGTTAACGCACGTAATTTCAATATCTTGAAAAAGTTCACCAATCCATGCTACAACAAGGCAATAATGTTGAAATAGCTGCACCAGTAATTCACACTCATCCAGCATTTCAAGTCTTTCGATACGTTGGCGTTCCGATTGTGGTATACTTTGGTAGACTTGCACCATATCCCAAGCTCGACTACCACTCCAGCCACATTCCAAAAATCTACCCATTTGTGTGTCTAATGAAAGGCAGGCGTCAACACCAGCCAAACTACAACCACGACTGCGTAAGTTATTTAGCATAACATCACCAAAACGATCGTTCATGTTAACCTAAAATTTTAGAATGTAGATTTCAAAAAGTGTTAACTTCAAGGTACTAAAATGTATGTTTTCTTTGAAATTGTATTAAAAATAGTAAAATTTGGATTTAGTCTAAAAAAACAATGCGATAAGTACTTCAAAATTCATAACTATTTTATCTATGTACGAGTACAACTGAAGAATATGCAAAAATAAAACAATACAACTACAACAATATATAGATATTCAATGCACACGCATAATTTTTTGTTGAAAAATCGTTAGACAAATAGGCACTACTTTTTAATATTTTTTTTTTTTTCAATTAATAGTAGTTCAAATTTGTATCAATGAATTTAATAGTAGCGCATCATAGATAAGTTCCGATATTATTGTAAATTTAACAATTTTTTAGCAGAAAATTATGCGCGTGCAGTAAATGTCTATATGTTGTTGTCGTTGTTTTGGTATATTTTTGTTTTTTAAAATTTTTGTGATAAGATATGTATGTGAATGCTTTTTTGTTGGTTTTTTTATATAAATTTTCAATTACTATTATTCTTTTCCATCCTACCTGTTCATAATTGACAATTACAGCACTGGAAAATTTACTAGCAATCCATTTAAGTAAATTTTTACAATTTGATTGTTCTATATAAACCAAAACACACTCAGCTAAAAATATTGTTGGTAGCGTATAATCAATTTCAGCCTGTTGCAATTTATTGTCGACTTCATCGATATTTCTTAAATCTACACCCATCAAATGATAACTGGGTCCATGTAGATCTGTGGGACTTAATTTCACTTCACCATCTTCATCGTGTATTTTGGCCAAAAGCGCTTTATTACGTTTGATGGTATAACATTTACGTGCAGTTACAGTTGGAAAATCTAATTCAATGAAGTTTTTCACTTGATGTGGTGTATCGCGTAGGCGAAAATATAGGGTATCAAAACCACAGCCAAGGTTTATAATCTGACAGTTGCCATCGGTTTTCTGTGAGAGAAAGAGAGAGAAATTCGTTTTCATTCTTTTAATAAACAAATAGTAACACTGAGCAGTCTCATTAGTTCCGTTCGCGTGCTTTTCCAGTAAAGTCCATTAAGAATCTGGGACAATAACTAGAATATTTGAAATAGTACCGACCAGCTTAAAAAATAGTCCTACTTTTTCAACACCCATATAACCAAAAATATTTTTCTGTTGTAAATTAACAATCAAAAACGTACATTGCTCTGTTTTTGGGAGAAGCAACATTCAAGTAATTCTGACGGGTTAATTCCTTTGGAAAAAGAGAGCTAAAAAGTGGTAGAAGAAAAAATGCTTCAAATCACTGCTATGTGCCATATTTGTTCCATTTTTGGTCCAATTAGTGGCTTAATGGTACACTGGCACAATTAATACAATTTTGGCACATTTTGGTTATCTTTAAAAATTTAATAGAAATCGTATCCATTTGAAGAAATAATAATAAATTTTGCATAAAACACATTCACTTAAAATTATAAATTTTAAACTTTTCAGTATTTTTGAGCGAAAATATGCTCAGACAGAAAAATACAAATGGCAAGCGTTGGCAAAGCACTGTTTACGGTGGTACAAGCGTTAGCTGAACGTTTGTTTTTCGAAAATTAAAGTGCTGGGCTACCTTGAACTGATAACGCCGATCTTCGGTTGACCGTTTGTCTTTTTGGAACGTTGGTAAATTATTGGTAGCAATGTTAAAATGAGTGCTCTGCCAACTCTGAAATGATAACGTCGATCTTTGGTTAGCCGTACATTTTTCGAAAGGTTGGCGAAGCGTTGGCAAAACAATCTGAAAAGTACTATTTCAATTGGTAAAAGTGTTTTCAAGCACTTTAAATACTAAAAGTTGGCCTACTTAAAGAAAGGTATATGAGGAATGTTTTAATCTGTTAGCCCCCTTCCAAAATCAGAGAAAATCGTACGTCAACGTACAAAATTGTTATGGTTTCACATGTTATTTTGGTCTAATTTGACACACACCTAACGCCGATGTACTGATTTAGGTCGTACGCTTAAAGCTTTTGCTACAAATAGTAAGGTTGTTAACAGGGATGTGGTATCTGTTGTATCGTCTTAATAAAAAACAGTTGTTAATTTTTTTTTTCGTTTTTTTTTTTACTTTAACACTTAAACATAGGACACTAAACAGTTGTAAAAATGTATCATGCTATTCTCATATTTATTATTTTCTTTTTACTTATTTAAATTTTAACGGTTTTTTGTTAGTACTATACAATAAATAGTACACCCCTTGAGAGCAACTAAAGGGGTTTTATAAGCTCGTTTACTAATATTTAGCAAAATTTTCTGCAGATTTTACAGAACAACTTGTCATTTTCAGTTAACTAAAAGTTAAATATAACTAAAACTCTGTAAGTTTAACAGTTTTATTTTTGCTGTTCTTATTTTATTAGTATTTAGCGAATCATCATTTTTAACTAATTTTTAGTTGCTTTTTCTGCTATTTTTACAGATTTATTTCTCTGAGTGTAACCATGAATTCTATGTCAACTCTTGCCCATGGTTAACCCGTCGCCTCAACCCGTGCAGGGAAATGTCAACATTGCCGCCAACATTCTCAACGCTCCTCAAGCTCAAAGAATCTAAATCTTCCGGTCCTGACAATATTCAAGCAGAACTGGTAAAATACAGTGTTGCTCCCATCGCCAAGGCATTAACACCTATCATCCAAACCGCATGGTCGAATAATCAAATCCCCAAGAACTGGAAAAGTGGGCTAATAGTGACACTCCCAAAGAAAGGGGATCTTAGTCACTGCTTTTAGCGGCTTTTAGCCCTAAAAATGAACTAAAATTAGTTCAAAGTTTCTTTGCGCTATAACTCTTAAAGAAAAGGTTTCACAGAAAAATACTAAATGGACATATCTACAGGCAATGAAGTGGCTAGCATTTTTCTTATACACACTTTTGATGTATCATGGTGATTTAAGTGGTTAAAAACAAAATTTGTGTTAAACCACTTAAATCACCGTGACGCGTCATTGATACGTCAAAAGTGTGAACAGAAATGCTAGCCATATTATCGCCTGTAGATATGCCCATTTAGTATTTTTCTGTAAAACCTTTAAGAGTTATAGCGCAAAGAAGCTTTGCACTAATTTTAGCCCATTGTAAGGGCTAAAAACCGTAGGTGACTGGCCTGTTTTAATCCGAGAGGATCAATTTTCGCGGGGATATTATTTTTACGCTCAATCTGCCGAAAAGTGTGTGGGGAGGTAAAAAATAGCACTTCTTCACATGAGGGTGCCCTATTGAGCTGCAATTCTGAATAAGCCCGATATTAATAAACAAATTTTAAGTTTTGACTTATTTCTGGCATTGAAACTAATTTTAAACTTTGGTGTCTTTAGAGACCTATAACATAGTAACTTACGCGTCGTTTATGTCACTTTTTAAAAAGGGCCCAAAAAGTCCGTTTTTTAAAGGGAAGCAACAATCAGGAAATTCTTCCTATTAATTAATGTGTTGCTTCCTTTGGAAAGGGGATAGAGAAGAAGTGAAAGGTGGTGAAAGATGAAGGGCTTCACTGTTAAAATTTCAGTGTTGTTAAGTTTCTTTTAAAATCGCTAAAAACAAATAAAAATTTGGTCATGTTTGAAGTGCTGCAATTTTAAGTCTGGCGACTTTTTGTAGATAAAAATAATGCAAGACTTAAGGAAATTTTATAGGATTTCCAAAAATATACAGTTTGTACATAACCAATCAGCACTGTCTAAATTTTACTATGTAATTTGATAAAAGGTTGCTATCGCTAATAAAAAAGCCACGTCCACTTAAAACAAGTGACAAAATGAAAAACAAACATTACGTTAAAATTCTGTACAATTTTCTGAACCATCTCCTTGCCTTTCGTGGCGAATTTAGCCACTATTTTGATCTTTAAAAATAAATGCAACAACAATAAAATTAGAAAAAATTGAATTGTTTTAAATTATTGGCCACCACTGTATGCAATAAATATATAACTCAGAATCAGTTTTTTGCCATCCATAGAAAACGCGAACAGTGGTTTTAATATCAAGTTTTATGCATCAAATTATTATCCTAAATATGAATACAGTTCCTGTGCCTACATTTCACAACAAAAAATTTATATTGATTGCATTTGAAAATTTTTGTATAGAAAAAACTAAATGGAAAACCGCCTAACTTTAAAGACATTTAGCGAAAAATCTGTACCTTAAATCGAAAATTAATGTACGCCATTGTAATCAGCATGTCCGAAATAGTATATAGAATTGATGGTCGGATCTCTATTATTTTTAAAAGTCAAGATTTTGTCATGCAGTGTTATCAATGGCAAATTTAAAGAACATATTATGTTGCTACATTTACCAATGATCCGCACTGACTCTCCGATTAAATTCAATATAAATTGCCCAATACGTTTAGCATTTGCCATGACAATAAACAAAGCAAACTATTCCCACCGACAACCTATTCACATGTTGGTAAACCTAATGGTTTATTTACATATTTGCCCAGAAAATGGATACTAATAATATTGATCAGCGTTACAATAAAGTAATGACTATTTTTATTTTACATAAACAAATATTGTCCTTTATTTCCCTTAAGAAAAAATATGTAACGCAGCGGGCTTGCCTGCTAGTATACATATACAGCTATGGACATATAAATGGCACATTATACCATCAATTCTTTCTTATGCTACTATATTGCAAATACTATTAACAACCAACAAGTTTTCGCTTTTTTCCAAATGTTTATTATGCACATTTAATATTGCTATAAACTTTAATTGAAATTCATTAATGTAAATAAAAACTTATCATTATGAAAAAAAATATTAAATGAGCTAGATACATAAATGGCACAATCTTAAAAAAGAGAAGAAATAGTTTTAATATTGCATTTGTTAAATTTTTTGGTATGTACAAATATTTTACCGTTAATATTTAGTGCTGTGGCCTTTGTTTCTGATGACAGCTTCGCACCTGCGACCCATACTTTCCACTAGTTTTTGGCATTTTGTTTTGGGGATGGCGTACCAAGCTTCCTGTGCGGCCGACCACAGTTCGTCCATAATTTTGTAATTTTTCTTGGCGGTTTCAACCTTGACTTCATTCCACAGGTTCTCTATTGGATTTAAGTCAGGGCTCTCGGCTGGCCAATCCAAAACATCAATCTTCTCCGCACAAAACCATTTTTTACTAGTTTGGAGACGTGTTTGGGTTCATTATCTTGCATGAATTTTAATTTTATTGGCATGGAGTTGAACGCATATGTCTCCATATGGTTTTTATACCCTACACCACTATGTGGTCAGGGTATTATAAGTTTGTGCTGATGTTTGTAACACCAAAAAATATTGGTCGTAGACCCACCTTATAGTATACCGATCGGTTCAGAATTTTTTTTTATTTCGATTTAACGATGTCCGTCTGTCCGTCCGTCCGTCCGTCTGTCTGTCCATGCAATCTTGTGCGCACTCTACAGGTCGCACCTATTAAGATATTTTGATGAAATTTGGTACGCAGACCTATGTTGGCCCAAGGACGAACAAGTTTGATTTTTTTGAACATCGGTCCATGTTTAGACCTAGTGCCCATATAAGGGTCCTACCAAAATTATACTGTTTATATGCTGCAGGTCGTAAATATTAAGATATTTTGATGAAATTTGGTACACAGACCTATATTGGCCCAATAATGCAGCCTATTGATTTTGGTGAACATCGCTCCATGTTTAGACCTAGTGCCCATATAAGGGTCCTATCAAAATTATAATGTTTATACGCTGCAGGTCGCAAATATTAAGATATTTTGATGAAATTTGATACACAGACCTATATTGGCCCAATAACGTAGCCTATTGATTTTGGTGAACATCGGTCTATGTTTAGACCTAGTGCCCATATAAGGGTCCTACCAAAATTATACTGTTTATACGCTGCAGGTCGCAAATATTATGATATTTTGATGAAATTTGGTACATAGACCTATGTTGGCCCAAGGACGAAGCCTATTGATTTTGGTGAACATCGGTCCATGTTTAGAACTAGTGCCCATATAAGGGTCCCCCCAAAATTATATTGTTTATACGCTGCAGGTCGCAAATATTAAGCCATTTTGATGAAATTTGGTACATAGACCTATGTTGGCCCAAGGACGAAGCCTATTGATTTTGGTGAACATCGGTCCATGTTTAGAACTAGTGCCCATATAAGGGTCCCCCCAAAATTGGCTTGGTTACAAACTGCATGTCGCAAATATTAAGATATTTTAATGAAATTTGGTGCGCTGACTCACATTATAGAAAATTTTGACATAAGCCCCATTTTAACCCATTCGAATTTCGGATCCAAACAATACACCAGACTGGTGTAGGGTATTGTATAGTCGGCATGCCCGACTTTAACCTTTTTACTCGTTTAAAATATATAAATACTGAAACTTGTCCATTTTTCCATTGATTTTTATAAGCGGACCTACGCCATGCCAAGAAAATGCACCCCAAACCATAATACTGCCACCTCCATGTTTTACCGTCTTCTGAGTGAACCGATAATTAACTTCTTGGCCTTTAGGACGACGAACAAAGATTCTACCAGCTGGTCCTATCCTGTTAATTTTTGTTTCGTCACTCCATAACACGTTTTTCCAAAAATTAATGGGATTTTCCTTATGGGTTCTTGCGAAGATTAGTCGTTTTGAAATATTTTTTTTTAAGAGCAGGGGCTTTTTTTTTGGAAATGCGCCCGAACAAATTTGCCTCGTTTAGTCTTCTTCTGACAAGTCTGCTGGATATTTCCATGTTAAAATTTTCATTAATATCCGATGCTATCTGCCTTTATGAATTGAATGGATCAATTTTCACCATTCGTACTATAGCTGCATCCGTACGCTCATCTGTTTTTCGTGGCCTTGGGTTCCGAATTTTACCCTTAGTCAATATATCGGGATCCTCAACACAAGAATTAATTGCATTGTAGACTTTTTTGCGAGAAATTTGCATTATCTCAGCAATTTAAGCTACTTTTTTTCCATCTTCATACATTTTCCATATGATCCGCCTTTCCTCACCTGTGGTATGTTTTCCTGATCCCATTTTAAAAATTTTTTAACTTTTTATACTACAACTACGAAAAATATTTATTGCTTTGAATTAAATCTACACGACTACTGCCTATTTTAAGTAAATTGTGCCATTTATATGTCCACTTTAAATCAGCATTGTTAACCCAATAATGATAACGGTAAATAATAAGCAAAATATAATGGAACATTTGAGCACTATTAAGACAAACATCTTTTTCAACAACAATCAGAAGATATAAAACTTGCATTTTTAAATATATTTAGATGGAAAATACTTAAATTTATGCGCAATTTAAATTTGTGCCAATTATATGTCCATAGCTGTATATATATTCATTCGATTTTTCGAGTAAAAATAAGATGTTTTACAATTTTATTTGCCTGGGTGAACCAGAGGGAAATGATACAAATTTTAAGGGCGGATTATGGGACCGTAAACGTAAATGTGATGTAACTGTACCGTGCCGTAGCTAAAAAGTACACTTATAGATTACCGTAAAAGACATTGCTATTTAGAATATATTTCATGTGGTTTTATATTTTATTCTAAAATTTTCCATTTATTTGTTAATTCTTATTCCTTATTTGTTGTTTGAATCAATTTTTTTTATTCATTTCATATTTTTTCCGACTAAAATTATTCAGCTGTTTCGATGCCGGATAGAAAATTCTGATTTCAACAGAATGATCCGGCAAGTACGTTTACATTTACGTGTTAGTAACCATTCATATACATTTCTTCTTGTGGTTTCGAAACAGCTGATTCGGTACAGATACGGTTACGATTGGGTAACTCAGCCTTTAATCTATTAGAAGCTAGTACACCTATACGTATGAGTAATTTAAGTATTAACTTAAAATATTGATCATACGTCCTAGAAACGAGCATTCGATAAAATTAATAAATTAAAAACTACCATAATTTTATTTCTGAAATCGTATTTCAATCATAATTAAAATTCGAATTAGAATAAATTTCGCTCTATCCCAACAAACCAAACGATATCGTTTCGAATTCGTAACGATATCATTTCGATGATACGTTTGTCCGAGAATGATATCATTAACGATTCATAAGTAATAGGTACTGTGAAGAAAAATGCACATTCGTTAAAGATATAGTTTTTTCATGAAATGCGATATTTTCGTCATATTGCAAAATTTTTGTCGTTATTTTATCACTATTCGATGAAAATATGATATCATTTACGATATCGAAGATATCATGATGATATCTTTAACGATTAAATTAGAACAAGCAAATGTGACTTTTCAGAAAATTTATAGTTATTTTGAAAAATTATGATATCATTACGAGTTCATATTTTTGTATTATAAACGATAGCAAATATGATACTTAATATGAATTCGTTAACGATACTGTATCGTTTTATGGTTTATTGGGATGTTTGGAGCTCAAAAACTATAATAAAAACATTAAAATGCACAAATTTTTTATGGTCTATAATTTTCCAAAAACCTAAAACATATTTGTGGTCAATTTCCAATATATGACCGTGCTAAAAGGCACATAAGCAATAAAAAAAACTGTTTAAGAGAAACAAAAAACTATTGACCACAATGCAAGGAACTAAACGGAAAAATATGTATTAAATCGGCATTGACATCGTGAACAATGTACATGCAACAGGATAATTCATACCCATTGTCAAACAATAACAATAAAAGCAATTAAAACAGCTTGTAGCTTATACATACATACATGATAAACTACACCTACTGCTGAGGCACCATGCACTGCCGCCAAACACCAGACACCACACAAAAGCAAATATCAAATGTTAAATAAAGCACTTTTTGACTTTCGCCATCACATCCCCCTACAGGCCAACCCAAAAACTACCCCACCCTCTAAAAATAATATTTGCCTTAGGAGGAAAAACTATAAATAATTGTTAAACTGACCTTCAGGAACTTCTCAACACACATCTCAACGCCCTTGACCCTGGCAAAATAGCCTCGATTTATCTCTGGTGCCTTGCGATCTTGATTGCGAACAAAATAACCAATATAGTCGTCCTTCCAGTAGCCTAAGCGAACGGCACCACGTTTACAATCGCTGGCATCATCATTTGTAGCAATGACAGCTTCATCGCACGGATGAAATGAATGTGGTGGTTCCATGTTAAAAAGATTATTGATTGCAAAGATTTAAAAGTTTCTTTAAACTAAACAGATAAATCCATTAAATTTTATAAGAAAATTTCTAGAACAAACTTAAACCTACAACTTTTGTAGCCAATGTAGCGTCCCCAATGTATTGATTGTTTGCTGCAATATCCTTGTTGATTTATATTTGAAAATTTTCTTCACTTCTTTTAAAACTTTTGTTTTTTGGTAATTATTTTCTATTTAATTTATATAATATTAGTAGTGGTTTTAGTTTCTTTTCTGTTAGTAGCCACTTTCAACGTATTAATTTTTTCAGGAGCTTTTTCCTCCTAGTAGCGACACTGATTTTTTCTCTGCAAAAAAAAAAGGTATTTTGACATATATGCTTTGACAACTCACTGATTGGAAAAAAAATTCAAATTTGCACAAGTGCTGCCGGAAGCTATATTGAAAATTCCCAACGTTTGTTATTAAAATTCCCTTTTTCCTATACATTTCAAAAATGTTTCCCTACATTTTGCCCTACGATATCAGAACTTTGAAGAATTAATTCTTTAATTCAGTTTTTGAATTATGAATTATAGATTCAATGAATTAATTCACAAGGGACTATATATCGAATGGAATTAATTCATATTTGTTTTCGTTCGAATCCTTTTGTTATACCTCATTCATACTGAACCCAAAACTTTTAGTTTTCATATATATTTTGTCTTCGATTGTCAAATCCCATACAAATTTCAAATCGAAAACTTTAAGGCTGAGTTACCCAACGGTAAACGTATCTGTAACGAATCAGCTGTTCCGATACCACAAGAACAAATGTATACGAATGGTTACCAACACGTAAATGTAAACGAACTTGCCGGATCATTCTGTTGAAATCAGAATTTTCTATCCGGCATCGAAACAGCTGAATGATTTTAGTCGGAAAAAATATGAAATGAATAAAGAAAATTTATTCAAAGAATAAAAATTAACAAATAAATGAGAATAAAATATAAAACCACATGAAATAGATGCTAAATAGTAATGTCGTTTACGATAATCTATAAGTGTACTTTTTAGCTACGGCACGGTACAGCTACATCACATTTACATTTACGGTCCCATAATCCGCCCTTTAGAAAAACGAAAACTTCAAGTTTTGGGTTCAGTAAGAATGAGGCTTTAAGGCCGGTATTTTGTTCATATATTTGCGAAAAAAAGCTGTGAGGTGGAATTTTGTTCCCATTAATTTTGTTCACTGTAAAAAATTTGTGCATTTTAAAGTTTTTATTACAGTTTTGGGCCCACAAACATAGAGCGAATTTTATTCGCTCTTCGGAAAAAAATCCTGGGATTTACGAATTAATTCAATTGCTATAATTCTTGTTATTATATAAAATAAATTAATTCACTGCTAAACGCGTTTAATCTTGTAAATCGACCGGATAAAAAGTGAGTTAAGGCTAAATTATTTCCAAAATATTTTGAAAACACTCCACTGTGTACTGAACGGCAGAAAACAGCTTTTGAATTCAGTGAACGTAATTTTTTGTTATTCAATTCACTAAATTTTAATTTTTTATTTTTATTTCACTAAATGCAAATGAATTCGAACGAATTCAGTGGTGAATTAATTCAGTAAGGAATTAATTCCCTTCTTATCCGTTCGATTTATAAAATTGAAAGCGTTCATGAGTGAAGTAATTCATTTGATTTAATACAAAGAACTATAGCAATTGAAATAATTTTTTGAACTTGTATTTTGTTTGAAGGAATCCAGTGAATTACTTAAGAAAAGGAATTCATTCAATTTTAAATAAAAATTCAAAAACGTATTAATTCTTCAAAGCTTCATTAAAGCACAAACAGTCCACCATTAAACTCAGTATTTTGTTCAAAAGAGCGAACAAATTTCGTTCTATGTTTGGAGCTCAAAAACTATAATAAAAACATTAACGGTGGGTATCATACTGTAGGTTTTACTTTAACTTAACTATAAACAAAAGAAAATATCAAAAAAATATACACGAAACAACAACAAATTTTTGGGTTAACTATTAAATAAAGTTTAAACCTGAAGTATATTGTTGTTTTGTTTACATTTTTTTGACATTTTCTTTTGTTTATAGTTAAATTAAACCTACAGTAAAATGCACAAATTTTTTATGGTCTATAAAAAGTTACAATCATAAATTAATTCAAATGTCACTTTTTCGCTACATTTTCAAATGATCCTGTCTATTAAATTGATGCGAAAAAATTCCACCGCAATTTCGCAACAATTCCACACAAGTGAAAAACCATTTTTTTATATGGAGTTCGACAGATTTTTTCGCAAAGTACGAAAAAAAATACCGGGCTTTAGTCTTGAAACAGAGTTGCCTTTGCCATTTCTATGTATTAGTGACACGCCACGGTGGGATGTCACATATTTGACATTCAGTAAATACATGAGAATTTAGCCATTGAGTTGAACTGTGGTTGCCATATTCTAAAATACTACAAAAAACTGTTTACAGACTAGTGTGAAATGAAATATATTTTGTTGTTGCTTTGTGTGTTATTTTCAAATTTCTTTGCACATTTCATTGCATTTGAAGACACTAGGTAACTTTAATTCAGCAATAAAAAAAAAGATTTTCAGTAAACAAGAACTGGGAAAAGTTTAATTATTCATTAACTGTTATTAAAATATTATAGTTTTCAAAGAAAAAGCTTTGATATTTCTTAGCCATGAAATGGTCAAGTGTTCTCCACAGTGAAGACCTGAGACTGCATTCCCGTTCTGTGATAAACCACACTAGTCTGGAAACAGAGTTAATTTTCTTGCTATGGCTGATTCTCAAGTATTTGCTGAATGTGATGTATTTGACATCCCACCGTGAGATGTCACTAGTAGATAGAAATGGAAAAGGCAACTCTGTTTCAAGACCAGTTGGTGGACTGTGGCTTCGGAAAATGCGGTTGGGCTGTACATGCTGGCTATGGTGTTGTGGTGTGGACGACGGTTGCAGCTTCCTTTCCCTCTCTTTAAACAAAACACATTTCTGTTTATGTTTTTATTTAGTTTATTATTTATGCTCCTTCCCTTCTTTTTTGCTTTTAATAATTCTTGCAATTTCAACAAATTTTATTTTGCAGTTTTTAACCAACTTTTATTTGCTGCTGCTGACATGTGAAAGTATTGAGAATTTCGGTACTCGAGTACTTCCATTTTTTTGGGTACTCAATACTAAAACAGTACTACTCAATACTTTTAAAGATGCAATTTTCCGTATACCTAGGTTTTTTCGTATGAAAATACAACCCCGTAAATAGCACTCTAATATTACAGCTCTGAAAATACAATAAGGATGTTCACAAAGCGTGTGCTAGTACCTAGTATCTACAAATGCAATGAGATGTGCAAAGAAATTTGAAAAAACACAAAAAGCAACAACAACGAAAATAATTTTGTTGTTACTTTGTGTGTAATTCATAAATTTTATGGCATATTTTATTGCTTTTGAAGACACGAGGTTGCCTTTGTGTAGTTATTTATGACAGTTTTTTTCGTGTAGGAATATATCAATAATAACAAAAATTTTTAGAATTCAAAGAAATTCAAACGAAACTTTTTATTTTTTAAATAACTAACAAAAACAACTGTTTACTGTAAAAATACGGTTTTGGTAGTTGTTTATTATGATATTAAACCGTCATAACAGTTATTTTTAATTTTTCCATAGAAAAACGACGGTAATTACTGTTAAAAACAAGAACTATTGTTCACTACACAAACAACTGTCATGTAGTAACTGGTAAACTTTTTTGAGTGTAGTTTCGTGGCCAATATTTTGGTATGCCATATGTTATGGCACCAGTTTTTTTTGGAGTTGCCACATGAAAATGTCACCCATAACTGGTGGCCAGTAAACAAAATCAGGTTTCTCGGAGCACCAACAACTTTTGGCAGAATTCTAAAAACAGGAATTGGTAGGCAGTCCTCCTACGAATATTTTAGTGTATCAAACTAGTATGGTAGCAGTTTTTTGTAGCATTGCTCCATGCAAATAAAAAAGCACCAATAACTTTTGTCGGAATTCTAGAAACAAGAACTGGTAGGCAGTCCTCTTACGAACATTTTGGTGTGTCACACTACTATGGTAGCAATTTTTTGTGGAATTGCTCAATGAAAATATGATCCATAACTGATGTTCAGTAAACCAAATTTCGTTTTTTGGAGCACCAACAACTTATGACGGTATTCTAAAAACAGAAACTGGTAAGCAGTTCTCTTACGAACATTTTGGTATATCACATTGGTAGCAGTTTTTTGTGGAATTGCTCCATAAAAATATGACCCATAACAGCGGTTCAAAAGTTGTGAGTGAAAAGGTGAGGACACTTCGAAATTTTCTATACAAAATGGTACATTTTATTGCTTTGTTAAATGGTTGCAAAACATACATGGGACTAATTAATTGATGATTTCATTACCATTGCATTGATATCAATTGTATTGAAATTATTTTCATTACCATTTTTTTTTAAATAATGGTAATGATTCTAAAATTTAATTTCATTGATTAATACAATGATTTTAAATTTCATTACCATTGATAATGAATAAATTAAAAAAAAATAATTGCCATTGACAGAAAAACGTAAAAATGGAGTAAAACTCGCTGAAATCGAAGATGGAATATGATCATTCAGGCTCATGCTCATTTGAAATTAAATATTACTTTCCATTCCATTGTTATTTGCATCCAGGTAAAGTTTAACGGAATGGATCCTCCTTAAAAAATTATGTTTTATAACTTCCCCGGCCAAACCCGTTGTTCGTTTTCATTTGTCTAAATTTTTTTGTAAACAAATGGTTTTTAATCAATTGTAATTAGTTTTTTTATACATTAGTGTAATTTCATTACCATTAGTAAAGATTTTTCTAATGAAAAATATTTCATTACCATTAAATGGTAATGAACTTTTTTTCATTGTCATTAGTATGAACTAATGGTAATGAAATTTCAATGGTAATGAAAAATTCCCATGTATTTTGAAAATAGTATTGAACTTTGTATTGAAATGGAAGAGTGGTTTAAAGATTTTTAAGGTGTCCTCACATTTTCAATCACAACTTTTGAACCTTCGAACTGATTTTGATTATTTTTAGCACAAAGCTTCTTGGTGGAGTAACAAGTAAACAAGTAGCTAACAATTAATCGTAAACAAATTAAAAAATCATGCGATCTGTTGTCCTTGGGGCCACAAATTTAAAATATCTTTTTTTTAAGAGCTAAAGCACAGCAAATTGTTTAAATTTCACGTGAAAAAACTCCATATAAAAAAAAAACAATTTTTCACGATAATCAGTTTCACGTGAAAAGTGTGTAGAGTTTGTTTTCACTCAAATTTACGGTGTGTCTCACACTTAAGGTTTAAGGGTTAACTAATAGTTTACCCAAAAATTTGTTGTTGTTTTGTATACAATTTGTTGACATTTTCTTTTGTGTAATAATTAAACCTGTAGTATGAGACCCACCGTTAATGTACACTCAAAAAAGTTTGTCAGTTACTACATGACAGTTGTTTGTGTAGTAATCAGTAGTTGTTGTTTTTAACAGTAATTACAGTTTTTTTCTATATAAAAAGGCAAAACAACTTTTATGACGGTTATTTAAGAAAACAACTAACGAAAAGTACTGTAATTTCGTAACAGTTGTTTAAATTAGTTATTTTTATTATCATAATAAACAACTACCAAAACAGTATTTTTACAGTAAACAGTAGTTTTTGTTAGTTATTTAAAAAATAAAAAATTTCGTTGAATTTTTTTGAATTTTAAAAATTTTGACAAAATTAATCACAACGTTTTTTGAAAATATTTACTAAAATTAAATAAAGGGTGGGAGGGAGGGAGGGAGGGACGGAAACGTAGAGGAAATCGATTCTTATTAGAATTTCCCTTTACATTAACATTTCTTACAATGCATGCGAAAGAGATAAAAATCAATTAATTCTATAAAGCACTAGGTTTACATCTGGCTAATCCAGGTTTAATTTTGTAAAATGTAATACTTAAAACGAAGGTTGATGGTTTTGTGCCAAAACAAATAGAAATACTTCGCATAAAAATACATATTAAAAAAGTTTAAAAGGAAAAAAATAAAAGAAAAAATATGGTTTCAGTACTATTTTCACAAGTGCAATTTTTCATAATTTTTATTTTATATAATTTTTAAAATTGAAAAATTACAAAAAATATTGAATTTAAATAAATTAAATATTTATAAATATAAAAAAAAATAAAAAAAATTAAAAAATATTGGCCCGCCAGGAATCAAATCCGTGATCATCTAGGTGGTAACCGCGTAACTCGATTCGAAAAAAAATGTTCGAATTCGTAAACCTTGCAAATATTGTTAAAAATATAATTCTGTGTAAAAATTCTACTTTTTAATTTATTTTTATCCAAAACCTTGTACACTTCACATAAAAATCCAAAATGTAAGATTTTTGCTAAAGCTTTTCTTTTTACGAATTCGAAAATGTTGTTTCGAATCGAGTTATGCGGTAACCCCCCTGTTTGAAAATGAACTGCACCAAAATCACTTTTAGAGCAATTACGCTTTAGAAGCAATACTTAAGTGATTTTTTGAATGTTGTTTAGAATTACTTCTAAAAAAGCAATAAAAATACACTAACGGATACTTTTGTAGCAATGGAAGAATTTGTTTGTAAAGCACGAATTTCAATTTATTTTGCTGAGACTGACCTTAGAAAACTCCTTGCATGCAGTCAGAAATTGGTCAGGATTTCCAAAAGGACTGATTCGATTAATTTCAATACGATTCTTTATAGAAAACTAAACAAAGACTAGACCATAACATTCCGACTTAAATTTGAAGAATTTTTTTTATAAAATTGAGAAAACTTCAAGAGAAATTCAGATTATTGATTTTCGAAAGAAATTGGTATATTCTATTTCAAATTTAGAAAATTCTATTGAAAACGTATTTAATTAAAATTTTAAAAAGAAATTTGCATTTTACATTTGCAATTAGAAAAATTTCAAATGATATTGTGATGATCTATTATATAAGATTTAGAAAATTTAATTTGGATTTGAGATCTTTCAGTAAAACTGAGAGAATTATCTGCATGATATTAAATCTTTGCACAAAACCAATGAAGTTTCACTGTTTCACAACTTTTCATTGAATTAATGGAATTTTTTTATGTAATGTTGTAAAAAATTTAATTTATTAAAAGTATCATATACTCAATGAAAGAGTTTCATTAAAACTACCCAGTCAGAAATCGCCAGTGGTACAAAAAATCACATACCACTGGGTAACCACGGTGTAAAAAATAAATGACTGCCAGAACACTCATTTGGGACGTTTTGCCAGCGTTTGCAAAAAGCGTTTTACCAGTATTCGTTTTACAAAAGTTTCGGTGGTTTATAAAAAAAAAACACTGGCAAAGAATTGGTTTAGAGTGATATGCCAAGGTTTGCAACCAGTGGTTATCCAGTGCTACCTAGCCAATGCTGCCAGGCGTACAAAAATCAATTCACTGGTAGACCAATGATTTTATAAAAATGCTGACGCTTCGTTATTCCGAGTTCAAATCCGGTTGCAAGCAAAAATTTTTTTTGGATTTTTTTTAATTTAAATTTTTTTTGTTTTATAAAATCAATTTTTTTGTTTGTGGGAAAGCTCCTTCAAGACCAACTTTTTTTTTGCCCTCCCAACACTGGAATACTAGTTGCAAAAAATTGTTTTCCAGTACTAGCATTTTGGAACAGCCAGTAGTTGTCCAGCTATTATCACTCATTTATGTGTTTAGCCATCAAATATTATATGTCTCGTTAGCTCAGTGGGTAGAGCAATCGTCTGCAAATCTGACGGCCTGGGTTCAAATCACGGCAGGACCAAAAAAACCACATATGAACTTTTTTAAAATTTTATTTGGAAAATATATATTTTGTCTGATAAATAAGAGTATTAAAAGTATATAAGAACAAAAAAAATATCCATTTCATTTTGTGGTCCACTCCGATCTTAGCTTTTTTCCGAATGCCTTCCATTAAGTTTTTGACAGTGCTGTTTGTTATTGCTTTGGATACAACTTTCCGCTTTTTTCCAAAATCTTTTATATAATTAGCAGTCTGTTTGGTTTTCTTTAACTTCGCTTTTATTAGAGTCCAATACCATTCAGAAAATTTTTAGTCAGAAGCGTGCTTGCAAAAAAGTTGGTAATTTCAGCAAAAGTTTTGCTAACACTTAGTCGATTGCAAATGAAAAAAATCCTTACTAAAATCACTAAACTTTTTGCTGAATATTAGTAGACTGAAAAAAACTCAAAAAGTTTGTAGAGAAATTTTAAGTTAAGTTAACTTATTTGCTGAAAATTTAAATAAAGAAATTGTGTAGAGTTGTTTTTTTTTTAATTATCATTTCCGTTGCCTGTACTACATCCAGACAAGCTGCGATATCTATGTATGTTTTGTCTATCTGGTTGTCGTCCACGCTATAAATGGCTATCAGCACAATTTTTGTAGCAAAATAAATTAGTAAAACATTAGTTCAAAATTAGTTTAGTGCTTAAAAAAATATAACTAAAACTTTTGCTGAAAACGGAATTTTAGCAAAAAAAATTGCTGAAAACTAGTACACTTAAGATACAAGACGTTTTACTAATTTTTCTACTAACTTATTTTTTTGAGTGTACATATTTTTCGTATAATGCCATCTCTATTCTAGTAAACTCCACTCTGCAGCTTTAAACAGTCTGCAGCATTGTGAATCCAGCTTAATTTATTAATTTTTTCGTACTACAGGAAATAAAGAATTAGGTTTATAATGAATTATTTTAATTTTTAGGGTTTATTTTAGCTATTTATTTTTAAAATTAAAAATATAATGAAACAAGAAAATCCCGAAAAATCATTTTTAACTAATTTTTAGTAGCTTTAACTAATTTTTTTACGGGCTTTTTGCTATTAGTGAAGGGTTTCTTACGCGTTCTTGTTTTTGCTCGACTTTGGTGCGAGTTGGCTAATCATCGAGAAACCCGTGAGCAGCATAGTTTCTCTATAAAAGGTATACTCTTTGTTAATATACATGTTCAAACCCTTAAGCGGCCCATACATTAAGGAATATTCGTGAAATAATTCCCATTTTTTTTGTGAATGTGTGTGTGTGCGTGTTGACATCGTGAAATTCGTGTTTACAAAATTTTTGATATTTTTTGTTCCCTACTAAATGTTCCTTAATGTATGGGCCGCTTTAAAGTTATCAGTACACATATGAAATACAATCTGTCCATTTTTGACCAACTTTCCTAATTATCGAAATTAAAAAGTTCTAATTCCTCAACTTTTCCCGAAATATTACCCAAATATTATTATGGTACAGGGTCATATAGACGGCATGTCCGACTTTTTTTTAGTGTTTAATATTACAACATTTGTTTAGGCTTAAATCGGATTAAAAATCTCCTGTTTATATTAGAAGTACAACTTTAGTATTGACTATAAGATCCAATCTTAAACTAGAAATTAAACTTAATTACTAAACAATTACAAAAACAAAAAATTCAGTCTAAACTTGGTTTACAAAAATTTATACATATTAAAAATAAATGCAGTTTAAGGATTATTACATATTTCTCAATAAAAGATTGTGAAAACGTTTACAAGGATTGCCTTTTAAAATAAACTATGGATTTATATTACGTGACTTTTGCAAGGTTTACAGTTCCATTCCATTATGTTGCATGTGTTATTAGGATTAGGAGTATTATTAAGTTTGTATATTTTTATAATTTGTTTTTATACTATAAAGAGACTTAACTAAAATACAATACTTTGCTTTATATTTCTACAATTTTTCGTTTAGCGTTTCTTTTAAAATCGTTTGAAATTTGTATTGAATCATTTCCAAACCTAAAAATATTTCATTCAAAATTGCTACGATTTTAAAAGAAATGGAAAACGAAAAAATTATGAAATAAATTCATTAAACTTTTTATTATATTAAGTTTTTATTATTATGACAGTTCCTTTGGACATTACTATAATCTATCTAGTTTAGGGGCTATTAATGGCCTATAGATCCGAAAGACTTTTTTTTATTTGGAAATATGCACTCAAATTTTATGAACTTTGGTTCATATCTTTTAAGTGAGTATAATTAGTTAAATTTTTAAATTTTTTCTTCATAACAACATTTAAACCATTAAATGCTTACAAATTTTCAATATTAGAAAGAGAAGGGAATTGAAGAAATTGGAACTTGTGGGTATGAAATTAAATTTTGAATATTGATATTGATATTTCTTTCAAAATATCCTCCGAACATTTAAATTAACTGAATTCTGTTAACGGATATACTTTCTGGAAAGGATCTCTCAAAAGAAGCTAACTAAACAAATATTCTTGGTACATTTTTAAAATGACATTAGTTTAATATACCCCATATTAGCATATTATACGATAATTATTTCGTATAAGGGAGCACAACGTGAGGCCTTTGCTTATTTATAACAAAAATTTATTTACAAAATTATCAATTTATACAATGCGTTTATTCCAATATTAATTTATTTAAATTTTAACAAAAATCTGCCCCACGTTGGGCGCCATAATTGGAAATAACGCCTAAATCCGACAGTGAAAGTACCACACACATAATAATCCATGCATAAAAATACGAAATTAATGTCAAAACAACAAAAAATTTCGTAAAATAAACCACCCAGTCAGAAAAATACAAACGGGAAAGCGGTGGCAAAGCACTTTAACAGGTGGTACAAGTACTGGCAAAAAGTGCTTTTTCATTCCCAAAATGATAACATCATTAGACAAAAGGACCGGCTGTTCAAAAAGCGCCGGAAAAGCACTGGAGGAACAAAGTTTTTAAATGTTGGCAAAACGCTGACAAAACCAATAAATAGGTGGTCTGGAAATATATTTTCCAAAATAAAATTTAAAAAAAGTTCATATGTATTTTTTTTGGTCCTGCCGTGATTTGAACCCAGGCCGTCAGATTGGCAGACGATTGCTCTACCCACTGAGCTAACGAGACATATAATATTTGCTGGCTAAACACATAAATGAGTGATAATAGCTGGACAACTACTGGCTGTGCCAAAATGCTAGTCCTGGCAAACAATTTTTTGTAACTAGTATGCCAGTGTTGGGAGGGCAAAAAAAAGTTGGTCTTGAAGGAGCTTTCCCACAAACAAAAAAATTGATTTTATAAAACAAAAAAAATTTTAAATAAAAATAATTTTTGCTTGCAACCGGATTTGAACTCGTAACCTTCTGACTACAAACATTTTTTAACGAAGCGTCAGCATTTTTATAAAATCATTGCTCTACCAGTGAATTGGTTTTTGTACCCCTGGTAGCATTGGCTAGGTAGCACTGGATAACCACTGGTTGCAAACCTTGGCATATCACTCTAAGCCAATTCTTTGCCAGTAGTTTTTTTTATAAACCACCGAAATTTTTGTAAAACAAATACTGGTAAAACGCTTTTCGCAAACGCTGGCAAAACGTCCCAAATGAGTGTTCTGCCAGTCATTTATTTTTGATACCGTGGTTACCCAGTGGTATGCCAGTGCTTGATTTTTTGTACCACTGGCGATTTCTGACTGGGCATTTTTCTATAATTTACGAAATTTTTTATTATTTTGAAATTTTTTCGTAATTTTATGCATGGATTCACAGAGAAAACAGTTTCGTGCTTACAACCGAATTTGTTGCCAATCGAATGATTCGGTTGTGGTAACCGAATTTTTCAGCTGTGGCAACCAAATATCGATAGAATTTATAGTCATTTGATAATGGCAACAGAATTTCTATTGTCTCAACAATAATTTGGTAGTCACAACTGAAAAATTCTGTTGTCACAACCGAAGCATTCGATTGGCAATAAATTCGGTTGTAAGCACGAATCTGTTTTCTAGGTGTTATTATCAGTGCAGTGAACAATGAGAGTTCTTTTAAATTTTGTGATCGAATTTCGCGATAAATATTCAATATAATTAAGAATTTCATATTGAATTTAGTTTGAAGGTAGCTCTTGTTGATTTAAAAAATTTTCTAATTTCTCTACAGTGAAAAATATAGAAAATAAAAAATCTGCTCTATTGACAAAACGTCGCATTACGATAAAACACTGTCTACGCAACGTTTATCTGGTATAAGCTTAAGTATGATAAAATTTTTTAACAAATATTTTATGAAAGAAAAATCCTAGCCAACAAATTTCTGAGCGCTCAGTAATTCTGACTCATAAAAGACTCTAAAGTGTTCAAATTTTAGAGTCATAAGTGAAACATATAGACTCCTATTTATGAGCCTATTTCAAAAATTCTTAAAATTCAATGCACATAAATGACTCAAAAATTAATCATAAAAGACTCATAACTGCCTCATAAAATTTTAAATTTTCCAATAAGCAAATACCCTCATATAAGTCCCCTTTATGAGTCTTTTCGGACTACAGTTGTACAGGGATTTGATTGGCCCAAGTCATGGTGCAATTTAATTTTTACATCGCACTACGGTGGGTGCCGAGATTTACAGTAATTACAACAACTTAAAACAGACATGTTAAACAAAAAAATTCTCATTTTAATTTTTGAATAAATGTAATTGTGATGAAAATGTCCAATGAATTTTTAAGTATAATTTCAAAACAAATTTAATATTTTTTTATTTTTTTCAGAAAATATCAATTGTATTCGATATGTTTATTATATTGCACATAAAATCAATTGTTACTCCAAAATTATAAAGTTTTGTTCAGAAAATAAGTATTGAAAAATATTGGAATTTGAAGAAATTCTTTTAAACCAAAACTGATATAATCTAAACACAATTGATTATTTCTGAATTATCATTAGCTGTATTTTCGACTTAACTATATCCGTTAACTTTCAAAAAAGCACAAAGTGCATTAAAACGTTTTTTAGACGAAAACTAACATATTACTTTTCGTATGCACGTTAACTTACAACGTGGATAATTATCAATGTTGAAAACTCAACGTTTATACATTTTCACACCTAGCGTAACTTCTTCGCGTTACTACATAAAAAGTTTTTCTGACGCACGTTCGATTATACCGGAACTATCATAAATACTAACTATTTAAAAAAATTTGATACTCCAATCAGTTTAACGTAGATTTGCTATAAATACTTAACGTTGATAGGTATGAACGAAAATACAGCTATTGTTAATTTCAGAAATTCTGTAGTAATTTTAATATTGAACTGAAGATTATAAAGGATTTACAGTCAATACTATTTTAAGTAGTAAATTAGTGTTTATCGTAAATTGGACAACTTTCTATGGGTCAAACTAAAAAAATCATGCTACTTTACAACGTGCTGTCGTTAGCACATAAACTGTGAATTTCTTCAATTATTTTTAAAAATAAAATGGATTGAGTCCAAAATCAAAAAGTTGTTGTTTTATCGTTGGCAATTTGAGAAATCTTTAACCTTTTCTTTCATGTCCCGATTTCAAAAATTTCAATTTCATTCATTCCCTTTTTCATCTTTAATTGAAAATTTCTCTACTACTGTTGGTAATGATGTTTCTTTGATACCATCATTTAGAGCAGGGCTCCAAGAAAGCCTTTTTCAATTGGGTCTCATTGATAACATGCCATAATGTTGATGCTGCTGTGAAGGATGTGGTGGTGGTGCCTGTTGTTGCTGCTGATGTTGAACTATCATTTGTTGTTGTTGCTGCTGCTGTTGTTGGTGTTGTTGCAATGAGGGTGGACCCTGTGGTGGTCCTGGACTACTTGTATATTGTCCTACTGTTGTAGCTGTTACCGATGAAGCTTGTGATGATACAACTGGTGCTGAAACTTTACGTTCAGATTGGGTGCGCATTGCAGGTGAATTTGAGGAAGCCATTTGATTATGCGTGGGTTGTGGTGGTGGATTATATAGCAACATAGGTGGTTCAGTGCTGGGTATACGGGCAGGTGGAGTTACTGACGAACCATGATATGAACCATAAGAACTATCATCAGATTGTGCAGATTGTCCACGATTGCGGGGTACTGTCATGCCATATACAGACTCTGGGCGACGATCATATTTTTGTGTACCATCAAGAGGATTTGGATTATGTCGGGTGCCATAAACCGCTTGGAAACCTTGAGGATTTTCTTGTGAAGGATGTTGTGGAGCTTGTTGTTGCTGTTGAGTTGTTGGTTGCTGTTGTGGATGTTGCATATGTTGTCCTACCTGAGGATGTTGTTGTTGTTGCATTTGTGATTGTTGGAGTTGTTGTTGCTGTTGTTGCTGAGTTTGTCTGGCAGAAGTACGTATCCCATATATGCTTTCCGATCTTTGTTGCAATTGATTTTGTAAATTTTGATTTTGTAAATGAGAAGATTGTTGTTGTTGCTGTTGCTGTTGTGGATGATTTTGTTGTTGATTCATGCGATACAAACTTTGAGCTGGTACCAGAGGTCCTGATCTTGGTATTATATCACGATTAATGGCAGTATTACTTTTGGTATACACCGATTGAGAACGATTTAAATTTGTGCGTGTCAAAGTGGGAGAACGACAATACATTGATCGAGTCCCACCATATAAGGGCTCTGGCTGCTGATCAAATTTGGGTGGTGCTGTATAGAGATTTTGACAATAATTTCCATTTCCAGTATTACCATTAGGATTAACCCCCGCAATAGGTGGTTGTACATTAGCCGGTTGAGTTCTTTGAAAGGTACCCGCATATTTACCATGCATATTTTGTTTTTCCAAATCTAAATCATAATTTAATTCATCTTCTGAGTTAATAGACGATGACTCATTATCCATGGTGGCCTTTATAAGGCGAGCACTACGTTTGGGATTAAATATATATTCATAGACTATACCCGAAGCGATGCCACCTACTAAAGGACCAAACCAATACACCCAATGATTATCCCATTTATTTAAAACGAAAGAAGGACCCAAAGAACGAGCAGGATTTAAATACGGCATCTGTAATAAGAGTATGAAAAATTATATGTTAGTAAAAAGGATATTTTTTAAATTTTCATTACAATTTTTTTTTTTTTAGAACAGAATAAAGAAAATGTAAAAAGGTAAAACTGAAAAACGTTAAGCAGATGCCGAAAAGATTTTCCCACAATTTTTTTTTTGTCGTTCTAATATATAAAAGATTTACATTGGCAACAAAAATCTATTGTTTAAGAGCAGGTACAAGTTTTACGCAGCTGCAGGTATATTTTTCTATTCTTTGTTACTTGTTCTAAAACTTGGAAAACCTGCGCATAATTATTATATATAGGAATTTTTAGAAAAATCTCTACAGGTTTATGTATGCTAGATTATGATTTTCAAAAAAAATTGGTTAGGGGTGCGCATTGATATATACACATTATATATTATATGCGTACATATTTAAGGAATACTTTGGTATTGAAATTTCCCTTTGTTAATATGTTGTTATTATATTTGCGTATTGACAATTTAAAAAAATTTGTTTAGAGTGCAGTTTTTCTATTCTATGTATTTTGAATAAAGAAACATTTTGCGATATCATTATCCAAAATGTATACGGTTTTATCCCTACTCACCCAAGTAAAAATTTTTGATATAGTCGTACATATATTTATTATCAAATAAAATTTCTTATAATTAAATATATACTGGAAAATATATATCAACATATAATTATATAATATTATATGAAATTATGTCATATAAGGACGTGTGCGAACTGGCTCAATTAAAACTAAACTAAAATATTTTTAATAAAACGTCAATTTAGATTACCTACATGTCCATATAAAGTGCCTTAAATTAACACATTTCTTACAACAACAACTACAAAACAACAAAAAAGTACCAAAGAAGGGTACTAAAGGATCAAATGACAAATAAATGAAAAAAACAAAAAATGGGTAATTTTTGACCCCAGTATTAATCCCCTAAATGCCCGAGATGGCCAATAATCTTAGACGCCCCAACCTTAAAAATTTTTTTCCCTAGAAAAAATCCGAGATTGTTATTATCAGGGCAGCTACTTTCATGCAAATGCCTGTTTGTAGTCATTAATCCGAAAATGATTTTGACCAAATACTTTTCCGAATCAAAGAATTTTCAACAAAATGGCATCGATTTGTTTTTGCATATTTTGTTATAAATGCATATTTTATTTTTAAGTGCATATTTTATGATTTTTATTGGATATTTTTCATTAAATTGCATATTTTTTTAAAAACTAAAAATAAGATTTAATGAAAAAAAAAGAAAAGGAAGAATTTGCAAACCTTAACGCAGTACTTAACTAGAAGAAAATCATCAAGTTGTCATCTACTTAGATATTTATATTAGATTTCATTTTTGACCAAACGCTCCCGAGTAATAAATATGATTTTTAAAAATCGATAAATTTAAAGTGTATTTTTGGATCTTTGCATTGCATTTTTTACTGCATATTTTAAGCGCATATTTTCAGTTTTTAAGAGCATGAAAGTCGCTGCCCTGATTATTATTATTAGTATTATTATTATTAATATTATTATTAATATTATTATTATTATTATTATTATTACGATTATTATTATCGTTAAGATCGGAGAATATCACATGACGTACTTTTTTTTATTAAATCTTCATTTACATAACTGAGCCCTTAGGGCCTTATATGGCTAATTAAAGCTACTAAAAATATATAACAGACTTCTATGTATATACATATAAGGCTAATGCATAATACAATAATAATATAAGAAAACAAAATTTAAAAAATTGACATTACATGCGATCAATTAATGCAGTAAGGTATTTAAAAATTAATTAGATCTAAATAGAGTTGGGTTGAATCGTTCTGTTTGGTGACGCGGTCTTATCGTTCAATACAATTCATTGAACTAGTTCGTTCAAATCATTCTATCGTTCTTTTTTTGTTATCGTTCTTTTTTTGTCATGAACTGTGTCTAAACAGTGATTCTTGAACTGTGTCGTACGTTTGACAATTTATTGGCGCACTGGATGTTACATGTTTACATTAATTTTATTGTACATAGGCTAATAGTATCAGAAAATTACAATTTTAATAAAAATTTTAAATTATTAAGAAAAACATTTAATTTTTTGAAAAAAATTAATAAAAAATAGATACAAATTTTCTATGAATAAAAAAAGGAACGAAAAGAACGAGTAATGGTGAACGATATCATATCGTTCAATGAACTGAACCGTTCAAATAAACTATTTCGTTCATTAACGACACAACTCTAGATCTAAAAAAAATAACCATAATGAATGCTGCAAGAAAAAATTTCAGAAAATGCTGAACTCTCACAAGATAAGCTTTCAAAGTTTTATTAAAAAGGCGTACATACTAAAGCTATCCATACATCAGCAATACCATTGTATGAGGATATTTTTAAAAAATTCTATAGGGAGAGGCGAAGGGGAAAAAGTATTTCCCTCTCCCCGTTACAGCCCAAACTTCTTTGGACAGAAACCTGAACTTTAAAGAACGAGTGTAATTGGAACACTTAAATTGGTAAACTAAATGGAATGGAACTGGAAATGATTGGAATTGAAACACTAGACAAGTGGCACGAAATAGAATGGTACAGGGAACGAGTGGAACTGAAACACCACACAATGAAAATGAAATATAACGAAAAACGAAATGGAATGGGGGAACGAATGGAATTGAAATACTAAAGTTGGAGAATTGAACGGAATGGAACTAGGAACGACTGATATTAAAACAGAAGAAAATGGGAACAAAATGGAATGAAACAGGGAGCGAGTGGAATTGAAGCAATGGGGCAGAAATGTAATGGAGCAATGAACACTAAGATTGTGAAACGAAATGGAATGAAACAGGGAACGAGTGGAATTGAAGCAATGGGGCAGAAATGTAATGGAGCAATGAACACTAAGATTGTGAAACGAAATGGAATAGAACGGGGAACGAATGGAATTAAAACACTAGATAACTGGACGAAATCGAATGTAATTTGTGTGGGACTCTACCCTTAACATGGACTTCCACTGATGTAGGATTATAAGTGCTTGGGAATTTTTATGGGGAAAGGCAAAAAGGATCCCCTATAACAGGGGTGGCAAGACTTTTTTCGCTGCGTGCCAGAAACGGACAATTTTTTTTTTTTGTAAAAATTTCCCGCGTGCCACCTTAATTTGAGTTGACTTTTAAATGTCCTTTTTTAAAAATTGTTAAAATTTATATTTATATATTTATCAGCGCTACGAATATTCGTAGCACCTATTTTCCCTTTAAAAAAAATGACGCATTTTCTCATCGAAACATTTAAACTTCTTTCAATCTAGAATTTTAGAAATTTTGCCAGAATTTTATGATAATCGAATTTGCGAGTTCTGTATTAACCATATTTCTTTAAACAAAATATGGTGGCAATACAGTGTTTCATTCATTTTAAAAGACGATTTCACCATTATGGAGTTAAATCACACATTTTAGTAGCGAAATTTAACATTTAACTGAATTTTTTGCTGGTCTTCTAATAGTTTAAATTTTTTGAAAATATTCAACAAAACGTCACGTGCCAACTAAAATCTACTCGCGTGCCACTACTGACACGCGTGTCATAGTTTTGCCAGCCCTGCCCTATAATTACCAGTGCAAACAATTAAATCATAAATCTGAAACTTAGCCTCAAAACATATTTTACAGAAAAAGGTTAAATTTATTAATAGACCTTAGAAAAGGAATGCAATTTTCTTCTTAGTATTGTCACGTTTTTACCTTTTAAAAACGTTGGTTTTTTTCCTTTAAATATACCGGGCTCTTTTCTATTGCAAGCAAAATAACCAAATTCACCGTAGTCAGCAATTGTTACGTTATTTCAAATTTATTTTATCGGGATAAACAATAATTGCATTAAAATAATTAAATGTGCTAAAATCCCAAAACTTATTTGGCAAATTGTAATTGTATATTTTTCACAATTTGCCAAATAAGTTTTGGGATTTTAGCACATTTAATTATTTTAATAGTTACGTTTACTTTCTAAAACGTACGTTTATCTCCTTTAGATAAACCGGGTTGGTGCTCTTTGTGAATTAAAATAACACACTCTCTTTGGTTTGATTTAGCATACACCTACACATATTTACTTTATACAGAAAACAGTATATCACACACACAAACTCTAATGATATGATACAGGGATGATAAAGTTAGTACTATAGTACTTTTTATGGTACTATTAGAACCTCAAAAGTACTATGGTACTCCTATGACTAATTTAGTACTATTTACAAATTTTCATGTTTTATTTTTTTTTTAATTTTCATACCAAATATTGTATTTAAAATGAACTATCGGAATTTAAAATACGTAATTCAAAGAAACAAATTATTAAAATATGTACACAAAAATATTAAAAATAAGGTGAATTAAAATTTTTCGAAAATTTTGTATTTTTGATTTAAAAAGATCCTTAATAATCGTAACTTTAAATTGTTGTGATAACCAAGAAGTTGCGTTCATCGAGGGTTATATTAATTGAGGTGGTACTTAATTTAATTATTTAATAAATCAAATAAGCTGAATTGATTAAAAATAATTTTCACCTTCTAACGAAATTGAATACGACTTTCAGGGACTTCATTCAAACAAAAATCTGAATCGAACGTCAGCACAAAGTTATTATATTCCATACCAAATAATTCTATAGAAACGCATTTAACAAGTTCAAATATCGATTTTTCCGATAGTGGAAGGGATCGTATTTCCGGGCTTATGCTATCTATTACGTCTAATATTCTAGTATTCGAGATATAAATATCGGCTCGACAGTTAGCGAGATAAAGCCAAACCGATTATCTTGATTTTCTCGGGTTTTTAATTTTTTTTTTAAAAGAAATTAAATATTTGTAATTTTTCGGACTTTTCCGAGCCTAGATCTTTGCCCGGAATGATCACTACCTCACTAACGAATAAAATTAAATAGGTCCGGTGAAAGAAATCAAATAAAATTGCTTTGATTCGGTTATATCATTAAATACCAATACATTCAATATCAGATAGAACCTCTTCATGATTACTAAGTCAAAACATGGACCGATTCTAACCATTCTCATTAGCGTTAGTAATCGATGCAGTAGAAACTTATGTACGAAATTTCGTCAAATTTTCTTTTAAAATGCAAACTGTAGAAAAAGTTGGAACGATTGAACTTTCATTTTGAGAAAACCTTGTTTTTCATGTTTATTATTAGTTTCGAATTCATTAAGCCTATCATTTTAATATAATGATCTTTACCGAAGTTAAAATTTAAAAAAAAAATAAAATTTTTTTCTATACCGAAACAAAAATCACCTTTCCCATCCCTGGTGCTCTCCACACATACACTACATGTACTTAAAGGGTGAACACACCAAAATTGCGACACTTTGGAAAACTTATAACTTACTCAAAAAAAAATTATATATTTTGAAATTCAAATACCCTGAGTAGGCCATGACCTAAATTTCATGTATGAGAAATTTCATTCGAATGACCACCGAGATAGAAACGAGGCAAATTATTTTGCACGAATATATAAAAAATCCGGTTCTCAGTGCGCGTAAAATTGCGAAAAATGTAAAAGTGCACCACTCGACAATTTCCAGGGTTTTAAATCGCTACAGAGAAGGTCTGACAACTGCTAGAAAGTCTGGTAGCGGAGGTGAGCATGACCAAAGTCATACAAACAGTGCTCGGAAGGTCCTCAGTGCATTTTCGCAAGATCCGAAGATTTCGTCACGTTCTGTTGCAAAATCTGTACGTAAATCGCAGTCTTTCGTACAAAAGGTAAAGCGGCAAGCTTCACTGAGAAGTTCTAAACCTCAAACAGCACCAGATCGAGACGCAAAGCAGAATGTTATGGCGAAATCGCGCAGCCGCAAGTTGTACAAATCCCAAATCACGAAATATGAATGCATTGTCATGGACGACGAAACCTACTGCTTTCAAAATTTCAAACATGTTGCTGGCCAAGATTTTTATACCTCGAAGTTCTACTTTGAGAAAACTATATCGCTTACACCCGACCATTAAATGCAAAATTATACCGTGAAATTTTGAAATTATATTCAAAACAATTTTGTTGTTGCCTTGTGTGTAATTCGAGTTTCATGCCATGTTTTCTTGAATTTCAAGATATGCGTTAAGGTGATTTTGGTGAAATTGATAAAATATAGAACTCATCACTTAAATTATATAGTATTTAAATTCAAATTGTAACGGTCATACTATTTTAAATTCTATAAAATATAGTGAAAAAAATTAACAAATAAATGTAAACTAAAATAAACTATTCAATTTTTTCTAGTTACTCCGATTAATCGACCAAAACGACTCGAGTTATTCAACTTTTTTAAGTGCGAGATAAAAACTGGACAAAAATAATGTATTCATTGGGTCATATGAATAAAACTTAGCAATTACTTCGAAGTAATTACTTTGGGCTTAGGAATGGCTTTTAACTCCAAATATCATGAAATGTAAACGAAAATTGAAAAATTAAATTTCTAGTCTACTCCCAAGCAGACTAGATTTGTGGAGCAACTATTAGTAATATCTATTTTTTATTCATATGAGCCATTGTTTGAAACGGATAATGCCTCAGTTTTTCACATAAGAGCTGAAGTAGCACGAATATCGAAAAATTCAAGTATACGTGCCTGCTCGAACTTAATATGGATTAATATATCATCGTTGCGCCTAAGAAATTTGCAATGTGTTTTCAAAAACAATTTGTTGGGCGCCTAAATTAGGAATTTATTTTTTGTCTTGGATTTGTTTTTTGGAGGAAATTTTTCTTATAAATGGAAAGCATGGAGTTATGTTCACATACGAGTGAAAAAAGGCTGCAATAGAGCTGTTTTGTAGGTCTCCTCACAAAAAAGTTTTTCGATAAATAGCTATTTTCTTAGGCGCAGCGACGATTTGTCCACATGAAGTACCCTAAAAATATCTTTTTTACAATAACTTCTTAGCAAAAAAAAAAAACAAAGCTACCAGTGATAGGTGTTTAAAAATCATCATAAAAAGGGGTAATTTTTGAATCCACTTTTAACCCCATAAATTCCCGACATGACCAATAATCTCAGACACTCCAACCTTAGAATTTCCTTCTCTAGAACATATCCGAATTTCATCAATATCGGAAATTATCACATGAAATACCTTCCTTCCTCCCTTGTCAGTTTGATCCGAAAGCTGTTTATATTTAAATTAATGCTGTTTCTGCTTGATCTTAAAATTCGTTTGATCTCATTTGGGTAACCACAAATTTTATGGTAGAAAATACCTAAAATGCTTTATTTGAAAACATGAAGTAACGAATTTATTAAGGACTTAATAAGTATAACTTTCTGTAATTATAAATATTCTCTGATAAAAAAAAAACCTAAACAAATTTAAAAGTAAATCATGTTGATTTTCGTTGAAGGTCATAAAAGGCTATGCTATTTAAGAAACAAAATGCTGAAACTGAATCATGTTTAACAAAAAATGCCGCCTTTGAAGTCAAGCAAAGAAAAACAAGGAATCATATGACAACTCAAAAACCAGAGAGAGACCTCAAAATATTTTTACAAGCCCATAACGACATTAAAAATTACAAAAAGAACAAACTGAAGCAAAAGTAAATCTTTAGTAAATTACTATGATATTAAAAGATTTTTTTTTTTTTTTTTGATGAAACACATAAAAATACCAAAACAGCAGGTGTATTTTTTGTTAACGAAACAAATTACAAGATGTAAAAAAAAGCAAAAAAGTTCAGAAAACACTGTAAGAAAAAACTTACCGATACAAAACTGCACGCACTATAAGCGGCTGCTATGGAAGAGGCTGAATTTCCCATAATTTTTTTAACGGAATCCGTTGAAACAAAATATGTTAAAACCACAACAAAAGTTAAAATAAATTCCACACCAAAACGTTCCCAGGCAGCTAAATTGGCGCTGTGTGAAATAGCTGCTTGCAAATTACCCTGATAACCGGGAACGGTGACACTAAAAATTAAAGAACAAGAAATATAATTATGAAATTATTAATTTTGAAAATAAACATTAAAATTTTAAAATATCTTAAAGAGTAGGAGTATAAAGTAAAGGTCAAAAGTCTTTTATAATATTTTATGTTAACTTTTGATTCCCAGGTAATATGAGATTTATCATATAACATAACAAAAAAAAGGGATAACAACTCTAATAACAGTGTAAAGTCAAGAAATGATAAAATATCCTAAAAATTCCCATAATTCACCTTATACTTAAATATGTATGTATAATGAAAAAAAAACTACAAAACTTTAGCATATGATGTGTGAACAGATTTTTAAACTTTTTTATTGCACAATACCAAAAAAAAAAAGGTTCACATCATAACACCATCTCTCCTACTTAGCTTTGTTGTTTATAAATTCATACGCTTGGTGTGCAAATCACTGTTGGCAACTTTCTTCAAAAAATATTGGACCAAAAACGGCTAGAATTTATTAACTACATAAAAAAACAACAGTTTTGAGATAAAAAGCCGCAAATATCGAACTTCTGCATTCTGCAATTCCACAATTCTTAATTTTTTCTGAAAAATTGTGCGACAAATCGCAATATTTTTCGAAATATTCAAATTTGCATAAAAATTAATACAAAATAAAAAAATTTTGAAAAATAAAAGCGGTGGGATTTTCCTAGAAAAATTAGGTAAATATTTTTTGCAGTGACTCGACTCTGAATTTTCAATAGATACTATTTCAATCTGTGCTGCGGAGTCGCTCTACAATTTTGAATGCGTCTTTCGACTTTGGATTGCTATTGAGAGCAAAGTCAATCAATCAAAAGGGAGTACTGCCAATTAAGGGTGTTTTTATAATCCCGATAGAACTTACGAACATACTGCGCTCACGCTCACGTCATACTGCGCTCACTTTTTGACATTTATGATCAGTATACTTTGGCAAATCATGAATAGATTGACGCTTGAACAACGCTATCAAATTATCCAGATTTACTTTGAAAATCAGTCATCAATTCGTGCAACTTATAGAAGCAAAATTGTGTTCAGCGATGAGGCTCATTTTTGACTTAAAGGGTTTGTTAATAAACAAAATTGCCACACATGAAGTCAAACCAATCCACAACAGACCCTACAGACTCCATTAAATCGAGAAAAATGCACCGTTTGGTGCGGTTTACACGCTGGTGGCATCATTGTACTTTATTTCTTCAAAAATTAAGCCGGAGCTCGCGTTACGGTCAATGGAGATCGTTACCACACTATGGTCAAAGATTTTTTGTTTGAAAATATAGATGCCATTAATCCAGACAAAATGTGGTTTCAACAGAATGGCGTGTTGAACCTGTCAATTGGCCTACAAGGTTGTGCGATTTGACACCTATCGATTATTTCCTGTGGGGCCACGTGAAATCACTGGTTTATGCTGATAAACCACCAACAATTGACGCCTTGGAGGCCAACATTCTTCATGTTATTCGTGACATACGGCCGAAATTTGGGCGTCCAAAATGCGCTTCGTCAAGAACAGCTAAAATCATTTTCAAATGTTAATGCCATGTATTGATCATTGGAAAAAAATTTTTTGGATCTAAATTAAATTTTTTGTATTATTTTTTACAATTTAAAGTTCTATCGGGCTTAAAAAAACACCCTATACTTCAAATCTTCACACACACTACTTTTCCGAAGGAAAATTCACAAATTGTTCCTCAATACGATGTCATTACAAACAAAATAAAGTTAGTGTTATACGGACTTAATCATATTTTACTTCGCTTAGTACATTTAAAAATCGCTAGATATGATGAGAAAATAGCTCAATTGGCACATTGGTGGAGCTGTGCATATGTTAAAGGTATATAGGGTCATCATCAACACAATCATATTGTAAGACGTCATGATCAACAACAACAGCGGCAGAAGAAGCAGCGTCATCATCGTCGTCAGCCTTGGGTTGGATCTCATCTTTGAAGTACATTTTGTGTCTTTGGCATAAAACAAGGTTTAATAAGACCTCGTCAGTATGGAAGAAAAGGAAGAAATTGAACAAAAACAAAAACATTCTACAACAGCCAGAAAAACAAATCGTTGAAACAAGTATATTTAAGTGTTGAACCTTAGTACTACAGTACAAGTACTACTACCAACATCAACTACTACTACCACTTCTACTGACCATGACATTCTCATCAGTATGTAGGTATAGTAAGTATGTATAGGAAGATGTGATTTTTTCCCACGGTCATATAATCAACATACAATGTGTAGTAAAGTTTGATTAAAGACTTTACTCTTAACAGAAATATCTTAAAAACACAATCTTCTTAAAATTGATACTTGTGCATTAATTTTTTGGGAGGTCGACAGAAAATTTTAAAATTTATAAAATACGTTATTTAAGCTTGATGCACACGCTATCCATCCCTGTTCATCCATATCTACTATTTCCCAGTATGTATTGGGAATACGAAATGTCATTTTCAAAAAATAATTTACAAATATTTGTCAATTCATACCTGCAACACAGGGAAATAGTATATAGGGTTAGTCGACGTGTGAATAGAATAGAATGATGGATTACTCCACTCTGCAGGGTGGATTTTATTCCTTTCTTCCCACTATCAAATTTTTTGTATCCTCTGGAGAGTGGAGTATGCCTTTATATGGATTAAATTTGAAAAATTGGAATGAAACGGAATGAAACAAAAATAATCAAAACAATCAATTTAAAGCTAGATTCGCAATAATGAAATTCTCTAAACTATAGAGTGAACTTTGTTCATTTCTTCTTTGCACTGGCCAGCAAATAAAGACGATCATTAATGACTCAGAAATGAGCTCCAACAACATAAAGATTTTAACACTTTTTCCTATAAAAAATGGTTCGTCCAAACTGTGTACTCAGAAAAGGCTCAGAAAAGAGAACGTATAAAATAGTAAATTTCCTCATGAATTTGAATAATTGTGGAATCTTTTTTGAGACTGAAAAATTCATCCTCAATTTGAGACAGCTTTTGAGATTGTAGATACGCCGTTCTGGATTGTTTTCTGTGGTTGATATTTTCTACCAAAGAATGAGTGTTTTCAAAAAAAAAAAAAGAATTAAATGTGCTAAAATCCCAAAACTTTTTTCGCAAATTGTAAAAAACTATCTGTTGAAGGCATGTCCCTATCCGGATTTTATTCTTGCCTAAGGAAGCCGTCAGGGGACGAAGTTTTAGTAAGTGGTTACGCAGAAGTTAGGAAGTAAGTGGATACCCAGAATTTAGGAAATAAATTGTTATTCTTACATTGTGAAATAATTTGTCCCAAAAATTTGGAGGGGAAATATGTATGCTTAACTCTTTAAAAAATTGTAAATATAAAAAACATCACTTATAACATAATATGTAATCGGTGAAGGAATTCACAGTTCAAGTGCTAATGTGCTATCGTTGTAAAATAGCATGATTTTTGAAGTTTAACACATAGAAAGTTGTCAAATTTGCGGTAAATGCTAATTTACTACTTAAAATAGTATGAACTATGAATACCCTCAATATCTTTGTAATAAGAGTATTTGGAAATAGAAAGAAGTTTTTCCTGAAAATCCCTCTAAAAAATTTCGTTCCAGGGTTTTTAAATTTATAAATTTAAGGCTTCATTACTGAATGTTGAAATTTAGCCAAAAATTAAATACAAATTTTATATAAGAAACAACAACAAATGTGTCCCAGTTAGTAGCTAACTGAACATTCAGTAATTAAACCTTAAAGAAATTTATATTATCTTTTCGACAAATTATACGTTGTTCTTATCCCATTATTAGTTTCGAAACTATATACAGTTGATATTTCGCCGACTATAACTCTAGCAATCTGGGTTCGAATCCTGCCGACGTTGTTTTTTTTTTTTAATAAATAAATATTGTTTTCATAAATAATTTTTTTTAAATTTTTTTGTGTGATTTTTTAAATATGCATACTCTAAGACAAATTTTTATCTCAAAATATCTAATTCGGTCTGCCAAAATTATATTATCCATTTAAATCTAATTGAATCTAAATTAATTGCATGTCATATTTTGGGAGATATAATGATCTTAATTTGATATTATTGGATCCCCGAGTTTTCAGATCAATTTTGATCTAATTTCATCCTGTAATATATTTGAGGGATCTAATTCGATATTACTAGATGCCCCAATTTTAAGATGAGCTTGGATAAGATTAAATGTCGATCTATATAAAATGATATATAATTTTTTTTGATCGGGCATGTACTGAAAATATACTGAGAAACTATTTTTTTAAGGTAAAAGCTTGGCGAGCAAAATTAAAACTGAGAAAATAAAGAGAAAATTAAAACTGAGAAAATCAATGAACAGCTTGTGCCTGCAAACAGGAAACGGGCTAGTTTTAAGAAAAACCAAAAATGAATTGATAAATTGTATGCTTAAATTATAATAAATATGATGAATTCTATTGGTATGATGAAATCTATTGCACAATTTTGAAAAATATCCATTTCATCTTTAAAAATGTTCGAAAAAATTTCAATTTCCTATTTATGCCACATTTTATATATATTTTTTCTCACTAACTGAGAGAATTGCATACTTTTTATTTTTTAAACTCTTGGCTGAAATAGAGTAGATTTTATCCTGGCTTTGCTGCTCTGCATTTTTTGCCTTTCATACAAACTATATTGTAAAATTTTGCTGCTGCTGCCTGCTGTGTTTGATGTGAACAGTGTTGCCATATAGCCAGTTTTAACTGTTTTTTGCAGTTTTTTGGGATGCCTAACAGTTTTCCAGTTTTTTCATGTAAAAAACAGTTTTTTTAAATTCATGGATTTTCTTTACAGTTTTTTATATTAAATCGGCACATTTGTTTCATTTACAATTTTTTTTTATTTTTTTAATTAAAATTTAAGAATTAAAATATAAAAGTGCTTATGCATAATAATTTAAAAACTTTACAACACGATTATAAAATGAATTTTGTATAAAATATTTGTTTTATAATCCATTTACAAACTTAGAAAGTGGTTATGCATATGACCCAAAAATTACAATAAAACTTTCAAATTGGCAGAAATTAGGTACAAATCGAAACATAAATAAATTTAAAAATACCAATATAATACTACAAAATATGCTTACTGAAAAAACGAATAATTTTTATAACAAATTTCATCAAAAATTAGCACGGAATAAAATTGGCTAAGCCATATCTGACAAGTCATAGACCCGACGGACATTTTTTGGCCGAACTTTTAAAATCATTTAGAAATTTATATTTTTTGAAAAAAATAAAACAATAAGGGTTTTCACAAGGGGTGTACTAATTGTTGTATCGTTGTATCGTCCTAACAAAAAACAGAGTTGTTAAAAATTAAATTAAAAAGTACAACATTTGAGAATAGCACGATACAACATTTTTACGTATGTTTAGTGTCCTATGTTTGAGTGTGCTAACCGATAGAAAACTGAATAGAAAATCGTTGTTAAACACAAATAAAAATTTTAACAACTCTGTTTTTTGTTAGGACGATACAACGATACAACAGATAGCACACCCCTTATGAACAACCTAAATGTCTCATCGAGAAAGGCCAAAATTGATTTTTTATTTTTTTAAATTAAATATTTGCCAATTCTGACTAACAATTTCCTACTATATTTTCAATTATGATCAAGGACAATTCCAAAAACGTAATTTTTTCAAACAAACAATTCCCGACATAACAATACTCAATCAAATGAATATCAATTTTATGTGGAATGCAAATCAATAAAGAATATTTTGAAGTATAACATTGACCAGTAAAGTATTCTATCCTAAGTTAGGGGTTAATCTCGGAAGGGTGATTCGATGAACTTTTTCTAACTTTAGATTCGGGCCTAGGAGACCAAAATTCTTTAAAAAAAGTTTTATTAGGAGGCTATGCAAAAAATCGATTACTATAAATTCCAAAGGCAATTAAACTATTAAAATCTCGATATTTTGAAAATTGATACCCTGGGATAATATTTTAGTCCCAGGATGCTTCGGGATCCCAGAATTTCTTCTGATTTTTAAAAATTTTTCGAAGAATAGTTTTTCTATAAAGAAACAGTTTTTATTTACAGTTTTTCTAAAAAAATATATGGTAACACTGAATGTGAATAACCTCTAAAGCTGCCTACACACTAGGGAACATGGTTGAGGGAACAAAAAATATCAAAAAATTTTGTAAACACGAAATGCACGCTCTCAACACTCACACACACACAAACGCACTCACACATTCACAAAAAATGCTCTCTTTTTTTAAGTATGTTCCCTAGTGTGTAGGCAGCTTAAGTTTATCATCACCCATTTTTTTTGCAAATTAACACTTTATGATCCTGGAACAAAGTGAAATGAAACAAAGTAAACTTTATGAAATTTTAATATAGAGCACATATTGTTTTCTTTTTCATTTCTGTGCTATATATTAAAATAACTTTAAAAACTCTCATTGAAATCTTGATATTTCTCAAGCCATTCAACCATCCAACTAACCACCTGCTTGAAAAACAAATATCAATGTATTTTTTTAAACCGTAAAAATTTTTGTGAACATTCTTTTAAGTGCGTATGTCTTTTTTTTATTGAACATCAACCTGACATCTGATATTTTTTCTGTGCACTTACAATATATGGAACATCTCTAAAATACAGAAGAAGTATTCAAATATAGTACAAGTAGATTAAACATGAAAAAAATTCATCACAAAAAGAAGTATCATGCATAAGTGGTTATCGTTTTTTATTTCTCTCGTTCATACGTTTGTAATTGAAACCTTTTGTACCGTTAAAATATTTAAAATTACAACCACAAAACACAGAACATCCTGTCCTAAATTTAAAGTTTCGTAAAAGGCAGAAATGAACTAACAACCCTCCTCTGCCTCATGTGTACACACATGCTAGAAGGCTGGAGGAAAAAAAGATTATTGTCAAGATCATTTCATACCATACAATTAATCAAATTAACACGCTTATGTATCTTTTACAAAACATACAATTCAAAGGTTATTGTAAAAATTATTAGGGTATCTAGGTTTAGTTTTTTTTTTATTATAGAAACCGCACTTGTCCATTTAATTGAAAAATAAAAAAAAAAAAACATGTGTCCACAGTAATTCAGGGAGAAATAGTTGGGGTGTATTTTTGCAACCATTAAAAAATATTTCCTGAAACAATGTCATAATTTAAAATGATTTTTATAGGGGACTCTATTAAATTTTGCACATTTTCAACACTTTATAGTTTGCAGAAATTTATAGGTTAACAATTTTTAGAAATTTTTTGTGGTTATCAACAAATTATTGGAATTCTGTCTTCCAAACCAATATAAGGGCTGGTTTTTTTAAATATAATTTTATCAAATGTCCCTTTTACACACTTTATTAAATTTTTACGATGACCATAATGTATAATTACAATTGTATTTCGATTATTTGTTCACACTTATCAAATAAATAAACATTACTAAAATTTTGTTCCGTTACCATTTCATTGGAAGCTACAATATGAATTTAGTTATGGTTTTTAATTTCTAGATTTTTATAAAATATTTATTTTTCTTATTTAGTCTTGGTACATCATTTTTATTTAATTTAATAAATTTTTTTGAAACTATTCGGAGTTAAACGTACTACTGTGTGATTTTATAATCTGTGAATTTTTTTTTTATTTTAATGGAATTTAAAACTCTTCAATGTTAAATGATGCGTTAAATGTAAAGTTTATATATTTAATTTGCCTTATTTCATTTTAAATACAAAAAGGGGTTCCTTTTTCTTATAAAAGTAAGTGGGTTTTTATGTATTTTAAATAGCAAAATATTTAAATTTTTGTTTAAATAAGGGTGACAAGTGAAATTTGGTGAGGAAAATACACAATTGTTGCTGTTCAGTTGAGAGTATTTAAAATAAATATTAGTTTTTTCACATTTAATCAGCCGTAAACGTATCAGAAATCTGTACAATTTATAGTTTGTGTGGAAAATATTTAAGATTTTTTAGTTTATAGATTGTTACAAAGTTTAAAACCAAGGTTGGCTACCGGTATACCGATATCGAAACAGCAATACCGGTACGTAACGGTATTATAAATTACGTTAAAAACATAGTTTTTTTAATTTTAAGTGTTAAACATACTGGTTAGAAGCCATCAATTCAATGCTGATAGTTTTAAAGGCACATCTACACGGGATAGAAATCTTGTAGAGTTGGAGATAAATTTATCATCTCTAATATTGTTGGCACTAATTCTTATCGTAAAAGTACCATCCTAATGTCTAGTACTTGTTTTCATAAAATTTGTTGTATTTGAAAGAATTTTTTTTATGAATACCAAAAGGTTTAATAAATAAACTGAAATGTTCAATAATGCAACAAGACATTTTAAAAATTGTTGCTAATTAATGAAATTGTGTATGTCAGCAGCTGTAAATTGTCCAGAGATTACATTTCGTAGCCACATACAGAGCTGCAATTTCATAACATCTCGCTGGTTTTCTATTCCGTGTGGATTTGCCTTAATAAGTAAAATTAAGTAAGTACTCACGATGCAAAAAAGCACAGTTTGCATCGTCAGAACTACTTAAGGCTGAGAAAATGCAAATAAGAGTCTAAGCTTTTTGCATCGTGTGCAAATCGTGATCGTGAATACCTTCATTATCTATAAATTTTTTCTAAGAAAAACTCAAGATTATAAAATAAAAATTTAAAAAGTTGGGATGCCCTTTATTAATGAGAGTGCATTGTGTTAGAATTAGGAAAATAGGTTGTGGGAGGGAGGAAAGAGTGAGTATGAATTTCTCTATATTGTAAGTGACTGGGAAGACTTCCGCGGGGAGTTTGTTCCACTTACGGCTTGTACGACTGATAAACGAATTCTCCCTGTAATGCGTTGTGCGATCCACGGGACAATCGACTACAAACGGATGTGCTTTACTAGAAAAGCGAGTATTCCGAGCAAAAACCCTGGCCCTAGGCATCAGCTCACTAATTTCGGCAGAACACTTCCCATGGTAATATCGAAAGAACAGTGATGCACAATCCACATTCCGATGATGTTCCAATGAGTCAATAGAGTTGGATACCCCACTGTCATTGATGAGCGCCGACGCTCTCCTTTGAACACGGTCTGAAAGCTCCAAAATAGACTTTGAAGCTCCTGCCCATATATGGGAGTTGTATTCCATCTTCGGTCGGATATAGGTGATATAACTAGTAAGTAGATCGGATGGAGTGAAATATTTCGTACACTCTTTCAAGAAACCAAGACACTTGAATGCTTTTTTCGACACTTCAAATACGTGTTTATTCCAACGGACATCACACTGAATTCGCATGCCCAGAACATCAAGAGTATCCGATTCCTTAATATCGATACCACACATATAGATTGATGACACTGACGACCCCACATACCTATAGATCAACATACAGCATTGGGTCTTAAGTGCATTGAAATCGACCCTATTCAGAGATTGTCGATAGACCCCGATTGAGTATGTCATTCATAATTTGCCTTTTGCCCCCAATCTCGAAAAGCCTTGGCCTACAATCAGATGAAAATTAATGAAAAATATTACTGTCATCAGCCGAAAGAGTAGATAGGATTGAAATTTTGTTCGAGAAAATCATTGATAAAGATGAAAAAAAGAGAGAGAGAAAGAACCGTACCTTGTGGTACCCCTGAATTAAGCTGAAACTGATTGAATGAGACCCCATCTATAACAAAACGTATAGTGCGATTTCTGAGAAGGCTCGAAATAAATCGAGTGAAGTCATTACCGACACCAAAGTAATAAGCTTTGATACCAGTGCCCGGTGCCACACACGACCGAAAGTCTTGAAAATATCCAGAGCAACCACTTTACTTTCACCAAACTGGTGAATGGATGACTCCAACATACTGTCGATCACTTAAAAGCGAATTGAACTGTAGATAGATGACAAGATGGTAATTAACCTTGCACTCCATCACCTTCGACAGCGCTGAGCAAATTGCTATTGGGCGGAAGTTTTCAGTGTTATTAGCCGCACCCTTTTTAGGTATTGGCTGAACATTGGCAACCTTCCAGCATAAGGGGAAGACTCCCGCACAGTAAGAAAAAAGCTATATATAAATTAATAAATACCGGTAACTACCCATAATAACAGCGGTATAGGTAACGATAATGGCATTTGGAAAATTATTTAGAGTAATTAGTAAAGGTAACGGTATTTAATTTAAAACGGTATTTCAGCGATAACGGTATTATAACTATAATTGTTAAAAATGCAAATCTACTTCACTTGTTCACTTATCCCAGTAAAGCCAAGTATTTTATTCGTACTTTTACGATAATATCTTTCCAGCTTCATATAAAATCATGATTCTTCACTTACGTGGAATTGTTGCGTTACCTTTACCGTTACCCTTACCGTTATTCGATTCGGTAACCAACGTTGGTTCAATGATATTCTCCGGTAAAATAAATACTTTCAGGCCAGATTATTGAATACTCAGTTTAGCCAACACTTAAATTCAAGTTTTATATGGGACACAACAGCAAAAGTGTCAGTTAAAGTCCCAGTTAGTAGCTAACGGTACATTATGGAAATAAGCCTAAGTAAAATCTTAAATTCTACTTGAGTTTTACTTTAATTCCATCAGCTTTTATTAGAATAAAAAACATTCCGTGACAAATTACGTAAAATTTGCATATGCTATTATGCGTATTATAAAAAAAATAAAATGTGTAAATATCGCATTGCAATATTCTTATTATGCATTTATTATGCAAATTTTTAAAATTTGCATATTTAAAGGATATTAAATTTTTGCACTCGAAAAATGTTTGCCAATAATTGAAATATTTTTTTAATAATTAACCATGAAAACATTGATCACTTATTTGAATATTATTAAATAATTTATGCAATTTGTTTCGATTACGCTCATCATCCACAAAAACTAAAGACTTTATTAATTCTTCTGTCTTTGTTCACTCTCTTCATTTCCTTTGTACAAAATTTTATGTGTGCACTCAAAAAGGTTTATCGCTAGAATTTAATCTACTGAAGATGCCAGTTAATAGCTCTTTTAGACAGTGAAATTAATCTACTTGATTAAAGTTAATCAAAATTTTTAATCCCATTTTTATACATGCATTTTTCGACAGTTGAAAAATTTAACTTGACGGTTAAAAGTTTAACTCTGTCAGTTTAAAATATCAAGGTCAGAGCTTTGAAGAATTAATTCCTTAATTCAATTTTTAAATTCTGAATTAAAAATTCAATGAATTAATTCACAAAGCACCCTATATTGAATGAAATTAATTCATATTTGTTTTCGTTCGATTTATTTTGTTTTTTTTTTTAATTTAGTGAACGCATTTTTTTTTTAATTCAGTGAACTTATTATTTTTGATTCACTGAACATAATTTTATCTTTTTTTAATTCACTGAACGAAAATGAAATTGAACGAATTCAGTGGTGAATTAATTTAGTAAGGAATTAATTCACTTTTTTTATCGTTCGATTTATAAAATTGAACGCGTTCACCAGTGAATTAATTCATTTGATTAAATAAAAAGAACTACAGCAATTGAATTAATTCTTTCAATTTGTTGTTTGATGAACACATTCAGTTGAACGAATTAAGTGAATTACTTAAGAAAAGGAATTCATTCAATTCTAAAGAAAATTTAATTCGATTGGTAGCGAATTCATTCAAAAAGGAATTAATTCTTAAAAGCTCTGATCAAGGTGCCACCGTAAGCGATCCGGTACATACGATAATGAATATGCAAAATGTCGGCCTTAGCAACATATTTTTGCGGCAGTTTCTTAAGGTTAATTTTTACTTTCTGTGTGTGTTTCTCAGAGTTGCCAATAAAAAAGAGCGTTGCATGCAAATAGTAGTATAAACAGTGTTACCATATATTTTTTTAGAAAAACTGTAAAGAAAACCTGTTTCTTTGTAGAAAAACTGTTTTTCGAAAAAATTTTAAAAATCAGAAGAAATTCTGGGATTCCGAAGTATATTCGGACTAAAATATTATCCCAGGGTCTCAATTTTCAAAATATCGAGATTTCAATAATTTATGCCTAAATAGTAGGCATTTATAGTAATCGACTTTTTGCACAGCTTCCTAATTAAAGTTTTTTTTAAAAGAATTTTGGTCTCCTAGGCCCGAATCTGAAGTTAAAAAAAGTTCATCGAATCCGAGATGTGAACCTTTTCCAATTTCAACATTTTTTGATAAGACATTGTTTTAAAAAATTTTTCAAAAAAATATAAATTTATAAATTATCCTTCTTTTAGAAGCGATCTGAAAAGTTCGATTAAAAATGTCCGTCGGATCTATGACGTATCAAATATGGTTTAGACAATTTTATTCCGTACTAATTTTTGATGAAATTAGTTACAAAAATTTTTCGTTTTTCCATTTACGTTTCGATTTGTACCTAATTTTTTACAATATGAAAGTTTTATTTTAATTTTTGGGTCAAAGGCATAATTACTTTCTAAGTTTAAATGGCTTATAAAACAAATATTTTATACAAAATTCGTATTATAAGGTTTTCAGATTATTATGCATAAGCACTTTTATATCTTAATTCTTAAATTTTAGTTAAAAAAATAATAAAAAAAAAAATGTAAATGAAACAAATGTGCCGATTTAATATGAAAAAACTGTAAAAAATCCATGAATTTAAAAAAAACTGTTTTTTACATGAAGAAACTGGAAAACTGTTAGGCATCCCAAAAAACTGTAAAAAACAGTTAAAACTGGCTATATGGCAACACTGAGTATAAATACAGACCAGTGTTGCCAGTTTTTTTAGACTTTATACCCAATTTCCAATTTATTATCCCCAAAAATCCCCAATTTTTATTTTCTGAAAAAATTTCGTATTCGTTAACTTTTTCTTTTAAATTAATGTAATACTATATTTATTTAATTCTTTTCGGTAAAACTTAATGAATTTTGTAATTGTAACAAATTATAAAAAATCTGTTGGAGGCATGTCCCTGTCCGGATTTCGTTCTTGACTAGGGAAGTCGTCAGGGGACGATGTTTTAGGAGTTTCTGGAAGTATTTGTTGAGTTAAATTACAAACTCAATGAGAATTTCTTGTTCTCGTCTAGGAGCGTTATTAAACATTCAAAATATCAAAGAAAAAACAAAAACAACAAAAAAAATAAACAAATCTAAATAGTATCAAAAAAAAAATGTGAACCAAAATTTTTCGTTTTAAATATTCAGCTTCAGACAATTTGTTGCGTATGGTACTGTATTAAAAAGTTTTAATATTTCAGCAAATGGATTGAATTTTTGACAATTGAATAACATGTAAAGTATATATTTAATTTAAGAAGAGCTTCTTATAACTCATATTACATTCGAATAACCTTAAATATTTATTTAATATACAAGACTATTATTTTTCTAGTGACAAAGCATTGGTTGGCAATCACTACCTTTTCAATATAACAGTAGTTGCCTACCACGTCCACATCAATACCAATATTAAAATTTTGGATTGCGTGTACAATAGTGGCATGTGTCTCCTAATATCACAGGTTTTATTTTATAATAACACCTGTTACATGCATGGGTGGTAACCGAAACGAATGCGGTTATCGTTAGGGTAACGATATTTTAGGTTATTTTGGTAACGGTATTTTAAGGGTAACGCTATGTCGTTTATATCGGTATCGGTATTGTAAGGATAACGGTATTTGAGTTATTTCGGTAACGGTATTTTAAAGATAACGATATTTGGGTTATTTCGGTAACGATATTTTAAGGTTAACGGTATTTCAGTTATATCGGTAACGGATTTTTAAGGGTAACGGTAGTCAGTTATTTCGATGCATCCCGTACTTTTTTTTACAAAAAACAAACGAGATTAAAAACAGAATCAATTTATCAACTTAATCTACAAAAAATACTCAATAACCATGTGAAATTACCGTAAATTTAAAATAACGGTAACGGTATTTTAGGGATAACGGTATTTCATTTGTTTCGGTAACGGTATTTTAAGGGTATTGATATTTAATTTATTTCGGTATCGGTATTTTAAGGATAACGGTATTTCTGTTATTTCGGTAACGGTATTTTAAGGATAACGGTATTCCGGGTATTTCGGTAACGGTATTTTAGGGTTTAACGGAAGTCAGTTGAAAGGGTTTTGAATCGATAACGGTATTTTAGCGGTACTGCCTGCCAACCCTGGTTACATGTTGTTGTATCTTCAAAATACCGTTATAAATATGTGTTTCGATATTTTAGCGGTATTTTTAACGGTAGTTCATGTTATTATAGAATTAGACCGGTAAAAAGCGAAATGAAACCGGTGATACAAAAAGACATATGCCTTTATTGGAATCGACTTTTTGTAATTTACATATGGGTCTTGAAGTAGCTGCTGTAGCAAACTACCGTTATTATGAAAAGGTATTCAATGCCAACAGTGTGAAAAAGTGATATTATAGGTTTGTTGTGATTGTATTGTTTTTATAAAATAAAAAAATATTGATTTTCATAATTTATGTTAGGTTTTGAGTCGTTTAAAGTTCGATTGAAAATTTTTCATGTGAAAAGCAACTTACGGTGCTTATTTTGAAATTTTTTAATTTATTTTAGCAAATCAGCAAATTAATTTTCTAAATACTTTACCCAGAAAACAGATTCGTGCTGACAATTAAATTTGTTGTAAATTGAATAATTCGGTGCTGTAAAGGAATTCTTGTTTGGAGAAACCAAATTCAATTATCACCGTCAAATTAACTTTGTCTTAACATAACCGAGTAATTCGATTAGCCACCAACTCGGTTGTCAGCACGAATATTCTTTTTCTGTGTTGAAACTATTTGACATACCCAGTTAGAAAAATACGAGGGGCAAAGCACCGAAATGGGTGATATGAGTGCTCTGCCAATGGTGGGCCAGTGCTTTATAAGTCGTAGTCAGAAAAATAAAAATCTTGTGACTTCTGATGCTGCAAATAAAATAAGTTCTTTTGTCAAATGAAAGTTGTTAAAATTTTCAAATATTTAAGTTGATTTTAATAGTCACATTTACGTAATTGATGTATATAGCGTAGAAAAGGCAGGCCAAGACAGAAATATGCGGGTTCAGGAATTGTTTATTAACTACAGGAAGAGAATTTTCTTGAACGAGTGTGAGTTAATTTTTGTAGAAAAATACAATAATAGTTTTTTATTTTTTTTTCCAAAAGGATGACAACACTAGTACAAAATAGAGTGAAAAATTAAAAGTCGGGTGTGCCGACTTTATGATACCCTGCAATAGTTTGGTTAAAAGCCAACTAATGTTTGGTTCCGAAATTCGAATGGGTTGCAATGGACTTGTGCAAAAATTTTTCTATAAAATGATTCAAAAAAATTAATAACGGTAAGAAAAAAGTGACAAAGGTGACAAAGAGGAGATGAGAAGTAGAATGTTTGTATGTCTGTTTGATCACTTCTGAGAGTAAATTATCATATAGAGACCATCTGACAATAAAATATAAACAATAATACAATTTAATGGAAAATCACTGAAGAAGCCTGTCCATAAAAAATGCAGAAACTAGATCTAGTCTGATTTGCAAATTAATAATGTGTCTATAACTTTGAAAAAATATTTATTCTTTCAAATTCCAAATTTCATCACAATCAAAACTAATATTTGCGACCTGTAGCTTGTGCACAAAAATTCATGGACAGACAGACGGACGGACAGATAGTCAGACAAAGTTAAATCCAAAACAAAAAGTGATTCTGAGCCCATGGGTATACTAAAAGGTGGGGATAGGTCTAATATTTTTTTGATGTCACAAACATCAGTAAAAACGTGTTATACCCTGTCCACTTAGTGGTGTAGGGTAAAAAAATCTGTACAAATTGTATGGCTATATTTTACACAAATTCGCAATATATTTCACATTGTTTCATTCCACCTGGTCCTTTTGTTAAATGCCTGTTATCGTCAACGTTCCACATTGCAAATATGTTAATGGCTTAACTAATTTTATTGCAAAAATTTGCATATTATTTTTTATAAAACTTTCTACACTCAAAAAATATTGCCCCCATATTAATTAACCATAAAAACATTAAATTCTTTTTTTGAATGTCATTAAATTTTGGCAAAATTTTCTAATAAATTTTTAAGTTACCCAATATCAAAATTATGCAAATTCCTAATTTGAACAAGATACCTAATATCTATTCATCATAACCAACAAAGATTTCAATTAAATAATTGTGATATAAAACATTGCGTTCAATATAATTTTTTTATTGAGTATTTTGCATAATTTTGTGGTGCTAAAAACGTTAACAATAGTATTTATGTCCCATAAATCTGTTTTAATTTTTTTTTATCATAAAAAATAACCTAAAATCCTCTTAAAATTAGTGATTATATTCATATAAAACTATAGATTGGTAACAATTGATTATATATATTTTTTATCAATTTTATAAAAAAAACTCATCAATAGAGAAAGAAATAATCACAATACATAAATTATTGAACCCTTAAAAAAATCCAATGAAATTATTTACACGTATTTTAACTACTGTTTCTTTATGCCACTAGTCCATTCCATGTAAATATCATGTAAATTATTTTCTTGTTACTTTGTTCATAAACAATAATCTTTTCTTTTTTCACCAAAATAAATTGTTGAACAATTTCGTGGTTATTCGTTTAATATGATAAACGTTTCTTTTACGAAATATAAAAAAGCACAAATTGAATTAACCCCTCTTTGTATGGAAGTTGTTCAAAAAAAAAAAAAAAGAAACAATATGATAACAATTATAGGGGTTGCGGTTTTATTGCGGTAAGCAATGTTCGCATAGAGTATTTTGGGTGTGATATGTTGCAGTAATATATGTGGTAGAGTGATATATATTTTTTATATTTTGTGACACTTTTTATGAGTGCCACTTAATTTTTATATTTGTATACTCTGTGTAGCTTTTGATGCACTTTTGTTATGTTGTTTTCCTGTCATATGTTTAGTGTAACAGCGCATTCAAATTTATGTTAAAATTTATGACCAAATGGTAATTTTTTTCATTCCCTATTAAAGCGAAATGTGGGTGATTTAGTTCTGTTTGTAACTTGTTAACCGTTATATTACAATAAAAAAAAAGAGTTTTCTTAATTGTTAATTGTTTTTTAGAAGCATATGCATAGATTTTTTCGAAAAGTTTATTGAAAATTTAACATATGGGTTAAATTTTGTGTAAAAAAGTTTTGTAAACAACAGGTATTCAAAATTTTAAAGTATTTTTGTTAGCAGAAGAAAATATCTTAAGTACACTGAACCAAAAACAGCTGTGAAATCAACTAAAATCCATATTAAATTGATGAATGGGTGATCACTATACAACTAACAAAACCTGTCCATCAATTTAACGCATTGTTTAGTAGATTTATATTTTGACGTTTAACTATTTTATGTGGTATTATTTTGACAAAATATCGTCAAATGTATTAACAAAAATTAGTTGTCTTAACAATTATATTTAATTAAATTGCATAATGATTTTGTTGTTTTTCCAATGCATTGTATTAAATTCAACAATGCATTTTATTTAATTAATTAATTTTTTATCGATTTATTATTAATTTTTATACTTATATTTCATTATTTTTATATTTCACAAATTTAAAATTTTTTTAAGCAATATACATACAATATCTTTTTTATAATGAATTTGATAAAATATAAAAAATAATGAAATATAAAATTGAAATTATAATATAGCATATACTAAAAACTCTTTATTTAAAACACATGTACCATTTTATATACAAAAACATATAACTTTATTTAAATTAATAATTCAAATACATTATATAACTTTCATTAATAGTTTGCCTTAAACAAAATAACAAAAAGATAGATAATAATATCAAAATTAATGACAGAAATTTTAATGTACGATTTAATTGAATTAAAATTAATAAATCTTCAATTAGCAATTCACTTTAAATCACTGAATTTGATAATTATCTATTCTTTTAAAAACAAAAACACTTAATGTCAATTTATTGATATTTCCGACAATTACAAATACACATGCTAGCACGAGTAATGACGCCACAAAACTAACCTCACTAAACTTTTTTCCACAGGTTTAATACTCTTTTTTCAAATTGAAGAAAAATTATATCAAATTTACGTTGCAGCCTTTTTACAAAATTTTTTAGAGTTAACAAATTAAATTTTGTTAAAAAATGGACAAAAAAATTATCAAAACAACAATTGTTTTGTAGAGAATTATTGACGGAAATAAGTATGTTCATTTAAAAAAAAAAGTAGTTGATTTAAAAAAAACACACATTAATTTGAATAAAAAATATATTGTTTTAACAATTCGTTTCATCAAAAAGTAACAAAATTTTTATGTTGATTTCACTTACGACTTTTGGTTCAGTGTATAATAAATATTTAAGTTGTTCATAAGAGGTGTGCTATCTGTTGTATCGTTGTATCGTCCTAACAAAAAACAGAGTTGTTAAAATTTTTATTTGTGTTTAACAACGATTTTCTATTCAGTTTTCTATCTGTTAGCACACTCAAACATAGGAGACTAAACATACGTAAAAATGTTGTATCGTGCTATTCTCAAATGTAGTATTTTTTCAATTTAATTTTTAACAACTCTTTTTTTTTGTTAGGACGATACAACGATACAACAAATAGCACACCCCTTGTGAAAACCCTTATTAAGGCCTTTTTAAAAAATTTTGAATTTATTGCTTCTTTATAGTAATTTTTTAAAAAAATATCAAAAATATCGCACACCGTCAGATATCAAAACTTTGACTCTTCCGTTGTAAATTCAAAATAATTCAAAAATAAACCAAACAAAAATAAATTACAGACCAGTAAAAAAATGTTAGTCGTTCAAGCCCGACCATGAGAGTTTGATTTGGGTCATATTCCGGGAAGTGAACCATATTCCAAGAAGGGACCTGATTATTACAATTAAAAACAGCAAATACTGATTGTTGTTTTTCGCGTGAAAAAATTTCACTCGAACTTAAAAGGCTTAAAAGTTAATTTAAATTCTAAAAATAAACAATGTTTTTTTAATTTATTATTTTTCTGGCCTTAAGCACTTAAAATATTTCTATAAAATTATAAAAACGGTAAGAAATTTAAATTTTACTTAATATTAGATGTATTTAAGAGAAAGTCGGAAATACGAGTATAGTCTATATGGGCGATAGATCCAAATATCGGGAGATCTTAACTAGAATTAACAGGCTTTGTTCTTTGGCCCATGTAAGTCAGCGTACCAAATTTCATTAAAATATCTTCGTATTTGCGACGTGCGAACAAATCAATTTTTGGGTGACCTTTATATAGGCACTAGGTATAAAAACCGACCGATCTAAACCAAAATCAGTTTGACGCAGCATAAAAAACAAAATAAATTGTTGGACGAACCAAACACTAAGTTCATTTTGCTTTCGGTAAAAGAGAAATACAAAAACAGTGCCGGAGTTACGCCTAAACTAAAAATTTAAGAATGTTATTTCCGACTGGGGCAGACAATGTAAAAACACTTTTAAAAGCAATAATGCTAAAAAATAATTATTTTTGTAGAAAACCGAATTTTTTGGAAAGTTTTTAAAATTTTTGGTTTTTGTTCACAGTTATTAAGAAACAGCTGTTCGAAATGTTCGATTTAAACACTAACCCCTAAATTCATAAACCCTTTGTAAAATTATAGGAGGTTTATTGAACAAATTTTGTATGAAAATGACTTTTTGTAAACCTGCTATAACTTTACAAAGCGTTTATGAATTTAGGGGTAAAATTTTATGTGTGAATAAGTATGTTTAGTTTTTACATTAATGTTTTTAAGAATCGCACTGTGAATAGCTTATTATATGTACAGGTTCCTAAAGTGTTTTCTTGTGTATCATTCCATTTGTTTCACATCATTAATATGCCTAATATGTATCTTAACATACTCCATCCCGTAACATTTTGCAATTTTTAAAATTTCACTAAGACCTGCTAACTTATCTCAAAAAAACTGAGTTTAGTGCTTAACTGTAGTTATGAATGTCAAATTTATATGAAAATATCTGTGGTTAAAGTTTATCCTTGGCTATGTTGGAAATAAGCAACTCTCTCTAAATGTTTTTTCCTTTCAACTTTTTAAATTTTGTAAGTAATATTTTTATTCGTAAGAGGGAATTTAACAAATTCTAATAAGTAGGGCAAGGAATTTTAAGCACTTAAAAATAGAAAATATGCGCCTAAAATATGCGGTTAAAAAAGAAAAATATGCATTAAAAATATAAGAAATATGCACTAAAAACTATTATTTTTGCAAAAATAATGCACTCTAAAACTTAAAAATGTATTTAAGTTAGTTATTTTGCAAACAGACACAGAACTCGAAGATTTCCCATAGGTCAATAAGGTTTTAAGAATGTTTATTTTTATTGAATCAAAATATGAAAACGTATCAATTTTTTATATTTTTTTACAAAATAAAAAATGCTCCTAAAAATTAAAAATATGCATTCAAAGCACAAAATATGCATTAAAAAGGCACCAAATATGCATTTAAAGTCAAAATATGCAAAAATATGCAACTACAAATCGATGTCATTTTGTTCTAAATTTGATGATTCGGATAAATATTTAGTCCATATTAGTTTTGGACTATCGAGAAAAAACATGCATTTGCATGAAATTCCTTGCCCTACTAATAAGGGTTCAATTCTAATATTAAACTCATTTGCATATTTTCCTTTCAAAATTGATATTCTAATTATTATTTGCAAACAAAATTTCCAACTAGTATAAAATTAATGATCAATGGTTTCATAGATAATGTTTTAATTTCTTGATAATATTATTTCAAATGTGCAAAAAAAATTTTAAAATATTCAAATTTATCAATTGAAAAGATCTGACATACAAATTTAACCTTTCTAAACTTTGTACGCACAACAACCCTGAAAATTAGAAATGTTTCAATAATAAAACCGCCAGTAGTTTTTTGGTTTCTACTTTTTACTTATTCTTTCAATTGAATTTTTATCATAAATCAATTAAATTTGCTTTGGGGTTTTTGCGCACTAGTTAACCCTTTTGCCACAATACCAAAACATAAATACGAAAAAAATCAGCAAACTTAAAATAAGGCCATAAATTTGATATTTGGCATAAAAATATTGAACTACATGACCTTTTTCGTTTGTTTTTTGGGTGGAATCTACTAAAAAATGTAACCCTTTTTTAATTATTTTTTCTATACTATTTGGCACATGTATGAGCTTGAGTTTATCACAATCGGATTAGTTATTGGTTTTTAAGGCATGATATATTGTTGTTTAATTTTATTAGAAAGTAAAAAAAAAAAAAAACTGGAGAAAACTGAACCTAGAATGCGGTATTCACACCAGTTGCAAGTAACACACAAACTCTTAGAAGACTTGTGTCATATAAAAACAATACCCTTGTAATCATTTTTGCAAAAAAAAAAAAAAAAAAAAATACAAAAAAGGGGTAGATATAATATGAAAAAAGAGTTGTTCCATTTTTTTGCAGTAAATTGATTATTATTGATGATTTTCAAGTATGAACATTATTTTCACAATGACACATTGCGTTTGATAAATATTTAATGATTACTTTAGGTTTAAGTAATTCATATATATTTTCACTTACTTTTCTTTACTGAATGAATATTGCATGACTATTGAGTTTATTGAACACATTGCAAATAAGTAATCATTTTTTATTTGTTTAAATACACTATTGATTGGCTGGTTAAAAAATATGCAATATTTTCTTAAGACCTTTGGTACACTTATAATATTTACAAACTTTGGAGGATTTACAAAAAAAAACATACTTAAGATTATTTTTATAAAGGCTTAAAAGTGGTTCATTGAATTGGTGAACAGTTGTCAATGAATTCTTTATTTATATTGACATCTTTATAAAAATAACACGTCATTTGAAAAAGGAGGTAAATTAAGCATCATCTTTAATATAAATATTAAAGATATTACAGCCTTAAATATGTTTTGAAATGTTAATAGTGTAAGAGAGCTTATTTGACCTGACATTTTTATCCAAAAGTAGAATTTGTTGCTAAATTAGTAACGAGTTCTGTTCAAACACAAACTTTAGAATAATGGCGCCCAACGCAAAATCCCAACCAAATCTGAACAATTAACAAACAAATCCTAACAAATTGAATACTTATGAAAGTAATTACACATATTTTTGTAATCGACAGAAGAAAAATTATTTTTTTTTATTAAAATATAAAATATATAAAAAGAATTGACTGTAAAAAACAGTAGTTTTTAGCGATTTTGTCAGTTGTTTTGAAATTTTTGTAGTAAAAATTTATCAGTTAATTTTACGACATTGGTAGTTATTTTTAATGTAGTTGTTAGTTATTTTTCAAAAGTTAAAAATAACAAAAGATTTAGTTAATTTAAAGGTAAATACCTTTGTCGCCTTTTTAACTGTATATACCTTTGTTGTAACTGCCATTTTCAGTAGATTCTATCGGCAAACTTTTGTGAGACGCCAGCTCTACCCACTTATCTACCAAGACATTTAATACTTAGTGCACTCAGATAAAAAAGTTAGTTAACAAATTTGTAAACAGTTATCAATCGCACTTTACTATTTTTGTACTGATTTTAGTACATATTTTTAAAATAATTTTTGCTATTCTCTTATTACAAATTACGGATTTTTTTTACTAATTTTAGTTGCTGAAACATTTTACTAATTTTTCGAAACTGAGTGCTAAACTTAGCAAAAAAATATACTAATTTAACAACAAGTGGATACTTTAAGGAGATTTTATTTACAAGTATTAGTTGATTTTTCAGAATTCTTGTTTAGTTTATATTTGTTATTATTGATATATTCTTAGTTTGGAATAAAAAAATCAGAAAATTTTATTGTATCTCCAATGCATAAAAAGGAAATAACTGGAGAACCGTTTGCAATTTTTAAATTTCAAATATGTTGAAGTAATTATACATTTTTTACAATTGAAAGAAAAAAAATGTTTTTATACCCTACACCACTACGTGGACAGCGTATAATAAGTTTGTGCTGATGTTTGTAACACCAAAAAATATTGGATCTAGACCCACCTTATAGTATACCAATCGACTCAGAATCACTTTTTATTTCGATTTAACGATGTCCGTCTTTCCATCTGTTTGTCCATGCATTCTTGTGCGCACTCTACAGGTCGCAAATATTAAGATATTTTGATTATAATTTGGTACATTAAAGGAATTAAATATGCTAAAATCCCAAACATATTTTACAAATTGTGAAAAATAATCTGTTGGAGGCATGTCCCTATCCGGATTTCATTCTTGCCTAAGGAACTCGTCAGGGGACGATTTTTTTAGAACTTCTGGAAATATTTGTTAAGTTAAATTACAAACTCAATGAGAATTTCTTGTTCTCGTCTAGGAGCGTTATTAAACATTCAAAATATCAAAGAAAAAACAACAACAAAGAATTTACCACAATTTGCTTTGTCATCTTCTAATATACTACTCTGTTAATTTGACAGATCAAGCAATATAGTGACATCGATTCATGTATAAACGCCAATAGAAAACAATGTTTTCTAAAGTGTCAGTAACATTCAAATTTGCACAAGCACTTGCATATTAGTTTTTTTTTTTTATTTTTATCGGGATATACATTAATTGCATTAAAGGTACACCGACTTACGTCGGTCCTATTGATTTTGGTTGAAATCGGTCCATGTTTAGACCTAGTGCCCATATAAACGTCCCCCCCCCCAAAATTGGCTTGTTTACATGCTGCAGGCCGCAAATACGCAGATATTTCAATGAAATTTGGTTTGCAGACTCACATGGTCCCAAGGACAAAGCCTATTGCTTCTAGATAGGATCGGTCTATATTTGGACCTATCGCCCATATGGGCTATATTTCCGATTTTCTCCTCTTTTATCATTTTATAGAAAATTTTGACATACGGTTAACCCGCCTTGGCTGTACAGTGGAAGCCGATTTCCATCTCATGTTTGTGGGAATTGTGGATGTAGTTTTTCCCTTTTTGGTCTACCATATTAAGCGATATAAGGCCTCTAATAAAAACAATGAAATGAAACCGCACCCAAAATAATTTCAATACCAATTTAATGTATATTACTTTGAGACTAAAACATATTTTACAGAAAAACATATGGAAATTTTATTTCTCCGAATTTTTTATTGAAATTTTCGGAGAATCGAAAAGAAATTTTTTTCTATTGTCGATACCCCCCTTAAACAGGTTGAATCAGATGATTCGTCAAGTTACAATTACGTTTAAGTAATTTGGGTTATACTTAAATTTAACGAGACAAAACTAAGGGGGTAATTTTCTAAAACACTTCGGTGAAGTGTTGCGTTATTTCTAAAGAAATTGTTTTTGTTACAAAAACAATTTTCAATTGATTCAATTGAACTAATTTTTCTGTTATGCTATCTTAAAATATAGTATTGAATTAATTTCATCCGTATTTGAACTAACTTTACACACTAATTTTTAGTAATTTGTTTTTCTTAATTTTACAAATTTTTCAACTAAGTTAAAACATAGTTTGTGTTACATTTGTATGTCCTTGCTTTCAATATCACATTTTTATCGTATAGTTATAAAATGGCTTATATCTCGGAAACTAAGCGAGATAGAGCAAAATTAACAAAAATTCGTTAATCTGTACTTATTAATCCTTATCCGCTACTTATTAACCCTATTCCAGCAATAAATATAAGCTTGTCTTGGGACAGATCCTTGAAGTCCAGAAACCCAGATTGTAAGCGAGATTTTAGCAGAAACTTTCAGTTAAATCAGGTAAAGTTTCTGTTGAATTTAGCTAAAATTTCTTAGCTAAGTTAACTAAAATTATCTGTATGTGAAGTTTAACTTACCTAAATTTAGCAGACCATAATTCTCAACTTCATTGAAAATTCTGCTGGCGCAAATACAGGTACTATTTCCTGTTATTTTAGCGGAATTTTGAATTTGTTTTATAAAACATTTTCAGGGGCATATTTTTGACGTTAAAAACACAAACACAGATATTGATTACATGTAAGAAAAAAAAAACATTCAAAATCGCTTAAAATTGCTAATGATAAAAAACACTAAAAAATAAACTAAAAAAGAGCTGCCAAAAAATATAAATACTTATCAAATACTCATTGTATTTGCCTTAATTTTGACCTTTTTGGATTTTGCTACAGCAATTTAAAAACATAAAACTAATGTTGACGACAAAATGGCGCCCAACGTCAATAACCACATTCCTAATCCATTCCATTTCTAGAGATTCTTAAAAATTAAAAGCAACACTTTCTCAGAATTTTCAATTAGAAACAGATTTATTTGTTTCAATTTCAAATTATTCCTTAATAAATGAAGAATGAATAAATTTGTTCCTACTTAAACAAAAAACGTGCTATTCACACAGAAACAACAAAAAAAATAACCATAAGCATTTATTTTTCCTGTTTTTTCTCTTTTTTAATTCCAAACATGTGGTATCCTGCTTAAGTAAAATGTTATTATAAGTGTTTAAAATAACATTTAAAACACTTGAAATATTTATGCTTAACAGACATAATAAAAACATTAAAAGAAAGACTGACTAAAATAATATTTGTCTGGAGACAATTGAAATAATTCTTAAGATCTAAAATAAAGGTTCTTAAGATAATGATTTACCAAAAATAAAATGCAAATGATTTTTTGAATAGATTACTTAGCAGATATATTAAAAATCATAGCTACTTAAAAAATCCGAAACAAATCAAGTGTTTTTTTAATCATAAGCAAAAACTTTAATTTCAATATTAAAAAATAAATAATAGTATTTAAAATTCATAGCATACTTTAATGAAAGTATTATATATCCTGCTTAAAGTATTTTATTTTTTGTTTAATTTTGTCTGTATTAAACACTAAATAATATCTGATTTCATATAATAAACATAATACTTTTCATTTTAATATTAAATTGTATACATATTTATTTGACTGAGCACGTACCACTGCCACAAAAGAAGTTTGGAAAAAATCCTTTTGTTTATTAATGCTAACACTACCATAATTATCAAAGAATTTTATTTTATTTTTTGGGTTCTTTTTTTGTCTTTGAAGTTCTTTCTTTGGTTTAAAATTACTGACCAAATAATCGTACCTTTTTTGGGGGGGTTTTAATATGCAAACGGCGCGGTAGGTTTTCAACATATGCGCATGTGTAAATTCAACCACTAGCGGCGCTTATCTTTTTGATTTTTTTTAATTCAAACAAAAAACAAGTAAAAACATATAGTAGGTCAAGACCGACCATGTAATACCCAATATCACAGTATGATTTCGGTCATTATCCTGTAAGCGGACAAAATTCCAGGAACGGACCTGAACCTTATTATGTGGGTTGGAAAATTAACTTAAACCTATTATAGCGGTGAAAAATTTTAATAAAATTTCCGAAAAAGTTAATTTGAGCAAATACCCTATATGTGGGTTTATATGGTCTGGTGCAATTTTCTTTAAAGTTGTTGGCTTGATTAACATTCACAATCCAAACAACAACCACACGTCTAATGTCATTTAAGCCCAATTCAGATACCACACGTCTAATGTCATTTAAGCCCAATTCAGATAGTAGCTTTTTCTGGGAGGTAGGTAAGCTTTCGAGGTTGACACATGTATCCCAAGATCAGGTTTAGGTCCAAAGTGATCGTTAGGGGAGATTTGGGTGGTGATGGCAGATTTTATTCTTCACAGTTTCCTTGGGAGGTAGGTAAAAATTTGAATTCTAACCACTTTCATTAGAGTTTGTTCTTGATTTAGGAGAAGCTGATCTGCCAAATTTCATCAAAATATCTTTATATTTTAGACTTGTAGTTTGATCAAAAGGTTTATAGAGACAGACGGACGGACACCGTTCAATCGACTCAAAAAGTTATTCCGAGTTGATCGGTATACTTTCAACAAACATCAACAAAAACTCTTTATACGTTCTCCACATAATGGTGTAGGGTATAACAACGCTTTCTGTTTCTCCTTGATTGCTTTTATTGTCTTGATTCTTTACGATGACTTCTGCATATTATAGTTTCCTTACGAAAAGACACAATGGATTTCATCTTACTGATTCTTTTTTTGAATTTTTAAACGAACATTATAAAATTTGTTTGTTGAGTCAATGCTGACCAAAACGGATACTTGGAAAACATATAGAGAAGTCATCATGGTGTCTTTTGGAGACGTCGGCTTTTAAAAAAATATACATTTTTTGAACACGTGTTTAAATTTAAAAATTCAGGTTCTTTTTTATTATTGTTCATTATCATCTGCTCAAACAAACGAGTTTAATTTGATTCACCAAAAACCACCTGCTCCTGTAAAACATATTTTTTTTTAATCTTTTCGATGAAACAAAGGAAGAGTTAATAACAAGGGTTTTTGAGTTTTTCTTCTCTGGCTGTTCGACAAAAAGAAATCATTTGTTAAAGTTAAGTAGCAGAATTTTTTTTTGCTAAACAGAATGCAGTTCATTTTGAAATATATTTTCTTGATTTTAACTAAAGATTGTAAAACATTTTTACAACTGCTTTTGAAAGTTAATTAAAAAATTGGCAGCAATTAATTTTGCTACATAAATATCATTTTTTATTTATAGTTAAATGTAAAATATGAAATTCCTGGAGTTTCGAACCAAGCTATTATAACGTGTTTATACAATTATTTACTTTGTTTTAGTGGACACTTAATGCAGTTTGTAGGCAGTATAAAGTAAAAAAATTTGTAAAATTTTAGTCTCGTAAAGGATTCAAAGTATTAATGGAATATTTTTTGTAAACACTTATTAAGTGGTGATTTTGTTTTAATTCTAAAAACATATAGAATATGGTTTGGAGTTCGACATTGGGCGCCATGATAAAACACACGCGAGAAATCAAAACGGAATATTTGTTTGCAATGCACGAGACAATATTTCATTCTTCATAAAATAAACTTGTATTTTTAATGAAATCTTTTCGTTAAATATACAAGTATAAAACATTTTAGAAAAAATCAAATTCTTTATAAAAATTAATGAAAAATTTAATTTTTTAATGACAGTTTGAGTTGCTCGTATTCTAACAAAATTTCATCAATTTAATGCAACAATTCATTAAAATTATTAAGAAAATTTGGCTAAACTGCACTTTAGCGGGCACAAAAAAAAACAAAAGTCATGACCATCTCCGAAACTGGTGCTTTTCACCACTAAAGCCAAACGGATCTTCAGACTACGGCGGCTTCAGGGCTGCGAACTCACCCTCTCTGGACATGCTAAATATCTTGGCATCATACTGGATGCAAAACTATCGTTGAAAATTAACACCGAGCACAGGGTTAGCAAGGCAACTGTTGCATCTACTCCTGTAGGAGGTTGTTTGGTTCGAGATAAGGTTTGAGCCTGAAAATGTTGTTGTGGATGTACACGTCAATCGTCCGCCCAATTGTCATTTATGGATCCATTGTGTGGTGAACGGCGACTACCAAGCGTATAGGGTGCACTATTCGACTTGTATTGGAGTTCCGGGGCGATAATGACTTGCCCCTCTGAGGCTCTCAATGCTTCATATTATTCCCATTGATTTATATGTGGTGGCAGATTCTGCTAGCAGTGTGGAGAGACTGGCTGCTACGGGTTCCTGGGAGGGTAGAATCTATGGATATGTGAGACTTCTTGATCAGCCGCCCCCGCAGCTTAGACTAGGTTCGAGCTACTCTACTCCTCGGCAGGCTTTTGTGTGCGGTTGGGACTCAGGAAACCCTGGGTATCTTCGTCGATAGCCAGGCGGGGTTAATGTTCTTGAGCTCCTACATTACATCACTACCTCCAAAGGCGAGGAATAGATGGAAAAGGATCAGGGGCGCACTAAATCTCTCCTCACCTGAAGCAAGATGGACGGCTCGAGGCTGACGGCCGTGCTGACCGGACACTGGCTGTTGTGTGACAGGGTAGCAGATTCGGACGGGCGCGGGATATACGATGCATTAGCTTGGCATTCTAGCTGAAAAGCTGATGGTAAGTCATCTCTTCTGTGATTGCTCAGCGCTACAGGGTACCCGACATTGGACTTTGGGCGATCATATACTAGACGATCTGTCGGTGATATCGCGGGTAAGATTAGGTGATCTTATCCGTTAATCTTAATATTACGGTTGGGTCTAGTTCTCCGAATGTTAGCTCCTTACGGGCAGTGTGGTCTTTTCAAAAAGGAGTCTACTTGATGCTCACGAGGGCGTGAGCTGCCACTTAAACCAACCAGCCAAGTAGGCAAAAGTTTCAGAAAGGTAGATTTTGATTCGCATTAAAAAATCTAAAAAACTTTGAAAACTGTTTGTCATGTTTTTAGTCTACTAATAGTCAACAAAATATTTTTGCTTGTTTTAACAGATGAAATTCTTATTTGCAATTTACTAAAATATAGAAAAATTTGCATTAAAGGAATTAAATGTTAAATTAAATTAAATTAAAAAAACTTATTTAACAAATTGTAAAAAATAAAAATTGTGAAAAAATCGTCAGGGGACGACGTTTTTAGAATTTATAGAAATATTTGTTAAGTTAAATTACAAACTCAATGGAAATTTCTTGTTCTCGTCTAGGAGCGTTATTAAACATTTAAAATATCAAGGAAAAAACAACAACAAAATGGTTGTTTTTCAGCGGGACCCTTTTTGAACTAACTCTAGTAACTTTAAGGACATTTTTTACAGAATTTTTCCTATTAGTAGTATAGGAAATATCAAAAACAGTTGTAAATTGAACAACTTTTCGACAGAAAACTATGCATGTGCGTTAAATTTCTATATGTTGCTCTAGTTGTGTTATTATATTTTTGTTGAATGTAGAAAAATTTAATTTTTTTGCAAAGATCAAGCCGATAATTCTATCAGTCGATTGAAGAAATATGAATTCTTGAACAATTTGTAGAAGAACCGGCAGAATAGACTTTGATTATTAAGTTTTTTTCATTATTTTTTATATAAAGATTAAGAAAAACTTTTGCCCTAGCTCTTGGACAAAAGTTGTTTAGGACCTTAAAACTTTTGCCTAAACACGATTTTAAATTGAATTAACAATAATTTTTTGGTAGATTATGTTAGATATTTCAGAATTATATTTTTTTTCTCAACAAATCGCATAAAAAAGGACTAACCCTTCACAAAACAATGAAGTCCAAAAATTCTTTGTTTACTTTAAACCAATCACTGAACTAACAATTATTTTTTTTTTAACCCAATCAATTAAATCTTTAAATTTTGTTTTAATAATTTAGATAATTTTTTATAAAAAAAAAAACAAAAACATCTGTTTCCAATAATTTTATGTGTTAAAAAGTGCAGCTGATATACTTTAAAAGATAAAAACCAAATCCCTAAGAAATGGTCAGTGTAACGTGACTTTAAACAAAAACCAAGAGAAAAAAAATACATAAAAATACACTATTAAATTCTTTTTCTATATTCTCTTTCTTTTCAAATGAATTAAAAGAACAGATGGTAAGCAGGCCTGCATTTAAATCCTTGTTCCAACATATTAAAAAAGAAGAAGAAAATATATGCTTAAAAAAAATTACAAAAAAAACTAGAACAAATACGAGTATTTCTATATCTTAAAAAAAAATCTATAAGAAAAAAAAATCAAATTCATTAAATAGAATTCTAGATATATATATGTTGTCTAACGCAGGTAGTGAAGAAGTTAGAGTCTATTGTATAAATTACGCATAATGTGCGTGTTGTAAGGATTTTTTCTTTTCAGCACCTACACAAATATAAATCTAACAGGATATCTAAGAAGATCCTTTTCTGTGTGTTTCTATTTTAAAGCATTAGCACTTTTTAAGAAATAAACAAAAATGGAGTGTGTTTTAAGTGCGGAAGATAAGATAAATCTTTTTTTTTTGGAAAATCTCAATAGGCAGATGTTTTATTGGGATAGATAGGCATAGAAATAGTTAAGAAATGAAATAGCAGGATGTTTAAACAGTTTGAGTTGAATAGCATAACAATTAATAAAGCAGGTAGTTTAGGTTTCTTTTAAAATAAATTTATTTAAAACTTTATTTTTATGTTTGAAAGTTTACAAATAGTTTAAATATTTCGTTCTTTTTTTTGAGACTTTTTTTAAACGGAAGTTTTAAATCGCTTTGTGGTTTCTGTTTTTTTTTATTTCATACAATAAAGACAATTTTTGTAAATTTATTTTACCCTTTCATAGCTTAACATCTTTTAACATAATATACAGTAGTTTATGTTGTTAAGTATTTTTTCGGCGATGATTTTTTTACCACAAAGATATAAAAAACAAGCAACAAAACCAAAAACTGAAAGTAGCACATTTGGCACACACAAAATACAGCTGCCAAAAAATAATAAAACACAAACACCAAGTTGTTACTGCAACGCACTCATAAAAAATCCTCATATGTGTTACATATACGCGTATACTCAAAAGTATAAAGACATCCAACAACAACATAAAAATTAAGTTCAACTTTAAGGATTAATGCGTAAAGAAACATGAACGCAAAGAGATGGCTACAGACACACAATTGGGGCAACAAGCCAAAGGCATTATAATCAATGGAAAACAGAAAGCGGAATTTCATTTTGGGGGAAATATAAGAGACATATGTGACGCGCAAAATAGAAAGGGACCTAAGGGTAAAAAAAGGGTTTTGTTCAGGAGAGCCATTTTAAAGATTTAAATACGTGTATCTTTGGTGTACCATCAAAAAAAAAATTGATTTTTTTACCCTTAGGTCCCTTTCTCTATGCGCTGTCACATATGTATTTTTTTTATTACAATTATTTTTTGATAATTTCTTTGACGAAAATCAAATGATTTGGTGGAAATAAATTTGGCGCCCAACCTGGGGTCTTTATAAAATTTATGTATAGTTTATGTTGTAACCCTTTCACCCCTGAGTTTTTTTTTCGATATCTGGTAGAGTTTTTTCAACTTCGACGGAAAATACAATTATAAGGAAAATATATAAGAAGTTAGGGGTAAAGGAGAAGTAGGAAATCCTTAAAAATAAGGGTTTTCTGTGGCACATTATGTCCCAATAAAGTTATGATGTAAAAAACATTGCTGGGACATATGATCCCAGTAGGGGCAAGAGGGGTAAGATACGAGGATAGATCAATAAGTCCGTGATTTTTTGAAAGAAACACAGTTTTTTTAGCAAAAAAGTTTCTATTTTTCAACATAGTCTCCTTTTAGCTCAATACGGTTAGTCCAACGTTTCTCCAATTTTTTATTCCTTCCAAAAAATAGGATTTCTGGAGGTCCTAAAATAGGCATTTGTTTGAGCAATAATTTAATCATTGCAGTTAAATTTCTCTCCACCGAGCCATTTCTTTAGGTTTAGAAATAGAAAATAGTCACTGGGGGCTAAATCAGGAGAATATGGCGGATGTGGTATCAATTCGTAGCCCAAATCGTGTTGATCAAAAATAACTTTTTTCTTGGCCAAATGGGATCGTTTTTTTCAAATCGTCGTTGAATCGGTCCAGTAAGTTGACATAATATTCGCCATTTATTTGCATTTGCTTTTCCCTTTCGAAGGTAATTGAACTGTCGCTATGACCTTGTTGTCCGACAAACCCACTTTGGCTTTCTTCGGATCCGGTTCACCCGGAAATGATTGCGTTTTTGGTCAATATAGAGCAAACGCGGCACCCATCTTGCGGATAGGTTTCTAAAACCTAACTGATCAATTAAAATCGAAACCACAGTGCCATATGATTTGCCTATGGCATCAACAATCTTACACACTTTCACTCTCAATTGGCCGTCCAGAACGTTCAGCGTCACTAATGCTTGTGCGACCACAACAAAATTCATTAAACCACTTTTTTACCATTGAAGTTGAGAGATTAATCAGAACTGGGTCAACAACGACAACGGGAGTTGCTTTTCCATATATTTTGTATGGGAAGCAAAATGTCGTCATGTCGTCCGGCGATTTGTCGTCGGAATAGAATCTATTCTATTTTCGAGACGACACACTAATACACACTTAAAATATTTGTCAAATTGTTGCCATATTTTTAACTAATTAAAGATTGCCATTAGAACAGAGTTGTTAGAAATTCGTATTAGAGCTGCAAAAATTCGTACTTTGTTTACAAAAAATTAATTTTTTTGGCAGAAGAAATATAATTGAAATTTAAAATACATAATTTACAGCAAAAAAGCAAAATTAAATACAATAAAATATAAAGCAACAAGAATTAGTGAAAGACCAATTGAATTGGTGAAGAATTGTGGTGAAATAAATACAACAATATTCTTGTTTTGCTTTCCTTTTTTTCTAAACGTCAACAAATGTCGACGGTCGCTTGTCGCTGAATTTAAATTAACCGTGACGACTTTTGCTGTCGTCGGTCGACAATCGACCCAGTTGTGATTAACCTCTGATACTGCAGAGTCTCCATAGTACTTATCAACACTGTTGCCGGAACAGCGATTTTCTCGTCAGATCTAGCGATTTTATTTTGCACCTAGCGGGAAAAATTGTTGAGTAGCTATTAGCCAAAAATCTAGCGATTTTTTATCAGCCGTAATATAATTTTTAAAAACCAGTTTTATGTTGAAAAAATTGATATTCTTTTATTATAAAAAACAATTTCTAAAAAAAATACATATTTTGATAAATTATGGGTATGTAATTTTCCACCATACAATGCCCTCTATTGAGTATTTTAAATACTAATATTAGTTCAATGAAAATTGGGATTCATAATTAGAAGGTTAATCGCAAAATTTTTCATTACTTGAAAGTTTATAACACTTCTTCTTATGAACATATCAAGAAAGTTTTGACAGAAAAGGCCTGGGGGCAAATTATTTACCGCAATCGTGATCGAGTGTTATTCGATAGCAATTATTATTATTGTTGTTGTTTTATTTTTGAGTTGTGTTTTTTCTGGAGCTGTTAGTAGTTAAAAATTTGGCATTTCCATCAATGAATTTAACACGTGCGTGTCATAGGAAAGAATCGATACTGCTGTAAATTTAACAATTTTTCAGTAGAAAACTATGCTTGTGCGTCATGTCGCTATGTTTTGTTGTATTTGTTTTATTTTATTTTTGCATTTTCTTATTTTGAATGTAGAGAAAAAAGTCTTGCAATAAAAAGTGGATGTTCTTTTTTTGCAGGGTTGTTACATAATAGTTTTTGTAGTATTCCAGAAAAGAAAAATTGGCGCCAATGTAGAACTGTACACCTCAAAAAAAATTGATAAATATACTGTTTTTGTAGCAATCAGTAGTTATTGTTTTTAACAGTTATTACAGTTATTTTGTATGAATAAACAAACGAGAAGTATTGTACTTCTTAACAATCACTTAAAGCAGTTATTTTTAGTATTTCAATAAACAACTACCGAAACAATATTTTTGCAGTAAACAGATAATTTTGTTGGTAATTTAAAAATAAAAATTTTCGTTGAGTTTCTGAAAATTCTTGTTTAGTTTATATTTGTTATTATTGATATAATCTTAGTTTGCAAATAAAAATCAGCAAATGTAATTGAATCTCCAAATCGTAAAAACATAATAACTGGAGAACTATTTGGAATTTTGAGATCAAATTTGAATTTAGATAAAAATATTACACACTTTTTTGTAATCGATAGGAAAAAAAGTTTTTTTTGTTATAAGACAATATCTTTTTATGAATGTTTTCTCTTCGATTTTTCATTCATACGAAAATTATTTTTAAAATAGTTTAATCGAATTTTCCTAATATTTATTCTCTGGAATATACTTGTAAATTTTATCATCTTTCTTTCATTTAAAAATAATATAAAAGAAAATTTGATAACATGTGATCTCAACTAGAACGAAAAACATTCATTTACCAATTAAAGGATCAACAATGCACAATTTTCATACATATATTTTTATAATATAAAAAAATTAAATGTGAAAAACAATAGTTTTTACCAATTTTTTTAGTTTTTTAACCCTTTCAGCCCCAACTTTGTTATTATATGCCTATAATGGTACCGCGTTGGGCGCCAAAAGTGTACTGCAATATTTTTTGTTGATAAACGTAAAGGTTCCAGAAAAAGTTCTTTAGGGCCAGTTTTCAGAATGTAAATTATATTTAAACTTAGTTTAACCTAGTTTGTAACCAGACTACTGCTTTCAAAATGTGATTTATTTTGTTTTGTTTTAATCCTTTAATGTAAAATTTTTCTTATAGGCAACATTGTTATTATGTGCCTATAACTCGCGTTATATTACACAAACTTTTGGCGCCAAACGAGGTACCAAAAAGAATTTTTTTATGATCCTTGCAGGCTAAGGTAAGCTTAAAATGCGTTCGAAATTTCCACATCCCTAAGATCCGAAGAATGTTAACGTTATATTTTAGACTAAAATTGGGCACATTATTTCATACGGGAATAAAATATCTCTTTCAGCCGTTTCTCGCTCATATTGTGTTTCAATGCGTATTGCATTTACCAACGATTAACAAAATTTCATCTGTTTATAAAAACTATGCTGAAGTAACGACTTATTTTATATCCATACACATTTTTTGAGGTCAAAGTTTTTAGTGTGTGTAATGTGTTTGTATTGTTGGAATTAGAGTTTTTTTAAATAATTTTTTTAAAGTTTTTTTTTTGTAAATTTTATATGAAAGTTTTATTTTACTTTTTTATTCGTCGAACTTACCCATAAAGTAAAGCAGCTCCTGCTATACCCCCACCACATTGTGCCGTTATATACATAGCAGCACGTATGGGTGATATAGCTCGTATCACACAGGATGCTAATGTAACGGCTGGATTTATATGAGCACCTGTTAATAGAATGAAAATAAGAAAATTATAACTTTTTTTATATAAATATTTATAAGGTAAATAATTGAAATTGTTTTAGCATTCGTTTGTTTTGCTATATAAAGTTGTGAATTTTTAAAGAGCTTTTTGTGGGTTAAAAATAAAGAAAATTATTAAAAGTTTTAAGTGCACACTCGTTAACCCACAATAATTTAGTTTTAAAACTCTTTATATAATGTCTTTTGTAAATTTATATTAAATTTTAACACGTTTCTAACTGGTAGACTGAGCAAAAGAGGCACTTAAAGAAAATCAAATAAAAACTTTGTTGAATAATTAAAATACTATTAAATGGCGCCCAACAAATGACAAAAATTTGCAGTAATGTTAAGTTTTGGTTAGGGTTTAGCACTAAAGAATCCTAAGCCGCCGTGACAGTGAGCTATGAAAACCTTTGGAGAAAAAGCAATGTTTGTGGACTTTTAAGGACCATTTTTGGCGCCAAAATTGATAAGTAGGACTTACTGTTTGTATAATTTGAGCCCTACAAAACTTATCTAACATGAATCTAATGAAAAATTCACACTCATACTTTACATTATATTAAAAATCCATTAATTTTAATTCAAATTATTAATGATTAGGTTTAGTAGGTTTGAGGTTAAGAAGAAGAATAAACCTTCCTCAAAAGTTATAAACACATTAAATTTGCAATTCAGACTAGATCTAGTTTCTGCCTTTTTATGGACAGGCTTCATCAGGATTGTTTAATTTTTGTTTTTAAATTTAAAAATAAAAATTGTTTTTTCGACCTTTAATTCTACAATGAAAAATTTTCCACCAAAAAAATCAAAATAATGCCACCACTTTCTAAAGAAAACTGATGAACTGGAAAATTACCGAAACGATCTTTCATTCCTAAAGCACCGTAAGTTGTTTGAGTTTCACGTGAAAAAACTGTTATACTCCATATAAAAAAACTAATTTTTCACGACAATGAGTTTCAAGTGAAAATTGTGTAGACTTTGTTTTCACGCAAATTTAATATACAAGACTATTATTTTTCTTGTGAAAAAGTGACACTTTGTGTTTATTGTGATTGTTGCTTGCTAATCTCATTAAAAAAATTTCCATTTTCAGAATTTAAATTATTATTTAAGGCCTTTAAAGTTTGAGTGAAAATTTTCCACGTGAAAAACAACTTACGGTGCTTTAAGGAGTAGAATATTTTGAAAGCAAAAACTCTGTGAAATATTTGTTATTAGAATATCCTGATGAAGAATAATGGCAAAGAAAAAAAATATAATGGTAGAGTTTTTAGAAAAAAGTGCTTATTATGTTATTTCATAATAAGAAAATTATTGGCCTCGAACAAGAATAAATAAATTTTTCATTACTGATGATTGTAAATATCTTATTAAATTTGTATCAATTTATAAAAATCTTCGAATCTAACTTGCAATTTTGAAATAATCAAGTTGACAAAATATTTTTGTTAAACAACAATAAAAAATAATAAAATTTCTTTTATAAACCATTTTTACATTAATTATTTAATTAAAGATTAAAGAAACAATCTGTTGTTACCACAAACATAAACTTTTGCAAGACACACAAAATCTTTAACTTTTAAATGAAACAATTAATATCATGTTGTTTTCGAAATTCAAACCACAACATCAAAATTTAGTAAATCAAAAACACATGTTTTAAAATTTGTTTATAAAAACAACAAAAATGAAACAAAAACACCAAATAACAACAACAAAAGCCCCATATGTATAAAACTTTTTAACAAAGACTTTATCATCAAATTGTTTATGTACATGTCACCCTCTAAAAAAATCGAAAAAGAAACATAAAATTCTTCTTAACTTCTCTCCCCATTTTCCCACGCACTAAAAACCCAACTTATGCTCCACACAATTTTAAAATATGTATACCAAACACGATATGTATGTATGATAAAATAAAAATAACAACAACACAACCCTAATTGAAAATTTTGACAAAATAATATTTGTGTTTTACTACTTACCCGATATGTGAAGAAAACATTGTGTAAGGGTACCCATAGCCAAACCTGAAGCTAAGGCAGTCGCTAATAGCACAGATGAAACACTGGCACCCACACCAGCACCAGCCGCAGCACCACATACAATAAATACATAAAAGAATGATGCCAAACATTCACTAATAATGGATCTGTAATGAGAGAGTGAGGAAAGGGAATTAACAAAAAATAATAATTTGAGAAATTTAAAAAAAAATTACAGTGTTTTCTTCGAAACATGCAAGGTTTGAAAAAAATGTTGCCATTTCTTAAGGGCTCATTACTCGAACGTAAATGTAACGTAAACGAGTCGTAACGTGGCATTGTATTTTTCATAAGTTAACTAATGGAACTTGGAAGCTTATAGATGAAAGAAAAAACCTGAAAAAAAACTAAAACTCAGAAACAACATCTCCAATTTTCTTATAACTGGCAAACAAAAAGGTCAAACGTAGTGCCAGAGCGGACAGAAGAAAATGGATAGAAAATCTTGCCCAAGAGGCTCAAGCTGCCAACGAAAACAACCGTTCAAGAGAAATGTACAGTAGACCTTACCACAAAAAAAGTTCGCCGTGCACCGTCGAATCTTAATTAGTTTTGCAAGGAAATATTTAGAAAAATTTTTGTTTTGCCGAACGTAGGGGTTGCCTTTTTAAATTTTTCGTTATATCTTTGGTATTTACAGTCGGATCTTAAAGTATTATACATCGATGTTTTTGTCTCGAGGGGACTAATGTTTTGCTTGAAGGGTCATTAACCTCAAGTATCCCGTTCTAGTATTTACCCACCAGATCTCAATTTCTGCGACCGTAATGTGCCACCCTAATGTCAGAAAATTAAAGCTCGCAAAAAATCATTACACTTTTGCTAAGGAAGTTTTTCGATAATTCCAGCAAAAATTTTTTTAATTTTTTTGTTGCCGAACGTTTTTTTTCCAATTTGCCATCTGGGTGGCTCTTAAATAAATGGGTATACCACCTAAAATCGTACGTCTAAAATGTTTTTTATTGGCGGTCAGGTATCGAACTTGTGACTTCATGACTGCTAGTCCAGCGCTCTACCGCTGAGCTATTCTTTGATATGAAAGTTGACTGGCAGAAAAACACGACATTGTTACTGCAATATATTGTTCCTTATTCTCTTTAAACAAGTGTAAGAGGTGCGCTCCAATTCAATATCGTTTTCAGTACTATTTTTACAGGTACATAAAAAGCAGTTTATACATTTTAAATTATACTTTATGGTCCTGTCTCGGGACAGATCCAGAGAGTCCCAAAACCAAGATTTCAAGCAAAATTTTAGTTAGTTACATCAAAAAAAATTTGATGTTTAATTTAGTTAAAATTGTTTGCCTAATTTAACTAAAACTGCCTATGTACGATATTTAGAAGTGTTCTCAAATTTAGCAGACCATGATTCTCAACTTCATTGATATTTTCTGTTATCTTAGCAGAATTTTCAACTATTTGTATGGGATTTTTTATGAGTGTATAAACAATTAAACATGAGAGGTTAATCACAACTGGGTCGATTGTCGACCGACGACAGCAAAAGTCGTCACGATGAATTTAAATTCAGCGACAATCGACCGTCGACAATTGTTGACGTTTAGAAAAAAAAGGAAAGCAAAACAAGAATATGGTTGTATTTGTTTCACCACAATTCTTCACCAATTCAATTGGTATTTTAAAAATATGGCAACAATTTGACAAATATTTTAAGTGTGTATTAGTGTGTCGTCACGAAAATAGAATAGATTCTATTCCGACGACAAATCGCCGGACGACATGGCGAGATTTTGCTACCCATACAAAATATATGAAAAAGCAACTCTCGTTGTCGTTGTCGACCCAGTTCTGATTAATCTCTGATTGTGAATGCCCTGTACACTATCAGAAAGGTCTTTCAATTACGTTTTGTTGGCTACCAAAATGAAAAATTTTTAAATAAAATCTATTTATTCTCCCTTCCAATTTTGAATTGGAGTGGCCAACACACCAGGCCTTCCTTCTGGGGAGTTTTTACATATAGAAAAGTTTAAGATCGGAAGTTATTTTTATAAAAATTCTTATTTTAAAGATTTTTCTCAAAAAATCTATTAAATGTCTACAGCAAGATAATACCATAACCGCTATTCCATATTCCTAATGTTTAACAAACCTTAACCGTAAATGAAATAAAGAACTAAATTATTGTATATCACTACAAACACCGCCCGCAAGAAATATTCGGAAACAGTTCGTTTTTTATATACAATTATATTCTATTTAAAGGGGTTTTCTTTAAAGCAACAGCAACCTGACTTCTATAGAAAAACTTTTTTATATAACAATTTCGTTGTAACAACCGTTTTTTTTTCTTCCAAAGGCAAAGGGCATCTCAGCCTGAAGGATTTTCTGTATAAAAACAAGTAAACAAAATTGTAGTTGATCAAGCCTGACCGTGAGATACCCTACACATAGTGTGAATTAATTCACATTCCGGGAAGACTGACAAATTTTGGTAAAGTGTCTAATCCTTATTATATGGGCGGAAAACTTAATCAGACTGAACATTAGACCGTACCACCTTACAGGCAAAAAAAATAGTGCCCGATACACCTTCGAATATAAAGTATTTTTGCAAGGCAATTTCAAATTTTTTTTTTTGCCGAACGTAGGGGTCGCCTTTTTTAATTTTTCGTTATATCTTCGGCATTTACAGTCGGACCTTAAAGTATGATATATCGATTTTTTTGCCTCGAGGAGACCAATGTTTTGCTTTAAAGAAAAAATGCAATGAAAAGAAATTTAAAAAGGCAACAAAAAAAATAAAAAAAGTTCTGCTGGAATTATTGAAAAACTTACTTAGCAAAAGTTTACTGATTTTTTGCGAGCTTTAATTTTCTGAAATTAGGGCGGTAGGAACTGAGATCTGAGGGGCAATTTTTTAACTTTTTAACGACAAAATTCCGTAGTTAAATTGACAAGTTTTCATAGTAAACTGACAACTTAACTACCGAATTTTGTCGTTACAAAGTTAGAGAATCCCACTACTGGTGTGTAAATACTAGAACGGGATACTTGAGGTCATTGGCCCTTAGAGCAAAACATTGGTCCCCTCGAGACAAAAACATCGATGTATCGCACTTTAATATCCGACTGTAAATTCCAAAGATATAACGTAAAACTTAAAAAGGCGACCCCTATGTTCGGCAAAATAAAAAACTTTTATGAATGAAAGAAATTTTCAAAAGAAAAAGTTTAAAGGAAAATATGGTTTCTACATTGACAATAAGTCTTAGATATTGTTGGAAATTTCGATGTTTGTGTTAGTATTGTTTCAAGATTTCTCTTTAAAGGCAACCCATCAAGCAAGTTATTCAGAAATAATTATTAAAAATACCTGATTAAAAGCATAACACATCAATTTTGATGAAAAAATCACAATATCATTTTTTGGCGCCCAACATGAAACCCCAAACAATAGCAATTTCTAGTTGCGAAAATATAATTAACACCATTAACAGCAAAAAAAAACATAATTTTTAAAATCGTCAGACAATTTCCTTTACCTTGAGTACCCACACTAACATGTTACTATGTTCCCCCGTTTTTTGCTCTCCACGGGCCTCCCGGTTCCGAGCCCCTCCCAAAAATAATTCCGGCTTTTTTCTTTTTTCATTCCAGGGGGGGTAATTTTTTTTTATACGAAACCCCATAAACGGTAGAACCTACTTTAAATGACAGCTAAAAGAAAGGTATATACACTCATAGAAATAAATCTGTAAAAATAGCAGAAAAAGCAACTTAAAAAATTTTTCAAAATGACCTTGCAGAAAAAAACTGCTAAAATTAGCAGATTTTTTTGCTTAATACTAGTAAAATAAGAACAGCAAAAATAAAACTGTTAAATTTACAGAATTTTAGTTATATTTAAGTTTTAGTTAATTTAAAATGACAAATAAATATTAGTAGACTTAGAATAGCAAAAAACTGTTAAATCTAAAAAATTTCTTTTATTTTTAAGCTAAATGTTGTTGAATTTAAATAGCAGTATATGCTGCTAAAATCAGAAGAAATATTTGCTAAAAAAATACACTCAAAAAAGTTTGTCGTTACAATCTATTGAAAATGACGGTTAAAACAAAGGTATATGGAGTTAGAAAGGCGACGTAGGTATTTATTTTAAAATAACTAAAAATTTTGTTATTTTTAACTGTTGAAAAATAACTAACAAATGCATTAAAAATAACTAGCAAAGTCGTAAAATTAACTTACAAATTTTTACTACAACCATTTTTTAAACAACTAACATTAATAAACATTGGTCACCTCGAGGCTAAAATATCGATGTATCATACTTTAAGATCCGACTGTAAATGCCAAATATATAACGAAAAATTAAAAATTTAATTAAAAAAAGCCTACGTTCGGCAAAAAAAATTTATTTTGAAACTTCCTTGCAAAAATAATTTATATTCGAATTTTTTTTGTGTTACGGTCTAGTGTACAGTTAAAAAGGCGACAAAGGCAATTGCATTTAAAATGTAGTTCTTTAGCTGTTAAAAATTAACTCACAAATGTGGGAAAAATAACTAACAATTTCGTAAAAATAACTGACCAATTTTTACTACAAAAATTGGGAAACAACTAACAAAATTGGTAAAATTGCTGTTTTTTTGGCATTACAATTAAATTTTCGGATTTCTATTTGCAAACAATAATAAAAAATATAAAACAAACAAAAATTTTTAATAACTGAAGGAATTTTTTTTAATAACTAACAAAAATCAAATATTTACTGCAAAAGTATTGTTGTGGTTATTAATTATTATAATATTAAAATAACTGCCTTAAACAACTGTTAAGAAATACAGTACTTTTAGTTAGTTGTGTCTTTAATAATTTTACTTTGGCTTTGAAAAACAACTGTAATTGCAGTTAAACAATAACTACTTATTACTACAAAAACAACTGTGATGTGGTAACTGGCAAACTCCCTTATTGAAGAACTAATTAAAAAACCTTTTGCTGGGTTATTCGAGGTAGTTCCAAAAGCATTGTTGATTTCAAAATAAAATCGAATTGAAACGTAACAAAACAAAAAAAACATCTGCAGATTTCTTTTTTATTTCTCTGTTAAGTATATTAAAAGCGTTGGTGTCATCATTTCCAATTCAAAATAAACATGACTTTAAAGAAGAACTTTATATTATGAAGAAGTTACAAAAAAAGTAAACAATGTTTTCTTTGTAATCTTTTAGATAAAGGAAACAAAATCAGACAGCTGCATTGTTTGTAAATTAAAGAGGAAATATAAAGAAACACATAATATTAAATTGAAAAAAACGTGTAACTTTAAGAATTAATCAAATTAATTTGTTTAACAGACAACATTTGTACATACCTCCAAAATTCCAAAGTTCTTATTTCAGCCTGCATACTCCTTTTGGGTTGTAAAGTACTGGATAAACGATTATTAAGAGCATTGCATTGATTATCTTTGCGTATGGCCTCTAAACGTTCAAATAACGTTAAAATGTGAACGTCAATATTGTTTTCTAACGGTATAGTATGTAAAGTTTCATCCGCCATTATGAAAAAGTTTTGAAACTATTTCCGGTTTAACGAATTTGAAACTGTTTTAGTTGTTTTTTTTTGGGGGGCAATGGATTAAAAACACCACAATTAAAAAATGTATAACAATTGTATATAATTTGTCAAGTCTTCACTGAACACTCATGTTTTTTTTTATTATTAATTTTTCTTGAGTGATGTGTGCAAAAAAATAATAAACAACCGCTGTTTTGTTATTGTGTAAACTTTTTTAATTGAATTTAATTCAATTAAACTTTTGCATCACTTGATTAGCTATAACGTAAATGTGAAATTAATGTATTTGGTTCTTTTTCAATAAAATATTAAATACTCATGTTTTTCTCTAAAACTTTTCCCGGTAATTATAATAAAAATCTCTTGCAACAAATTTTGATTTCAAAATTTTAACGGATTTTAGCACAATATTTTTATATTCAAATTGATATCACCCGCATTGGTTCAGATGGATAACCGTTCTTAACCGAGCAACAAATACGAATGATTTGTAAATGCATTCAAGCCGGTAATGTTGTTGTTGATGGAGACGGCGATGTTGTTGTTGTACAAAATCCCACTAGTTTGCCAAGTGAAATGCACATGACAAGAAAAGTCGAAAACAACCACACATTGTATGGAGACAAGCTAAATTATTACAAACTCACCACCAACAACCTGATTGTAAACGAACACACCACTATCCAATGTGTTTGAAGGGCCAAATGAAAGCAAACATGTTGAGAGATTTTCTGTTCATACACGTTGTAAATAACCACCCCTGCCACCAACCACAAAGTATAAAAGAAAAATTTGTGTTTTTGTGCGACACGAAATGACATTGAAACAATAAATACTGCACTCACAATATTTTATCGTTAAAAACAACCTAAAATACATATTAAATTAATTGAAAACACAATTAAAAAAAGGACTACTGATTTTTCATTATATTCAAACCATTTTGCTATTTATTTTCAAACATTGTTTAAAAAATCCATAAAAGAAATAAAAATAATTGAAAAGTCTGTTAAAACAATCATCAATTTTTATTTGACAAAACGTAAAAAAAAACGATTTTGTGGTTTGTTTTTTCATATTCGAAAGTTTTTTTTTGTTTCAATTTTCAAAACACTACACACTTAACACACACGTTCTTTGTTTATTTTATTTCTCTTTAATTTAATTTTCTTTCGTTTTAAATTCAAAGCAATTTTGTTTTGTTCCAACACCAGACACGATTCGAACCAACGACCTTTGGTTTAAGGCTGAGTTATCCAACCGTAAACGTATCTGTAACGAATCAGCTGTTCCGATACTACAAGAAGAAATTTATACGGATGGTTACTAACACGTAAATGTAAACGAACATGCCGGATCATTCTGTTGAAATCAGAATTTTCTATCCGGCATCGAAACAGCTGAATGATTTTAGTCGGAAAAAATATGAAATGAATAAAGAAAATTGATTCAAACAACAAATAAGGAATAAAAATTAACAAATAAATGGAAAAATTTAGAATAAAATATAAAACCACATGAAATAGATGCTAAATATTAATGTCGTTTACAGAGCTTTAAAGAATTAATTCCTTTTTGGAATGAATTCCCAAAAATTTAATTCAATTCTTTAATTCAAGGAATGAATTCATCAATAAGACATAAGCAGGAATTAATTCCTGTGAATGAATTCAAAGAATTCAAATTTATAGAATGAATTCCCTGACCAAATCGTAAAGAATTAAAATTAAATAATTAATTCACTAAAGAATTCATTCAACACTATTTAATTCAATTTGAAATCAAGGAATTCATTCAATTCTAGTTAATTCAACTTTTGGCTAAGGAATTCATTCAACTGTGCACTTAATTCAACTTTTGATCAAGGAATTCATTCAATTCTAGTTAATTCAACTTTTGGTCAAGGAATTCATTCAATTCTAGTTAAATCAACTTTTGGTCAAGGAATTCATTCAAGTTCAACTTCAAGTTCAAGTTCAAAAATCGTAAAGAATTAAAATTAAATAATTAATTCACTAAAGAATTCATTCAACACTATTTAATTCAATTTGAAGTCAAGGAATTCATTCAATTCTAGTTAATTAAATTTTTAGTCAAGGAATACATTCAATTCTAGTTAATTCAACTTTTAGTCAAGGAATTAAATTTTTTTCGTTTAATTCCCTGAATTAAGTTTCAATTCCTAGGGAATTAAACGAAATAAATTTAATTCCTTGACTAAAAGTTGAATTAACTAGAATTGAATGAATTCCTTGACCAAAAGTTGATTTAACTAGAATTGAATGAATTCCTTGACCAAAAGTTGAATTAACTAGAATTGAATGAATTCCTTGATCAAAAGTTGAGTTAAGTGCACAGTTGAATAAATTCCTTAGCCAAAAGTTGAATTAACTAGAATTGAATGAATTCCTTTACCAAAAGTTGAATTAACTAGAATTGAATGAATTCCTTGTTGAATGAATTCATCAAATTTTATGAAGGCATTAGAAAAAAATGAATGAATTCCTTTAATATAAATCGAATGAAAAAAAAGGAATTCATTCAATTCCTTAAGTTTGGTCAGGGAATTCATTCCCAAAATATAAATTCAGTTCAAAAAAAAGGGAATTAGGGAATTAATTCTTCGAAGCTCTGGTCGTTTACGATAATCTATAAGTGTACTTTTTAGCTACGGCACGGTACAGTTACATCACATTTACGTTTACGGTCCCATAATCCGCCCTTTAGAAGTTCATCGCCTTACCCCTTGAGCCAAACTATATTGATACATATAGTTTCATAAACATTTTTTTGAAATTCAAATTATTTTTATTTTATTTGAATATATCAGCCTTAATATCAATATTTTTCAAAGGTATATTTTTGTAAAAGAAGATTTTGTTTTTACCGTACCATACAAAATATTTAAAATGGAACTTTTAAAATAATGCCAAACATATACATTCAAAAATTTTGTTTATTTTTATTGAAAATCAAAACAAAATATTCAAAAATAAAAAGGAAATTTGTAAATAAATATAAAAAAAATTTGAAAACAATAAATAAATACAAAATAAAAACAAATGAAAACTTCAAATTTAAAATAGAATTTTAAGGTACATTTTAACCCCTCAATTCATAAATGCTTTGTAAAGTTATAGCAGGTTTATAAAACGTCGTTTTCATACAAAATTTGTTCAATAATTTTACAAAGCGTTTATGAAATTAGGGGTAAATATTTTGTATGGTAAGAAATTTAAAATAATAGTCGACTTTTTCTTTTTTATAGTAAAGGTGTATCTTTTTAAATTTCAAATTACCCATCAACCATGAATATAACAGTTAAAAGAAACAGAGACTATTAATTATAGAGATAGGAAATCTAAACTTACACTACTCACCGGTAGGGGGCGCTGAAATTTAGTATCACTTGAGCAACTATTTAGTATCACTTTAGTATCGGCTGAGCCTATATTTAAAAACTCCAAAATTGCTGAAAACTGCACAAAATAAGAAAAAATCAAGCGCAAAATATATTTAAATAATAAAATTTGAGAATTACTTTTTTTTCTTTGCTTTTTTGTTTGTTATTATTTTCAATTTAAATAAAATCAGATAATTGTCAATTTTGTGAACAAAGTGCCATCTAGTGATAAGGATGTCGTTATAACTTTTGTTTTTGGTGATACCATACCCCTGAAAAGAAATGCCCCAAATGTAAGAACGAACATGCTGCTCTTTTCAAATTTTTGGTAAATCAATTTAATGCTTAATACAGAAAGGCCCTAACTCGAATTAATATTCCATTAGAGGAAATGGAAATCTGAAAAACTTAGATTATACTTTCTATTTTATTATTTTTGTATTAATATAAAATTTCATTCCGAGAAACAATATATCCAACGTTTTTATATTTTTATTGCCTTCCCCTCTATAGAAATTGAGAAAAAAGTTACACTGGGAGAATTATCTGCATGATATTAATGAATTTTTGCATAAAATCGATAAAGTTTCATTTTCATTGAATTAATGGAATTCTTCATAAAATATTATAAAAAATTTCATTTTATTTACTAAAAATTTCATACACTGCATGAAAAAGTTTCACTAAAACTAGATTCATAAAATATACGAACCTTTTTCATGGAATTTAACAAATTTTTCATTTATGTTGTGAAGAAAACTTCAGCAGTTTACCGACAAATTTCACTAAAACTCGTCCAGCAAAATTCTCTCTGTGAAGCGTCTTTCTTCATTGAGCCATCGATATTAAACTTTGGAGCAAAATTGCACAAAAATATGTTTATCCTAAAATTATTTAAGATTTTAAAATCATCCTGTTTGAAGACAATTATCTGAAAAGTGACAATACTCTCGGAATTAAGATGAGAATAATATTAGTCAGTCAGAAATACCAATTTACATAAATCAAAGTCGCTAGAATTTAGTGTTTAACTGCAGTTATAAAATTCAATTTTAATGAAGAAGAACTTGCGTTATATTTACTTTTTTTGATTTTTTAAGTTAAATTTTCATTTGAATAAAATTTATAACTCCGTAATTTTTTATTTTCTGACATGCATAAAACTTTTTGAGAATAAAAAAAAATTCATAAAATATAAAATCTTTCGTTTTTACTTCCACACAAAATTAACAATAAAAACTCTATAAAAAATTCCAAAATTTATTTTTGCTATTTTTCGTCTAATAATATTTAGCAAAATTTTCTGCAGATTCTACAATACAATTTGTTATTTTCAGTTAAATAAAAGTTAACTTAAATATAACCAAAATTCTGTAAATTTAATAGTTTTAATTTTGCTATTCTTATTTTATTGGTATTTAGCAAACAAATCTGCTAATTTCAGCAGTTTTTTCTGCAGCATCATTATACCCTACACCACTATGTGGTCAGGGTATTATAAGTTTGTGCTGATGTTTGTAACACCAAAAAATATTGGTCGTAGACCCACCTTATAGTATACCGATCGGTTCAGAATTTTTTTTATTTCGATTTAACGATGTCCGTCTGTCCGTCCGTCCGTCCGTCCGTCTGTCTGTCTGTCCATGCAATCTTGTACGCACTCTACAGGTCGCACCTATTAAGATATTTCGATGAAATTTGGTACATAGACCTATGTTGGCCCAAGGACGAACAAGTTTGATTTTTTTGAATATCGGTCCATGTTTAGACCTAGTGCCCATATAAGGGTCCTACCAAAATTATATTGTTTATACGCTGCAGGTCGTAAATATTAAGATATTTTGATGAAATTTGGTACACAGACCTATATTGGCCCAATAACGCAGCCTATTGATTTTGGTGAACATCGGTCCATGTTTAGACCTAGTGCCCATATAAGGGTCCTACCAAAATTATACTGTTTATACGCTGCAGGTCGTAAATATTAAGATATTTTGAGGAAATTTGGTACACAGACCTATATTGGCCCAATAACGCAGCCTATTGATTTTGGTGAACATCGGTCCATGTTTAGACCTAGTGCCCATATAAGGGTCCTACCAAAATTATACTGTTTATACGCTGCAGGTCGTAAATATTAAGATATTTTGATAAAATTTGGTATACAGACCTACATTGGCCCAGTAACGCAGCCTATTGATTTTGGTGAACATCGGTCCATGTTTAGACCTAGTGCCCATATAAGGGTCCTACTAAAATTATATGGTTTATACGCTGCAGGTCGCAAATATTAAGATATTTTGATAAAATTTGGTACACAGACCTACGTTGGCCCAAGGACAAAGCCTATTGATTTTGGTGAACATCGGTCCATGTTTAGACCTAGTGCCCATATAAGGGTCCTACCAAAATTATATTGTTTATACGCTGCAGGTCGCAAATATTAAGATATTTTGATGAAATTTGGTACACCGACTTATGGCAGCCGAAGGACGAAGCCTATTGATTTTGGTGAACATCGGTCTATGTTTAGACCTAGTGCCCATATAAGGGTCCCCCCAAAATTATATTGTTTATACGATGCACGTCGTAAATATTAAGATATTTTGACGAAATTTGGTACACAGACCTATTTTGGCCCACGGACGAAGCCTATTGATTTTGATGAACATCGGTCCATGTTTAGACCTAGTGCCCATATAAGGGTCCTACCAAAATTATACTGTTTATACGCTGCAGGTCGCAAATATTAAGATATTTTGATGAAATTTGGTACACAGACCTATATTGGCCCAATAACGCAGCCTATTGATTTTGGTGACATTAGTTGGCTTTTACCCAGACTGGTGTAGGGTATTCTATAGTCGGCATGCCCGACTTTAACCTTTTTACTCGTTTTTAACTAAGTTTTAGTAACTTTTTCTGCTACTTTTACAGATTTATTTCTATGAGTGTACGTACATTAGAGCATTAAAAATCATAGCGATGTCATAGTCTAATGTTACAGTGTTTGCCTGACAATCGTGAGGTACGATGATCAATATGTGTCAGCCCCTATTGTTTTTATACCCTACACCACTATGTGGTCAGGGTATTATAAGTTTGTGCTGATGTTTGTAACACCAAAAAATATTGGTCGTAGATCCACCTTATAGTATACCGATCGGTTCAGAATTTTTTTTTATTTCGATTTAACGATGTCCGTCTGTCCGTCCGTCCGTCCGTCTGTCTGTCTGTCCATGCAATCTTGTGCGCACTCTACAGGTCGCAACTATTAAGATATTTTGATGAAATTTGGTACGCAGACTATGTTGGCCCAAGGACGAACAAGTTTGATTTTTTTGAACATCGGTCCATGTTTAGACCTAGTGCCCATATAAGGGTCCTACCAAAATTATACTGTTTATGCGCTGCAGGTCGTAAATATTAAGATATTTTGACGAAATTTGGTACACAGACCTATGTTAGCCCAATAACGCAGCCTATTGATTTTGGTGAACATCGGTCCATGTTTAGACCCAGTGCCCATATAAGGGTCCTACCAAAATTATACTGTTTATACGCTTCAGGTCGTAAATATTAAGATATTTTGATGAAATTTGGTACACAGACCTATATTGGCCCAATAACGCAGCCTATTGATTTTGGTGAACATCGGTCCATGTTTAGACCTAGTGCCCATATAAGGGTCCTACCAAAATTATAATTTTTATACGCTGCAGGTCGCAAATATTAAGATATTTTGATGAAATTTGGTACATAGACCTATGTTGGCCCAAGGACGAAGCCTATTGATTTTGGTGAACATCGGTCCATGTTTAGAACTAGTGCCCATATAAGGGTCCCCCCAAAATTGGCTTGGTTACAAACTGCAGGTCGCAAATATTAAGATATTTTAATGAAATTTGGTGCGCTGACTCACATTATAGAAAATTTTGACATAAGCCCCATTTTAACCCATTCGAATTTCGGATCCAAACAATACACCAGACTGGTGTAGGGTATTGTATAGTCGGCATGCCCGACTTTAACCTTTTTACTCGTTTAAATCTTATACTTGTTTAAATTTATATTTAACATCTATTTATAGAACAGCTGATAAACTACTTACAGGTAACATCTATAATGACTTTCCTCCAATGACATCACCATGTTAAAATAAGTACTTCAGTAATTAAAAGGTAACTAGTGAACAGTTAAGATTTCAATACCTAAAACTCATTACATGGTAATGAAAGGTTTTGCTGCGCCCAGCAAAACTTTGGTAATGGGTGCGATATACTCACGCATTACCTTGTATGATAACTCGTTACTTTCTGCATTACCTTAAAGTAAAAAGTAATGACTTACCGATCACTGATTACGTATTGTATGATTTATAAACGCAGAGTAATGATTTAAACATTTTTTAAAATATATTTTTAGACACATTCATTACTCTGTGTTTTTTTTTTGTAAGCATGGTGGTAAGGTGTATAATTTTCGCCATCATCAACAAAAATACGAAGCACTACAATTCATTTACTTTTAAAGCAATCAAATTCATATGTGTCTATAGCCCAGGGGGTAGAGCAGGGATCCGAGGTTCGAATCCCAGCATGACCACGTTTATATATTTAATAAAAAAAATATTTATAATAATTTTTTTTTAAATACATTTTTTTATGGAAATCTAATTTTAGACACATTACTTTTCCCATCTCCATAACCATATAAGTAACCACTTACTTTATCACCTCCTCTCCATACATAAATTTAGGGTTCATCAGTGAAGTAAGGTGTAAAGTAATGCATCGGCCTCTTTGGCTACACATTACTTTATACATTATTTGGTAATGTGTGGTTTTGCTGGGGAGGAAAAAATTGGGAGAAATTTTTGGAAACTCTAAAATCAAAAAATTCTTAAAACTTAAAAAATATAAGTTTTTAAGGGCCGATTGTATAGATAGAACTAAGAACGTATTTTTTTTTTTTATTTTACTTGAATAAAAAATTTTTTTAAAAAATTTATTACTTGAGCAATATTTAAGATAAAAATTCTAAGTTATGACTTAAGAAAAAATTCGTTCTTAGTTCTGACTGTAAGACTTGCACAAACAGAAATACATATATAAATTGTAAGTCAGAAAATACCAATTGAAATCCATAAATCATCAACAAAAAATAGCAATTGAAATTCAGAAATCATGAATTGAAATTCAAAGAAAAAAATGTTCGCACATGAAATATTAGTTGAAACTAGGAAAATATTAATTGAAATTCAGAATATAGCAGTTGTAATTCAGAAAATGTGAACTGAAATTTAGAATATATAAATTGAATATCTGGAAACATAAATTGAGATGAAGAAAAAAATACTTCTACAGGTCGCAAATATTAAGATATTTTGTTGAATAATATACTTGTACCGGCCCAAGGACAAAGCCTATTGATTTTTTGTTAAAATTGATCCATGTTTAGACCTAGTCCCATAAAAAATATGTCATATGTGGGCTAACATAAATATATTTTAATGAAGTTTGGTATGGTGACTCATATGGACACAAGAACAAGCCATATTGATTTAAGATAGAATCGGTTCATATTTGGATCTAGCGCCCACATGGACTAAATTTCCGATTTTCTGTTAAATATTTTACCAGCAACATTTCAAATTTTCTTTTTATTCAAAATGTTTTAAATTCTATTCCATTTTTAGTGAAATCCGCAAGGATTTCCTACAGATTCTGTTAAATTATCAAAATTCGGTGAAGGAATTCAGAATTAAAGCTCTACACAAGCCAAACTTTACCCAGTCAGAAAAATAAAAACGGGAAAGCGGTGGCAAATCACTTTAACAGGTACTGGCAAAAAGTGCTTTCCCATTTCCAAAATGATAACATCATTAGACAAAAGGACCGGCTGTTCAAAAAGCGCTAGAAAAGCACTGGATGAACAAAATTTTTAAACGTTGGCAAAATAAAAAAATAGGTGGTCTGGAAATATATTTTCCTAAATAAAATTTAAAAAAACTTCATATGTATTTTTTTTTTTGTCCTGCCGTGATTTGAACCCAGGCCGTCAGATTGGCAGATGATTGCTCTACGCACTGAGCTAACGACACATATAATACTTGGTGGCTAAACACATAAATGAGTTATAACAGCTGGACAACTATTGGCTGTGCTAAAATGCTAGTACTGGCAAACAATTTTTTGTAACTAATATGCCAGCGTTGGGAGAGCAAAAAAAAAGTTGGTCTTGAAGGAGATTTCCCACTCAGAAAAATACAAACGGGAAAGCGATGGCAAAGTACTTTAACAGGTGGTACAAGTACTGGCAAAAAGTGCTTTCCCATTCCCAAAATGATAACATCATTAGACGAAAGGACCGGCTGTTCAAAAAACGCCGGAAAAACACTGGAGAAACAAAATTTTTGAACGTTGGCAAAATAAAAAAATAGGTGGTCTGGTAATATATTTTCCAAAATAAAATTTAAAAAAAGTTCATACTTATTTTTTTGGTCCTCCCGTGGTTTGAATCCAGGCCGTCAGATTGGCAGACGACAGCTCTACCCTATGAGCTAACGAGGCATATAATATTACTTGGTGGCTAAACACATAAATGAGTGATAATAACTGGACAACTACTGGCTGTGCTAAAATGCTAGCACTGGCAAACAATTTTTTGGAACTCATAGGCCAGCGTTGGAAAAGAAACAAAAAAGTTGGTTTTAAAGGAGCTTTCCCACAAACAAAAAATTGATTTTATAAAAGAAAAAAAATTTTAAATTAAAAAAAATCAAAAAAAAATGTTTAATTTTCAAATAAATATTTATTCCCTATACCACTACGTGAACAGCGTATTATGAGTTTGTGCTGATATTTGTAACAACAAAAAATATTGCACCTAGGCCCTAGACCAGCGGTTTCCTGCAAATTTTACTCTACGGACCTCATAAGACATTTTTAATGGCTCACGGACACCCAATTTTTTTAAATTTATTATATAAAGTAATTTCAAGCCGATGATTTATATAAAAATAAAAAATTGTTTTTATACCAGAAACATTTGAAAGATTTAGAAGATGAAAAAAAAAACAATTAGGTTATTCACAAGGGGTGTGCTATCTGTTTTTTAGTTGTATCGTCCTAACAAAAAACAGAGTTGTTAAAATTTTTATTTGACTTCAACAACGATTTCCTATTTGGTTTTCTATCTGTTAGCACACTCCAATATAGGAGAATAAAAATGTTGTATCGTGATATTCCCAAATGTTGTATTTTTACAATTTAAATTTTAACAATTCTGTCTTTTGTTAGGACGATACGATGATACAACAAATAGTACACCCCATTTGGACTACCTTAATATTTAAGACAAAAATTGTTCTTAGTTCTGACTACAAAACTGGCACTAACAGAAACTATTTAGAAATAGTGGTTGGGAATCCTTGCCTATAAGTCCAGACCTTGCCCCGTCGGACTACCATTTGTTTCGATCAATGCAGAACGCTCTCGCTATACAATTATCTAACTGGAATACGCTTCACTTCAGAGCAGGTATCCGAAATTGGTTTGATTCGTTCTTGGTCTCAAGAAATGAGCTGGTCTTTTGGCGCATTATCAATATGTTGCCAGAAAGATGGGAAAAGATCATACCTAATGATGGCATACTTTGAATAATTAATATTGTACCAATGTTTGACAATAAACGCCCAAAATTTGCCAAAAAATCCTGCATATTTAAGTTATATTTACACCTAATATAAATATTTGAAAATTATTGTAGTTTTAATTAGCTGGCAAATTTTTAAAATTAAGAAACGCAAGTTACTAAAATAAAATTAATTGTTAAACTAATTTGGAATTACAAAAAATATTAATTCTATTCTAAATTTTTAGCCAAAATAACAAAAAAAATTAGTTCAATGAATCGGAACGCGTTTAACAGACAAGTGTTTTTTATGAGTGTATATACCCATTTGCATATTTAAAAAATCTTGGATGAAGTAAAACACCGATTTTTGTCGCCATTTTAACCATAGTAAATCACATCCTAAAATTTACAACCAGGGTAGCAATTCTAATTGTTTGCGAAGCTGTGACGTGGTAAAAACTGCAATTTTCTATTATTTTTATATCAACGAAGCGTATTTTTTCACCACTTCACAAACCATTTAGAATCGGTACTCAGATATTTTACAACAGATCCCACAGAAAAACCCCACACATTTGTATGTCACAAGTGTACTTTTTAATAAAATGGACAGTTTTTTCATAAAAAACATTAACAAAATTCTAAAAAAGGTTTATCTTTCTAAATTTTTAATGATTAATGTAAACAATAAAACAAATTTGACAACCTGATATTTTTAATCCAGTTTTCATTATTTAAAAAATTTAAAGATATTCATCCTTTTAATGACTTTGCAAATTAACTCCATAACAATTTTATTCCTTTTAATTAACCCTTTCCTTAATAAAAAAAAAAAACGAACTTACCACAAAACTATCACACTATTTACTTCATCCTCGTTTAGTGGTTGATTTATCCTTTTGAATGCTCTAAATACAATGTAAATATTCAAACACTCCTGTGTTACAATTTAAATTAACCCTTTCCTTTTCAAAAGAAAGAGTTGTGTTGGTTCTGCTGTAAGTGTTGTTTATATATTTCATATGACATATGAATATTCAAATTCGTGTCAGCATCATTAACGGCTACAAAATCACAGATTGATGATATTTCCAACACAGATTCTGAGTTTTTGTATTACAATTGAAGTTTCATTGGATGGTCGGTGTGTGAAAAGTTTATTCAAGAAACATGTGTATGTCACGACCTTTACAAGTGATTTTATGTTTTTTCACTTTAAAATTCAAGTACATGTATCATGTTAGTAAATACAAATACGCAAGTTTTTCTTTATTCAAATTTAACCCCTTCCTTTGGGTTGTGGATTTAATGGCTTGAATAATGATTTTATAAAATATTGTGTATCTTCCCTTAATTTTTAAACATATTTCAATGTTATAGACTTGATAATTTGATTTGAAAACATGCAGCAAATATTGTGTGGAAATATTGATTTTTGAATTAAAAAGAAGTTGCCGCTGCAGCCGTATTTGAAACTTGAAGGTCCAATTGATGCTATGGTATACGTAGACAATTTTTCTTGATTTCCATCTTAGTGGCGATGAGGGTTATGGACGTAACTGATACCACTTGTAGGGACCAACATATATGCTCCAGGGTTGTTACTGAAGAGTTAGTTGATACTGCATTTATTACTTTAGTGTCTTTGAATCCCTGTCCCTGATAGTAAGCATCGGATATAATACTTAAATGTCATATTCGTGCAAAGAAAAAACATGGTTGGGGTGACCATATTCGAGGAGGTTTTGGGTTTATGATTACGACAATCATATTATGAAATACCTTTATTAATTATATGATCCTTAAATGATCAAATTATGATTCCAAAATGATACAAATAATATTATATTATGATCCCTATAGTATTTACCTAGCCTTCTCTTGAATCTGAGTTAAAAACCTAACACATCGGCTGAAAAGTCCGTAGGATGACACATAGGTGGCGCCACTAGTGAAAAATCCATATGATAATCTGGAACTACCAACCTTCAGATGATACCTGTCAAAATTTAATGACAATTCGTTCATTAGTGAATAAGTTACAGCTGTTTTAGTGACGCCACTTTTGCGATTTTGAAAACAATGGAATCGAAGCAATATCGTGTGTTGATTTATCATTGCTTTTTAATGGAAAAAAAACTGTTCAAGCCAAAGCTTGGCTTGATAAGTGTTATTCGGACCCTGCGCCATCGAGACAAATGGTAGAAAAGTGGTTTGCTGACTTTTGCTGTGATTGCCGAAACAGAGGCCTATTTTGAGGCCAAAGATAAATCATGCTTGTTGTTTCATTGATAATCGTACGGACTTTTCAACCGATGCTATGGTATACGTAGAAATTCTCTTAGGAGAATTTTGAATTCCAAGCAGATTGTGAAAAATAGAATTCTTTTTTGAATAAACTCGCATTAAAATTGGTTAATTTTATGAATCAGTGAATAATTCATTATCAATTTAAATCAATGATTTGATATTGATCCAAATTGATCAATCCAAATTTCAAAAAAAATTTTTTTTTTGCCGACCGTAGGGGTCGCCTTTTTTAATTTTTTGTTATAGCTTTGGCATTTAAAATCGGATTTTAAAGTGTGATATATCGAATTTTTTGCCTCGAGGAAACCAGTGTTTTGCTATATAGTAAAAATCCAATTAAAAAAAATTTAAAAAGGCGATCCCTACTTTCGGCAACCAATATATAAAAAAAATTTCTACTGGGTTTAGCGAAAAACTTCCTTAGCAAAAGTTTAATGATTTTTTGCGAGCTTTAATTTTCTGACATTAGGGTCGTACATTAGGGTTGTAGCAACTGAGATCTGGTGGGTAACTACTAGAACGGGATACTTTAGGTCAAAATGTCCTTAGAGGAAAACACTGGTCTCCTCGAGAGAAAAACATTGATGTATCATACTTTAAGATCCGACTGTAAATACCAAAGATAAAACGAAAAATGTAAAATGGCGACACCTACGTTCGGCAAAAAAAAATAAGAAATTTTTTTTTGAAACCTTGCAAAAATACTTCATATTGGAGGGTGTACGGCGCACTTTTTTTTTGCCTGTAAGGTGGTACGCTCTAGTGTACACACCTTTAAAAGAATACATAAAATTTGCTAATGCAATAAAAACTTTATATTTTTTGTAAATAAGTTTATTAGGATATTGGAATTCAAATAAAAATAATTTTATGTATAAGCAGTTTCACCATTGCAATATGGTCGCGATATTTTTTAATGAAGTCTAATTTTTTTAATATATCATAATCTCCGACAAAAGCGGGTTTTGCATTTTCTTCTAAACTAATGAAGATAAATTATTGAAAGTTAGCATATAGCTACATTTTATGACGAAAAGAAAACCCATCAAAGGATTTTTGGCTACTCGAATGTTTAAGGGGTAAAATAGGGCTGAGAAGATTAAAAAAATCGATTTTTTTTTGGTGGATAGGACGGGGATGGGGCAAAATATATTAATTTTTTTTTTCTAATTTGAGGACTCTTAACAAGAATCTGAAGTCAAAATAACGATAAATCCGCAAACAAAACGTTGGTAGTGAAAGGGTTAACTTGTTTTGCATAGGTATGTATATAGATAATAATTTCATTGCGAGATGGTCAAACACAATAATACGAATTTTTTTATAAATAGACCAGACCAAAAAGTGGAAAGTTATCTCTTGCTAAAGATACCATGCGGGATATTTTTTAAAACACTTCGATGAAGTGCTGCGTTATTACATTCACTTCGCCGAAGTATTTCATACTATCAAATGTTTTCTTTTCTCGAGTCATTTCACGCTCTGTACAAATAAATCAAAATTTCTAACATTTTTCCATAAAAAAGCGGTACCTACTATTTCTAACCCACTTTTCAACCTTTAAAAGTTAGTTTGCACTCCTACAAAAACTGTGATCTCTTCCACACATCCAAGTTTCATCATGAATTGAAAGTCAGTGCAAGAAGACCTTCCTTGTAAGAAATTCAACAAGAATATCCAAACTAAACTTTCCAGCTTCTTGCAATATAAGAGAGTTATACTATATTTTCATTCTAGAACACTTCAATGTTTCTTTCCCTTTTCTTTAATAATTCTATAGACGCTTTTTCTAATCACTTGGATTTAATAAATCCAAAAAGTAGTTCTAAAAGTGCTCAACAGATGGGGTTAGATTCCTCTATTTTAAAAAGAATTTTCTGTCCGACACTTCTTTCACCCAAATTTTTAATACCGAATTCGATGATGAAGGATTTTACTTTAACTTTTAATTATATTTTATATAAAACAGCGATTTATATTTTTACACAATTGAAATATTCCACTGCAATATTTAATATTCACTAATTGGATTTAATTAAATTACTTATTGCCATTTCTATTTCAGCTATTTCTCCATGTCCAAGATGGAAAATATGTATTTGGTGAGGTGTAGTTTTTTTTCTAAACATATTTCATAAAGAAAATTTTAATAAAAACCTTTTACAGTGGGTCTCATACTGTAGATTTAACTTTAACTTAACTAAGAACAAAATAAAAAGTCAAAAAAATGTACACAAACAACAACAAATTTTTGGGTTAACTATTAACCTAAGTTTAAACCTTTTAAATTTTTGTGTTTCGTTTTAATTTTCATTCGTATTTTTTTCTGACATTAAATTAATAGGCTGTTTCATTGAGAGATGGTCGGTTGAGGACCCTATACAAACAGAGGTCCTGGTTCCTCTGGTGGAACTATTCAGTGTGATAGAGGATATATCGATAGGGAGACGAGGCCTTGACCAATTGTAGGATATCTCGGACCCTATGGCCATTGCCTGATCCGGGGAGGACAAAGATTCTTCTTGGATTTGGCAAGCGGACGATCGGAATGCTTGAAGGAGTCCTAAGGGGACACTGCGCGATAGGCCGAATGGTTGTGCGTTGGGGTTACACCCAGGGGCTGTGGGTACAAGGAGGAGGAGGAGCATCTCCTGCTCTGCTCGACGACCTAGACAGTCTACGCGATGTTTCTCTGTGTGTTCTTACGAACTTTTTAAGGGGGTCGGGATGGTTCTAGATTTCTCGGTCATGATATTTCTTTCCATGTGGATGAGGGGAAGATTAAGGGAATCGCAATGGGCCTTATGGCCTCCGAGTGAACTCGCCGTTCTGGCGGGCTCCCATTCAACCTAAACCTTCATTTATTTATTTGTGCTTCTATTGTTATACTTGTGCTTTTATTGTTATATGGGAAAATCTACAAAACAGGTCGATTTCAGATTTTAAAAATGAAAAATTTCAAATTAGTGGCACACATTTTTTTCTAGATTAACTTATTTAAAATATATTAAAAAGAAGTAATCTGTTCGCGTGAATAAATTTTTTTGAGTGCTGAAAAACTTATAAACAGAAAACCGCACACATTTTCGCTAATAAATATTTTTAAATTTTTGGATTTTTCGGGCATGCGACCACACATTTTCAAGTAAATTTTCCGTGCTGAGTCCGAATTTGGTTTCCAAATTTTTTGCTTTTTGAGCAAATTGAGGTCAAAGTTACCAAGAACCTTTTTTTTGGCACTTTTACCTCGATTTAATGAAAAAAGATGACACAAATTTTTCAATCATCACGGTAATTTTTTTCGAAAATGCATAATCGCTCTATATTTCTATTATTGATTATAAGTAATGTTATTTTTTTAATTTTTCCGTCCGTCTCTCTCTCCATGTATTCTTGTGCGCACGCTACAGGTCGCAAATATTAAGATTTTTTTTTATAAAATTTGGTAGACCGATTTATATCGGCCCAAGGACGAAGTCTACTGATTTTGGTTTAAATCGGTCTATGTTTGGACTTGTGCCCATATAAATTTCCCTCAAAACTGCAGCACAAAATTGAATGGCACATACACGGTTTAAAGAATTATGGGATCAAATATATCTTGAATGGTACATATCTTCATTACTATTATTATCTGAAAGTGCTAAACGGATCGGACGAATTTCATATTCTCTACAACATATCTTTCTCCAAAATTCGCTAAAAGGTTAAATTCAAATTGAAGGCACATCCACAGTTTTAATAATTATTGAGTACAATCTATCTGGAACGATAGATCTTATCATAGCTGTCATTATGTGAAAGTGCTAAACAGATGGGATTTTATTTTTAGGCTGTACAAATAAATTAACGTAACTTGCGCTAAAAAAATCAAACTTCAAATTGACTAGCACATCCACAGAAAAAAGAATTAATTAAAACGATCGGATTATCCGTTTGGTTTCTACATCACTTTTAGCTCCAAAAATCTATGAAAAGCTACAAAATTTAACCTAAAATGCGTCTGGACACCAAACTAATAGTACGATACATTTAGCACTTACACACAATAATATTATCACCGATATATACCGATCACGCAGGACTCCAACTAATTATTTCTCAAACTGCTGATGTGCCCTTCAAAAAAGATCAAATTTCAAGTTTTTCACGCATAGAGCTGAAGAGATTATTATTGTCATATTTTCTTTATTTTTGAAGGTACACTTATTAGCTGTGTTCGGGTACTCAACATTGGGATCCCGCGGGATCCCAATTTTACCAAAAAGCCTTTTCTTACTACACAATTGGGTAAATGAGAGCTGTCATGAGAGAGTAATATTCTTGTTCTTCTTGCACGAGTAAGCCCAGACTTTTTTTTCGTGTAAATTTGGGTAAATTGTTTTAATCAGCTGTTATATCATCAGTTGGGTGCAACTAGTTCAATTGAAATATTCACTTAGTTGAACCAAAGACCTAGTTCACAACTAATAGCTCTTTTAGTTCAATCAATCATTTCATTCATTCAGAAAATATGTTTATCATTTACAAAAATTAGTATAATAGTTGCAAAAGCCTATCGGTGATTTTACAACTCCATAAAATTACCGACAATTTTGTGAAGACGCTTGTTTAAATGTGTTAAAGAGTCAAATATGTAAATAAATCGAAGCTTTTGTTTAATATTAAAATCTTTTCCAAATTTAATAAACTATGTATTCCTTTTTGTAAATAGAAATGCCTAAAAAGGAAATTTTTATTAAATTTTTGATTTAAAAAGGGGTTTAACTAGAAAAGCTATCTAGATTTTTACAACAAATTGAACAAGAACTAGAAAGAGCGCTCACCAAAACGAACTATAATGCACAAATCTATTGACATTTGTTTTTCGGGCTTCAAATGTGGTTTTTCGCGTTCGTTTACTTTTGTGCATTTTTGTTATTTCGGGAGAGTATTTCTTGTTAACTCTCATTTTACCAATGGCCTTGCAACTCTCTCAATATTTTTTATTTGAAAAAATATTATGCGGCTTGGAACAGGAACGAACTCCGACTAGTTAATCAGGGATGGAAAAGGTTCACTTAATCGGGCTCTCATACCAAAAAATGTTAGATCGCTCTTACATATTTAAAAATGTAAGCAACTAAAAAATAGCTTCCTCTTTGGCACTTTAAAAAAAATTTAAATTAAATATTTAGATATTAGCAAATATTAGCACAAATTTCGAAAAAAAACATTTGCAAAAAGCGAAATTTTTGCAACAATATATTCGTTTGCAGATTGTCGATAGCTGATTACGTCTTTTAATTCATTTTCTGTACCATAAAGCCTTTTTCGAATTCCGCCGCTATTTTGCAACTTTTTAAGTGCGGTTTTTTTAAATATATAACCTAGGGATTAAATTTTTGTACCATAAAGCCTTTTTTCAAATTCCGCTATTATTTTGCAATTCTTTACGTGCGTTTTTTTTTTAATTTATAATCTAGGGGCTATAATATACATTTCATACAACAAAGTTTGGTGGCTAGTTGCATAAAAAATCGCGAAAAATAAAATTTGCAAAAAGGAAAATTTTTGCATCAATATATTTGTTTGCAGAATCTAAATCGCTGATTACGTTTCCTAATTAATTTTTTGTACCACAAAGTCTTTTTTCGCGTTCCGCTTTTATTTTGCAATTTTTTAAGTTTTTTAATTTATAATCTAGGGACTATAATACACATTTCATACAACAAAGTTTGGTGGCTAGTTGCAAAAAAAAATCGCGAAAAATAAAATTTGCAAAAAGGAAAAATTTTTTCATCATTATATTTGTTTGCAGAATGTAAATCGCTGATTAAGTTTTTTAATTCATTTTTTGTACCATAAAGCCTTTTTCGCTTTCCGCGATTAGTTTGCAATTTTTTAAGTGTGGCTTTTTTAAATTTATAATATAGGGTCTAAGTACCAATTTTATACACAAAAGTGTGGTGCTTAGTTTGCAAAAAAAAAAAAAAAATCGCGAAAAAAAAATTTGCAAAAAGGAAAATTTTTGCGTCATTGTATTCATTGAGCGATTGTTAATCGCTGATTGAGTTTTTTAATTATTTTTTTCTACCACAAAGTCTTTTTTCGCGTTCCTCTATTATTTTGCAATTTTTTAAGTGCGGGTTTTTAAAAGTTATAATCTACGGAGTATAATGCCCATTTCATAAAACAAAGTTTAGTGGTTAGTTGCAAAAAAAAAAAAGAAAATTTTGGCATCGTTTGCAGAATGTAAATCTTTTAATTAATTTTTTGAACCCCAAAGCCTTTTTTCGCATTCCGATATTATTTTGCAATTTTTTACGTATGGTTTTTTAAAATTCATAATCTAGGGATATAATACTGTTGGAATAGTATAATTCCATAGTATAGTTACATTCTTGATTTTTATAACTAAATTATTATTTTCCATCCCTGGTTACAATCGATGTTTTGAGTCATACAAAGAGCGCACATAATGACCCTGCAAACATTTAAAAGATACCTTCCAAGAAGATATTAAAGCGATATCTTCAATATGTCATTTGAATGAAAATAATCAAGTAGTATTTACTTTGAAATTGTCTTCCTTTTATCACTTGGAAGATAATTCGGCGATATTTGGAAAAAAAAAATTCAAAAGTTTTATCTTTTGTCATAACTTTTTATGACAATATTGCGGCAATATCACCTTTGTATCATTTGGAAGATAAAGCTAATTTGTTTGAAATCTTTTATCAATTTGGGAAAAATTAAAACTAAATTTGTACAAAAACAATTAAAAGATATATAGGAAATAAACTCGCGAAAAGTTAAAATTAATTGCGCGGGAAAAATCGGCTAAGATGAAATCAAGATAATTTATAAGTTGGTCAATGGATTATGTATGCAGATATTGTATTTCAGGCTTAAATTTAATAATGAAAAAATTAAATCGTTTTTTTATTGTATCGGGAGTTTATTTAGCGATATCCCTTTTATCTTCCATGTGAGTTATTGCTTTCATATTGCCTGGAAGTATTGTTTTAGTGTAACAGTTGTTTCCGACGGAGGAAGCTTTCGGAATACGAAATTGATATTGCCGGCAATAAATGTTTTCTTCCTGGCGATATGTTCGAAGAATCTTCTTCGTATTGCCATGTTTGGTGGGTGATATTGGTTTGAGTATGTTCCTGTTCCAAGGCACATAATAGAACAAATGCTTTCTCAGTGATAGAGAGTCCCCCAATCTCTTTATTATGTATACTCTTTGATTTTACCGAACTTTACCCAAAAAGTAAAGAAACAGAGCTAATAATTTCATCTCAATTTTTTTGTTTACTTGTCAGTTATATGTCAGTGTCAAAAAATTTGAGGCTGAAAGCGCAAAAATTAAAAATGTCTTGAAATTACTCTTCATTCAAAAAACAGAGTTACAGATTTTAAAGAACTACCATTTGTTCCTAATTGAGGGCACCTATTTTTTCAACAAGTGGGAAATTTTCTAACATCATAATTATTATCTACCAAAGGTTTTGGGCGATTTCTTTTTATGCTGAAAAAGTTATACCCAAAAGAGTTGAAAAACTCTTGAAAGTTACCAGCAAAATTAGGGTTGTTTTTAATTGAGTAGAGCATATTAGCAGTATAAATATTAAAATTAAAGATGTTCGCCTGATTAAATTCCTTGCCTCGAAAATGCTGATACCATCAAAAATATTATATACTGTTATTAAAATGGTTTAAATCCTGAGTAACATGGAATCGTCCGGTTCCGTAGATTTGCCCATATGTAAACCCAGACAAATAAATCCAACTTTTTTTTATTAAATCCACTTTTTGTATGAAAAATGCTAAATTCAGATGATTAAAAAAACGCTTAATGTCTTCGATTCAAATCAAACAGGATTCTTAATTCAAAAACAACATGAGGATCCGATTTCTTAGTATACAACCATCGGTACGCCTAATGATTACTATTGGCGATAATTGTTAGAACGTAATAATTATCACTGGATCTAGCTTGCGTTAAAATCGACCATATACAGATGTGTGTCAATTTTCTCAGAGCTGTGCCTCTTCTCAAAAGAACATTAACTGTATCTGGAATAAAGAAGACAGAATAAAGAATTTGTATTGATATGAAAAAAGCAGAAGAGAAACAAAAACTTGTATCTCCTCTGTATTTAATTCAGAGCTATTCCATCTATTCGGTTTATGTATAGTTTGATATCTGAGCAATGACAATTTGAATCGACGGAAAATATTTCTGACGATTAAAACTAATAAGCCTTGGAGTAACACAAAATTTAGATAAAACTAACACATTGCTGAAGCCATCCATTAACCGTATAAGTATGAGGTATAAGCAGTTTACACACAATATACAAACCTTGAGGGCATACTTACAATCTCCATGTACATATTTTAAAATTTTAACAATGTTAACAACTTCTAACAATTTCACCTTTTAAACACTTTGCATTTAAGTGAATTTGAATGATCTTTAGATTTGCAACAAATAATTTTCATTGACAGCTACAAATTTAGAAAAGAACTAAAATCAAAAAATCTGCAATTTCTTAAATTACTTTTTGCTATTTAACTAAAAACAACAATATTCAGAAAATCAGGTAGCATTTTTACTCGTCAATATAAGTAGTACAACAGCACGAGAGACCACCTGCCTTTTTATCTTCCTCGACACTGATTTTCCTATACATACATTTACTCTTATATTCATCACTAGGGCTCGGAAGTTCATGTAAATAAGAATAAGAATTTTTTGATATTTTACCAAATTTTTTTTACAAAATTTGTATCTTTTATAAAAATAATCTATTTTACAATGAGTGTTATTTTTGTTCGGTTTAAGATCAAATATTACAAATTCTAAATAGAATTTACAATTTTTATTTTACAACCAATAGAGAAAAACTTATGAAAAAAACTTTCCTAGAACCAATGGTTGACAATTAATGCATTTTCAAGTGACACCGCTCACTATCATCAGATTGTCTTTATAGGGTCCTCTCTAGGCTATAATGTAGATTTTAGTTTTTTGTATATATGTTCAATTTCAAAGAAATGCATTTTGAGAAGTAAATTCAAACATTTTTACTTATCCATTTTTCATTATTATAACTAACGAAAACCACATGTCTTTAACAAAGTAATATTTGATCTTAAACCGAACAAAAATAACACTCATTGTAAAACATCTTCAGATCAACTATAAATCTACAATAAAATAATCTACTTTTTCAAATTTAAATATATTTCTTGCTTTTTTATCACGAAGACAAAAATATCAGGGAAATTAAATTACTAACCTTATGACGATGATGAACACTAAATTTGTGTGTGTCAGCCCCTTTTGAAGACAAATAATACAAAAAATAATTAGAAACGTTGAAAAAAAATCTACACTGAGAGAATTATCTGCATGATATCAATGAATTTTTGCATAAAACCAATGAAGTTTCACTGGAACTCAGCCACTGAAACTTTTCATTGAATTAATGGAATTTTTCATAAAACGTTATGAAAATTTTCATTTTATTTATTAAAAGTTTCATACACTCAATGAAAAAGTTTCATTAGAACTAGATTCATAAAATATATGAAGCTTTTTCATCAAATTTAAGAAAATTTTCATTTATTTAGTGAAGAAAACTTTATTAGTTTACTAAAAAAATTAATGAAAATTCGTCCAACAAAATTCTCTCTGTGTATGATAAATGCATATTTTTAAAACTGTAAATGCATTTTTTTTTTTTTCGATTTTGAATACATATTTTATGTACAAAAAACACGATTATAAATGCATGAACTTCCTAGCCCTATTCATCACTTTTTATTTAACCGTATAACTCAGGTAAATTTTCTTTAACGATATTTGATTCTTTTTGTCACGCTTCATGCGCAGTTCTAAAATGACGGTGAAAAAACCAAATATATTTTTATCTACAAAAGTGAACTATGGTTTGAAAAAGTTAAAAAGAAATTGAAAAAATATAAAATAGTTGATAACTATTGTTTGATATTCTACAAAAAATGTATATATAAATATATAAACAACATTGTCATGCTGTTATATAAACATTTCGAGGATAACGATTTTTGTGTTTTTATATTGTTTTTTCTATTTAGTTTGAGTAAATATGTGGTTGTTTACTCAAGGATCATCAACAGGATATTATTATATATATGTGTTGTCTTAAAATACTATTCCAAACTGCATATGTATTTAATTTAATTGGGATTTAGTTTAGATTGCATACCAGTGGCAGTTTTAACTGATATAACTGGTTTCAACAACTTAACGATATAATATTTATTTAAGTTAATTATGTAGAGATTTCAAGGATTCATTAATAATTATTAATAAGTTCCGTAACATAATCCACTTTTGAAATTTTCGTATTGTATATGATTGTATAAGCATATTGTTTAGACCAAAATACTGTTTGAAAGACCATCATTGTATTATATAATAATTATCCCTCACGTTGGGCGTCTTTTTGGAAAATAGAATACCGAAGGAAATTTTTACTAAAGTAATCAGTAGACAGTTCGCCGTACACCCTCCAATATGCAGAATTTTTGCAAGGCAATTTCAAAAAAAAAATTTTTTTTGCCGATCGTAGCACAGTGCTTTGCTCCCATATAACGATTGGACAAAAATAGAAGGAGTGGAGACAGAGCTTTGAAATATGGTATACTGATATAGAACCCCTTAGTTAAGAAAAATTTTAATTTTTGGAAATATCGGGACAAGTACACGCCCACCTCCCATAGGTCCTGAAATTTGAAAATATTATATTAGCTACATAAATGGACGTAAAATTACAAAAAGTATCCATCGAGATGCACATAACACTGGAAACATATGTGTCAATTTTTATCAAAATCGAAGCAAGGACTCTTAGTCCTGCCATATATCCTTTATTTTAAACTCTTTATAAATCCTGCAAAAATTATCCGATTGCGATGAAATTTAGCACGTGAATTGATATAAGGTCAAGCCATATTTGTGCCAAATCGATTCATTAATAAAAAAATGGGTTTTAAACGCTTAAAATTTTTCTAAAAAAAAAATTAAATGGGACTAAAATAGGAAACCGTGTGAATCTTCCATTTTAGGCATATTGTATGTTCAGCGAACTTATGTAAAACACTACGAGAAATATTTTTGTGGAACATTTTAACCTTCCAACTCCTCAATTAAAGGGACTTTTTTGGCCCCTTTTTAAAACGGACAAAAACGACCCCTAAGTTAAAGAGCTAGAGGGTTAAAATGTTACGCAAAAATATTTGTCATGAAATTCTACTATAAGTCTTTGAAGACATCAGCATTGAAAATTTAACTTAAGTGCCAGTAATAAGTAACATAAAAACTTAAAATGTGTTTAAGGGTTAATTTCGTACTTATTCAGAATTGGCGCTCGCATGTTCCACAAACCTGGATTTTAGGGAGAAATCATGGGAATCTTCCATTTTAGGTATAGGATGTGTTCAGCGAACTGTAAAACACTACGAAGAACATTTTCGTGGAACATTTTAACCCTCTAACTCCTGGATCCGCGCCTACTCGAGGCTTGTTCTCACGCTAAAGGTCACGAATTTGATATTTTAATTTTATTTTAATTTGGTGCACTGATTCGTATGGGCCAAAGGTCTGATTTTGGTTAGAATCGGTCTGTGTTTAGACATAGTGTCCGCGTAAAGGTCTCTCAAAAATTGGCTACAAATATAGAGACATTTAATTGAAGCTTTTATTCTGACTTACATGGGCCTGACGACAAAGCCAAATGATTTTATAAAGAGTCGGTTCATACTTGGACCTATCGCCCTTATAGATTATATTTCCAATTTTCTCTTAGACACACCTTACATTAGGTGAAATCAAAATTTCTTACTGATTTTAAAACTTTTCACCATTTCAAATTTTGGATCCAATCATTGATTAACTTATAAACAGGCTGGAGTAGGGTATAATTTAGTCGGCATTTCCGACTTTAAATTTTTTACTCGTAGTTTACATAAAAAGTTTACATTTTTATTAATAACTAGCAAAAAAGTTAAATGATAACCTACAGCAATCTGGTTAAAAGCTACACACAGAAAATAAATTGGTTGGAATTCTATCGGGACCAACGAAATATTTTCATAATTCAATAATTTTAATTGCAGTTATTTAAAATTCATCATCAGGAAAGTTATATTTGTTTGTGAACAGAAAATATATATGCTGAACCAAAACACTGTCACATTATCCAAAATATTGGCTTTTCTAACCAATATTGAAAAAATACCAACTTCCACATTAACTTCAATACCAACAACCACCAATTTATCGAAGATTTAGCCATTTGAATAAAATATCGGCTGCAAAAATCTAGTATCAGTTGTGTTTCAATAAAATCGATCACTCTATCCAAAGTATTAGTTTTTCCAATCAATTTAAAATTCATTTTTCAACTTTAGTAGCTTCAACCATTAATTTCCATTATTTTGGTAATTGTAATAATATATTCAGACAAGGAACAGAAATCATACATATGCGTGTTTAAATTCTAAGTTAGACAACAACTAAACGCAAGTATCTGAGGCGCAGGAGGTAGAGACACAGCCTTATAGCCTTAGAGATTTGAGTTCAAACCTCAACCAAGGCATTACTTTTTTTTTAAATAATTTTTTTATTGATTCAAATTAAAAGACACAATTGATTTTCTGTTGTGAATATAATTTTATTCAAAAACAAAATATTCAAGTTTTCAACCTGAAGAAATTCAAATTTGAAAATTGACAAAAAAAAATGTATGTCGAGTTTAGCATTGGGCTGACAAACGGAAGGTCGCCGGTTCAATCCCGGTTCGCGATATAAATTTTTTTAAAATTTTTTTTTTTTAAATTAAAAGACACAGACATTTTCTGTTGTTGATATAATTTTATTTATAGACAAAATATTCAAACCTGAAGAAATTCAAATTTGAAATTTGACTAAAAAAACTTAAATAGAGCTTAGCTTAGAGGGAAAGCAATGGGCTGACAAGCGGTCACCCTACCCTGTCCACGTAGTGGTGTATAAAAACCCAAATTCGGTTGGAAAATATTTCGGTAATTGCAATTTTCTCAGACCATTGTAGGGTTAAAATGAGATAAATTATGAAAATCGAAAAAAATACAATATTTCTTTAAAAAATTTACAAGGTTATACTCTAGTTTCATTTTTAAGATCCGCAAATATTCAGATAAAATTTTTTCTCTCTCTTGGGTTATGATAACCTAGTCCCAGGTATGGCTAAAGATGGGATTTGTTTTTTTTATAAATTTGCAAAACTCTATTTTTGAGTTTTTTAAAATTTTGTTCAACAAAATACAAAAAAAAGTGGTCAACTCATTGGGGTTTATTAAATACACCTTAGAGAATAATTCTGCTGAAAATTACACAAATCCCTCTTTTAACTTAACTGTGACGGAGTTTTAAATTTGAAAATTTTAGAGAAAAGTGCGATTTTGGCCAATAATTAAGATGACAGTATTAATTTTTGTGTTTTTAGCTAGCTGTAACAAAATCACTTCCAGACGAACAAAATTCCGACATCGATTTTTTGCGGTCATACCCTACACTGTAGGGTATGAAAATCATACGGTTTTGCGACAGTTTCCGAATAATTTTAGGTTCTTAATATTGAGAGAATTTTAAAAAAAATCCCATATTTTTCTGTATAAAGCCCAGTATTTTGTTCAAAAGAGCGAAAAAATTCTGCTCTATGTTTGGAGCTCAAAAACTATAATAAAAACATTAAAATCCACAAACTTTTTATGGTCTATAAAAAGTTACAGTCGTAATTAACCCAAATGTCACTTTTTCGCTACATTTTCAAATGATCCTGTCTATTAAATTGATACGAAAAAAATTCCACCGCAATGCAATGTAACCGGGTAATCTTAAAAAAATTATTAATTTTCTCAACTGTATCCTCATTTTTTCCAAAGTTACCACATTTTTGAAAAGAATTTAAAACAAGGGTAAAATTAAAATAAAATCCACCAGTATTCGAATTTTTCATCATTTATACTTTTTTTATATCTCCCCAACTGTTACACATGGGAAATATTTGAATTTCATGGAAAAATAACAAAATCTATGCAGTACTTATGTAGAACATGTGTTAAACTTTTCAATACCTGATATCAATTTAAATATATTCAAACAATACGATTTAAAAGGATGTCCTTTAACATAATCGTTCTATTGTCAAAGAAAACACTTAAAACCTGTTCGTTTTTTTCAGCTATGACTAACATAATAGAAAATGAATTGAAGAATTTAAGCGTATCATAGCAAAGAACCATCAAAAAGTGTTCAACCCCTATTTTTGAAAGTTTAAAAATTGTATACAACATTTGATATCATGTAACAATTAATCAAATTAACTCACTTGAAATTTTAAAGTTCGCAGATCACGCGATTTTTTTGGAAAATATGTAGATACGTATAAAAAACAGACTGGCACTTGTCCATCTTTTTTTAAAGAAAATTTTACAACACATGTGTTCAGATTTTACATTTATATTGTTCGACGGTATTGATGATTATTTTGCGTACAAGTGTCAGTCCTTAACAATTAGTTTTTGATTATGTTGCTTGTCAAAAAAGGTCAACATTTGAGGGATTTTCATTTTTTTCAAATTTTGGTTTTTATGTAAACATCAAGTTAATTGTTATGATACCACAATATAAAAAAAAAGCCGCATAAACGGTACAACCCCCAAAATTTATTTGTAAAAAGCAACATTGGGAACTTTATCAATTTAACTTGATTGCAGTAGTCAATTGCTTAAAGGTGGTTGCTATTTAATTTTTGCGAAATATTATTTTATGCATCTAAAACTTAAGCAATGGCTAATTTGCATAAAAAATGCCAACAATAAATAATCGGCATTGAATAATTGTTACAAAATCTGTATTAAACAAATATACGAGTATTTAATATCCTGATTTCGATTTCATAAAATAAAAAAAGAGGAGGGAGTCCTTAATAAAAAACGTATTGTTTTTTTCTAGAGTTTAAGTAACGGGTGCTACGATTTTGACTAGAGAATGATCGAAAATTATCTTAGTTGTTTTGCGCAATCTCGCTTAGTTTTCGTGATATTTGCCTTTAAAAAATTGCCTGTATCCCTAAAACTAAGCGATATAGGGCAAAACGAACAAACTTTTTATAAATTTTTATTTAAAAAAATTGCCTGTATCTCAAAAACTAAGCGGCAGATTTCACATTCCAATTATACAAATGAGGTAGATCCGAGAGGGATTCTGAGGGATTCGTTTTTATGAAACAGTCACAGGGTGCTTTAATTATTTACTTTTTACTCATTTATGGGGTAATACAAATTAATGGCTGCCGAAATTAAATTTCATTTTGGAAAATATATTTCCAGACCAACTATTGGTTTTGCCAGCGTCGAAAATTTTGTTTCCCCAGTGCTTTTTCGGCGCTTGATGAATAGCCGCACAGTGTGTTCAAAAGCACTTTTTTGAGCAAATAACATTTCCGGCCACAATTCTTAACCGATTTTCAAAATTCGTTTTTTATTTGACAAAATTCCACAAAAATCTGTCACGGCCTATTTTGAAATTTCAATTCCTAAATATTTTTATTTTTTGTGAACGTTGAAAAAAAACTAATTTTTTTATTTTTTTTCTTAGAAAAACCAATAAGAATTAAGGGGATTGAAATGATATGTACCTTTAATTAAAGGTATTTTAAGCCTCTATCAAAAAAATTGTTTGTGTCTCCTATGAGGAAATTAATTTTCAAAAATTGGCTTTTTAATTTCCTTTTAACTTTTTTATATGGCAACTACTACTTTCTTATTAAACGTCATATTGTCAAATATTTTAAATATTTTTTATATTTGTTTTAATTTCTTTTCAGAGACAGGTGTACTATTTTTATCATAAAATACTTGCATTTGTTTTATATATACTGATATGTACCTTAAATTAAAAGCATTTTAATCCTCTATGGATCGCCTTAACTATTTTTTTCGCACAATAACACGCAAAAACATAGAAAAAAAGAATAAAAAAGTTTGGTTAATGGGATTGATAGAGGATTATATTGCCAACTAGCCAAAAGAGATTTAAATTCAAAAATTATTTAGAATTTAGTTCGAGTTTGAGAAAAAAAAATATATTCTTGATTAGGTTGATCCACAAATATATAAATATGCATTCTTAGTAAAATAACCCATGATTTAGTCCAGATTTTCCATTAAATTATTCACGATTAACTCTAGTTTTTTTCTAAAAATTATTCATTAAGTTTAGATTTTGCAATAAAAAATCAACAATTACAGTTAAAATCAGGATTGGCAGGCAATACCGCTAAAATACCGTTATCGATTCAAAACCCTTTCAACTGACTACCGTTACCCCTAAAATACCGTTACCGAAATAACCGAAATACCGCTATATTTAAAATACCGTTACCGAAATAACTGAAATACCGTTACCCTTAAAATACCGATACCGAAATAAATTAAATATCGATACCCTTAAAATACCCTTACCGATATAAATAAAATACCGTTACCCCTAAAATACCGTTACCGATATTTTTAATTTTCTGCTTTTGGCAATTGCACTGGATTATTGAGTATTTTTCGTACATTAAGTTGGTAAATTGGTTCTGTTTTTAATCTCATTTGTTTTTCGTAAAAAAAATTGTGGGATCCATTGAAAATAATGACTACCGTTATCCTTAAAATACCGTTACTGAAATAACCGAAATAACGTTAACCTTAAAATACCTTTACCGAAATAATCGAAAAACCGTTATCCTTAAAATACCGTTACCGAAATAACTAAAAAACCGTTATCCTTAAAATACCGATACCGAAATAAATGAAATAGCGTTACCCTTAAAATACCGTTACCGAAATAATCTAAAATAGCGTTACCCTTACCGATAACCGCATTGTTTCGGTTACCATCCATGGTTAAAATAGAAACAAATTGAATATCCACATCTTCTAAAAGTCTAGATTTCATGCTCGATCATTTTATAACAAATATAATTAACAGCTCTGGTATATGTACATATATTTGAGAATGGCTATTTAGTGCACTTTAACTATAACACCCTGTAAAAAACGACTTTTGCACTTTTTATGATTTGTTATTATTGCAAAAAAATATAAAACGTGCATTAATTACAAGGGTGTTAACTCAGACAAAAGATGCGAAATTGATTGATAAACCATGAGTAATAATAATAATAAAGAACTGAAAACTTAATTTACATTAGATATTAGCATATTTGTTACAAAATAGATCACTCATAATTTCTTTATATAAACAACAAAAATTTGTAATAAAAAGTAAAAATAAACATAAAAATACTTTTAAAAAATCCCTCAAAAATCATCAATAATTGTAAAAATTTCACACCTTTTCATTATAAAGAGAAAGAAAAACAAATTCATAATTATTAACGTGAACAACAAAAAAAAAATGACACGCTATAATCATAAATAACATTACAAACAAGTAGATACTACTTATATACAAAATAATTAATTAAAGTGAAACTAGGGGTTGAAATAGAATAACGAACAAAAACAACCACAACAACATTGAGAACAGAAATGTTCAAAAACACATTGACACCAAACACACAGCGATTTAAAGCTTAAACTCAAGAAGATTGTGAGGACAATAAAATATCAATATGTGGCATCTTTTTTCTAACTACACGTCGCTTCTCACAAAATCGAGTGCTCAGGAGATAGAATATTTCTTAACTAAAATATAATAATAAATAAAGTATTAAAGTTCAATAATGTAACAACAGTT